>CM060916.1:131989990-133239990 GCA_030737875.1 Allium sativum | reverse complement strand
AGAGTGTTGTACCGTGTAGTACTAACTCTTTGGTTGCAGGTCCAGGTTCAGGTATGATTGGATTATACCTGTTATTATTCTGTTTAGATGCTTATCGCTCATACCAGGCTTTATGTCTGACCCAGAGTTTTATGTCTCTTCTTATTACTCTGGGTGCTCACACGAGCAGACTAGAGACAGGTTATGGTTAGCTGGTGATGCGCGAGTAGCTGATTCGGAGGCGAGCAGGAGGCTTCCACGTATGATATATAGATATTCTCCCTGTGTCGTTGGTGGTCACTACTTGGGCATTAGTAGTGTACCTCCTTTATCTTGCTTTTGTTTTGAGACAGTTTGAAAAGTTGTAATAAGCTATATTTTGGATTTCCGCTGCTATGATGCTCAGTTCTGGTTTTTAGCTTATGCACTGTCTCTTCTGTTTTATGTCAAGTATGTTATTATTATATTTTGTTCTATGCGCTGTGAGACATATTACAGGTTCCTTGATTAGTCCATTCTCTTCTTTCTTTTTCTTCTGACGACCGTCCCGTGCTAACTGGACGTGTGTACAGCGCACCTTTGGAGGAAATGTCGGTTGGTGCGGGGCGGTCCGTCACACTTGGTATCAGAGCTCTAGGTTGCGTAGTTAACCTAGGGAAAGACACCAGGGAGAGTTAGTACGTATATGAGAGTGCGTATTTGTGATTACCTTCGTTTTCAAAAGCTAGTTATATATATATACTAGTAGTATTAGTAAGGATGAAGTCGCACTGCACTAGTACCACTATGGAGATGGCTGATTCGTTCTCTTTACAGATTGAACGATGAGCCGAAACCTGAGGAACAATGGTCCAAGGGGTAACAATAGGAATGACCCAGACTTGAGGACGATGTTCACCAACTTCATGAGAGACATGCTTAGAGATGTTCAGGGAGCAGTTCCCAATCCCGGAAATGGTGGTGGTCCAGTGGTGCAGGCGCCTAGGGTCGATTTCGCCAAGTTGTGCAAGGATTACACTAACCTTGGTGGAAAGCCGTTCCACGGAACGGAGTCGGCCACAGATGTTCAGGATTGGTTGGATAGCTGTGATCGTATCTTCGACGACTTGGGTATTGAGGATGCGATGAAGAGAAGGCTAGCGTCTCGTCAGCTGCAAGGGCGAGCGATGAATTGGTGGAATGCCATTAGAACAGCTACTCCAGAAGATCAAGTTACTTGGAATCAGTTTAAGACTCGTTTTTGTGATAAGTTTATTCCAGCTGCTCATAAATCAGAACTGTTCAAGAAGTTCTTGGAGCTTAAGCAGAACGGTAGAGCAGTCTCGGAGTATATTGCTGAATTTGACACTTTATCGAAATATGGATGGTCCCTTATCGATACAGTCGAAAAGAAGAACGAGAAGTTCATAACTGGCTTGGATGGGTACTTGGGGGAAAGACTTATAAACCATATCGATGAGACGTTCGAGTCTATTGTTGGAAAGGCATTAAGGTCAGAGAGCCTTTTCCCTAAGTCGAAGACCGAAGTTGCTACGGCATCTGCAGAGGAGCCAAAGCCGCAAGCAGGCGGTGAAGGCAAGAAGAATTCTCAGAACAAGAGGAAGCAGAACCCGACCAAGGATGGTCAGGATAAGAAAAATAAGAAAGATGGCGAATGCTTTAGTTGTGGCAAGAAGGGCCATTACGCCAGAGATTGTCGAGAAAAGCCTGGGGAAAGGAAGTGCTTTAACTGCGGCCAGGCGGGACATCACAAGGATGATTGCCCACAACCTCCTAGGGAGAAGCAGATTGTGAAAGCGTATGCTATCAACGCTGTTCCTTCTTCGTCAAATGCCCCAACTGCGGCGCAGAAGGAAAAAGGTGTCGTTATTCGAGGTATGCTTTCTATTTAAGATGTTTTGATCGGGTTTTGTTTGACAAACCTGAGTTAGTCGATAGACCTTTAGTAGTGACGAACCCGATTTGGTGGTTCGACTAGTTTTGGGCATGATTTGTTAATGTGGTCTTATCGAGTCATGGATGTATGTTTCCTTGTGATTGCTTTGTTTTGGGCTTTACTGGGTTTAGCATTATTTTAGGGAGTCGATCTACTCCAAAGGAATAGGGTGGTATTAGGTACCTACCTAGTGATGGCGATAGTAACTGGAGTTAAGGAAGCTAAGAGGTTATCGTTGCAGTAAGTTCTAGTTGTCTCTAGGAGGCAAATGAGTACTCCAGTGCTATATTGTTTTGCTAGTATCACCTCATGTGGATTAACCGAACTCGGAGGAGATGTTCCTTGGGTGCTTGTCTGATATTGGTCTAGGCCTTTGGGGCTTGTGCTTGGGGAATGTCGATTTCGACTAGGATGGGTTGCGTGAGGGGTAAATAGTTGTTGTGATTTTTCATCGGATGATATCTTGGTTCACTCGAGGAGTGATGGGCAGACGGAACATGATAAGACTATTCAATGGTATAGACTGCCTAGAGTTAGACTCGATAGGGTTATGAGCTTGCTCGAGTGGGACTCGGGAAAGATGCAGAGTAATAGATTGGTTAGGACCCTATGTTGATGTTATTTTTGAAAGAATAGGATGTGTTCGTTGATCATGGAAGACGCAACGAAGATTAGGACGATTCAAGTTAGACTTGAACTCGTAAAAGAAAAATGGGGCGAGTTCGTTAGTCATGGTGATATAACGAATATGGAAATACTTCACATTAGATTTGAAGTATGTTTGGAACATAGTGGGAAGCTCGTTGATCTTGGAGATTCAGCGAACATAGGAGAGTTTTCACGTTGGACTTGGACTCGTAGGTAGAGTACCTAGATTCACTAGGTGGGTCTAGTTTACCTTTGGAAGGTGAATGTACGTTGGACGTGCAGTACGAGATTCATTGGATGAGTCTAGTTTATCTCTGGGAGATTGACTCGAGTTAGACTCGAAAGGGCTGCAAGGAATTGGATTCAGCTCGAGTTGGACTCGAGAGGGCAGCAAGATAATGGATAGGCTTGGGTTGGACTCAAGTATTTTAGGAGGACTAAAAGCAGGGGTATCTGGGGACGCCCGTTACCTTGGATCCGTTGGACGTGATCTAGTTATCCTTGGAGGATAAACGTACGTTGGACGTACGGTAGTCCGATTGGAGGCTGGGCTTCCATTAGTTTAATTATCCTTGGAGGATAAACGTGCGTTGGACGTACGATAGTTAGTAGGGAGGCGGGGCTTCCATTGACCTGGGATTGGTTGGACCAGTCAAGTAGGCATCTGTGTATGTATGGAGGCTGGGCTTCCATTAGTTATTGATGTTGGTTGGACCAGACAGACTGGAATCGACATATTGGGATTGGTTAGACCAATCATGTAGGTGTCGATGTGTTTATGACTTTAGCGGGTGATAGATAGGATTTGTTTGATGGATGTTATGGTTTCTATGTTTGTTCCTATCTTTCTTCTCTTGAGTAGACTATCACCTGTAGGGTTCCAGCGATGGGGAACAAAGTGATTGTAGTAGAACTATGAGCCAGTGCAGTGGAGTTGTTATGACTTCATGGGGCAGAGTGGACATAGCAAAAAGGACTAGCGACTATGGATCAGTGCAGTGGAGTCGCCATGAATCCATGGGGCAGAGTGATCATAGTAAAGGATTTGGGTGCAGTACTAGTTGCATTGAGTAGGAGACATGCCAGTTTAGGGGTTTTGTTTCTAGGATGGAAGCAACTAGAGTATGTCATAGGATATGATTTCAGACCCAAGACTAATTGGATTCAGAAACGCTAGTAAGCTTGACGATTAGATCGATTTTGATTGAGTGGATTGTTTCCAGTTAGAAGGACGATCCTAATCTATTAGGAACCATCTCTAGGGTAGAGATGGGTATGGATGGAAAGAGAATGATTAGGTAAGGATAAGGGACTAGTTGTACCCGGCGTAAATGGACTGAGAGGTGAAGTGCTTAGAGCATATCATCACTCGAGATTGACTATACGTCCCAGTGGTAACAAGATGTATTGAGACATAGAGCAGATCTACTACTGGGAAGGGATAAAGATAGGCAGAAGGCTTATCTCGATAAGAGACGAAGAGATTTGGAATTCTTCGTTAACGACTTGGTATTCGTCGAGATCTCTCCATAGAGAATGTGATTCGGATTGGTTGGAGAGGTAGGTTAGCACCAAGATTTGTTGGCCCATTCCCTGTTCTTGAACTAGTCGGGAATTTGGCATATAGAGTTGGCTTACCAAGAGAAAATGGCGGGAGTTCACAATGTGTTTCATGTTTCCCAACTAAGGAAGTTAGTTCACGACTCAAATGTGACTATTTCACCTGATCAGTTGGAGGATATCGAAGTTGAACCCGAGGCGGTTGGGAACCGCAAGTCTATGCGTATTGTTGGGAACGATATGAAGCAGCTTCGAAGGAAGACGGTGAAACTAGTCAAAGTCCAGTGGGGGTGAGAATGGAAAAAGACCGTACTTGGGAAACAGAGGAGGATATAAGGAAGAAGTATCCAGAACTCTTTGCCTAGTAGGGTTTTGGTAGTGATAGTTCCTTCCCTTGTTAGTAAACCGCATGCTAGGATAGACTTGTTTTGCATGTTGATTATTGTTTTATGGTTGATAGGCATGCGGGGCCCTTTGTGTGTTCTGGTTAGGGAATTTCGGGGGCGAAATTTCTTAAGGGGGGAAGAGTGTAACGACCCGTATTCTACGCATCATGGGATCGTAGAATATTTATTTCTTTCACATATGAAGTCGTATGGTCATGTAACTTTGGGAGACGACTATTGGGGTCATTTCCCATGTTCATGATTTTTGTCGATTTTTAAATGACCGTTTTACCCCTAGTTGATCTTGTTTCGTCCATAACTTTTGATTGGAGAGGAGTTTTGACCTGAAACCACTTCCATTGGATTCGAATGATGGTTTCTCTTTCCGTAGAGTGGTCATAATAGCCAAACGGACTTACCGTTTGGGAGATATGGCTGAATTAAGGTTTAAAGAGTTATTTTCAGCTAATTGGGCCAAACCGGGTGATTAGCAGCTAGGCCCATTGGGTAATTTCGGGTTTAGGGGTATATGAGGGCTGATAGGGTTAGAATTTCGGTTTCTTCCTCATTTTTCCAGCCGCCACTTGCTTGCCTTCAACCTAGTCATGGCCTCCATCCTCTAAAATCATCCCAAAACACCTCCTAATCACTTCCTAGTTGAAGATTAAGCTAATTAGCATCAAACCAAGGCTAATCAACATCAAATTTGGAATAGAGCTGCTGTGTTGCATAGAGATTCAACCCAAACAGAGAATCATTTCAGATTTATAGTTTAATTTGTGGCAAAGGTGAGTGATTTGCATTGTTATTCACTAATTATGGCTAGTTATGGTAATTAGCGAAAATTAGCGAAACTATGGCTCAGAAAAATCTAGAAAAATTCCTAAAATTCTAAAACACCATTTTATGCCTCTGATATGAATTTGGGTTAATTTCGACTAATTTTGCAAATCCCGGAATTTGGGGGATTAAGGGGTAATTAGTGATAATTAGCGAATTTATGCATGTTAAAAATTTGGAAAAATGTTCAGAAATTCTGAAATATTGTTTTAGACCTCTGTTAGAAGTTTGGTTCAATTTGGTTAAGATTTGCTAACCTTATTGTTAGATTTGCTTAAGTATGCTTAAGGGAAAAATATGGGGTATTGGCTATGTTTGATCCATTTTACATGCTATGATTTATGTTTTGGTGTTTGTGGTCGATACTATATGTTGCTATGACTATATGGTATGCTTTGTGATTGTTTAGAAGTGTTAGTTTGGTCGAAAACGCCGTCGAGAGGCGTATAAACAGTTGCAGGAAAAGTGCAGAAGGGTATCTGAACCGGATCGGATCGGGGAAGAGGTCACGAACCGACCCGTTCGTGGGAAGGTACCACGACCCGATCCCTCGCATTTGAAGCTCACGATCCGACCACTCGTGCAGGGTAGCTGCGAACCGAACCATCCCAGCTGAAGTTCACGATCCGACTCGATGGAAACTGGAGACCACGATCCAAATAGAAGGCACGAACTGAACTGGCTCTCCGACCCGATCCACTTCAGAAGCACGATCCGAACCGATATGAAGGGTGAGGAGCGCCACAACCGAAGGGAAGCACCACGAGCTATGGAGCACGAACCGAACCAGTGGGAGTGCTTCGACCCGATCCGACTTGGTGAGGGCGATGCGATCCGCGAACCGATCCGAGGTGGAGCACGATCCGACGATGGCGACCCGACCTGGAGAGTGTGCCACGATCCGAGCTGGGGAAGGAGGTTACTCACGATCCGACGGTGATGACCACGATCCGAAGCAATGAAGTGAAGACCGATCCGGTGAAGACCAAAACCCGAGATGCAAAGGTAGTTCAAACGGGAAGTTAGAGCTCAGGATCCAGACGGGAACCAATGAGTTCACTTCGTGATTGGGCTTTGCTGCGGGACGTGTGCTAAGGAGTTGTCGATGTCTATGACTTTGGATCACTAGGTGTTGGAGGTAGAGAGACAAACTCGGGCTTTGGATATGGTGCGACTAGGGAGCTACCTACCAATGGAGTGGGGTCATGGAAACGTTGGGCGTGATCCCATAGGTATGGCGTTGGTGGTAGTAGGAATGTACAAAGTCGTACAAAGTCGAGTTCTGTCGTTTGAGTAAAGTGCTCTAGTGATCGAAGAAGTGGATGTCGTATGCTTTACGCACTGAGTGAGGGATGCGAGGATGGTTGCTATGCTTGATTGTTTGACACACACATCCCCACCCCCGTATACTTATATTATGTGTTTGTGGAATCATAGAGTGTTGTACCGTGTAGTACTAACTCTTTGGTTGCAGGTCCAGGTTCAGGTATGATTGGATTATACCTGTTATTATTCTGTTTAGATGCTTATCGCTCATACCAGGCTTTATGTCTGACCCAGAGTTTTATGTCTCTTCTTATTACTCTGGGTGCTCACACGAGCAGACTAGAGACAGGTTATGGTTAGCTGGTGATGCGCGAGTAGCTGATTCGGAGGCGAGCAGGAGGCTTCCACGTATGATATATAGATATTCTCCCTGTGTCGTTGGTGGTCACTACTTGGGCATTAGTAGTGTACCTCCTTTATCTTGCTTTTGTTTTGAGACAGTTTGAAAAGTTGTAATAAGCTATATTTTGGATTTCCGCTGCTATGATGCTCAGTTCTGGTTTTTAGCTTATGCACTGTCTCTTCTGTTTTATGTCAAGTATGTTATTATTATATTTTGTTCTATGCGCTGTGAGACATATTACAGGTTCCTTGATTAGTCCATTCTCTTCTTTCTTTTTCTTCTGACGACCGTCCCGTGCTAACTGGACGTGTGTACAGCGCACCTTTGGAGGAAATGTCGGTTGGTGCGGGGCGGTCCGTCACATGAAAATAATTCAAACACACGAATATTATTCAAAATTTCGGCAGCATAACGGCAGGGTAGTTAAAACCGGGACCATCCCTAGTACGGCTCCTCGCTCTACCTTAAAACCTCGCGGTTTTTGACAATGGGGATCATGCATCTAGTTCGCACGCAGGCGGCATGTATATATTTATTTCATTTCCACAAACTAATCCTATGTGGTTTCAACCAAATATTTCTCAACCACAAACGGGTATTTTTCAACCTCAATCAACCAATATCAACCACAAACAATCCCAAACAATCATTCGCTATCAATCAATTTTCACCCAATTTCAACCAATAAATATCGTCCATGGTTTGTGGACGAGGGGCGTATATATATATATATATATATATATATATATATATATAGCAATTCACTTTTATTTCAACACATATATATATAGCTAGAAAAAGAAATTGAAGAGTGAGAAATTCTCACTGAATAGCTAATTCAATCCCACGACTCTTCTTTGCATAAATCTTCACCGTTCTCGCCTTTTTGTCGCTTTCGCCCGTAGCCACTACATATATAAAAAAATCGAATTTTTACTTCGCTATTCAATATATAAAAATCGAAATTTTATTATGCTATTCAATATATAAAAATCAAATTTTTACTTTGATGTTCAATATATAAAAATCATATTTTTACTTCGATGTTCAATATATAAAAATCATATTTTTACTTCGATGTTCAATACATAAAAATCATATTTTTACTTCGATGTTCAATATATAAAAATCATATTTTTACTTCGATGTTCAATACATAAAAATCATATTTTTACCTAGCTACACGAATAAAAATAATATTTTTAACTTGCTACCATGATAGAAACAATATTTTTATCCTTCCTACTGTATAAAGATGATATTTTTAATTCTCTACATAAACAAAAATCATATTTCTACCACTTCTATATAGTAAAGATTATATTTTTAATACTTTAAAAAAATATAAAAATCATATTTTTCCTATGCTAAAAATTATATTTTTACATGAACAAAAGTCCTATATTTTCAGTTTTTCAAATCGTATATTTTATCATATAAAAATCCTCACTTTTTATTTTTAAAAATCATTGCTTTTTAATACTATAATATTTATAAAAACTGATTTTAAATTTATGCTAACAAAAAAAATCAATTACATTATATAAAAATGAAATACAAAAACTTACAGTATCTAATTGGGGAAGGGGGACTGGTGCTGTGCTTGGCGGCGTCGGGAAGGTCGGTGGGGTTCCAGGAGGGGGAAGGCGGTGGTGCCAGGGCGTCCGAGGTGGGCTAGGGGATTTAGGGGAAATCGGTTTGGGGAAGAAGAGGGAGGACGAGACGCGAGATGGCGGGAGAGAAGCAGGGCGTCGGCAACGTGGTGGGGGTCCTCCGGCGATGGCGCGGAGGTGGTTGGAGGCGGCTCCGTCGAGGGTTGCTTCGTTCGTTTTTTTTTGTTTGAAATCGAAATGAACGGGGGGGGGGGGGGGGGGCAGAGGAGATAAAGGGGAGAGGAGAGAGAATGATTATTTATTTATTTATTTATTTATTTTAATTCCTAAATGTTGCCTTTTACATACGAATCTCAAATCGAGCCCAACGACTGTCGCCCATAGCGTTTCACCCTCATTCCGAACACAATGGGATATGTATCGTAAGCTGATTCGATCGTTTGAATCAGTTTCCATTGAATTTAAAGTGCAATTCTTTATATATTCAATTTAAACACACATTTCAATTTAGTGGGGCCACATACGAACTCGAAAAATTCCAGAAAAATATTTTCTAGCTTCGTATTGACGATACGGTCCTAACAAAACTAGTTTCGTCAAATTCTGAGACCGTTTGAAAAATGGCCAATTTCCAGTCGATTAAAATCAACTGAAACCGGTCAAACGCGTTTTCCTTTGCCACGCTCACATATTGATTCGAAAATTTTTGAAATTTGAAACCTAGCAATAATTTGACATCGCGGATCCAACAAAAGTGGTTTCGTCGAAATCCGAGGTCGTTTGCAAAATTCCCATTTTTAAGGGCCTGAATTCCATAGCGACTATTCAGAATTTTCAACTGGACCTATCTTTTGATTCCCGCTATGAAATTTCGATTGGTCGGATTCGTTAGAAAGATATCATCAAATAGATCCTAATGTTTTTGGTTTCACTAAAATCCGGATTGTTCTGCACCCGGTACAGTCCGACAAAGTTTGAATTCAATTTTTGAAACTACAGCGCCATTTCAGGCCTTGTTTATAATTATAATTAATTATATTCGTTTTCAATTGTCGATTCAAACTCAGTTTTCATCGCCATTATTTAAAATATTTATTTTAAATATTTAAAATCCATTATTTTTGGCCAATTAAATTTTTTTAAATTGGTTCAGATTTTCTGGGTCGTTACATAGCATGGCCATGTGGGTCATTCCCATTTGGGGTATTATCACCTGATGTAGAGAATTTCATTTGCTTCTTATTCTATTCGTTGTTGTATGCTTTCAGTAACAGTTGCTGATCACGAACGTTGGTGATAATATGCTAGATACACTCAAGTTAAATGAGTGGTCAACCATGTGTGGGCCAGATTGCAAGACATTCTTGTTGAACCCAGTGTATTCCCCTCTTGAGATACACTATCGGAAGGTGGTTCCATACCTTGTCATGTTGGAAATCCAATCTCCAATAAGCGCCCTACGGATTTTGATTTTATATTATATATGGAGCGTGAGATGCAAGCGTTCCGCTAGATTCCATTTATTTGATGTAGACATTATTATAATATCACCAGATTTTGATATCGAAAATATTTTTGGTTATCGTAAGGTAAAAACCATCCGTGTTTATGTGTGGATCGGTCTTACGATTATCATTTCTTCGAAAGGAATTTGGGAGTTAAACAAATGGTTGGAGTTTACTCACACCAGCCACATGACTGACCCAGAGTTTATTTTGTTTGTCTTCCCTAAACTCTTGGGTGCCCAAATTTGTACGTGTAGTCAAGTAGTCGGGATTTTACAGATTCACTTGGATGAGCTTGAAGCAGGAGGCTTCACCAGTTAGCTATAGACTATCATTTTTTTCCGCTGTGTATTATGTCTGTATCTAGAAACAGGTGTTTACAACTGTTCCAGAGATAGCTATTGTGCTCTGATGATGGTATGTATATAAATTTACTGAATTCTATTTCAAAGTTTATGTTATCAAATATATTTTATTCGTTCAGCTGTGAGTTTGGGATCTTCGTTTTATTCTATTCTAATATTTCTTTCTTTCTATTTCTTATCCTCTAACTTCTTTCTACTAATGATTCGTATTTCTTTGACATTTGGGTTGGACGTGTGGTGTTATTAGTCGACTCAAAGGATATGGAAATTTGGGTTGTTACACTAATCATACGGAGGTTAGCTATTTATGCATATATATTTAGCCACCAAAGACATCACTATCAAATGATTGCCAAAGGTGGATCCTTTTGATCACTTAAGACCCTAGGCGGACCTATTAGTCACTTAATGCCTCTCGATGGTTTACTCAATGCTAATATAAATTAGAGGACACTAGCTATAGGTCCTACTAATTAAGGCTTCTGTCATTCATGCATATAAACTCATGACCCACGTAAAGCAAGGGATAGTAAGCAGCCGCTAAAAACCACTCGGTCAGGTAGACGTAGCACGTCATTTAAGACCTCATGTGGTGGACCCTCTCGTTACTATCTAGCTGGCCTTATTAGATAATCTCCTAGTCGCTTAATACTTCCTATAGGATAGGTAGCCCTATGGAAATACCATTCCAGACTTTTTAAGACCGATTCCCAGGTGAACCCCTTGACCCAAGCCACTTAAGACCCAAGGATGCAGACTATTCGTAAAGACTATCGAGCTTGTACCCAGTTAGCCTTTAATGCTTTCATTCGTGGGAGGTGGGTTGCGCGATCGCTTAATATCTTTTATAGGTGGATCTAACCACTTAAGACTTTAATCCCAAAGCAGGCCACATTATTAAGTTATTCCCGTTTAGTTTCTATTTACGAAAGTATTTCCACATACGTAAACTAGCTATCATCACAGGTTCCCATGGCAAATGATATCTCACATTAGTTGAACATATATTCAACTGCTGGAAAGTGACTTCTGTCGAATAAGGCAACTGATTTCGCATCATTAACCTACTAATTCCAATCCTAACTTTTAATTATTAGTTCTAGGTTAATTAATACAAAACAAGGAAAATTATATCCTTCCTATCCTAGGATATTATTTACTTTCTTTCTTATTGGACTTAGTATTTAAAACGACAATCAATACCCATTAATCCCCTTTTTATTTCATTTATTTCCATTTAGTAGGGTTATTATCATTTATGGTCATAACGGTTATATTTTCCTAAGGTGATAATTACCCCCTTAAATATCATTTATTTCCATTGATTATAATTAATGTTACTTATGAACCTAATGGTCATATTTTTCTAAGACATTAATTAACAATGAAATGTCATTATTATATCAGTCCCTTTTTATTTCTACTTTAATTATTGTAACTCCTTAACCATTTCTAATTTGATTTGATTTGATTTGAATTGTACATACATAAATATTATATGTTATAAGAAATATTTACTTACTTAATTGGAGTTACAATTCTTATTCGTAGTCATTGTTTTCAAGTTATAGCCAATTAGGCCTAACTTACCTAACTTAATTTGTCTTCCCCAATCAACGATGGTTACAATAGTTATTATTCATTTATGACCTTATTTATAACGAATCAATTACATTAATTGCTACAATGGTAATAATATACCCTATTTTAGTCCTATGGAATGTGGGGAGCTTCGCTTTCATTTCACAGCTAGCTAGCACTCACAGCATAGGAAAAGCGTCCGGGGACAGAGAGGTCAGGCGGGGATAAAGGGGTCAGGTCTCTTCCGCTAGTGATCTCAACAAGAAAGCTTATATTTGCATTTAAAATGGATTACATCTTCATGTATAATTCCACAAAACGGAAGCCATGCAAACACAAAAAAATTTATTTAATATATATATATATATGTGTATATATATATATATCGTTGTTTACGTAGATATGGATGGATAATGTATACAAATATATATATATATTTTCATGCAGTTAACGTAGTTTTTATTATTATTTAATTAAATGTTTTGGTTTAATATAACAACCAAACGTTCCATTTTGAATTCAATTTTGTAATAAGATTTTAAATCTTATGAAAAGGCTGTCAACTGTAATTATTGCTAATTATGCCTATATTTTTAAAAGAGAAATAGACATATTTCAAACCCAAGAAATATATTATATGTATGTTTTTGGGATGGTTGATGTAAACTACGCACAAATTTAAATACAGAGAGGGGCATTCTGGGGCACCCCTGTTTTGCAGCACCCCTTTAGCACCCCTACCCTACCATGAATGTAACAGCCTAACTCAAAATTCGGGTACGAAAAAGTTTCTAGAAATTTTAAATATACTAATTCGATCCGATTTAAACATTTAAGTATAATGAATACATACATGTGTATACATGTAGATGTATACAAATATATATAACACATAGCTTTTAACTAAAAACAAATGGTATATGTATATATTTTAAAAATAAAAAAGGTGGTATGAAATGAAAAGGACACGTGCCATCAAATGAACGGTACACATGTCTTGAGATTAAATAAGATAAAGACACATAAACATATTATGTGTCCATATGTAGAAACATCTAAAGACACCTAAGGGGGCATCTGTCTACATCCTAAAGCTTGCATAAAGATAAGGTGGATAAGTGTCCAAAACCAATTTCTAAACTAGCCTTAAAGAATGCTACAAAAAGGGTGGAAATGTTCATTTCTTTTCATATATTCACAAAACAAAAACAAAGTAAGATAAAGAGGAGAATCTTAGGAGAAGCCAAGAGAATAAATAAAAGTTCAAGCTACAATTCTAAGGTGAGAAAAACTATTCAAGTACATGTATTCATTTCATACTTTGAAGTTGTGAAAATTAAGAATGAATGATAGGTCTCGAACCTGTAAAATTACATTCAGTATTTTGACCATAACTTCTTCATTTCTTAATGAAATTTTTATTTCATTAATGTTATGGAAAGATGATTCAAAGTCCTACAACTTTCATGTCGGTCACATTTCTAATTCGGTCGTTTATGTAACTGACAACTGGATGCAAGTCAGGTAAAAATCTGCCCGTAATGGACATAATGAAAATGCCTCATGTTGTCTAATTTTATATATAAAATCGATAAATAATTTAAGGATTTCTTTTCATGATAATTAAGTAGACTAAGAAAGATTCTTACTGTAGAAAATTTGGAGTCAAAAACTAAAATTACCATAGAGAAATAGAACTAAACATTATGCCGAAAAACTGGTCAAAAATCTGAATTTCAGAAATTTGAAGCACTTCTGGAATTTGAAACGCTTTTTAAATGTTCCTAACACTGAAATGTCCCAAACTAGAATCGTTGCATTTCTGAAGCGCTGTCTTTTCTCTGAATTATTTATTAAGCAATCTAACAAGCCCAGAACTTTTCACAGCGCACTAGAAAGACTATAATAGCTGTTTTGAGTTTAAAAACCATTCTAAACTGCCCTGAAATTTTTGTAACATTTCTGAAATGCTGTCTTTTCTCTGAATTATTTATAAAGAACTCTACTAAGCCTAAAACTTTTCATAACGCTTTATAAAACCTTTATGAATTAATTATAAATGTAATCGTTACTTCAAATAGTTTTGAGGTCTTTCTTAACATAGATTGGAGTATTTTCGAGGTGATTTTGGTTTTGTCTTGAACCCTTAAATGTACGAATTTGAAAAAGTAATTTAAGATTACTTTTGGGAAACATTTTCTAAATTATAATTCTTCGGGGGTGAGGTATAAGACAATAGATCTTGGGTTGTGTACTATTACTCTATATTGGTATTGAGCCCAGTAGAGTAGGCCCTTACTTAGGGACAGGATGTCGACCGCAACAGGATAACACATCCTAAAATCTAAACTAAATCGAGGGTGTGGTTTAGATGCATAACCATGTATTTTGAAAAAGCACAGGTTTTGATTTACGAAATTTATGATGAACTTGTTTGATTTAATATCTTGATGTCTTATTTGTTTATTGATTTAACTTTGAATTGATGAAACCTCTGAAGAAGAAACTATAATACAACCCATTAAGACATGACTTGAAAACTAAGTTTAAACAGTTATCCCACTGGGTCTATGTTGCTCAAGATGCTACACTTAAAACATTTTAGGTTTAGATGGTTAGTTGGCTGCTTTGAAGAGAATACTTTTGTTATGTATATTATCTCTTTATTTACTCATATATATATAATTATTTAATGATTAGACTCTTGGATCTTTGTAACCATGTTATATGATGTGGTGATTGTATAACAGTTCTTCCATATAAAATCATGTACTATGAATGATTTTATAGTCTGATACACTTTTTTTAAGTTGTGATATTGTTCTACTAGCTCCATGACCTATATGTAGCATCGGCACTTCTAGATGAGTGTACCAGAGTAGGGGTGTTATAGAAATTGGTATCAAAGCCAAGGTTTAAGGGGTGATTTTGGAAAACTATATAGTATCACAATTTAATTTGTTAGAATAGGAATTTTATAGACTTATTGACATACTTATGACTATTTGTAGTTATAAGTTATGGCAAGCAATAGAACATGGTGTACAGGGGATTCATGGGGTGGTGTTAAGTGCACCACCATACCGAATGAACGATTGGCTGCTGCAAATCGCACAGTGGAAAAGCATGTTCTTAAGATGAGAGCAAAGAAGATTCTCCTCGATGAGATATATGAAGTTTAAAATAGAGCTAATGACTATGAAAAAGGTTTAAAAGGGACCTTATTCTCTACTGTCTACGCCAGAAAATGAAACCATTTGAGATGGCAATTAAACTGGCGGAAAGGACCGACTATGGACAAGCTTTATAATTTCTAAGGCAAAAAGGAGCACTACCACCATAAGGAGGGAATATAAGACATTAACAATTTCCAAATAAGATAGCAATACGATGAAGAGGAGTCTGAGTCAATTGTCTATAATGAATACTCTCAATACTAGACATTCTCGAGCAGTGAAGGATAAAACGGGTCCTTCTTCATCGAAGGAATTAATAGTGATAGATAAAAAATGAAATAGGAAGCTAAATATTAGTTAATATATCAAGTATTATGAGTGACTATCTATATTTTGGGAAGGTTATAAACAAACACCCAAATTTTATTTGTAAATAAGGGTTATAAGTAAAATAACATGTTTGTGTCCTCATGACTTGAGTATGTCATTCTTTATAACCGAAGGTGTATTTCACTGTGACCATTGCTAGATTTTTTTTGAAGGTCATGGTAAATCAAAATAACTCGACAACTCAAAGTCAAGAGGCCCAGTCCTCCGCACAAACAAATGCTATGGAATTGTACGCATCTTTTATCAAGTAGATGGAGCATGTTTCTTCAACGCCTTCATTTAATAGCCTTTTAATCCATTTTATAAGTTTGAAACCTAAAAAATTTGTTGGAGATGCAGATCGAGTTAAGTCATAGCAATGGATTCAACATCTAGAGGATATATTTTATGTTTTAGAATGTAATAAAGTCAATAAGAGGAAGGTGGCGGTCTTTAGTTTATCAGAGGAAGCTCAAAATTGGTGGGAGCTAGTTCGAACAACAACTAGTCTAGACGAGATGGAATAGATGACATGGGAAGAATTTAAGAAAAAGTTCTTGGATAAGTATTTCCCATAGAATCAAAGAGAGAATATGGAAATAAAATTTCAAAATCCTATTCAAGAAGGTATGTTAGTGGCTCAGTATCAAAATAAGTTTGAAGCACTATCCCAATTTGGGAATCATTTAATTGATACACCTGAAAAGTGTGCGAAGGGATTAATTCGCCTGATAAGAAGACATGTTATTGGTGATAGATGTAAAACTTATGAGATGATAGTAGTGGAAGCTTTAAATTTGGAAGAATATTACTTTCTGTTCCAACAAGAAAGGAAGGTTTCAAATAAAAGGAAATCAAACAAATTTTCCGACAATGAAAAGAAACCAGATGTGAAAAAGAAGAAACCAATGAAGAAAGTAAAGGACCAACAGGACGAGAAAAGGAGCCTGAAAAAGTAAGGAGATGTTACTGGTGCAACGAAACCGGGCACATTTCTCCAAACAGTACCAAGGCAATCATATGTTATAATCGCAATGAATCTGGGCACATTAACTAGAATCACAAGAAGACAAGGAAGGACAATAAGGGGCAACAAGGACGAGTATATGCAGTTGTTTCTGAATAGGCTCAAGTAGAAGGTACCTTGTTTCTTGTTGACTTTCAAGCTAGAATTTTATTCGATACTGGTGCTACACATTCTCTTATATCTGAAATATTTGCTACTAAGATAAGATTACATATTGAGCAACTATCGAACCCTTTGATAGTAGACAGTTTAATAGAAGGAGGACAAGACTTAAGAGTATGTGTAGGAACTGTATCCTTAACTTTAAAGGTAAGGATATGGTGGCTAATTTAATTATCTTCCCAATGGAATATTTTGATATCATCCTTGGGATGGATTGGCTTTCAAAATATTAAGCCATCTTGAATTGTCACAACAACACCATATGTTTGACAATTCGAGAACAAGAAACCTTTGTTTACTCATGTGATAAAGTAGAAGACACTTTTATATCGGGATATACTTCTCGTACCAACATTGTGGATAAGGGTCGAATGGTGGACCAAATCCCGATAGTAAAATAATTTAAAGAAATTATTCAAAAAGCACCTGGATTACCACCAAAAAGAGAAATTGATTTTAGCATCGCCTTAATCCCTGGTACAACTCCTATTGCTAAAGAATCTTATCGTATGTCTTCTACGAAAAATCAAGAATTAAAGAAACAAATCAAGGAAATGGAGGATCATGGATTTATTAGACCAAGTAAATCTCCTTGGGGAGCACTAGTGTTGTTTGTAATGAAACATGATGGAATGTTTCGCTTATGCGTAGATTACCGAGAGCTTAATAAGGAAACAATTAAGAACAAATACCTATTACCTAGGATCGATGATCTATGTGCTCAATCCAAGGTGCTACTATATTTTCGAAATTTGACTTAAGATCTGGGTATCATCATTAAGAATATAAGAAGAAGACATTCCAAAGACAACTTTCAATACACGGTATAGATATTATGAATTATTGGTGACGCCTTTTGGCCTTACCAATGCTCCAGCAATATTTGTGGATTTAATGAATCATGTGTTCCGTCCATATCTTGATCATTTTGTCATTCTGTTTATTGATGATATCCTTATCTACTGACAAAGGAGGGACATGAATGTCATTTGCGTTTATGTCTCCAAACACTGAAAAAACATCAACTATATGCAAATATAAGTAAATGTGAATTCTTTTTGGAGGAAGTAAATTTTTTTGGACATGTTGTCTCAAGGTATGGAATTGGGGTAGACCCATCAAAAGTTGAGGTGGTGTTGAAATGGAACCCTACGACAACACCAACAGAAGTTTGAAATTTTCTGGGATTAGTTGATTACCACCGAAGAATTATTCTCAAAGATAGCATCTCCATTAATGAAATTAACTCGTAAGGAAACCAAGTTTATTTCGAATGAAAAGCGTAAGACAACGTTTGAAACCTTAAAGAGAAGACTGATCGAGGCACCAATTCTGTCTTTGCCAAGGAGTGGAGTCCCATATAAAGTATGTTCTGATGAATGCGGGAAAGAATTAGGATGTGTACTAATGCAGGAATACAAAGTTAGTGCTTATGGTTCTCATCAATTATAGCCACATGAACTTAATCATCCAACTCATGATTTAGAATTGCCGCGATTGTGTTTTCCTTAAAAATTTGGAGGCATTAGATAGCTTTCCATATGTATAGTGTTTGAGTTAGCTGACTTAAGACCTTCCCAATAATGACTAATGGTAGCAGAGGACTATTATCGGGATACAATAACCGGTAAGGGACGACCAGCGGAAGTGGAGTTTGACTAGCGGAACCGTAGCCAGGTGAACTGAAATATACTTTATGGAGAACAATTCCATGTTTACTCTAACCATGAATTTAAAATATTTGTTTTCTAAAAAAGAATTAAATGTGAGATAAAGAGGGAGGATAGAATTTTTAAAAGAATATGATTTTACTTTGCATTATCATCAAGGAATGGAAAATATAGTTGTAGATGCATTAAGTCGAAAAACCTATGGCATAGTAGCCCATTTAATGATAAGAGAATGGAGGGCTCTAGAGACTCTTATTGTTATGAACGCTTGCACAAGAATGATTAATGGAGCCAAGATTAACAAAGTAGCACTTTTATGTAATCTTATTATTCAGCCAACTCTGGTAAGTAGAGTATTGAAAGCCCAAGAAGAAGATGTGGAATTAAAGGAATTATTTATGAAAATGAAGGATAAGGAACCTATAGATTGGAACACTGGTAAAGATGGAGGCTATAAATTCAAAAATCGACTTTGTGTTCCAAATCAACTGAGTTGGAGAATGAAATTCTTAGTGATGCACATCGCTCAAGGCTTACGGTGCATCCTAGAAGCACAAAAATGTTTAAGGATCTTAAGCATCAGTTTTAGTCGAATGGAATGAAGAAGGATGTTGCTGAGTTTGTAGAGAAATATTTTACGTGCCGACAAATCAAAGCTGAGCAGCAACGACCAGCAGGATTTATGCAAGCAGTTCCTATTGTTGAATGGAAATGGGAGCATATAACAATGGATTTTATCACTAGATTACCAGTGACAAAACAAGGTCATGACGCAATATGGGTAGTGATGGATCGTTTGACAAAGTCATCACATTTCATACCTTACAACATGACTTACTCAATGGAGAAATTGAGTAGACTCAATTTGAAAGAAATTGCTCGACTATATAGTATACCAATTACCATAGTTTCAGATAGATATTCACGATTCACTTTAAGGTTTTGGAGAAGTCTTCAAAAAGCACTAGGTACATCATAAACCTGAATACATCCTTTCATCCTCAAACAGATGGACAAACTGAAAAGGTGAACCAAATCATAGAAGATATACTAAGGTCTTGTAAAATGGAATTTGAAATCATATGGGAAACTCACA
Organism: Allium sativum; assembly: GCA_030737875.1. Taxonomy (NCBI): domain Eukaryota; kingdom Viridiplantae; phylum Streptophyta; class Magnoliopsida; order Asparagales; family Amaryllidaceae; genus Allium; species Allium sativum. The sequence goes on along the minus strand of CM060916.1, from coordinate 133,220,408 downwards.
TACCATTAATCAAATTTGCATATAAAAGTAGTTATCATGCAAGTATTGGTATGGACCGTATGAAGCTATGAGTGGAAGGCCTTGTCGTTTGCCAGTATGTTGGGCAGAAGTTGGAGATCGTGAACTTCTTAGTCCAGACCTAGTAAAGGAAACAACTGAGAAAATTTCTATCATAAGAGAAAGATTGAGAGCAGCATAATGTATGTAAAAGAGTTATGCAGATCATAGAAGAAAGGATTTGAAATTCAAAGAAGGAGATCAGGTCCTTCTTAAGGTTTCACCGGTACGAGGGTAATGCAATTTCAAAAGAAGAAGACAAAACTATCACCGAGATTTTTTCGGACCATTTCGTATTAGCAAGAAAATTGGAAAAGTTGCATACCAGCTTGATTTACTTGAGAAATTTTCAGATATTCATAATGTATTTCACATATCAATGCTAGGAAAGTATATTACTGACCATTCTCATGTGATTAATCTAAGAGACATTGAAGTTAAAAAGGGAACCAAGTACATTGAAAGACCTGTTCGAATTCTTGACAGAAAAGTTAAGAAACTAAAAACGAAAGAAATTCCCTTAGTGAAAGTTCAATGGAACAATCACAATGAAGACGAAGCATCATGGGAGGTTGAGTCAGAAATCTATACAGATTATCCAAAATTGTTTGAAACTTAGATTTCGAGGACGAAATCTTTTCTAAGGGTTGTGGAGTGTAATAGCCAAACTCAAAATCCAGGTATTAAAAAGTTTTTAGAAATTGTAAATATACAAATTCGATCCGATTCAAACATTTAAGCATAAAGAATACATACATATATATATATATATATATATATATAACACATAGCTTATAACCAAAAACAAATAGTATATGTATATATTTTAAAAATAAGAAAGGTGGTACAAAATGATAAGGACACCTGTCATCAAATGAACCGTACACATGTCTTGAGATTAAATAAGATAAAGACACATAAACACATTAGGTGTCCGTGTGTCGAAATATCTAAAGACACCTAAGGAGGCATGTGTGTATATACTAAAACTTGCATAAAGATAAGGTGGACTAGTGTCCAAAACTAAATTACTAAAATCGCCTTAAAGAATGCATATAAAAAGGGTAGAATGTTCATTTCTTTTCATACATTCACAAAAGAAAAACAAATTAAGATAAAGTGGAGAAGCTTAGGAGAAGCCAAGAGAATAAATAAAAGTTCAAGCTACAATTCTAAGGTGAGAAAAAAATTTGAGTACATGTATTCATTTCATACTTCGAAGAAAAGTTGTGAAAATTAAGAATGAATGATAGGTCACGAACTTATGAAAAAGACGTTCGGTTTTTTGACTATAACTTCTTCATTTCTTAATTATATTGTGGTTTGTTTAATGTTTTAGAAAGCTAATTCGAAGGCCTACTGTTGAAAACAAGAATTTTGATTAATGTCAACAAAGAGAAGAGCAATGGAAATCATGTCATGGAGATAAGGTTAACTATATATACGTATTGAGTCGTTTTACAATTATGTTAAAATCTATCCTCAAGTATAACACGAATATACAAAACAAGGTATATATATATATACATACTGTAAGGCTTTTTTAAGCCATGATTGTACAGACTCAGTTGTACCAGTCAACTGGTAGAAATATGACCAGTCGACTTGTCAGCATGTCTCTGTACAATAACGGCTAGTTTTAAAAGGTTTTTAAATCCAAACGTTTTACAATATGATTCAATCAGTCGACTGATGGTTTTTAGACCAATTGACTGATTCGAAACAGAAGCCTTTATTACGAAGAGTCACTTTCTTTCATGAAGAGATTTCTCTTCAATTACGAATGGAAATAGATGCAACCTTTTGCTGAAAGCTTTCATGAAGGAATGCTACTCTTCTACTATTATATAAGTACAACAAACATGTTTTCAATATCACCGATTCTCATTCTATTCTATCTATTTTCTGATTTGCACTTCTATATTCATTGCATTCTAAAGCTCTCTTAAATTCAAGTTACTTGTTGAATGCTTGGTAACATTTCACATCTCTTGATTCAACAAGCAACAAACTTCCTTCAATCTTCACAAACATTATAATTACTTGAGGATAAGATTATAGGAAGGGTGTACTTCATCATGACTATTCCGTGTTGATTAGAGAACACATTCAAGAGTCAAACCATTTGTAAACTGTGAAGTCCTGTGTGGGTGCTCAGGTGTGGACATCCTTGTAGGTGCTCGGGTGTATTGTGACCTATTCCTCCGGGTTAAGAGAGGGCATGATAGTGAATTCTGAAGAGGAGCTTCGGGACTGGACGTAGGGCGGAAGTCCGAACCAGTATAAAATTCCTGGTGTCTTTACTTACCGCATTTATCTTTTATTTGTGATATATTTCCATAGTCTAGTTTTTACCTGCATAACTATTGTAGTTATCTAGTTAGTTTATTATTTCCGCTATATCCATATAAAGATCCTGCTTAAGTCATATACACCGACTTTACCATTGGTATCAGAGCAAGGCCATCATTTAACCATAAAACTGTTATCTGATACAGAGTTAATATGGATAACAATACTTGTACTAGCAATAATACTGGATATTCTGAAGGCCAATCCACTGCAGGACCACCCTTTTTTAATGGCATGAACTATAGCTACTGGGCTACACGAATGAGAATATATATGCATGCAAATAGTTTTGACGCTTGGAACATTACAAAAAAAGATTACACACAACCTACTACTCTATATACTGAATGGTATACAAATGAAAAAGCAGAGGCTACCGCCAATGCTAAAACGATGAATATGTTGCATTGTGTCTTGGATAGAAATGATTTTAACCGGGTTTGTATGTGCAACACAGCATATGAAATTTGGAGAACACTCAAAGTTACTCATGAAGGAACTAACAAGGTCAAATAAAGAAAGATATCCATGATTAAAAACCAGTTTCAGAATTTTAGAATGAATGAAAATGAGTCCATAAATGAAATGTATTCACGTCTTCAAAACATTTATCATTCTCTATTAGGATTAGGAGAAAAGTGTTCTGGTTTTGATATAGTCTCAAAAAATTTAAACTCTTTAACGGATGAATGGGAAAGAAAGGTGTTATCTATCGAAGAAGCTAACGATCTCTCTGCCATGGAACTCAAAGAGTTAGTTGGTATCTCATGTCCTATGAAGTAAATTTGCAGGAAAAGAAAGCACATGTACAAGACAAGAAAAATTTAGCTTTCCATGTTGAGAAAGAAGATTCAGATTCAGATGAAGAGGATATTGCTTTTGTAGCAAAGAATTTTAGAAAGTTTCTGAAATATAAAAAAGGCCATAGCAAGAATGTGAAAAATAATTCATCAAAAGAGCCTGACCCAACACTAGTGGAATGCTTTAATTGTCACAAAACCGGACATTATCAAAATAATTGTCCAGTATTGAAGAAGAATCGCAACAAAAAGGAAAAATAAAAAAGACGAGCATTTTCAGTCACTTGGGATAATTATGATTCATTATCTTGTGACAGTGACAGCGATAGTGACAACGAGCAAGCGAATCTATGCTTCATGGCAAAGGATACCGAGGTTGGTGAATTTACTTATGATGAATTAATGGAAATTAATACGAAAGTTTTAGAATATAGAAATAATTTTAAGAGAAAGTATAAACAAGCTAATGAGGATAGAAAAAGAGCAGAAATTGAAATAGACTTATTAAAAGATGAAAAAGAAATTTTAGAAGACGAAATTAGAAAATTACAAGAATCCCTTTCTATAGCAAATTCTCATATTTCTATGTTGAGTCAAGAAATCGAGACTCAAAAGAATAAAAATGATATACTAGCTTCTGAGAATTATGATTTTAATACTAAAGTTAAAATTATAGAATTAGAAATTTCTATTTTAAAAGTTAAACTAGATAGTATTTCTAAAAATGTTAACAATTTTAATAAAGGTAGAGAGAATTTATCTAAAATATTTGAAAATTCTCAACCAGTTTCTAGCAAAAAAAGGACTAGGATATGATCAAAAAGCTAAATAGATATCTAATTTAAGAAATCTAATATTAAACCGGAAATTCCTAGTAGTAAATTAAATATTTCTACTAAGAAAAATTACTCGGGAAATATTAGAATATGGGTACCAAAAACCAATAATGCTCTTTTAGAAATAAATATATTAAGAATTTTTTAAATATTGTTCATAACAATATTAATTATATTTTCAAAAAGGATCCTGAACCCTCTTGGGTTAGGCTTCCTAAGATTTAACCCTTAGGACACTAAAAGAGGAAGCGGATACCAATAAAATTCAAAATTATTTTTTGCAGGTTTCGCTAAACAAAAACAGAGGAAAATGGATACTCGACAGTGGTTGCTCTAAACACATGACAGCAGATAAAGAGATTCTTACAAATATCATTTATTCAAAGGAGGTACTGTCACGTTTGGAGATAATTCCAAAGGATATGTCATCGGCAAAGGCAATGTGAGCAATTACGGTATTTCTAATTCACACTCATTTCTGATGTTTTATTGGTTAAGAAACTAAAACATAATTTATTAAGTATTAGGCAATTATGTGATAAAGGTTTTAAAATATTTTTTTTTTGAAAATAAATGTTGTATGTTTGATTCAAATCAAAATCTTGTTTTTGAAGGAAATCGAGATAAAAGTATTTATATTTTGAATATGACAGTTAATAATAATCAAAGTATGTATTTATTAGCCAAAGACAATGATCCTTGGTTATGGCACAAACGAATTTGTCATATTAGTTTTAAAACAATAAACAAGATTTCTAAAAATGATCTTGTAAGAGGATTACCCAAAATAAAATTCAAAACTGAAAATTTGTGCGATGCTTGTCAACTTGGAAAGTTAACCAAATATTCTTTTAAATCTAAAAAGGTTATATAAACATAACAACCGCTTGAATTACTATACATGGATTTATTCGGACCAACTCAAGTTCAGTCCATAAAGCATAGTAGATATGTGTTTGTAATTGTTGATGACTTTTCAAGATACACTTGGACTATGTTTTTAAAGAATAAAAGCGATACTTTTGATATCTTTAAAAAATTTGTCAAACAAATTCAAAATTTAACTGATTTAAAAATAAAGAGTATACGAAATGATCATGGAGTAGAATTTGAGAATGAAAATTTTGATTTATTTTGTCAGAAGAAAGGAATTTTTCACTAATTTCTCTTTTCTTAGAACTCCACAATCTATTGCGACAATACAAGCGCAATAAATTTATCTAAAAATCCGGTAAACCATTCTAGAACTAAACACATTGATATACAACATCATTTCTTGAGAGATAATATTGAAAAACAAATCATCAATTTAGAGTTTGTAAACTCAGAAAATCAATTTGCTGACATATTTACTAAACCCTTTTTAGAGAATTCTTTTATAAGACTTCAACCAGAATTAGGAATTATGTCCTTCAAAGATCTTTGAAAGATTATTCAACTACTTTGTGCTCATAGTATTTAAATGCTTTTTAATTGATGACAAAAGGGGAGAGTTATATTTTCTATGATCACAATGATGAATCTATTTCTTTATTGATACGCTAACATTTTGTTGTAGGAATCAAAATGTTAACTTTATAAATTTATGAACTAACAAAATGTTGCAGAAATTCAGGGGGATCCAAATATTCAGGGGGAGAAATTCAAAACTTTTTAACAAGAACGCAATATGTTGTCATCAATCAAAAATGTGGAGAATGTTGAAAACAAGAATTTTGATTAATGTCAACAAAGAGAAGAGCAATGGAAATCATGTCATGGAGATAAGATTATTTATATATACGTATTGAGTCGTGTTAGAATTATGTTAAAATCTATCCTCATCTATAACACGAATATATAAAACAAGGTGTGTATATATATACTACAAGGCTTTTTTAAGCCATGACTGTACAGATTCAGCTGTACCAGTCGACTGGTAGAAATATGACCAGTCGACTGGTCAGCATGTCTCTGTACAATAACGGCTAGTTTTAAAAGGTTTTTAAATCCAAACGTTTTACAATATGATTCAATCAGTCGACTGATGGTTTTTAGACCAGTTGACTTATTCGAAACAGAAGCCTTTATTATGAAGAGTCACCTTCTTCCATGAAGAGATTTCTCTTCAATTACGAATGGAAATGGACGCAACCTTTTGCTGAAACCTTTCATGAGGGAATGCTACTCTTTTACTATTATATAAGTACAACAAACATGTTTTCCATATCACTGATTCTCATTCTATTCTATCTATTTTCTGATTTTCACTTCTATATTCATTGCATTCTAAAGCTCTGTTAAATTCAAGTTACTTGTTGAATCCTTGGTAACATTTCACATCTCTTGACTCGACAAGCAACAAACTTCCTTCAGTCTTCACAAACATTTCAATTACTTGAGGATAAGATTATAGTAAGGGTGTACTTTATCGTGACTATTCCGTGTTGATTAGAGAACACATTCAAGAGTCAAACCATTTGTAAATTGTGAAGTCTTGTGTTGGTGCTCAGGCGTGGACATCCTTGTCGGTGCTAGGGTGTATTGTGACCTATTCCTCAGGGCTAAGAGAGGGCGTGATACTGAATTCCGAAGAGGAGCTTCAGGACTGGACGTAGGGCAGGAAGTCCGAACTAGTATAAATTTCCTGGTGTCTTTACTTACCGCATTTATCTTTTATTTGTGATATATTTCCATAGTCTAGTTTTTACCTACATAACTATTGTGGTTGTCTAGTTAGTTAATTATTTACGCTATATCCATATAAAGATCCTGCTTAAGTCGTGCACATTGACTTTACACCTACAACTTTCATGTCGGCCACCATTTCTAATCCGTTCGTTTATGTACCTGAAAACTGGATGCAAAGTCAAGTTAAAATCTGCTCGAAATGGACATGTTGAAAATGCCTCATGTTGTTGAATTATATATACATAATCGATAAATAATTTTAAGGATTTATTTTCATGGTAATTAAGTATACTAAGAAAGATTCTTACTGTAGAAAACTTGAGGTCAAAAACTATATTTATCATAGAGAAACAGAATCAAACATTCTGCCGAAAAACTGGCCAAAAATCTGAATTTCAGAAATTTGAAACACTTCTAGAATTTGAATCGCTTTTTAAATGTTCCCAACATTGAAGTGTCTCAAACCAGAATCTCGGCATTTCCGAAGCGCTATCTTTTCTCTGAATTATTTATTGAACACTCTAACCAACCTAGAACTTTTCGCAGTGCACCAGAAACGTTGTAATAGCTGTTTTGAGTTTAAAAACCATTGTAAACTGCCTAGAACTTAGCATTTTTGAAACGTTGTCTTTTCTCTGAATTATTCATAAAGCACTCTAATAATCACAGAACTTTTCATAACTCTTTATAAACGCTGCAATTGTTTAACGCTCTTATTGGTGCTGAAACTTTTTATAGCTCTTTTTGAAACACTATCTTTTCTTTTGGACTTTAAAACCTTTATGAATTAATTATAAATGTAACCGTTTACTTCAAATTGTTTTGCGGTCTTTCTTAACGTAGATTGGAGTATTATCGAGTTGGTTTTGGTTTTGTCTTAAAACACTTAAAAGTAAGAATACGAAAAAGTAATTTAAGATTACTTTTGGGAACATATTCTAAATTATATTTCTTTGGGGAAGCGGTATAAGATAATAGATCTTGGGTAGTGCCCTATTACTATATGTTGGTATTGAGTCGAGTAGAGTACGTCCCTACTTAGTGATGGGATGCCGACCGCAACAGGATAATACATCCTAAAATCTAAACTAAATCGAGGGTGTGGTTTAGGTTCATAAACATGTATTTTGAAAAAGCATGGGTTTTTATTTATGAAGTTTATTATGAATTTGATTGATTTAATATCTTGATGCCTTACTTGTTTATTGATTTGAACTTTGAATTGATGAAACCTCCGAAGAAGAAACTATAATACAACCCATTAAGTCATGACTTAAAAACTAAACTTAAATAGCTATCTCACTGGGTTTGAATTTCTCATGATGCTACACTTAAAACATTTCAGGTTTAAATGGTTAGTTGGCTGCTTTGAAGTGAAGATTTTTATTATGTATATTATCTCTTTATGTACTCATATGTATAATTATTTAGTGATTAGACTCTTGGATCTTTGTAAGCATGTTATATGATGGGATGATTGTATAATAGTTCTTCCATATAAAATCATGTACTATGAATGATTTTATATTCCGATACACTTTTGTTAAGTTGTGATACTGTTCTATTAGCACCATGGCTTATATGTAGCTTCACCACTTCTGGATGAGTGTAACAGAGTGGGGGTGTTACAGAAATTGATATCAAAGCCAAGGTTTAAGGGGTGATTTTGGAAAACTATATAGTATCACAATTTAATTTGTCAGAACAGTAAGTTTATACAATTATTGACATCTTTATGACTATTTGCAATTATAAGCCACGGAAAGCAATAGAACATGGTGTACGAGGGATTCATAGGGTGGTGTTAATAGCACCACCATACCGAATGAATGATTGTTTCTGCAAGTCGCACAACGGAAAGGCATGTGCTTAAGAGGAGAGCAAAGAAGATTCTCCTGGATGTAATATATGAAGTTTATAATAGAGCTAATGACTATGAAGAAGGTTTTAAAATGGATCTTATTCTCTCCCGTCTATGCCAGAAAATGAAACCATTTGAGATGGCAATTAAATTGGAGGAAAGGACCGACTACAGAGAAGCTTTAGAATTTCTAGCAAAAAAAGAGCATTACCACGACAAGGAGGGAATATAAGATTTAAACGATTTCCAAATAAGATAGTTGACCAATACGATGAAGAGGAGTCTGAGTCAGTTGGCTCAAATTACTACTCTCAAGAAGTTATTGGACCTTCTCGAGCAGCGAAGGATAAAATAGGTCCTTCTTCATTGAAGAAATTAATAGTGATTGATTATAAATGAAATAGGAAGCTAAATTTTAGTTAACATATCAAGTTGTATGAGTGACTATCTATATTTTAGGGAGGTTGTAAATAAGCACCCAAATTTTGTTCATAAATAAGGGTTATAAGTAAAATAACATGTTTGTGTGATCATGACTTGAGTATGTCATTCTTTATAACCGAAGGTGTATTTCATTCGTGATCATAAATAGATATTTTTTTGAAGGTCATGGCAAATCAAAATAACCCGACAACTCAAAGTAAAGGGGCTCAGTCGTCCGCACAAACAAACAGCTATGGAATTGTTAGAATCTTTTATCAAGCAGATGGAGCATGTTTCTTTAATATCTTTAACATACAGCCTTTTAAACCGTTTTAACATCAAGAGTTCATTTCTTTGGAATGGTCATAACATCAAGAAATTAACTAATTGGAGGACGATATGCCTGCACTCTGATCAAGGGGGGCTTGGTGTTCTTGACCTTCACCACTTTAATGTAGCTTTGCTGGCTAAATGGATTTGGAGACTCCTTATTCCTGGAAATTTCATTTGGAAAAACTGGATTTTAGCTCGCTACTTTTCCTCAAACCCTCATCTTGTTTTGCATCATCATCCTTCCTCTAGAATCTCTCCCTTCTTGCATGGGATTCTATCTTGTCTTCCTCGTATTAAATTTCTGTTTCATGTCTCTTTGGGGGGTGGTTCATCCTATTTATTTTGGCATGATATTTGGCATGGTCAGTTTCCTCTCTCTCTTACCTTTTCTTCACTCTTTTCTCTTCAATCTAATCCTTCGCTTTCAGTTGCTGATGCTTTTAACAATGGTTATGTTAGCTTAGTTCCAGGTTCGCTTTTTGATCGGAGTATTCTTTTTCAGTTGCTGAATACCTTTGCACTCATTCGCAACACTCAGCTAAATAACCTGGTTGATCATTTTGTTTGGGTTCTCTCTCCATCTAGAGGCTTTTCTGTTTCATCATGTTACAAGTATCTGAACTTTTCTGGTAGATTGTTTAAATTCTCAAGACTTTGGAAATGCAAGCTGGCTCCAAGAATTCTCTTCTTCCAATGGTGTTTGATTCATGAAAAGGTCAATACAAGAGAGAAGCTTTTCAAATGCAATGTGGTTTCAGACCCTAACTGCCCTTTCTGTGATTCACATGCTGAATCCATTCATCATCTTTTCTTTTCCTGTGACTATACCTACCCAATTTGGGCTGCATCAAGTACCCATTTAATCGGTTTCATCCCCATCATTTCTTCCTTCTTTGATCATTGGGAATCTGATTCTAGTCCAGTACTTGATATCTTCCTGGTTGTTTATAGTTGGTGTGTGTGGAAAGAAAGAAATGCAAGGATATTTAATAACAAAGCTAGTTCGATCATGACTATTTGTCACCGCATCATTCATATTTTTTCGTCTTGGTCAGGTTCTAGAGTCAATCATGCCGCGGTTTTCAGGTTTGCGCTGCCGGTGACCACTTCTTGTAATGGCGCGTTTTGTTAGCTGTCGAATAATTAATTTATTTAATGATTTATATATCGATTTGGCGATATCGATAACTTAAAGTACAACGTTCGAACTTATAATTTATAATTATAATTAAAACGAACATGAAAACGTCGTGGCAGTTCGCAATTTGGCGATTCGAACTTCAACTGAATATACAGAATCCGTTTTAAGTCGAATTTCTGTGAAACAAGAAACGTACGGATCTGTTGAACTATATTTTTCATATGGAAGAGAAAAATCAAGATTTCGTCGTGTAGATTTTGAGTTATGTCCAAATCAAATTTCAGAAAAGTCGCTGTAGAATTCCTTTATAATTTGCAACGCTTTATATACGTTATAAAAGGATTTTCGATATAAATTGAATATCGATAAATCTAAAATCTGAAATATCAAGCTATAAATTCTGATATGATATTCTAAAGCTGTATGATATCATATGTGAAGATATACGATAATATAAATTTATTAATATTTAATTTAATTATATTTCAATATATTTATATATTTAAATGGGTCATTTAGAGCTTTAAAAATAGCCACTTTTGCAAACGAAGTCGGAATTCGACGAAACCAGATTTGTTGGATCCGCAATGTCAAATAGTTGTTAGATTCCCAGTTTCGTGATTTTTAGAGTCACTGTGTGGCCGTACGGATTTTTAGAGTGAAAATTAGTCAGTATTTCGATAGTTAAAAATACGCTGTGTGAGCATACGGAGTCGGAATTCGACGAAACCAGTTTCGTTGGGACCGTAATGTCGAACTCTAGCTACACGTCTAGTTTGGTGATTTTTAGGTATCGTGTGTGATCAAACCAATTTTTAGAAAGCAAAATAAATATAAAATGAGGTAAGTAAAATATCCTAAGTAATTGTATGATCAACAACAAGCCACATACACCTCGTTTAAGCCATACAAAAACAATCCATCCCCTTTATAAACACAGAAGAGAGCCGCCGGTCCTTCTCTTCCAAAAACGCAAGAAAATCCCAAAAGAAATCCAAGATCAAATACAATAAATTCGTATAAATTACAATAGCTATATATATGGATTCAATGATGAGAGAGCTTCATTCCTGTGTGGTTTTCATATAGTGCGACGCGATTTCTGGTGAGTGGTTTTGGGTACCGCAAGGCTAGGGTTGGTGATTTCGCTCGATACAAAGAGTTTTGGCTCGATTCGATCATACATAGGGATTCAGGGTGGAAAATGAAGTTTATTGTGATATTTTTGTGGTATTCGGTGTAAATAATGTTCGGTGGTTGTCTGGTTTTCATCGTGAAGCCCTCCAAGGCAAGGCCTGAAAAGTGGGTGCGAGTTACCTGCTTTTAGCGTGTAGAGAAAGAGAGTTGGAGGAGATGGACTTTGGTGATTTCCGTGTGTAAATCCATGGAGAGACCGAGGAGCAGTTGAAGATCGAATGGGTGGGAATGGTGTTGGAGTTAAGCAGGTCACGGCAGTGTTCTTTGGGGAAGAAAGGTAGAGGCCATGGGTTTTAATTTGATGGTATTGGGCCCAAATAGTAAAGGGTAAGCCCACTTGTTTTATATACAATGAAATTCAAGTTTAATTAAACAAGTGTATAACTTGTAATCATCATATCTCCTACATACGAAGTCAGATTGACGAACCGTCAGTCACGTCGGGATCGTATGGACGAGCACTCCACAATGGAACTGACCGCGAGTCGATTGGAGTCCGTCACAATTTACAGCAAAATAAATTGTCTAGTTGAATCAAGCGATGGTTATCGTCATTGACGATGATCGTCAAATGTGAGTAAAACTCACTAACTCTGAACAGTTTATAATTTCATGTTGTATTGTTAGAACTGTTAAAATTGTCTGTTTAACTGTGTGTTGATTGTTTGATTGAACTGCTAGTCAGTTAGTTAAATTTCTATATTGATTCTGTTTAACAGAATATATCATATGGAACTGAAAGTGATGTTATCTATATTGTCTAACATCTGTGATGCAGGGAAACAGGTTGGAGGAATCCGACTGGATTCCTCAACAGTTATTTTATTGTTTTTCATATATTGTTATATGATGTGATATAAAATCTGTGGGCGATTATATGTGCTTGGACGATATTGAACATCGTGATTTGATATGATTGAATACCATAACATACCGAAATGTTGATAAGGGGATTTTCAATGTTTATATTGAAAATGAATCTTATTTATAAAATCGATAGGATTTTATAAAAGGAAACCATTTATTTAATTAGAAAATAAATAAATGAAAAAGGAAACATTTATTTAGAAAATAAATGAAATAAAATAGAAACATTTATTTAGAAAATAAATGAATTAGAATATAAAGGAATATTTATTTAGGAAATAAATAAAGGAACATTTATTTAGATTATAAATAAATGGAATAAAGGAATATTTATTTAGGGAATAAATAAAGGAACACTTGTTCGGAAAATAAATAGAATTATACAAGGATAGATTTAAACACGTGCTTCGCACACAAGTATAACACGATATGGATTTTAAGGAGATATTAAATAGGAAATCTATTTTTAACAGATAAAGTGAGAAGATTTAATTTATAAATAATGTTTTATAAATTAAATAAAATATTTATTGTTTGATAAATGGGATATATAAGTTTGAACTTATATAGAGAAGTAGGAATTGTTTTTAACACCGATAAAGTAAATAAACGCTGTAAAAGGGAAATCCTTAGAAGGGGAGAAACGTTATTAAAGGAACATTTATAAAGTGAAGAACCGTTACTAAAAGTAAATCTTTATAAAGGAATAAACGTTGTTAAAGGAAATCTTTTAATGAATAAACGTTATAAAAAGGGAAATCTTTATAAGCAAATAAAGTATTCGAATAATAGTTATTCGAAGGAGTAAATCAAATAAGTTATTCGAATTAGTTATTCGAATAGAGTTAAGTTATTCGAATTAGTTATTCGAATAGAGTTAATCACATATAAGCTATTCGAATTAGTTATTCGAATAGAGATAATCACATATAAGCTATTCGAATTAGTTATTCGAATAGAGTTAAACACATATAAGCTATTCGAATTAGTTATTCGAATAAAGTTAACCACATACAAGTTAATCGAATTTAGTTATTCGAAATGAGTTATTCGAATTAGATATTTGAATAGAGTTAAACACATTAGAGTTATTCGAATTAGTTATTCGAATAGAGTTAAACACGTAAGAGTTAATTGAATATTAGTTATTCAATTTGAGTTAATCGAATTTAGTTATTTGAGAAGAGTTAAATCGAATTTAGTTATTCGAAAGGAGTTAATCAATTTGAGTTAAGTTAATCGATTTGAATTAAGTTGAATCGAAATGGAGTAAATCGATTAGAATTAAGTTAATCGAGTTAGAGTAAATCGAATATTAGTTATTCGAAGGTAAGTTATTCGAATTAGTTATTCGAATAGAGTTAAACACGTAAGAGTTAATTGAATATTAGTTATTCAATTAGAGTTAAATCGAATTTAGTTATTCGAAAGGAGTTAATCAATTTGAGTTAAGTTAATCGATTTGAATTAAGTTGAATCGAAATGGAGTAAATCGATTAGAATTAAGTTAATCGAGTTAGAGTAAATCGAATATTAGTTATTCAAAGGTAAGTTATTCGAATTAGTTATTCGAAGGAGTTAATCAATTAAGTTATTCGAATGAGTCATTCGAAGGAGTAAATCAAATTAAGTTAATCGATTAGAGTTGAGTTAATCGATTTGGGTTAAGTTAAGTTATCAAGTTAAGTAATCGAGTTAAGAAATCGAGTTGAGATAATCGAGTTAAGAAAATCAAGTTAAGTTAATCGAAAAAGTTATTCGATAAGAGTAAATCCATTTAAGTTAAATCGGATGTTAGTTATTCGATAAGAATTGACACATTTAAGAAAATCGAATAATTGCTATTCGATAAGAGTTAATGAAATAGAGCCAACCAAGAAGAGTTATTCGAATATTAGTTATTCGATAGGAGTTAATCGAAATAGAGTTTATCGAATATAAGTTATTAAAAAGAGAGAGTTAATCGAATAGAGATTACTCGAAAGAGAGTTATACGTCGAATTCGATTATAGCGAATTCGGGAAAGTACTATTTACTTTCCAGGGTTTAAATCAAGATTTAGTTATTGATTTAGAAATTAGGTGTTTGTTAAATTATTCGAGTTAGGAAATAAATTCATAATTTAGGTTAGATATTTTAGGGGTAGGAATTATAACGTTATAGTTATAATCAAACGTTGTCATTTAAGAAGTGGATTCGTAACCTGAATCCGAGAATTTGCGTAAACAGATGATTGGAAAAAGTGAGTGACGAGCTTCATCTATTTCACAGTAAAGGACGTTGTTCAATTAAGGTCTGAGAGGTAATTATACCCCAACTTGATTGACTTCAGAATTGACAAAGGAATAGTTGTGGTTCGATCTAAAAGGTTGATTAGGAATAAAGTTAAGGAATAAGCGATAAATGGATTAAGTGAAACGATGTTTTATACAACGTTCATTGGAAACTCGTAAATGAGTTTTGGAAACGTTTTCCAAATATAGTCAGATATGTTTACTAAACATAGAAAATGAAATGTTTTCATGATAAGAATTTAAGAAATAGAGTTAAGCAAATTCAGAAACAGACTGGAGAGGGTAAGTTGAACGGTTTTCTAAGTGACGATCTGATGTTGGTTTCGACCTTCTGGATTGATACTTAGAGAATTGTTCTCATACTAGTTACAGTTAGGGACTGATAGTTGCGAAATAATAGTGATGTGAAAATAAGCTATGGAAATGTTTTCCAATGATTAATAACATATATTTTCTAAATATATGAAATAAGGAAATATGAACATATGATGATTGATCGATCGAATTTCCATTTGGAAATAAGATCGTTGTTTGTACACCGACATGTTTTCATTTGATAGTTGAATCATAGACTATCAAAGTTTTGACCCTATTTACGTTGTAAATATGGAGAGACCGGTTGGATTATTATCCGAAGAACCACTCCGTATTAGCATAAGCGTTGCGAATCAAGTACGCTGAAGATAATTGAAGACGGAGTGAAGTGCAAGGGCTATTGTGAAAAGCCTAGGTAGGATGGATTCACTGAATAGTGCCTTCGGTTTATTCAGTCCCAGAACAACGTATATGGACGAGTGTCTGACAAAGTATTCTTAACGAATCATATATGTTGATCTCTTTAAACGTATTACGTTGGTGGCGGAGAAATTCGTTTCTCTTAGCTTTTATACCCGTGATGCCTTGAGAAATCAATAACGATTTGGCGGGTATGACGATGTGGCATTCAAAGTAATTGAAGCAATAATCTGTCAAAGTGATAAACGTGACCTCAAACCTCACCACCGGAAAATAACAGAAGTTGGGCTAGGCAGCATGGCTAGTTGGGCCATACCCAAGTAGGGTGTATTATCACCATCTAGAGAATATTCAATTGTACTTCTTTATAATCTATTTCAATGCTGTCCCTTATCGGGAAGGATAGTTGCTGATCCCAACCATCGGTGATAATATATTCGTTTCACTCAAGCTAAATGAGTGGACGGTCATGTGTGGCCGGGTTGCAAGACGTTCTTGTTGAACCCTAGTGTATCTCCTCTAGAGTACACTGATCGGAAGGTGCTCCCATACCTTGTCTGTTGGAATCCAATCTCCAATAAGCGCTCACGGTTTTATTTGTATACTATGAATGTGGAACGTGAGATGCAAGCGTTCTGCTAGATTGATATCTATTTGTATTTAGACATTATTATAATATCAGAAAGATATCCTTTATTTAACCAAGTGTTGGAGTTTTATTCACACCAGTCCCATGACTGACCCAGAGTTTGTTTTGTTTTGTTTCCCCTAAACTCTTGGGTGCCTAAATTTGTACGGGCAGTCAAGTAGTCGGGATTTTACAGATACACTTGGAGAGCTTGGAGCAGGAGGCTTCAGGATTATAGCTATTATTTTTCCGCTATGTTGTTAAGTGTTGTACTTTGAAATGGTATGTATATACGAGTACTGATTTGTATTTCAAAGTTATGTTATATTTTATTCGTTCCGCTGTGAGATTCGTGTTTACTCTGATGATGTAAGTTCTTCTTCTTCTTCTATTCTATTAGTTCTATCTTTTCTTCCTCACCCTCTACTTTCTTTCACTAACGTCTCGGAGTTTCCGACTCTCGAGGAGTCGAAAATTTCCAACCATTACAGTTGGTATCAGAGTAGAAGGTTAAGTGATTAGCTTGGCTCTGTGGCATAACTCGATAGAGATGGGATTAGTAATATCCTAGATTGAGTTTGAGTGTATATATATGAGCGCGTAATTGTTATTCAATATAAAATGGTTTTATATTGTGGAGACTCATTGGTTGAGTGGCTTATGAATTCTGGTCGATTAGTTTGATCCACTGTATCGATAAGGGTTACTGAACACTCGAATACGATGAACCGTCATGGTATGTTTTGAAAGAGGGTAAATGAAATAATTTTTCCCAAAATATATTTGTTTATAGAAGAAATATATATCTTGAAATTATTATAGTATATTGATTGTGTTGGTTGTTATTATAATCGAATAAGATTATAAAAAGGGTGAAATGGTTATAAATGACCAATCAGAATTCATATGAATGTAATATATGAAATAGATGAATTAAATCTGAATTTAAATCATATTTGGAATTAAAATAAGGAAATTCTAAGTTCTTGGGAGATTTTGAAAATGTT
The DNA here is from genome assembly GCA_030737875.1 of Allium sativum. Lineage (NCBI taxonomy): Eukaryota > Viridiplantae > Streptophyta > Magnoliopsida > Asparagales > Amaryllidaceae > Allium > Allium sativum. Next base: position 133,203,207 of record CM060916.1, on the reverse strand, counting down.
TTTCAAATTGAAAATGATATAGTATTGAATTCACTTCGATAGCTGGAAAATAGATTCTGATGATCAATCTAGACATCATCAGTGTTCATTTTCGAGTTCTAAGTGACGGATTACTACCAAAGGTTTTGTTTTTGAATTGTTTTAAGAAAACAAGTTGTTTAGAAATTCAAAGTTTTTGAATTGGTATTATGATTTCAAATATTGATTTGAAAGAAACCCAGGGACTTAAGTTCTGGAATTAAAAATTTAACTAATGAAGTTAAATAAAATGAGATGGTAAAAATAAATTTAAATTTAACTTGAACCGAGTTAAATAAAATTGAATTGGATTAGAGATAATCTAGAATGGAACCAAATTGATAAGTCAATAATTTGGAATTTGATATTAGAGTTCGAATGAAATTCGATTTGGATTTGAGGATATGAACTGATTGGAGATCAATTGGAATGGATAACATTGGTATATGTTGAAGTGGTAGCAGATGAAAGGGGTAGAGTTAAATTCCCGACAAAAAGGTACAAGTTTATATTATATATGAGTTTGGATTGTATGAGCCGAATTTGCAAGCCGCTTGGCTGTTTGATTTTCTTTTGGGTTGGAGAAGGCCTAGAGAGGCGAGGGGTGGTTTGTCATATTGACCAATACAAAGGAGGTTATGGCGAAATTTTTCGAAAATTCCAGGCGTTAGAACATTCTCATGATTTATGGAAATTCAGTTAGCCAGAATGAATTAATAATTTAATTGAAAATTAAATGGTTCAGTTGAAACTGGAGTTGAGAAGTAAACTAAAAGATTTTTAAATCTAGTTAGTAGAGTTAGTAGCATTTTTCTAACTTAGCAATTTCGAGGACGAAATTATTTTAAGGGGGGAAGTCTGTAATGGCGCGTTTTGTTAGCTGTCGAATAATTAATTTATTTAATGATTTATATATCGATTTGGCGATATCGATAACTTAAATTACAACGTTCGAACTTATAATTTATAATTATAATTAAAACGAACATGAAAACGTCGTGGCAGTTCGCAATTTGGCGATTCGAACTTCAACTGAATATACAGAATCCGTTTTAAGTCGAATTTCTGTGAAACAAGAAACGTACGGATCTGTTGAACTATATTTTTCATATGGAAGAGAAAAATCGAGATTTCGTCGTGTAGATTTTGAGTTATGTCCAAATCAAATTTCAGAAAAGTCGCTGTAGAATTCCTTTATAATTTGCAATGCTTTATATACGTTATAAAAGGATTTTCGATATAAATCGAATATCGATAAATCTAAAATCTAAAATATCAAGCTATAAATTTTGATATGATATTCTAAAGCTGTATGATATCATATGTGAAGATATACGATAATATAAATTTATTAATATTTAATTTAATTATATTTAAATATATTTATATATTTAAATGGGTCATTTAGAGCTTTAAAAATAGCCACTTTTGCAAACGAAGTCGGAATTCGACGAAACCAGATTTGTTGGATCCGCAATATCAAATAGTTGTTAGATTCCCAGTTTCGTGATTTTTAGAGTCACTGTGTGGCCGTACGGATTTTTAGAGTGAAAATTAGTCAGTATTTCGATAGTTAAAAATACGCTGTGTGAGCATACGGAGTCGGAATTCGACGAAACCACTTTCGTTGGGACCGTAATGTCGAACTCTAGCTACACGTCCAGTTTGGTGATTTTTAGGTATCGTGTGTGATCACACCAATTTTTAGAAAGCAAAATAAATATAAAATGAGGTAAGTAAAATATCCTAAGTAATTGTATGATCAACAACAAGCCACATACACCTCGTTTAAGCCATACAAAAACAATCCATCCCCTTTATAAACACAGAAGAGAGCCGCCGGTCCTTCTCTTCCAAAAACGCAAGAAAATCCCAAAAGAAATCCAAGATCAAATACAATAAATTCGTATAAATTACAATAGCTATATATATGGATTCAATGATGAGAGAGCTTCATTCCTGTGTGGTTTTCATACAGTGCGACGCGATTTCTGGTGAGTGGTTTTGGGTACCGCAAGGCTAGGGTTGGTGATTTCGCTCGATACAAAGAGTTTTGGCTCGATTCGATCATACATAGGGATTCAGGGTGGAAAATGAAGTTTATTGTGATATTTTTGTGGTATTCGGTGTAAATAATGTTCGGTGGTTGTCTGGTTTTCATCGTGAAGCCCTCCAAGGCAAGGCCTGAAAAGTGGGTGCGAGTTACCTGCTTTTAGCGTGTAGAGAAAGAGAGTTGGAGGAGATGGACTTTGGTGATTTCCGTGTGTAAATCCATGGAGAGACCGAGGAGCAGTTGAAGATCGAATGGGTGGGAATGGTGTTGGAGTTCAAGCAGGTCACGGCAGTGTTCTTTGGGGAAGAAAGGTAGAGGCCGTGGGTTTTAATTTGATGGTATTGGGCCCAAATAGTAAAGGGTAAGCCCACTTGTTTTATATACAATGAAATTCAAGTTTAATTAAACAAGTGTATAACTTGTAATCATCATATCTCCTACATACGAAGTCAGATTGACGAACCGTCAGTCACGTCGGGATCGTATGGACGAGCACTCCACAATGGAACTGACCGCGAGTCGATTGGAGTCCGTCACAATTTACAGCAAAATAAATTGTCCAGTTGAATCAAGCGATGGTTATCGTCATTGACGATGATCGTCAAATGTGAGTAAAACTCACTAACTCTGAACAGTTTATAATTTCATGTTGTATTGTTAGAACTGTTAAAATTGTCTGTTTAACTGTGTGTTGATTGTTTGATTGAACTGCTAGTCAGTTAGTTAAATTTCTATATTGATTCTGTTTAACAGAATATATCATATGGAACTGAAAGTGATGTTATCTATATTGTCTAACATCTGTGATGCAGGGAAACAGGTTGGAGGAATCCGACTGGATTCCTCAACAGTTATTTTATTGTTTTTCATATATTGTTATATGATGTGATATAAAATCTGTGGGCGATTATATGTGCTTGGACGATATTGAACATCGTGATTTGATATGATTGAATACCATAACATACCGAAATGTTGATAAGGGGATTTTCAATGTTTATATTGAAAATGAATCTTATTTATAAAATCGATAGGATTTTATAAAAGGAAACCATTTATTTAATTAGAAAATAAATAAATGAAAAAGGAAACATTTATTTAGAAAATAAATGAAATAAAATAGAAACATTTATTTAGAAAATAAATGAATTAGAATATAAAGGAATATTTATTTAGGAAATAAATAAAGGAACATTTATTTAGATTATAAATAAATGGAATAAAGGAATATTTATTTAGGGAATAAATAAAGGAACACTTGTTCGGAAAATAAATAGAATTATACAAGGATAGATTTAAACACGTGCTTCGCACACAAGTATAACACGATATGGATTTTAAGGAGATATTAAATAGGAAATCTATTTTTAACAGATAAAGTGAGAAGATTTAATTTATAAATAATGTTTTATAAATTAAATAAAATATTTATTGTTTGATAAATGGGATATATAAGTTTGAACTTATATAGAGAAGTAGGAATTGTTTTTAACACCGATAAAGTAAATAAACGCTGTAAAAGGGAAATCCTTAGAAGGGGAGAAACGTTATTAAAGGAACATTTATAAAGTGAAGAACCGTTACTAAAAGTAAATCTTTATAAAGGAATAAACGTTGTTAAAGGAAATCTTTTAATGAATAAACGTTATAAAAAGGGAAATCTTTATAAGCAAATAAAGTATTCGAATAATAGTTATTCGAAGGAGTAAATCAAATAAGTTATTTGAATTAGTTATTCGAATAGAGTTAAGTTATTCGAATTAGTTATTCGAATAGAGTTAATCACATATAAGCTATTCGAATTAGTTATTCGAATAGAGATAATCACATATAAGCTATTCGAATTAGTTATTCGAATAGAGTTAAACACATATAAGCTATTCGAATTAGTTATTCGAATAAAGTTAACCACATACAAGTTAATCGAATTTAGTTATTCGAAATGAGTTATTCGAATTAGATATTTGAATAGAGTTAAACACATTAGAGTTATTCGAATTAGTTATTCGAATAGAGTTAAACACGTAAGAGTTAATTGAATATTAGTTATTCAATTTGAGTTAATCGAATTTAGTTATTTGAGAAGAGTTAAATCGAATTTAGTTATTCGAAAGGAGTTAATCAATTTGAGTTAAGTTAATCGATTTGAATTAGGTTGAATCGAAATGGAGTAAATCGATTAGAATTAAGTTAATCGAGTTAGAGTAAATCGAATATTAGTTATTCGAAGGTAAGTTATTCGAATTAGTTATTCGAATAGAGTTAAACACGTAAGAGTTAATTGAATATTAGTTATTCAATTAGAGTTAAATCGAATTTAGTTATTCGAAAGGAGTTAATCAATTTGAGTTAAGTTAATCGATTTGAATTAAGTTGAATCGAAATGGAGTAAATCGATTAGAATTAAGTTAATCGAGTTAGAGTAAATCGAATATTAGTTATTCAAAGGTAAGTTATTCGAATTAGTTATTCGAAGGAGTTAATCAATTAAGTTATTCGAATGAGTCATTCGAAGGAGTAAATCAAATTAAGTTAATCGATTAGAGTTGAGTTAATCGATTTGGGTTAAGTTAAGTTATCAAGTTAAGTAATCGAGTTAAGAAATCGAGTTGAGATAATCGAGTTAAGAAAATCAAGTTAAGTTAATCGAAAAAGTTATTCGATAAGAGTAAATCCATTTAAGTTAAATCGGATGTTAGTTATTCGATAAGAATTGACACATTTAAGAAAATCGAATAATTGTTATTCGATAAGAGTTAATGAAATAGAGCCAACCAAGAAGAGTTATTCGAATATTAGTTATTCGATAGGAGTTAATCGAAATAGAGTTTATCGAATATAAGTTATTAAAAAGAGAGAGTTAATCGAATAGAGATTACTCGAAAGAGAGTTATACGTCGAATTCGATTATAGCGAATTCGGGAAAGTACTATTTACTTTCCAGGGTTTAAATCAAGATTTAGTTATTGATTTAGAAATTAGGTGTTTGTTAAATTATTTGAGTTAGGAAATAAATTCATAATTTAGGTTAGATATTTTAGGGGTAGGAATTATAACGTTATAGTTATAATCAAACGTTGTCATTTAAGAAGTGGATTCGTAACCTGAATCCGAGAATTTGCGTAAACAGATGATTGGAAAAAGTGAGTGACAAGCTTCATCTATTTCACAGTAAAGGACGTTGTTCAATTAAGGTCTGAGAGGTAATTATACCCCAACTTGATTGACTTCAGAATTGACAAAGGAATAGTTGTGGTTCGATCTAAAAGGTTGATTAGGAATAAAGTTAAGGAATAAGCGATAAATGGATTAAGCGAAACGATGTTTTATACAACGTTCATTGGAAACCCGTAAATGAGTTTTGGAAGCGTTTTCCAAATATAGTCAGATATGTTTACTAAACATAGAAAATGAAATGTTTTCATGATAAGAATTTAAGAAATAGAGTTAAGCAAATTCAGAAACTGACTGGAGAGGGTAAGTTGAACGGTTTTCTAAGTGACGATATGATGTTGGTTTCGACCTTCTGGATTGATACTTAGAGAATTGTTCTCATACTAGTTACAGTTAGGGACTGATAGTTGCGAAATAATAGTGATGTGAAAATAAGCTATGGAAATGTTTTCCAATGATTAATAACATATATTTTCTAAATATATGAAATAAGGAAATATGAACATATGATGATTGATCGATCGAATTTCCATTTGGAAATAAGATCGTTGTTTGTACACCGACATGTTTTCATTTGATAGTTGAATCATAGACTATCAAAGTTTTGACCCTATTTACGTTGTAAATATGGAGAGACCGGTTGGATTATTATCCGAAGAACCACTCCGTATTAGCATAAGCGTTGCGAATCAAGTACGCTGAAGATAATTGAAGACGGAGTGAAGTGCAAGGGCTATTGTGAAAAGCCTAGGTAGGATGGATTCACTGAATAGTGCCTTCGGTTTATTCAGTCCCAGAACAACGTATATGGACGAGTGTCTGACAAAGTATTCTTAACGAATCATATATGTTGATCTCTTTAAACGTATTACGTTGGTGGCGGAGAAATTCGTTTCTCTTAGCTTTTGTGCCCGTGATGCCTTGAGAAATCAATAACGATTTGGCGGGTATGACGATGTGGCATTCAAAGTAATTGAAGCAATAATCTGTCAAAGTGATAAACGTGACCTCAAACCTCACCACCGGAAAATAACAGAAGTTGGGCTAGGCAGCATGGCTAGTTGGGCCATACCCAAGCAGGGTGTATTATCACCATCTAGAGAATATTCAATTGTACTTCTTTATAATCTATTTCAATGCTGTCCCTTATCGGGAAGGATGGTTGCTGATCCCAACCATCGGTGATAATATATTCGTTTCACTCAAGCTAAATGAGTGGACGGTCATGTGTGGCCGGGTTGCAAGACGTTCTTGTTGAACCCTAGTGTATCTCCTCTAGAGTACACTGATCGGAAGGTGCTCCCATACCTTGTCTGTTGGAATCCAATCTCCAATAAGCGCTCACGTTTTTATTTGTATACTATGAATGTGGAACGTGAGATGCAAGCGTTCTGCTAGATTGATATCTATTTGTATTTAGACATTATTATAATATCAGAAAGATATCCTTTATTTAACCAAGTGTTGGAGTTTTATTCACACCAGTCCCATGACTGACCCAGAGTTTGTTTTGTTTTGTTTCCCCTAAACTCTTGGGTGCCTAAATTTGTACGGGCAGTCAAGTAGTCGGGATTTTACAGATACACTTGGAGAGCTTGGAGCAGGAGGCTTCAGGATTATAGCTATTATTTTTCCGCTGTGTTGTTAAGTGTTGTACTTTGAAATGGTATGTATATACGAGTACTGATTTGTATTTCAAAGTTATGTTATATTTTATTCGTTCCGCTGTGAGATTCGTGTTTACTCTGATGATGTAAGTTCTTCTTCTTCTTCTTCTATTCTATTAGTTCTATCTTTTCTTCCTCACCCTCTACTTTCTTTCACTAACGTCTCGGAGTTTTCGACTCTCGAGGAGTCGAAAATTTCCAGCCGTTACACTTCTCCAACTACTTCTGTTGATAGCAACGATACAGCGTCTAGCATGGAGCTTATGTGATGACTGATGATGCTCTTTTAATTCTCACCGAAGTATTTGTATAATTATGATGGTTAATAGTTTGATCTGCATGCTTTTGTAGTTGAACTCGTAATATGCCCTATGCGTGTTGTATGAAGTGTCTTAAACTTTGGGGTGATGGTTGTTTTTTGGAATACCAACTGGGTTTGTCAGTTGGATAAGTATTAATATCTATTATTTAACCGGCTGTGTAGCCTCGCGCTACATATCCGTTTGCTCTATAAAAAAAACCGTTTTAACAGTTTGAAACCTGAAAAATTTGTCGGAGATGCAGATCCAGTTAAGGTAGAGCAATGGATTCAACATCTAGAGGATATATTTAAAGTTTTGGAATGTAATGAAGTCGACAAGAGGAAGTTGGTGGTCTTTCAATTATCAGAGGAAGCTCGAAATTGGTGGGAGCTAGTTTGAACAACAACTAGTCCAAACGAGATGGAACAGATGACATCGGAAGAATTTAAGGAAAAGTTCTTGGATAAGTATTTCCCAGAGAATGAGAGAGAGAAGATGGACATAAAATTTCAAAATCTTACTGAAGAAGGTATGTCAGTGGCTGAGAATCAAAATAATTTGAAGCACTCTCCCGATTCGGGAGTCATTCAATTGATACACCTGAAAAGCACGCTAGACAATTTCTGAAGGGATTAATTCATCCCATAAGAAGACATGTTATTTGTGATAGACGTAAAACCTATGAGATGACAATAGCTGAAGCCTTAAATTTGGAAGAAGATTACCTTCAGTTCCGGCAAGAAAAGAAGGTTTCAAATAAAAGTAATCCAAACAAAATTTCCGACAATCAAAAGAAACTAGATGAGAAAAAGAAGATACCGAATGGAAAAAGTAAAGGAATAACGGGATGAGAAAAGGAGCCTGACAAAGTAAGGAGATGTTACCGGTGCAACGAAACATGACATATTTCTCTAAACTGTACCAAGGCAATCGTACGTTACAATTGCAATGAATCTAGGCACGTTACCGGAAAATGGAAGAAGCCAAGGAAGGACAATAGGGGCAACAAGGACCAGTATATGCAGTTGTTTCTGAACTGGCTCAAGTAGAAGGTACCGTGTTTTGTTTTGACTTTCAAGATGAAATTTTATTCTATGTTATGCTACACATTCCCTTATATCTGAAATATTTGCTACCAAGATAGGTGTAACGTCCCGTAAATTCTGACCATTTAAGTTGTTGAATTAAATTAAATTATTGAATTAAAAATGGTTTTAAAATAAAACTATGATGTTATTAATGAAATTTGTTAATTTCTACTGAAAAATTGATTGAAAATAATGTTATATTCTTGATGATAAGAATAATGAAAATATACTTGTATATATATTTCCATCCCCTTATTATTCCTTCCACTTTTTGTTTCCTATTATTTTTCCAATAAAAACAAATAATCTCCATGTACATATATTTTCCTTTTATTCTATATACTATTGTTTGCATTCAAAAGAGAAAAGAATGACGAACAAAAAATTGTAAAACTGTCAACATTATCTATGCGTATTTTTATCCATTTTCTCTACTTATCCTTGTTTGTCCATTGAATGAGTTCCTTAAATTTTGAAATTTTGATATTATGTGTTTTGAAATTTGAAAAGTCACAAGCTTTCTAACAATCAGCATTAAACAATAAATCATGCATTAATTACTTTTCATTTTTCTCTTTCCTTATGTAATTTTCTTTTGAATTTTGAATAATAAATATTGATTAGGTTAACACCTCATGCCTAGTCAGCTAATTTATTTCCTTCTTAACCTATCGTATGCGAAGAGACCGCGGTGAGAAATAAATCAGGTATCTTTCTCAGTTTCCTTCCTCATTCTTTTTTTCTTCTCTGCAATTGTCTTCTAAAAAATTTATATCTTCTTCCTCCTCTCCACATAAAAAAACTAAACCAAAATTCTTTTCTACCTTCATCAACCTCATCTATCCTAAAAATTTGCGATATCTTCTTCTTCATAAATTTTTATCTGTCCTCCTTCTTAAAAGAAAACAAAGGATTTTCAAATTCTAATTCGTTGATTAGGATTGGTCGCTATTTGTGCTTGTTTCTTGTCTTCATCGTATCCACGCAATGTGAGTATACCTCACGATTTTCTTGTTTCAAGCACTTCGATTTCGATAGAAACTAAAATATAATAGCTAGTTTGGGTTATTGTTGGTTGTCTTTGTTCTGCATGCCTCTGTCTTTTGCAATTTTGTTCAAAACTTGTGTTGTCTTGCATGTATGCTTGTGTTGAAACTGTTCATGTGATACTTAGATCATGTCTATTACTTTTACATCAATTGTTTTGCTAGCCTTTTTATTAACATGCATGGCTGCTGCATACCCTTACTTTTGTTTGGGCATATAGAATATATATATGATAAGTGAACCTGAAATTAGGAACTTAAATACATATGTTTAAAATTTGAACCATGCATGCGTGACTGCACTGGTTTGCTTGTTGCTTTCTATTTTATGCAGACAATAATCCTGGAAAATTTAAACACATATGTTTAAAATTTAGAAATTCATTCATGTTGATTAACTATTATATTTTGGTGTTTATTCGAAGTTGACTTACTTGAATAATGTTAATCTTGACTCGAGTGTTTTGTGTTTTGCATCAAATGATCGAGTCAGACCCGAGTGTTGCAGATCTAAAGATTTCAGCCATCGAAGTTAGAGACTCGTGAAGGTGCACTAGCTTTTGATTCAGTTATTTCTTTAATTTTAAATTTTATAATCTGTGTATTTCCGCTGTGTAAAAATATTATATAACTTTGATATTATGTATAAAATTATTCCGCTGTGAGATACTGTAGTTTATTTATTTTGTGATTCCTGTGCCTAATTATGTTTGAACCCTGTAAACTAAATAACAATTTTTCGTTTTCGAGCGATTTAACTTGGTTTAGTTACCAGCTTGAAGTAGTCGAAAAGGCTTGCCCTTACAATAGGATTACATATTGAGCAACTATCGAACGCTTTGATAGTAGATAGTTTAATAGGAGGAAGGACTAAACTTGAGAGTATGTGTAGGAACTGTATCCTTAACGTTAAAGGTAAGAATATGGTGGCTAATTTAATTATCTTCCCAATGGAATATTTTTATATCGTCCTTGGGATGGATTAGCTTTCAAAGTATCAAGCCATCTTGAATTGTCACAACAAGACCATATGTTTGGCAATTCGAGAATACAAACCTTTGTTTACTAATGTGATAAAGTTGAAGACGCTTTTATATCTGGATATATTGCTCATATCAACATTGAGGATAAGGGCCGAATGGTGGACCAAATCCCGATAGTAAAAGAATTTAAAGAAGTTTTCAGGAAGTACCATGATTACCACCAAAAAGAGAAACTGGTTTTAGTATCGACTTAATCCCTAGCACCACTCCTATTGCTAAAGTAGCTTATCGTATGTCTCCTATGGAAACTCAAGAATTAAAGATCAAATTAAGGAAATGGAGGATCAACGATTTATTAGACCTAGTAAATCTCCTTAGGGAGCACCAGTGTTGTTCGTAATAAAACATGATGGAACTTTCGCATATGCGTAGATTACCCAGAGATTGATAAGGTAACAATTAAGAACAAATACCCATTACCTAGGATCGATGATCTATTTGATCAACTGCAAGAAGCTACTGTACTCTCGAAAATTGACCTAAGATTTGGGTATCATCAATTAAGAATAAAAGAAGAAGACATTCCAATGACAACTTTCCAAACATGGTATGGACATTATGAATTCTTAGTGATGCCTTTTCGCCTTACCAACGCTCCAACAGTATTCATGGATTTAAACAATCATGTATTTCGTCCATATCTTGATCATTTTGTCATTGTGTTTATTGATGGTATCCTTATCTACTCTAAGACAAAGGAGGAACGTGAAAGTCATTTGTGTTTATGTCTCCAAACACTTAAAGAACATCAACTATATGCAAAATTAAGTAAATGTGAATTCTGGTTGGACGAAGTAAAATTTCTTGGACATGTTGTCTTAAGGAATGGAATTAGAGTAGACCCATCAAAAGTTGAGGTAGTGTTGAAATGGAACCCTACGGCAACACCAACAGAAGTTCAAAGTTTTTTGGGATTAGCCAGTTACTACCGAAGATTTATTCAAGATTTATCAAAGATAGCATCACCATTAACAAAATTAACTTATAAGGAAACCAAGTTTATTTGAAATGAAAAGTGTAAGACAAAATTTAAAATCTTAAAGAAAAGATTGACCAAGGCACCAATTCTGTCTTTGCCAAGGAGTGTAGTCCCATATAAAGTATATTTTGATGCATGTGGCCAAGGATGAGGTTGTGTACTAATGTAGGAAGACAAAGTGATTGTGTATGGTTCTCGTCAATTAAAGCCACATGAAGCCAATTATCCAACTCATGATTTAAATTTGGCCACGATTGTGTTTGCCTTAAAAATTTGGAGGCATCACCTTTACGGAGAACAATTCCGTGTTTACTCTAACAATAAGAGTTTAAAATATTTGTTCTCTTAAAAATAATTAAATATGAGACAAAGAAGGTAGATGGAATTTTTAAAAGATTATGATTTTACATTGCATTATCATATCGGAAAGCCAAATATAGTTGTAGATACGTTAAGTCGAAAAACCTATGGCGTAGTAACCCATTTAATGATAAGAGAATGGAGGGATCTAGAGACTGTTGCTGATATGAACGCTTGCAAAAGAATGATTAATGAACCCATGGTTAAAAAAGTAGCATTTCTATGCAATCATATTATTCAGCCAACTCTGGTAAGTAGATTATTGAAAGCCCAAGAAGAAGATGAGGAATTAAAGGAGTTATTTATGAAAATGAATGATAAGGAACTTACAGTTGGAACACTGGTAAAGATGGAAATTGATTTTCTGTTCCAAATCAAATTGAATTAAAGAATGAAATTCTTAGTGAAGCACATCGCTCATGGCTTACGGTGCGTCCAGGTAGCACAAAAATGTTCAAGGATCTTAAGCGTCAGTTTTGGTGGAATGGAACAAAGAAGGATGTTGCTGAATTTGTGGCAAAATGTTTTTGCCAACAAATTAAAGCTGAGCAGCAACGACCAGCAGGACTTCTGCAACCACTTCCTATTGTTGAATGGAAATGGGAGCATATAACAATGGGTATTATCATTGGATTACTAATGACAAAACAAGGTCATGACGTAAGTAGTGGTGGATCGTATGACAAAGTCATCATATTCAATACCTTACAACATGACCTACTCAATGGAGAAATTGAGTTGACTCAATTTGAAAGAAATTGTTCGACTACATGGTATACCAGTTACCATAGTTTCAGATAGTGACTCACCATTCACTTCAAGGTTTTGGAGAAGTCTTCAAAAAGCACTAGGTATATCACTAAACCAGAGTATAGCCTTTCATCCTCAAACAGATGGACAAACTGAAGGGGTGAACTAAATCATTGAAGATATGTTAAGGTCTTGCATAATTGTTGGAGAATGGAGTTTTGATGACAACAACCTTATGTCAATATTAATTGATTATAAAATATATACTAACACTTCTGTCTAGGATATATATATGTATACATATGCTGGATTTATATATAGGAATTATTACTGAAGACTGTATAGTTTAAAGATATTAGAGATTCAGAATTCAGAGATGATTCAAGACTCATGAGTATTTAAGATTTCAAGAGTTCAAGACAAATATAGTAATAGAGTCTAGATTATGTAAGACTCTGAATAACACTCCAGGTTCAAATTCAAATATAAATTCAAATTCTGTTTTTCAAATTCTAATTTCAAATTTTGTTTTCAAATTCTATCTTCAATCTCTATCTTCTCTATTTTACTTTCCATTTTAATTTGATTTTAAACTTAAGTTTTATAAGTTTATACTTTAAATGTTTTATATAGTTATACTTTATATTTATATAGTTTTAGACTCTATAATTTAAAAATATGTTTACATAGTTTATATTTATGTTTTCATATAATTTTCTACTTTATAATATTCATTAATAACACTATGTTTTATTTCAAAATTTTCCAGAATTATATATATATATATATATATATATATCAAAACACTTGAAAAATACTCAAATTTCAATTTTATACATTGATATGTCAACATACATACATATATATATATATATATACATGTCAACATAAGCTATCTTTTTTTTTCAATTTAAAAGGAAGTGGCTTTTCACTATTTGTGACGGTTCAGAAACGTTGCAACCTTTCAAACCTTATGAAAAGGGGCTGATTTCGAATTTTTTTATCATTCTTCTTCACCATCTTCATCTCCTTTCATTACACCATTGTTCTTTCTCATTTTTATGATTTCTACACTTATACTATATGAATTCAATTCTGTTTTCATTAAACTTCTTCTCTTTACACTCTCTACTCATTACTCTCTAAATCAAGTGCTATTGAAGAGTTATAGGGTTGTTTGTAATTGTTTGGGTTGTGTAAGTAATCGATGGTATCCCTAGTAGCCGTAAAATCAAGGACGGGTAATTGGTGGTATCCCTTGTAGCCGTGAAATCAAGTAGGTTTGAATTGGTGGTATCCCTTGTAGCCGTGAAATCAAGGAGGTTATAAAAGGATATTGATATAGTAACAAAACTCTACGCAATCCAGCGTTATGCGGGACTGGACGTAGAAGCAATCTGAACCAGTATAAAATCTGGTGTGTTCTTTCCTTTTCTTCACTATATTTTAGTTTATCTTTGTGTTTGTGTTTGATTCTGTGTTTGTGATTGTTTCTGTGGTGATTGATTCATATAGTATATCACACAAGTTTTAGATTTCGTTTAAATTCTCAAAAACACTATTCACCCACCTCTAATGTTTGTTATGCCTTAATGATCCATTCTGCAATCCCTAAAAATTAGTGTCAGAGGTCTTTCAAAAAGTTCATAATCTGATTTTTGAAAATAGTGATAATGGCAACCAACACTGGTAGCAATAATAGTTACTTTGTAGAGGGTCAGTCCACTATTAGACTGCCACTGTTTAATGGTAGTAATTATTCATATTGGGCATGTAGAATGAAAATATATTTACAATCAGTAGGATTAGATACATGGAATAGTACACAAAAGGAATTTGTTGAACCCACAACTGCTTTTGCACAATGGACAAATGAACAAAAGACTGCTGCACAAAGCAATTCTAAAGCCATGTATATGTTATTCTGTTCATGAGATAGGATTGAGTTTAATAGGGTGTCAGTATGTAAAACTGCTTATGAAATTTGGAGAACTTTACAGGTTACTCATGAAGGAACTAATAAAGTTAAACAAATTAAAATAGCAATTTTGGTTAATCAGTTTGAGTTATTCAAAATGAATGAGAATGAGTCTATTTCAGATATGTATTGCAGATTTCAGGAGATAGTGCATTCATTAACAACATTTGGAAAAACTTACTCTAAAGTTGATCAAGTCAAAAAAAATATTGAGTTCATTGACTCTAGAATGGGATCAGAAAACTTTGGCAATTGAAGAAGGCCATGATGTCAATGAAATGAACATTGAGGAGTTAATCGAAAATCTATTGTCATATAAAGTCCAATCACAGAAAAGAAGAGAAAATAGGTCAACTGAGAAGAAATCTATTGCATTAAAAGCAACAGAAAATGATTCTGACTCGAGTAGTGAAGATGATGAAGAAACAACTCCTATGACAAATCATTTTAGAAAATTTCTGAGATACAGAAGGAGAAATTATAACCAAGGAAGTTCAAGAAATAATGATGGTCGATGTTATAACTGCAACAAACCAGGCCATATAAAGAAAATGTGTCCATATCCTAATAAATCGACTCAACAAACAAACAACAGCAATTCGTCAAGAAAGAGAAAGAAAGCATACGTAGCAACGTTAGATGATTCAGATTCATCATTAAGTGATGAAGAGCTAGAAACCGGAAATTCAGATATGTGTTACGACAATTCAGAATTCAGAATCTTTCGAAGAAAAGGAACTAAAAACCGGGTACGCCTTAATTAATTTTTAATTTTATTTGGTTGAATGGTTGCTTTGTTTATTTGCTCTGATTTGAATTTAAAAACTTTAAAATTTAAACTTAAAATTTGAGATTCAAATTTGAATTTTGAATTTTGAAAATCAAAATAATAATATAATAATAAATAACAAATAAAATAATAAAATAAATTGTTTGAATGTTTGTTAGGATTAGAATTATTTTAGGAAATCGTTAAACCTGAAATATAATAGATTATTTAAATTACATTCAATTTCCTTCGAAAATAGGCACATATGTCGACATATATTGCTAGAAATTTGAAATTTAAATTTTGAATTTTAAAGGTTTAAACTTTCAAACTTCCCTCCAGCTTTTCACCTACTCCCAAGGTTTGAAAAGGTGCCATTTAAGTCTGAAAAGTTATGCCTATTCAATTCATATCCATTCAATTTCTATATATACATTTATTCTCTCTACCTTTCATTCACAATTCAAAACAGTACTCTTCATATCTATTCTCTTCAAAACTATCAATTCGATGGCTTCCTCAAGTTCATCTCAGAAATTGAAAATAACCAAAACCATCAAAGGTTATCTTCATAATGACAAAGAGGCGATAAAAACCTATGCTAACTACTTAGCAAATGCTAAGGTTAACACGGGTGTTTTTGCCGTCTTTGGAGATTTTCCTTCCTACAATCTTACTTCTCTCTTTGAACACAACGAAGTCCTAAGTCTAATTGACACTCGTGATAACGACGAAGTGTGTTATCCCAAACTTGTCAAGATGTTCTATGCGAATCTTAGTCATGGATTTTACGAAGGCAACGAAGATCAAATTTAGAATAGCGTCAAAGGCACGCAAATTGTTCTCGATGCTGAACTCTTAGGCACTACTCTAAATTATAGAATCATGAGATCAGATTTTTTGGATTTCAAAATCGATGAAACTTCTATCATGATATATTCGAAGACAATGTTCAAGTGGAATTCAAAAATCGCTTCTTTCATCCAAAAACAAGAATCATAAACCTTCTCCTTCAACATACTATCACTCCCCATTCCGGAAATTTCAACAGCCCAACTCTAAAGGTCCAAAAGGCTATCTTTGTTATTATTGGTGGCTATATCGTCAATTGGGCCGACATGATTTTAAATGAAATCAAGCCCATAGAATTGTCCTCAAGAGAAAACACACTCTACTATGGTGTTTATCTCACTCGTATCTTCAAATACTTTGGAGTGGATCTTCATAGAGAAGAGTTTGTGCCTAGAAAAGTGTTTGACTCATCAAACATACATCTCATGCAAATTCCTCGCACTTTCAAGCCATATGAGACATTCGAAGCCAAACAAGCTCGAATGCAATAAGAACAAGCGCCAATGGAAGTCGAAGAAGAAGAAACTTCTTTAGAAAGTGTTGAGTGTCCAACCAACACTAGACACATTTCCAAAGAGACGATTGTTCAAAATCAAGTCAAAATTACTAACAGTCAAAAGAAGTTTAAGAAGAACTTTTCAAAAATGACCAAGTTCGTGGTTAAAATTGGAAGGAAGCTTGGAATCTCATCTTCCTCATCATCGTTTGAAAACTAGTTTATCTAGTTTAATTTATCTTTATGAATTAGCTTATGTATTTGCTTATGTTTTGCTTTCGAATCCCGTATTTAGTGTGTCTTAATTAGTTAGACGTATTTGCTTTCTATTAAGTAACGAACGGAGTTTTATTTATGTTAAAATCATCTTTAAGTCTCTGTAAAAACTTTATAATTAATTATAGTTTGATATAAGTTCAAAAAATTCAAAATTTAAAAAAATTCAAAATTATCAATAGGATATGTCGACATGCATTTATGTATATGTCAACATATAACTGCTAGATTTTCAAATCATTTCAAATTTTAAAATTAAAATAACTACTCATATCCATTCAAAATCCAATGAATTCCAAACCCTATTTAAGCCTATTTCTTCCAAAAAAATTCATTATTCCATTTCTACTTCTTCCTTATCCATTTCCTCTCAAAATTCATGGCAAATCCAATTCATAAACTTAGTGAAAATCTTGAAGAAACCTTGAATTCTCACAAGAATTTAATCTCTATAATTCTCTAAAACCAGCGTCATCTCGAATTAAGCCAAATAAAGATGTCTGAACAGCAAGAGAAGCATTTTGATGAAATTTGGTGGCTAATCTCTTCTCTTTTTGGAGATGAAGATAACAATCTAGCAAAGACTCCACCAACCAAAGAAGATGAAGATTGGAAAGTCATACAGAAGGTTCCAATCTTTGGAGAAGACAGTTGGGTTGTAGTCCCAAGAAACGTTCAATTAATTGGTATGGTTGATTTGATCGATTTGTTTGAATTGAATTCTATGACTTGAAACTTGTATATATAAACATATGGTGTGGTGTGATTTGATTTGATTTGTATATTTAACATCAAACATATGTAATAATGATACTTGGATTGGTTTATATTTGATAATCATAATGTTAGGAATTTCTATTATAGGGTTATATAGATTAAAGGGAGTACTTTACATTGATTTAGGAATTACTTAGTTACTTATAGGTTTTACAATTTAGGGGGAGTAGTTATAAAATTTCTTTTTGATAATGTCAAAGGGGGAGAAATTATAAAATATAGACCTGGTTTATAGGATTCATATGGACAGAGGGAGTATTTGAAGGATCATCATCAACAGGTATATACAGGTATGATATTTAATAAACTAAGGTTGTCATCATCAAAAAGGGGGAGATTGTTAGAGAATGGAGTTTTGATGACAACAACCTTATTTCAATATTAATTGATTATAAAATATATACTAACACTTCTGTCTAGGATATATATATATAAGGAGCGGCTATTGGGACAAAAAATTAAACACATAATTAGAGACACAAAATATGGATTGTATGATTTGTTTGTCTTTATGTATGAGGTGGAATTTAGGGGGAGATCTTGTGGTTGAGATTGCTTGTGTCAGCATTTTGTGTCTAAATAGACTTCCCATATATATATACACACACACACACATATGCAGGATTTATATACAAGAATTATTACTGAAGACTGTACAGTTTAAAGATATTAGAGATTCATAATTCAGAGATGATTTAAGACTCATGAGTATTCAAGATTTCAATAGTTCAAGAAAAATATAGTAATAGAGTTTAGGTTATGTAAGACTCTGAATAGCACTCCAGGTTCAAATTCAAATATAAATTCAAATTCTGTTTTTCAAATTCTGTTTTCTAATTCTATCTTCAATCTCTACCTTCTCTATTAAATTTTTTATTTTAATTTGATTTTAAACTTAATTTTTATAAGTTTATACTTTAAAATCTTTATATATTTATACTTTATTTTATATAGTTTTAAACTCTATAATTTTATAAATACGTTTATATAGTTTATATTTATGTTTTCATATGGATTTCTACTTTATAGTATTCATTAATAACACTATGTTTTATTTCAAAAATTTCCAGAATTATATATATATATATATATATCAAAACACTTGAAAAATATTCAAATTTCAATTTTATACATTGATAGGCCGACATACATATATATACATGTCGACATATAACTGTGATTTTTTCAATTTGAAAAGAAGTGACTTTTCACTATTTGTGACAGTTCAGAAACGTTGCAACCTTTCAAATTTTATAAAAAGGGGATGATTTCGAATTTTTTATCATTCTTCTTCTCCATCTTCATCTCCGTCTTCATCTCCATCTCCTTTCATTACACCATTATTCTTTCTCATTTTTATGATTTCTACACTTATACTCTACCGAATTCAATTCTATTTTCATTAAAATTCTTCTCTTTACACTCTCTACTCATTACTCTCTGAATCAAGTGCTATTGAAGAGTTATAGGGTTGTTTCTAATTATTTGGGTTGTGTAAGTAATCGGTGGTATCCCTTGTAGCCGTAAAATTAAGGACATGTAATCAGTGGTATCCCTTGTAGCCGTGAAATCAAGGAGGTTGGAATCGATGGTATCACTTGTAGCCGTTAAATCAAGGAGCTTATAATTGGATATTAATATAGTAACAAAACTTTGCACAATCTGGCGTTGTGCCGGACTGGACGTAGGAGCAATGCGAACCAGTATAAAACCGGTGTGTTCTTTCCTTTTCTGCACTATAACTTTTTTATCTTTGTGTTTGATTATGTGTTTGTGATTATTTCTATGGTGATTGATTCATATAGTATATCACATAAATTTTAGATTTTGTTTAAATTCTCAAAAACACTATTCACCCCTCTAGTGTTTGTTTTGCCTTAATGATCCATTCCGCAATCCCTAATAATGGAATTTGAATTAACATGGGAAACTCACATACTATTAATCGAATTTGCATATAACAATTGTTATCATGCAAGTATTGGTATGGCCCCATATGAGGCTTTCTATGGAAGGCCTTGTCATTCCCTATATGTTGGACAAAAGTTGGAGATCGTGAGCTTCTTCGTCCAGACCTAGTAAAGAAAACAACTGAGAAAATTTCTAGCATAAGAGAGAGATTGCGACCAACAAAATATAGGCAAAAGAGTTATGCAAATCACAGAAGAAAGGATTTGGAATTCGAAGAAGGAGATCTAGTCCTTCTTAAGGTTTCACCGGTACGAAGGGTAATGCGAATTGGAAAGAAGGAAAAACTACAACAGATATTTAAGTGGCATTGAAGTTAAAAAGGGAACCAAGTACATTGAAAGATCTGTTCGAACTCTTGACAGAAAAGATAAGAAACTAAGAACGAAAGAAATTCCCTTGGTGAATGTTCAATGGAAACATCACAATAAAGACGAAGCATCATGGGTGTTTGGGTCAGAAATCCATAGAGATTATCTAGAATTGTTTGAAACTTAGATTTCGAGGATGAAATCTTTTTCTAAGGGTGGTGGAGTGTAACTTCCTAACTCAAAATCCGGGTATGAAAAAGTTTCTATAAAGTTTAAATATATTAATTCGATCCAATTCAAACATTTAAGTATAATGAATACATACATTTATATATATGTAGATGTATATAAATATATATAACACATAACTTTTAACTAAAAACAAATGGTATATTCATATATTTTAAAAATTAGATAGATGGCATGAAATGATAAGGACACGTGCCATTAAATGAACGGTATACATGTCTTGGGATTAAATAAGATAAAGACATATAAACACATTAGGTGTCCATGTGTAGAAACATCTAATGACACCCAAGGAGGGGCATGTGTCTACATCCTAAAGCTTGCATAAAGATAACTTGGACAAGTTTCCAAAACCAAATAACTAAACTAGCCTTAAAGAATGCTACAAAAAGGGTAGAAATGTTCATTTCTTTTATAACATTCACAAACAAAAACAAAATAAGATAAAGAGGAGAAGCTTAGGAGAAACCAAGAGAATAAATAAAAGTTCAAGCTACAATTCTAAGGTGAGAAAAACTATTTGAGTACATGTATTCATTTCATACTTTGAAGAAAAATTATGAAGATTAAG
Organism: Allium sativum; assembly: GCA_030737875.1. Classification (NCBI taxonomy): domain Eukaryota; kingdom Viridiplantae; phylum Streptophyta; class Magnoliopsida; order Asparagales; family Amaryllidaceae; genus Allium; species Allium sativum. Next base: position 133,182,480 of record CM060916.1, on the reverse strand, counting down.
AATGAATGATAGGTCTCGAACCTATGAAAATGATGTTCGGTATTTTGACCATAACTTCTTCATTTATTAATGATATTTTGATTTCTTTTTTGTTCTACAAAGCTAATTCAAAGGCCTACAACTTTCATGTCGGCCAATTTTTCAAATTCGATCATTTATGTACTTGGAAATCGGATCAAAGTCAGGTAAAAATCTACCCGAAATGGACACGTTGAAAATGTCTTATGTTGTTGAATTTTATATATAAAATCGATAAATAATTTTAAGGATTTCTTTACATGAAAGTTAAATAAACTAAGAAAGCTTCTTACTGTAGAAAGTTTGGAGTAAAAAACTATATTTATCAAAGAGAAATAGAATCAAACATTTTGCAAAAAAACTGGTCAAAAATCTGAATTTCTGATATTTGGAACGCTTTTTAAATGTTCCTAACACTGAAGTGTCTCAAACCAGAATCGTGGCATTTTTGAAGTTCTGTCTTTTTTCTGAATTATTTATTGAGTACTGTAACAAGCCCAGAACTTTTCACAGTGCACCAGAATTGCTATAATAGCTGTATTGAGCTTAAAAACCATTGTAAACTGCCTAGAATTTTTTTGTAGTATTTCCGAAATGCTATCTTTTCTCTGAATTATTTATAAAAGCACTCCAATAAGCCCAGAACTTTTCATAACATTTTAGTATTTATTTTAACATTCTTGTTGATGCTGAAACTTTTTGTAGCACTTTTTGAAACGCTGTCTTTTCTTTTGGACTTTAAAACCTTTATGAATTAATTATAAATGTAACCGTTTACTTCAAATAGTTTTGAGGTCTTCCTTAACATAGATTGGAGTATTTTCGAGGTGGTTTTGGTTTTGTCGTAAACCCTTAAAGTACGAACTTGAAAATGTAATTTAAGATTACTTTTGGAAAAAAATTTCTAAATTATATTTCTTCGGGGTTGCGTTATAAGACAATAGAACTTTGGTAGTGCACAATTACCCTATGTTGGTATTAAGTCGCGTAGAGTACGTCCCTACTTAGTGATGGGATGCCGACCGTAAATTCATAAACATGTATTTTGAAAAAGCATAGGTTTTGATTTATGAAGATTATTATGAACTTGCTTGATTTAATATCTTGATGTCTTGCTTGTTTACTAATTTAAATTTTGAATTGATAAAACATCTGAAGAAGAAACTATGCTACAACCCATTAAGACATGACTTGAAAACTAAGCTTTAATGGCTATCTCACTGGGTCTGTGTTGCTCATGATGCTACACTTAAAACATTTCAGGTTTAGATGGTTAGTTGTTTGCTTTGAAGTGAAGACTTTTATTATGTATATATTATCTCTTTATGTACTCATATGTATAATTATTTAATGATTAGACTCTTGGATTTTTGTAACAATGCTATATGGTGGGATGATTGTATAATAGTTCTTCCCTATAAAATCATGTACTATGAACGATTTTATATTCCGATACACTTTTGTTAAGTTGTGATACTATTCTATTAGCACCATGGCTTATATCCAGCATCATCACTTATGGATGGTGTACCAGAGTGGGGGTGCTATTGTGAGCTACACTAATCCAAAGTACTCAGAAAAAAGGAAAAGTAAAAGAATCCAACAAGATTTTGTAGATGTTCAATCCACATATATATTATCATCTATCCAAAATTTAAGCTCTTTCCGACATTCATAGAATAATATACTTGATGTTTAAATTTAACGGTTCGAATAAATATCTGAATGGTTAATAATTGACTAAGATTTTGGAAATGTTAAAAATATCGGAATGAGCTCGAGTTTGGATAGATGATAATATATACGTGGATTGAACGTCTACAAAATCTCGTTGGATTTGAATTAGTGTAGCTCACGGTTTGGTAGGGGTGCTGCAAAACAAGGTTCCCCAGAGCTCTCCTTATATATATAAACTTGTATGTGTTCGTGGATTTACACAACCTTTTCCTTTTTGTTTTGAACATATTTCTTAATGATTTCAAATAACGTATCTTTATTGAAAAAAACATATTTACCATAACTAAGTTAAAATCCAGCAAACTGAACAAAAACAAGCTTATATCTTTTTAACCAGAATTACATAAATTACCATTCAATGCCGAAACTACAGATCCGGAATAAAACTACATCTTAACAGTGATTTATGGGGCTGATTTCCAGATCTACAGTGTTTGCAACAATCACAATATTTTTATACACAATTGTTGGCAATAATATGAACAATCAAGTAAGCCTACAAAATAATAATGTTATTCCAACCATAATCCAATTATTTTGGATTTAATAATTCTCTTAGCAGATATGATAGGCATTATTTTAGATTTAACGAAATTACAACAGATCTGATAAACATCTAGGTATACATTTCAGATTTAATACAAACGAAATAATTAGGTTATTGTATACTTCGTATATATATATATATATATATATATATATATATATATATATATATATATATATTCCACTCACCTAAAAGCAACTAAATCTGAATCTTTTAGGCCTACAATTCCTAAATTCTCACAAATTTACAGTTATTCTGAAAAGGAGATACTTTCAGATTTGTAGATTTTCAAGAAGATAAAACAAAGAGGAGAAATCTGATAAGAAGAACCTAGGCACCAATCTATATCCTTTTCCACTTGAATTTGATTACCCCTTTTAGATTGTATTGTTTATGTTTGATTTTTTTATTGTATATGAACATATTTTATTTTAGAATTTATTTGAAAAGAAAAAGGAAATGGCAGAGCTTCGCCGTTGCTCTCAAAATATGTGGAAAAGAATAGGGGTCTAACCCTTTATTTATAGGTGTTAGAATGACCTCGGATCGTTAGATTTAATTTAATTAACATCCGTCCGTTTATAATAAAATATAAAACTTGACCTAGCCGCCACTAGGAGATCCAGCGTCTAGGAGGTCGACCTTCAATTTTTCATTGAATAAATAAATTGAAATATTGAATATAAAATACGAATTTTGGTGGAGTGTGATCCATGTTAATGTTGCTCTAGAAATTGAAAGAAAGGATGTGATATATAGATAGCCGTATCAACATGTACTTAATAAATACAATATTTTTTTAGTATATTTATATTAAGTTATTCAATGCGGGAATCCGACCTGCTATTAATGTAGGCATTTCTGTTTCCAGAGTGGGATCCGCAACTCAAATTAAAGCCATAAAACAAGTAGCTGGCAAATTAAAATTGGAATTAGCCCAATTCGCAGAGTTAGAAGCCTTTGCACAATTCGCTTTCGATCTCGATAAAGCTACTCAGAATCAATTGGCAAGAGGTTAACGATTACTTCCAAATCATCTGTTAATTTGTATGACCATCTAGAGACCTTTTTACTAATTTCTTCCATTCCAATAGATTTTTTTCTAATTTTTAGTAGATCATTTGGATCAGTTGTAATTACATTGAATAAAAATTTCAAATATTTTATTTGACTTTCTGAATCTATTTCTTGCACACGTTCAAAATCAAAATTTTCAATTGAGGTTACATTATGGGGATGCAAGAAAAGATATATTTTACACCCCAGAGGGACTATAATTGGAGATACCATTATTTCTAGTATAGAATTCCCTATATCAATGGGAAATGCCCTACCTTTGAGTGCGGTTTGAACTATTGATTTACGTAATTGGAAGTAACCAATTAGGTTTATGATGAAACCTAGAAACCAATCACTGATCCAATTTGAGTACCTCTATGGGATAGCCCTCAATAGAAAACTGTTGAGTACTAGTAATTGTGTGGTTAGAAAGAGAAATATCTGCAGCAATACAACAACGCATTGGACCTGAATATGTCGGTCTATTGGGAATTCTTCAAGCTATAGCAGATGGAACCAAATTAGTTTTTAAAGAGGATCTCCTCCCATCTAGAGGGGATATTCGTTTTGACCTCACAACCGGACTATTTTTTTTTTCAGATGGGTATCTCCTAAATTAAATAATTTTTCTTTCGTTATACGTACGAAATTAATTTTATCTAAAGAATAACTTCTTTCTCTAGATTTTGTTGAGTTATTATATCCACTCATTGAAATTGAATAATTGATGATCAAATGGTTTTTACTCACTAGAGTCGACTGCCTGGATCGTTTATTGCCTAGTTAAGGCGGTTTATAAATGGTATATAATATTAATAAATTCCATTTTATTTATTTCTGTCCATTTTTTGTATTTCGCACATAACTTCTTCATACGGACTCCGTTCGTGAAACCCCAAACATGATAGTTGACCAGAATACCGTGACGAATGCAACAGTGAAAGTTTTGTGGTTAAATTCTATCATTTGCAGAAATGTATATTTTTGAAATCTAATTAAATAGTTAATTTATTTATTGCCAAAATTTCGGGTTGTCACATTCTTCCCTTCTTAAAAGGAATTTCGTCCTGAAATTCCAACACCTACTTATCATATCATACACAACCAATTTATGTACATCGATTTGGCAACCAAATGCGCGTGTGCATAGTGCACATAATGCATTGCAACCATAAAACATGCATGCATAATGATTCTAAATCGGATTCTCCCGCATATATGCATTAAAATTTTAAAACACTTTTGAAACATGGCGCAAAGCATCCTAAATATACTGACAGTTCTATGTGAATGAAAGTTTTGAAAATCCTTTTTCATCCATAACCCTCATACGACTATGAATAGAAGTGTGAAACAACCAATTTTTCCTCCAAATCCTACCATCCAAAACGCCAACGCATCTAATCGCTTCTTATTAAGTTCCTCCTAAACCGAAAAAAGGAAATCAAAGCGAAGAATTTTAACGTTCTCTTTGCTTATAAATATTCCATTTTGCGTCCTACAGTGGAAACTTTATCTCAGTTCCCAGACTATTCCAAAAATTTATCATCTATAGACTGTAAAGGAGGCTTAAAACAAGCTCTAAACGTAATACCAGTTTATTAATAACTCGCACGTATAGCTGGCAAGATATAGAAACAACGTTTCCAAGGCTAAAATAGTCTTTTCCTTGTTTTTAATGTTTTTATCGCATCGTCAGTCCTACTGCACTGCAAAAATGTGCACACAAACAATCTAAAAATCTACCTTACGCCTTTCATGCGACCAAAATTCGAATTTTTTCACAAAAATAAATTTCCTCTTTAAAACCTCTTTTATTTATTTTGAAAATTTATTTTCAACACCGTTTCACTTTCCATATGAGATTCGCATGAAAACTAAAATTTTGGTAACGTGCGCTTTGCGCAATTCAATTCATCTATTTTCATATAAAACAAATGTTTAAATATGCGCAAACTGCCATACCCAAATTTTGTGTTTTCGCGCAAACCTAAATAAAAGAAAGTTAATCAGTAAAAATGAAAAATTTTAAAAGGACAAAAGTTTTTTTTAAAGCAACGTTTGCGAAAAATTTCAAAATGTATTTGCAGAAACTTAAACGATTCAAGTCACATGTTGGCGAAAAATGAAGTCAGAAACGCAAAAATTCGAAAACTGAAATCACACACAAAAGAACGCAATAAATTTTAGCTTAACAAGAAACATGTGATTAGTTATACCCGTAACGAAAGCAAAAAAAAAAAAAAAAAAAAAAAAAACCTGTCCTTCGTTAAATTTATCCAACATAGAATTCTACTCTTCCCATCTCTAGGATAACTGTTAGTTAGATAAGAAAATGAGATTTCATTCAAATTGACATGCGCGAATGGCACAAATATTTCTGAAAATAGAAATCTCACTAAAAGTTGTGCGATTTTAAAGACAACAAAAAGTAACAGTTACAAGCACGAATTACCACAAAGCCTAGAACCAAATGTTGGAAAGGAAAAACAACAACACCGAAACTTCCAAAACAATGGCTATAAACAACGAGATGTCTTGCTCCATGACTGGAGTTCATACCATTTTTATGAGCTTTGATTAATCACATCATAGTAGAAAATGATCAATCTCATGTTACAAAAACTGTTGGTGTTGTTGGAGGTTTCCACATCACCATCTTTTCTAAGAGAGAATTTACGATGAGAAAAGAAACCCACCACAAAACTGCTCTTCGTGGTGATTCACTTAACATTATCTAACGATAACATAGACAGGTGAAGATACAGAAAATAACTCTGTGGGACAGCACATAAGGACAACAAGCTGAATCAAATATGATGCGGTACTAAATAATGGTTACGTCATCGATCATGCAAAAGATTAATTTCTGCATCATGAGACAAATCTAGTCATAACTTCCCATCATTGGAATGATGTGTTAAATGAGTCACACATAAACATGGGTAGTTTCAACATAGATCCCCGAACTCAAGAACCAACATTAAGGAAATGAGATTTGCTGCAAAACCTCCAAAGCCGGTCAACAAAAAGACCATTCAATCCCGCGTACAACACGGATGCCTCTAAAATCTCATCGAGATTCTCCTCAGAAAAACCATCTAAAGATAGCTTAACCTTTGTCTCCGAAATGACAATCTCCTTCATCCAAATTTTGTTCTGACGAGATATGATAGAGGCAAATACAGCACAACAAACAATCCTATTCTAAGATCTCAAAGCAAACGAACGGTGCAAGCCTAACTGCTACGAAAAAAATTAGCCCTAAAGCGGTGAGACTTTTTTGTTCATTCTGATCCAACCAAATGATCTTTCTTCCTAAGGATGAGACTTAGATAACACGAGAAAGATCGGGTAGTGCAAGTAGGTATTATGGACTAAGAAATGATCGAAGAGAAGAAATTGAAATTATATCTTGGAGTACAAGTGGGGCATGATCTAATGAGCAAATTAGCGCAAAGGAGGAGGTGAGGCAACGACAAAGAAAGAGCAGAAGGATACGAATATGGTTCGGCTAGGCGAGGAAGGAAGAACGAAAGAAAGAAGGTAAGGAGGCGATTTGGATGCAATTTTTATGGTTGAGTCCTAGGTCCAAGTTGTTCTAGAACTCATCAACAAGTCGACCACCCTAAGTATAACGCTAAACGATCAAATGTCCAATGGGCTTTGGGCAAAGATTGAACCTTGACCTTATTAGGCCGGATTAAAATATTAATCGTCCCGCATCATCTTTTATGATTTGACGCGATCCAAAAAACAATTATCCTCATCATGGCTGTAACGAAGACCATAATCAAACTCTGAATCGTCTACAAAGATTCAAAATTGTCTCAAAAACGATGTTGCGACCACACATCGAACGAATACCCAAAACAATTCAGCTAGAAATCCGTAATTTGATTAAAACGGATTTTACCCTTACCTAGCTATCAAACAAATAAATAGGCGATTCGAAATCAAATCCCCCAAAAATTAGGATGAAAGATTTTTCCTTTACCATTTCGAAAGAAAATTTTAATTTTTTTCGAAATGGAATTATTGTAAACTAAATGTTTCGTATTATAATTCTAATTTATTATTATTATTATTTATAATCCATTTTATATTACTAACTGGAAAACCTTTTCGCGTTCCAAAATGTCGGAATCCACAAATCTCGAAGATAAATTGTGATAATTTCGATCAATCATCCAATATATATAAAATGAGAAACACTAAAAATCACAAGGAATAGTTGTTAATTATTTTTATGTTTCGAGACGTATCCTTGTCATTTCCAGTTCCCTTCTTTCTACCAACTAGGTTATTTAAGCGCACAAAACCCGAGCAGTTTTCAAATGCGGATAGATTTAAAAATTCTAAAACCATATTTTTATAAAACTATTTTTCTGAAAACATAGTTTTAAAACTTTTGAAATCCATTTTATTTTTCCAAACATTTTAAAAAATAGAAATTCCTTTGAATATAAGACTAAGACTCAAATGAATGTTTTCAACAAAAGACTATCAAGAATTTTAAAACAGTATTGAATGGATATACCTCGTAATAATATTTCCAGATGGATACGACCTATTGACATGAACCTCCATTTCAGACCCAGAAAAAGTCATTGACTGGAACCATCAAATGAACCCAAAAACCAGAAATCGCGACTATCTCAGCTGTAGGTAGATTTTTGTCTAGTCTCCAAACTCGAATCCATGGAATCCACCATATGCCATCCTCATGCTCTTCACCACGAAATCCCCAACGTACGGTGGGGTAAAACAGAATTGGCTAGAAACTCGAACTTAATATAATGCGACTCTTAGTCGCTTAAAACCCATTCTATATAAATAAGCCCACGACTATTTCATCGTCGAAATAATTAAAAGTCGAGTAAGAAAGACAAAGAAAATAAAAAGAAAATCGAATACATTCTCTTACGTGTCTTAATTTAACTAATTCCTCTGATCGTCTAACCTATGCTCTGATACCAAATGTAACATCCCACACTTTTCTGAGCCCAAATTTCAATAGAAATCGAAACTCAAACTCATCCAAGCATGGAGCATGTAAATCTGGTACCTGCAAATAAACGAGCATGAGCATAATCAGAGTATGATAAAATAACTCACAGCGGAAACAAAATAAGATTGATTAGTATCAACTTGGGTAACTACCTTATAAGAGTGAGTCATCATGTCAATACCGAGCATGATAGAGAACGAGAGCTAAAACCAAACTTAAATACCTGTAAGAACCAGACCCTCTCGAGAAAACCTAGGAGATTGTAATGAGGTGGGGGTCAGAACAATAAATTTTTGTGAACATGAGGAGTATAACACAGTTTACAATACACAGATGTTTCCCGTTTGGTTCAGCCAAAGACATTTGCCTACCAAGGCTAGTAATTCTAAACCTAACCTTGTAAACATTGACACAAAACTCTAACTACCATACCAAAGGTGGCACTTCCAATGATAACGATACTGAGATAGAACGTTTACGCGTATATTTATGAAGCCTTTAAACCATCAATTAACAAATTACCAAAACTAAGAGGTGGACTCTCAACTACTAGCTAATCATACATAGGTTAGTTATTTGTGCATATATATATTTATTTAGTTACTTAAGACCTCACTATCAAATGATAGCAAAGGGTGGATCCTCTTGATCACTTAAGACACTAGGCGGACCTATTGGTCACTTAATGTCGCTCGATGGTTTACTCAACGCTAATATAAATTAGAGGACACAAGCTACAGGTCCTACTAATTGAAGATTCCGTCATTCACGCATATAAACCCATGCCATCCATAAGGCGAAAGATAGTAAGTAGCCACTCAAGACCACTTGGTTAGGTAGACATAACTCGTCGTTTAAGACCCTCTTGTAGTGAATCCCCTCGTCACTATATAACTGGCCTTATTGGATAATCTCCTAGTCGCTTAATACTTCCCGTATGATAGGTAGCCTTATGGAAATACCATATTGGGCCTTTAAACACTATTCCTGGTGGACCACTCAATCCAAGCCACTTAAGACCCAAGAAAGCAGACTATCCGTGAAGATTACCGAGCTCGTACCTAATTAGCCTTTAATGCTTTCATTCGTCGTAGGTGGGTTGCGTGATTGCTTAATACCTTTTACAGGCGGATCTAACCACTTAAGACCTTAATCCTAAAGCAGGCTACGTTATTGAATTATTCCCATTTAGTTTCTCTTTACAGAAATATTTCCACGTGCGCAAACTAGTTATCGTCACGGGTTCCTATGGTTAATGATATCTCACATCAATTGGACATATATTCAACTGTTGGAAAGTACAGACTTCTGTCGAATAAGGAAATTAACCTTGCATCATTAACCCACTAAGTCCAATCCTAACTTTTAATTATTAGTTCCAGGTTAACTAATATAAAATAAGGAAAGTTATATCCTTCCTATCCTACGATATTATTTACTTGCTTCCTTATTGGACTTAGTATTTAAAATGGCAATCAATACCCATTAATCTCGTTTTTGTTTCATTTATTTCTATTTAATAGGGTTATTGCCATTTATGGCCATAACGGTCATATTTTCCTAAGGCGCTAATTAACCCCTTAAATGCCACTTATTTCCATTGATTATAATTAATGTCACTTTTGAACCTAATGGTCATAATTTTCTAAAACATTAATTAACAATTAAATGTCCTTATTATATCAGTCCCTTTTTATTTCAAGTTTAATTATTGTAACTCCTTAACCATTTCTAATTTACTTTGATTTGTTTTGTACACACACACACACACACACACATATATATATATATATATATATATGTAGGTATGTATGTATATTATATGTTATAAGAAATATTTACTTACTTAATTGGAGTTACAATTCTTATTCCTAGTCATTGTCTTCAAGTTGTAACCATTTAGGCCGTACTTACCTAATTTAATTTGTTTTCCTCAATCAACGATGGTTACGATAGTTATTATTCCATTATGACCTTATTTATAACAAGTCAATTACATTAATTGCTACAACAGTCATAATATATATTTCCTTTTAATATTGATTACATCTTCATGTATAATTCCACAAAATGGAAACCATGCAAAAAAACAAACATTTATTTATAATATATATTTCACTGTTTACGTTGATTTGGATGGATTATATATATGTATATATATATATATATATATTCGTGCAGTTAACGTAGTTCTTTTATTATTATTAAATTAAAAGTTTTAGTTTCATCTGAAAACCAAACATTCCTTTTTGCATTCAATTTTGTAATAAGATTCTAAATCTTACAAAAAAACCGTCAACTGTAATTATTGTAAATTGTGTCTGTATATTTAAAAGAGGAATAGACATATTTCAAACCATAAGAAATATATAATACATATGTTATTGGAATGGTTGATGTAAACTACACATAATTATATATATAAACTTGTATTTGTACATGGATTTACACAAACTTTTCCTTTTTGTTTTAAACATATTTCTTGTTGATTTCGAATAATGTCTCTTTATTGAAAAAGAGCAAAACGACATATTCACCATAACTAAGTTAAAACCTAACAATACTGAACACAAACAGACTTGTATCTTTTTAACCAAATTTACATAAACTACCGTTCAATGTTGAAACTACAGATCTAGAATAAAACTACGTCTTAATAGTGATTTATGGGACTGATTTCCAGATCTACGGTGTTTGCAATAATCACAATATTTTTATACACAATTGTAGGCAATAATATGAACAATCAAGTAAGCCTGCCAAATAATAATATTATTCCAGGAACAATCTTATTCTTTTATATTTAACAATTCTCATAAAAGTTTTGATAGGCATTATTTTAGTTTTAACAAAATTACAACAGATCTGATAAACATCTGGGCATACATTTTAGATTTAATGCAAATGAAATAATTAGGTTATTATATACTTTGTATATAAATTTCTCACTCACCTGAAAGCTTCCAAATCTGTATCTTTTAGGCCTACAATTCCTAACTCTTACAAATCTACGGTTATTCTGAAGGGGATACTTTCAGATGTGTAGATTTGCAAGAAAATAGAAATTGAGGGGTGAAATCTGATGAAGAAGAACCTAGATGCCAATCCATATCCTTTTCCACTTGTATTTGATTACTCCTTTCAGATTGTATTGTTTATGTTTGGTTTTTTATTGTATATGAACATATTTTTGTTTTAGAATTTATTTGAACAGAAAAGGGAAATAGCAAAGCTTCACTGCTGCTATTATAATATGTGGAAAAGAATGGGGGTCTAACCCTTTATTTATAGCTAATTTATTTATTGCCAAAATTCCAGGTTGTTACAGCCTACTTGCACTATTTGATCTTTTTCGTGCCATTTAAGTCTCATTCTTAGGGAAAGAGGAGATTTGCTGGATTAGATTAAGTATAAGGTTTCATTGCTTTAAGGCTAAGAGAATTAGTGTTGCAGTTATACTTGCACCGATCCTTTGCTTCAAAGTTTTGAGTAAGGTCATTGCTTGTGCTGCATCTTCCTTTGTCATATCTTATTGGAATAGATTTTAATGAAGGCAATAGTTATTTCGGAGGTGAAGGTTGAGCTGTACTTGTATGTTCTTTTGGAGGAAGATCTCGATGAGATTTTAGAGGCATTCGTGTTTTACACAGACTTGAATGGTCTTTGGTTTGACCGGCTTTGGAGATTTTGTAGCAGATCACCTTTTCCTAATTTTTGAGTTCGGAAATCTATGTTCGGACTACCCATATACATGTGTGATTCATTTAGCTTGTTAATATACAGATGGGAAGTTAAGACTAGGTTCTCTTATGATGCGAGGATCAATCTCTTCTTCGATCGGTGGCATAACGATCATTTAGTACCGCATCATGTTTGATTCAACTTCTTGTCCTTGTGTGCTATTTCATGGAGTTTCTTTCTGTATTTTCACCTATCTAATTTTGTCTTTAGGAATGTAAGGTGAATCTTCGTGAATACCAGTTTTGTGGTGGGTTTCTTTTTTCATCGCAAAATTCTCTTTTATAAGAGACGGTGATGGGGAAACCTACAACAACACCAGCAGTGTTTACAATACGAGATTTAGCATTTTCCTACCATGATATAACTAATCAAAAGTCATGGAAATGGTTTGAGCTTCAGCCTCGTAGCAAGACTCTCGTTGTTTATAGGCAATATTTTCGAGTCTTGGCGTTGTTGTTTTGTTGTAGTCTAAAAGCCACCACTGAACTTCCCGAGATATGAACAGTCCACTGTCAGGTGTCGACAATAGACTTTCGACAAAAAGCCTGCCAAAAGGTCTCGTTCCTCAATCAACATCCAAAAATGGTCATCAATTCTTTGTTTTCTTCTGTTATACTTATGTTTCAAAGACATGCCCTTTTCAGGCAAGGACCCGCTTTGTCACTCTTAAATGTCATCAAGGCAATAAAGCTCTTGTCAAGTCTAAAGTACTTATGAGATAAGTTATTGTCAGCACCAAAAATAACTAAGGCAGATTGAGAATAAGAGCTGAGGTGGAGGAGTGTGAGAGCTAGCGGCATTCCAAAGGAAGTGGTGTTAAGGCTTCGGCAATGTCCTTTTGAAATGTAAGAAGGAAGAAAAGGGTTTTCCTTTCATACCAGGAGGCCCCTTTCGGTTCTAACCGAAAGAGTATTAACTTTTGATATGTTGACCCTACAAGATAAAACAATGGAAGTAAAACAAGGATAAAACATCAAAAGAAACAAAGAAGAAGCTAAGAACCATAAAACATGCCAATTTTAACGAACAAGGGGCTTCGGTCATATTCCGAAAGGTTCATCTTCTATAAACGAAGGCATTGGAAAAGCAAGCCCGTCCCCCAAAGATGTCGAAAGGAAAAGACATACCGAAGCATGCAGCATAATCAAGTGGAAAGGAAAAGAGTAGAGAAAGAACCCACCAAAAGGGTTAAATGCTAGAAGAAAAACCTCCAGACCTAATAAGAAGACTGATTGTGTCAGAGAAGATGTTGCATTAAATATATCTGTTGCTGTGAGCTAAGAGTCTATATACACCTATGCCTCTCGTAACTATTCAAACCACAACTGAAAAGGGTATATCTTGGAAATATGGAGGAAGCATGATAACAATGTCAGAGACGCCTTTGTATGACCCTCTGGAAATCCTCCAAAGGGTGACTCTATGAAACCTCCGAAGTTGAAGGGAGGCCAATAAACACCTATAAATAGGAACCCAGAAGACCAAGACTAAGGCATTCAATTCATTTCCAAAATTTATACTCATAAATTGCGTAGTGAAACCCTAAACTGTAAATCAATCTGGGATTTTTTTGTAATATTGCATATATATTCACTAAAGAGGAAACCAATGGCGATTAAGGTAATTATGAGAAATCTTGTCCAGTTAAGTATATCATTGTTATTATTTACTAACATTCTAGGTAGAGTATGCCAGTTAGATGAATATTTAAAATCTTGTTCATACCCCTATCAATGAGCATCATTAGGATCCTTGGACAATAGAGATAATGACATCCTTAGTTCACCAACCATAGTGGTAAACCAAAATTGTACTAAGGTCCCCTTTACTAATGACCTGTTAGACTCATGTGCTCGCCCAGAGTTATGATTATATTCCTACTTCCCAATTTGGTCTTTGAGAAACTAAGGAAATCCTGTCATTCTACGGTCAACTCGAGAAGGGCCAATCCCTCCAGAACTATTCTTCTAATCCTTGAACCCTCAAAAATTCCCATACGAAGCTACTGAAACCATATCCGTTACCGAAAGGGCTCCATGGAATGTAACCTAACAGCCAACCTCAAATCATGGAAACTCAAGATAATTTCCCCCAAGAACCAAGGATATTTTAAGGCAATGCTTTATGAAAGGATAGGTCTTCAATCTGGAAGTTAAAGGGAAACTCGTGGTTAGTTTTTGTTCTCTACAGGAAATTTACCTTCGGTTTCCTATGAAAGCATTTCAACGAGAATGATGAAACATAAACAATTCTTAAGTTTAATTTGTCCCTTCCATATATTAGGAATTCTATGGTCAAACTTTGCTTTTGGGGTGTTAACCATGAATTTGGCTAACATTTTTGGCGCCAAAAGGAGGGTCTGAACCTTCGTCCCTATTCCCTTCTCTAAGTATTATTAATAGAAAAGAAAATAATGGGAAATAAGCATAGAAGAACTCTTAATGGATTACAAAGGATTGTGGAAGCCTCGAACAATGGTACCTACGAACCAAAAGTTAAGGGTTATAAACAAAATGAAAATCTTGATCAAGAAAGAGAATATTCCCGAAGGACGATGTATCAACCCAGTAGGGATATACAGACACCTCCACAATCCAGTAAAGAGAAAGGGATTACTAATCCTTTTATTTGTCGACATGTGGATCACCAAGGAGAATTAGGAGAAAGATTAAGTCAACTTCCGAAGGAAAAAAGGGTGTTAAATTTGATACAACAGTCCCCCATCATGGATATCAAATCAACCAAATAGGAACAAGGGTCTTTTGAGTCATTCTAAAAGGAAGTATTTTATGTGGATATAAGGTTTCACAAGGAACAAATGTTGTGAATGAAAGCCCTAAATACGGTTAGTCAAAAGAGAATAAGGGCTTATGATTTAGGGAGAGAAGGAATGAACCCATCTCAAGGAGGTTTAACCTCATCTTTTAGTAACCGAAACAATACGTTATTCCATCAGATAAAGAAGGCTATACAAACTTTCTCAGGGGCTCTATTTTTAAGGAAGGAATAACAAAGAATTATGAGGCCTTTATCCAAAAATGGCAAGACGCTATGGTTAGGCCCTAGAAAAATTCGTATCCATATCAACCAAAAAAGCATAGAAGCACCGTCAATGAAATCAAGGAGGAAAATATGTTACGAAAGTATGGGATCGCAGCCAGAAGGAAAGAAATTAGAAGCTGATCCTATAAGAAAAAGGGGAAAGCCCAATCCAATTATGGAATACAAGTTACCCACATCAATAGAGAATATTTTCTTCTTGACAAACTTGACTACTAGCGAACAAGAAATAAGGTAATAAAATATGAATGGAATAAAGGAGGTAGTTAGTGGCACTATCACCCTAATGAATGGGCATGAAACCAATCGGTGCAGGCACTTAGAAAGAAGATAGACCACCTATGTAGACAAGGAAAATTGAGGAGTTATCTTATGAATTGAGAATTATTTTAACGGAATCTATTTCTAAAGGAAAAAACCTTTATGGAGAATTAAGAATTGCTTTAAGTCGATGCTAAGAATACAAATTTCTACTTGGATGAGGTAGAGTTACCCCTGTTCTACAATGGATTAGTTTAGAAATAATTAGGTATATCCCGGGTCATCCCCTGAAAGGTGAATGGGGTAAGCCCAGGGAGTCGTGCGTTTGGCTCCAAGCCCAAGGTATATCCCCGGTGCCTCCTAGAGGGAGGAGGCTAAGTCATCATCCATGCCCAAGGGTTAGGGTGATGCACCGAAGCTCTTAACCACGCCCGAGGACCAAGTTAAGGCGCCCTCTGAAGGAGGGATGGGTAAGCCTAGGGACATGCGGTAGGCTCCAAAGGAAGCACGCTATTACTCTGATCAGTACATGCAAGCCATAAATCTACCTCAGCATAAGCACGCACTGCCTCTATATATGTCCTATCATGAAGAAGGGGTCAAAAGCTCTAAAGGAGCCCTAAAGCATGCCAATCCTCTACTTTAGAAAGATGTCTATGATAATAAGAAATAAAGTAAAACTAAAAGCGCTTTAATAACTAAACTGGAAGCAGACATTCTGTATTTTCCTTAAAAAAACTGAAGATGGTTTGGTCAAGATAAAAAATAAGGAGGTTCTAGACTTCTACTATCATATTATCTGAATCTGGGTTTCTTAAGTCGAAGAAGGATTCGTCTAATTCCAAAAAGGGAATTTGGAATTTCTATTATCCTATTATCCGAATTTGGGTTTCTTAAGCTGATGAAGGCTTCGTCTATTTTCGAAAGTACATTCTGGGTTTCTATAATCCTGTTACCCGAGTCTGGGTTTCTTAGCCCGAAGAAGGCTTCGCCTATTTCCAAAAAGTAAATTTTAGAATTCTATTATCCTATTACCTAAATCTGGGTTTCTTAAGATGAAGAAGGCTTCGTTTATTTCTAGAAAGTAAATTCTATACTCCTGTTATCCTATTATCTGAATCTGGATTTCCTAAGCCGAATAAGGCTTCGTCTATTTCCAAAAAGTAAAATCTAGACTTCTCTTATCCTACCACCTGAATCTGAGTTTCCTAGACTTTTGTTATGTCATCACCCTAATTTGGATTTCGGTTTTTAAGCCATACAATGCTTTTTTACATTCATGGACCTTCGATATCCCGTCATCTAAATGTTGGATAAGAACTTGAAAGGGGTTTCATCTTACTAATGCCAAAAAAAGCTCCGACTAAGAAGATTTTGTCTCCATAATTTTCCTATCGGGGCACCAATAATAAAGAAGGCTACTCAAACACGACCTTAAAGGACATTTGTTTGCTCAAGGATTCTTATGAACATCAAGACACACCAATAGTCGAAGGAGGTTTCAATTTTTCCTTGTCCTTTGAAAGGATAATCCCAAATACTGTCGTTTGATTGCTCAGGTAAATGGTAATGATATTCGTTTGAAAGTCATGAATAAGTTATATGTACAAATTTAAACCTTTCGGTTTTCTAAGATGATCATAATCTCAAGTTTGGTATTAGAAGGGAAATATTACAAAGGAAAAATTCCCAAACGTTTATTCAGAAATTAATTCATCCTTCGGTAATACGATAGAAAATGAAAATTGGCCTCACTTTGAATTTCTTCCCCCAATCTGGGCGCTGTCAAAAAATTTAATTCGAAGTTAAAGGATTTTCTCATACAATTTATTAACTTCTAAAAAGAGCTTAGTGATCCTCTTCTGTCTCATACTATATATCCTATAGAAAAGAAATTTTGTACTTAAGCCCCTTAATATGATTTGCTATAGACACGACTAATAGTCACCTCTTACAGCCCTTTGTGGTATCTCTCCAATTCAAAATTTACGAAAGCAACCAATTCTTTAATAAACCCTTCATCTAAATATTTCTAAAGTTGCAAGTATCAAAATTTAACCATAGGACGAAATTGATTAACAGGGAGTCAAGGGGTTGAATTTGGAATGCCAGCTCCCGAAAATAAAAAGATTTGGACAAAGATTCATTATTCCTCAGAATAATTAGCTTTAGAATGATAGCATTTCTTATTAAAAGATGCATCTCCTAGTTTATCTTCACTTAACGTTTGGTGTTTAAAACCTTACTCATTTTGGAAAAAATGTTATTTTAAGATATTTAGTTCGAAAGGCGGAGCCTTTTACTTTAAGTGTTTCGTCAACGGGCAAAAACCAAAAGGTGAAAAGTGAAGGGTATTACTTCATCCAAAATCGTCAGCTCTTAATTTCTGGAAGTAGCGAGCGAAGTTTTTTATTTTACTTTAACCAGTCCATTAATGAAGATAAAAGGATTTGATGACAAGGATGTCATTCTAGAAGAGATCGAATATTTTACGAAGTTATGATGAAACAAAGACGAAACATTTCATAAGCGTTTTAAGACATGAAAATAAACATTCTTTAATAAACCTCATTCCATAAAACATATCAATGGTCCAAAATAAATTAAGGGTTTATTTATCTTTTAGAGAAAAGCTTTCGTACATAGGATCTCGGAAAATTAACTATTAATAACCTTTCCAAAGGTTCTTTCTCTAACTTAGTAAGCCTTGAAAAGAGGTATCAAATGATGAAACTTCTTAAAATTAAGTTATCTATGGTTATGCCACTAAAAGTTACACATCATCTCACATTAATATTATTATAAGAATTTGTACAAGCCACAATATAAAAGATACAAAGTTAGAATATGCCATTTATATAAAATATGAAGAATTTCTTGGGCGGCGTTCCAAGAAAGGCCAATTATCAAATTATTCTCTTCACCTAAAAACTAGATAATAAACTTTGAGTCATGAATCTTAAAAATCCAAAAAATTTGTCAAAATACCTTCTATATAAAGTTCATGAGAAAAGCCTAGACTATTATCCCAAAAAATAGTCGAAAAGGAAAATTATAATACTGTTCAATTTTTTAAAAGAATAACTAACTACATTATTGTGAGTTTGTAAGCAAAGAAGATCGAAGGCATAGTCCAAAGAGAATTGACAAAGCAACATAAATAATTAAATAATGGATTAATACTGTTCAGATTTTTAAAAGAATAACTAACCACATTATTGTGAGTTTGTAAGCAAAGAAGATCAAAGGCATAGTCCGAAGAGAATTGACAAAGCAACACAAATAATTAAATAATGGATACCAGAGTCAAAGATAAAAAAATTTGAAGATTGAAGCTGACCAAAGGCCCTTCGATGGCAACATAAATCTCAAAATTCTCCCCTATCAGGATAAGAGAAGGGGCCATGGTGAGAGACCAATCACCTCCTTGATACTAAAGGAAAAATACTAGGGTCGTCTTTGCAACATAAGATTGGAAGAGACCAGCAATGATGGTTCGCTAAATGAAATCATCATGCGGGGTAGGAAGAAAAAAAGAATAAATCTATGTTTTGAAGATTGTAATAACAGCAGGGATGAAAGTTACCTAGTGAAAAGGAATCTCCAATAGAAGCAAAAGGGAATTCAGTAAAAAATATAAGTTTGTCTCTTCATCCCTCACAACGCTATTTCCTACCAAAATTGGAAAGGGATTTGACTTTGCTGGTAGAGACAAAGCCCAGAATACCCCCTCGTGACTAATTCCTTTTCCAATCGGTAGGAAGCAACACCACAAAGAGGAAAAAGGGAGCGCAAAAATTAGAAAAAGGACATCCAACCAAATAATTAAGATCACATCCCCAAAACATGGTGGAACCGCTTAATGCAAATTTTGGTAAAGCACATAACGCCAGTTGAAGCTTAACCCAAAATGGATACCCAGACTAGAGCCATGTGCTTTACTGAATTTGCATAAGACGGAAACATCAAGGGAAAAGTCAAAACTTCCAAAAAAAATTGGTTCTTGGAAAAGAAGTTTCTTTAAGTATAGAAACATGGGAATAAAGAAGAAGATGGATAACTTAATAAAGGAGTATATCCAATTTGTAACCAATGGATCAGATCTAAACAGATAAGTCAAAAATGCGGGAAAATCGGGCAAAGATGGAAGCCAGTTGGAGAAATTAATTATCATAGTCTACAAAGAAGCCTACAAAAGGAAAGGAAAAAAGTACGACATGCACAGAAGAAGAGGAAAAAATGAAGCGAACACTGTTGACCAAATCCCAATCACCTAAAAAGAAGTGCTAAAAGGTGGATATGGTGAAATGATGACATATGCGTAAGAATTCAATCTAATCGACTTGAAAAGTCAAATACACTCATGTTAGCACCGAAAATAACCAAGGCAGATTGAGAATAAGAGCTGAGGTGAAGGAGTATGAGACCCAGCGACATTCTGAAGGAAGTGGTGTTAAGCCTTCGGCAATGTCCTTTTGAAATGTGAGAAGGAAGCAAAGGAGAATTTCCTTTCAGACCAGTAGCTCCTTTCTGTTCTAACCTAAAGGGCATTAACATCAGACCTTTTGATCCTATAAGAAAATAAAATGGAAGTAAGCCAAGGATAAATCATTAGAAGAAACAAAAAAGGAGCACAGAACCATAAAACAGGCAAATTTATAACGAACAAGGGCCTTCGGTCATATTCCGGAAGGATCATCTTCTGTAAACGAAGACATTGGCAAAACAAGTCCATCCCCCAAGGACGTTGGAAGGAAAACACATACCAAAGCATGTAACAAAATTAAGTGGAAAGTGAAAGAGCAGAGAAGGAGCCTACCAAAAGTGTTGAAAGTTAGAAGAAGAACATCCAGACCTAAAAAAAGATTGATCATGTCAGAGAAGATACTGCATCAAAGATAGCTACCGCTGTAAGCCGAGAGTTTGCATACACTTATGCCTCTCACAACTGTTCGAACCACAACTGCAAGGGTATATCCTGGAAATATGGAGGAAAATCCTTCAAAGAGGTGACTGTACGAAGCCTTTGAAGTTCAAGGAAGGCCAATCTGCACCTATAAATAGGACCTCAGAAGACCAAGATTGGGGAATTCAATTCATTCGAAATTTTTTACTCATAGATTGCGGAGTGAAACCTAAGTTATAAATCATGTTGGTAAAAAAGATTGTAATATCGCATATATATTCAGTAAAGAGGAAACCAGTAACGATTAAGGTAATTATGAGAAATCTTGTCCAATTAAATATATTATTGTTATCATTTGCTAACATTGTCGGTACAGTATGTTAGTTAGATGAATAATTAAAATCTTGTTCATACCCCTGTAAATGACCATCATTAGGATCCTTTGACCATAGAGACAATGACCATCCTCAGTTCACCAAACATAGTTGTAAACCAAAATTTTGCAAGGGTCCCCTTTTATAATGACCTGTTAGACCCATATGCTCGCCCAGGTTTATGACTATATTCCTACTGCCCATTTGATTTTTGAAAACTAAGGAAAACCTGTTATTCAACGGTCATTTTAATAAGGGCCAAT
This sequence comes from Allium sativum, assembly GCA_030737875.1. Classification (NCBI taxonomy): domain Eukaryota; kingdom Viridiplantae; phylum Streptophyta; class Magnoliopsida; order Asparagales; family Amaryllidaceae; genus Allium; species Allium sativum. The sequence continues at coordinate 133,161,503 of CM060916.1, read as the reverse complement.
CCCCTCAGAACTATTCTTATGATCCTTGAACCCTCAGAAATCCTCATATGGAGCTACCAAAACCATATCCATCACCAAAAGGGCTCCACGGAATGGAACCTAATAGCCAACCTCAAATCAAGGAAACTCAAGAGAATTGCTCCCATGCACCAAGGATACTCTAAGGAAATTCTTATCGAAGGGATACGTCTTCCATCTAGAAGTTAAAGCGAAACTCATGGCTAGTTCTTGTTCTCTACAAGGAATTTACCTTAAGTATCCTACGGAAGCATTTCAACGAAAACACTGAAACATAAGCAATTCTCAAGTTTAGCTAGTCCCTTCCATATATTACAAATTCTATGGTCAAACTCTGCTTTCAAGGTGCTAACCATAAATTTGGCTAATCGTTATTATAATCTTTGGCTTTTTTATCTAATTCCCTTCAAAAGGAATTTATCTCTAACTACCTTATAGTAAGTTTATCCCCAGGACAACTTGAATGCTTCCATCATGTCTAAAATTATTTAAAGAGTTATTTAATTTGGTTACTAACTAATGTACATACTTTAAAGTAAAAAAAATCGTACTTGAGAAACAGGAAGAGGAGACTAGACCATTACGTCTTTTCCCTTGAGATTTATAGAATCAGGGGTTATCGGAAAATTGGTTAGGTCAACAGGCACTGATCGTTTTGTGCCTTTGGCGGGAGGTTCAGATTTATCTTTATTAGAAGGTTCATTCTCCTTTAGGGGCTGAGAATACTTATTACTGCCCCCACCATAGCACTCTTGCTGGCCATCCGTTCTTGTCTTAGAATCATTGACACTTCCTTTAGCACCTCTGTTGTCATTATGGTAGTCATCATCATCATTGTCGCCATCATCCAGGACTTCCCAATCATAACTATCTTTTTTGTCAAAGCTATCTTCTTCAGTAGTCGGGACTTTGAAAGAAAGTATTTCCTCAGCATCAAATCCTTCCTTTCGAGGTGTATCGGTTTATTTTCAAATATCATTAAATTTTATTGTAAACCTTTCGCCTATTTTCGGAGTTATGGTAGGAAAACTCAAATCAGGGCACTTCTTTATATTATCAGAGTATGCAATCATAAGGGCTTTTACAAAAGCGGTGGTCAAGATTTCACCAAAAATGTTAGCCACGAAATCATCAACCTTCTTCTTTGCTTTATAAAAGGTATTAGGAACTTTAGAAAGAGCATCGTTTTCTTCTTAGAGCTCTTCTTGAAGCTAGAACTGAGTAAGGTGTACTTAGAAGCAAGCATTCCCTTCTCCTTTGGAGATTCTTCCATTGAAATGTTTAGGCCTATGTTTTGATCAAAGATGACCTGCATAGCTTTTTTACTTCTTGGATGCAACAACGTTCACTTGATGCAATTCATTTAACATCTCGTCTCTTGAAGAGGATAAAGTGGTGACCTGGACCGTCAAAGCCTGGTTCTCTTCCATTAGCTTCAAAATTTCAGAAGTATCATCTCGGGAAGAATGCCAACCTTTGATAAGCTGAAGGAGAAAAAGAAAAGTATAAGTTAAGATCTAGTACGAAACAAATAAAAGATATAAAGAAGGACAATATACCAAAAGCTAATAATTGGTAATAGCCTTCTAATTATATAAAGAACTAGGAGGAATTCCGGGGGAAGAAAAGATGGAGAGTCGACAACGGCTCTCACTAAAGCGGAAAAATTAGCCTATAGAGGGGAAGAAATTAGGGAACCTGCGACATCGAAGATAGGAGGAGGAGAAGAGGAAGAGCCTAACACCTTTACCATTTCATTTAAAGGAAAGGGGGAACTAAGGATATTGGTATAACCTATAGGGTTTTCTTTTGTAAGGGAGATTGCTATTGAAATATCACCTTTCACGGTCAACTGAGTGCCGCCAGTGGACATTCTAATAATTTCGACAAAACTGTGGTACCCTCTTCCTTTCCACTGGAAGTGGCGATAACAAGAGAATTAGTCACTTTAGCTCTTTTATCAACATGCCCTTAGTAAGAGTATCTAGTAAAATCTTTTGAGATATCGCTCCAAAATCAGGAATAGCACGCGTGACACCTAGTTTTCAAGGTAAAGTGAGTGCAGTACTAGAGATGGGCATGACATGTAAAGCACAAGAGACAGAAGCTGAAACCAATAAACAAATAGTTAAGTAACGGAATAACTGCCTCTCTTAACTGCAAAACCCAAAACTTACTTGCGTGATCAAGATTGATGGGAGACATACTAGAAAAGTTCCATGGATCACCCCATGTTAAGATACATACTCCTTTGGTGGAACAGTGCATAGTGGGAAGTCATCCAATAATCCTTCGATTGGGAGGAAGGATAGAGTATTTTATTAAAATGTGGGAAGTCAGCATGGAAATCCTTTTACCAGGCTTCACCGAAGCAGCCTTTATTTTTTCAATAACCATTTTGGTCTTGACACTTAGAGTCTTCGTAATAGTGTCTATAAAACGAAAAGATAAAAACAACGGTTAAATCTTCCAAAGGTGGAAATTGCAGGAAATGTGTAATGAAGAAAGCTTTAAGGCTGTCACAAAGGTCAAAAATTGCCCCAGTAACGCCAAAAGGACCATGGAAGAAGAAGGATTGGCTTTCCATATTCTTAGATTGGATGATACCCACCTCGATAAGCTTTGTAAAGGGGTTTGCCCTAGAAATTCAAAGGTTCACATTATTCACCTTTGTCGGGTGAGCCAACCACTCAAAAGCAAGAGCATCCAAAGAAGAACCACCTTACTCCAATGAAAAGACTTCCAACCCAAGCAAGTAAGTGTAAGAATTGGGAGAAAGCTGGATCGGGCCTTACCAAAATGCCAAAGGAAAAGGAAGATAAAGTTCAGAAAAGGAATGAAGCCTCCATGTAAGATGTGGATAATGGTATAAACAAGGAACCCTTAAGGAGGGTAATCAATTGTGTCTTCCTCAATGGGAGGAATGACCACGATACTTGATATATTGAAGTCCCATATAATCATATTGACTTCCTTCTGAGTAGAGATGAAGGAGTGTTTTTCAGTGGTGCCAGCTTTCTTTGAAACCTCCTTCTGGCTTAGAGGAAGACGACTCGCCTTGATCATGAGATGAGACATTCAAACCAGATTTCTTGGCTGCTTTCTTTTTATCGTCCATTATGCAGTCAATCATTTCAATAATAATAAAAGCAATATTAAGATTAAGGACAATTATTTAAAGAAAATATATTTTTCATTTCCTTCGAAGGAACCAAAAGAGAAACAATAAATGAATGCCTTCTTGACAAATTTGGCACCTTCAAAGGGGAAGAAAACTAGAAAAGGGATGATTCCATACGAAATCGAAACCATCACAATGCTTATAAAATTTAAATACCCTTCGATCACATAGAAAACCTTCAAATACCAACGTTAATCATTATATTGTAACAAAATCTTAAAGCAAGAATTCTTTTATACAAAGTATACATATTGGTTTTGAAAAGGGAGAGAAGATTTCTATTTTTGAATTAATTATTACACTGGGTCTTATTGCACTATGAATTATGGTTTTAAACCCGTTTACCCTAAAAACGAGAATGTTGCATCTAATTGAGAATGAACGACCTGGGTTTCGTCCGAAGACTCGCTCTAATAAACAAAAATATTTCAATTTTTTAGATGAAATCAAATCAAAATCCAACATCAAACTCAATTTCAATTAGGTATATGAATGCATAAAACATCCATGACTAGTTTCTGAAATTAAATCTATTTCAAAATAGAAAAGAAAAAAAACCCCTAGAAATAGAGAACTAGAAATCAATTTTGAGATTGAGTTCGAAATGAAAAGAAGATGCTTACCCTAATTAGAGCGAATTAGGATGATCGAAAGTTTTTGAAAACTTTGATTCTTGTGCTCGTTGTTTCTTTGTAAATGTAGGTAAACGAGGAAGAAGAAATAGATAAACTATTTATAAAAAAAAGATAAAATGAGAACAGTTGTCGGATTAGGTCTGATTGGGTGGATTAGAATACCAAAAGGCGGGAAACTTGAATAGACATCTGAAGAAGTTTCCAGCTGGACCTGTTTACTTGAAAAGTCAAGAACACTCCTCCACTAGCTGGAGGATATGTTGGCACCAAAATAACTATAGTAATGATGAAAGGCAAAACATGGTGAAGGTATGTCGAGAATAAGGAGCTTTCAGTTCATTAGGAAGAAGTTCAGCAAGAACTACGTCTATAGGGAAGTTGAAAGAGAAAATGACTCCGTTCAACAAGTACAAGCACCTTCAATAAAGCCGAAGAGCATATCTTCCAAGACAACAACCATCAGAGCCAAAGTGGAGATGTATAATGGTTATCAGACCAAAATGCACTCTTCGATTCATACAGGGGGATGTTATGACCATATGATCCTGAAAGAAATTCCTACTGGATAAGGAGAACCAGTCCTTCGGAGTCCTTAAAACAATAGACCTTTAAAGGCATTTTTCTCGATATAATCAGAAAGTCTTTTTCTTAGAGATTCCCCTTTGGTAGACTCAAAGGCTTCACAATGAGTCACTGTCAATTAACACTATAAAGTACTTACTTGTGCTCCAAGTTATTCACTTTTGGTCCACTACGCATCGGAAGTACAAGCTGCATATTATTATAACCACTTCTATTAAGCTTTCAGATCCTTCTCTGCAAAAGCAACAAGATGAATGCTCAAAGACGGAGTGAGGGTGAACTCGCACCCAAAAATATAATGTTAAAGCTCTAGAATCTAGTCCAGATTTCTCATTCTCTCATTTTTCTCTAAAACTGAGTTGTAAACCCTAGTTCCTAAATCAATTTGGGGATTTTGGGAGTTGAAAGCTTCAAGTCTCTGTACTATTCAAAATTATTAAGAGTTTATCATCAACTAAGCTAATATCAGGGTAATTATCAATTTATCATGTCACTGTTCCATAACTTTGTAGGCTGAAGCTTTGGATGCTTCAGTAGAGATCAACTGATAGAGTGACTCTATTCATTTCCAAAAGGGTCTAAGGGATGGAAAAAATAACCAAAACCCAACCCAAGGGATCTAGTTCTGAAACCCTCCAAGATCCAAAATTCATTGAAGGTTACTTAGATAACCAAACCCTCTAAACTTGTCCGACGCCCTCCTATTGATGACTTTAACTGGAAACCATAACTTCTACGAAAGGGTATGATCATCGTATATGACCTGATACCCCAAGTTTAACCGAAATTTGTTTTAAAAGGGAGTGAATCAAGGATACACATTCCAAAGCCTTTTAGTAATTCTAATCTACGTGGCAATCATCCCAACAAAATGAAGGCATATGTCATTATCCCTTGATAGCTACAAGATTGAGAAAATAAGAAAATACAATAATAATAGAGGGCTTTCGTCGGAATCATCAACAATAAATCGACAGGAATCTAGTTTGCTTCCACGAAACCTTCAAAGTTAAGGGAATTTCAAGGAAATAGCCACTGGTATTAACTTTTATCTTTGTTTCAACAGGTACCAGTTTTCAGGAAATATGGAAGGCTAACAACTGGACTCGAATGGGCTTTTGACACTGAAATTCACCTAAACTGCATAAACAAAACTATTTGACTTTAATTAATACCTTAACTTTCTCTTAATTCATCAGGTGTGATTCAAATAAATCCTACTTAATTAAGAGTTCTACAATGAATTCACCACTTTGGAGGTGTTAATCATTTTTGTGGGTAAAAATTATTTTAAAATATAATTGAATATGTTATAATGAAATCTACTTAAACATAGTTATTATATACCCCTTCTCTTCTCTAAATTTAGACTTTGATTTCTCTATTTTTTTCAAAAGTTTATGTATTTGTAATTATCTTCAAAGTACCTATTTATAAAGATCTAGGTACGTTCACTAAGTTAAATACAAATGTCACTTAATCATTGTCATTGCAAACACAAACACATTTAACTTGCATTTTTTTGAAAAGTTCTTTTCGAATACCTAGTTATATTGAAAAGTATAATAAAAAGGTTAAAGATAAATGTTATTAATACATTGTCACAACAAATCCAAAGCCCATTTCATAATAATTAATTTCCATTAAACATTTTTTAAAGACATATATATGTACACTTATTAAATAAGGTAATATACCTTTAGTTAACTTCACAAAACTATTTATCAATAACTTAAGTGTTATAATCCTAAACTACATTTCATTCTTTTGTTAAAGATTAAATTTACTTTTCTATATTTATATATTAATTGAAAATCACTAGAAGCAATACTGATGCGACATAGGACTAAGTGGTATCGGTGATACTCTGTTTCGGTATCAATAGTGGTTGTTTCGGTGTTAGTTGTTTGTTTCAGATCACTTGGTACCGGTATCGTTATATCGATGTTACTTTTGTTCTGGTACCAATATCAGTGGTACTTTGTTTCATTAAGTTTTATGTTTCGGCTCCAGTGGTGATAATCTGTTTTGGATCAAGCTCCGGTTTCGTCTCAGGTGGATTTGTTTCTGTTCGGCTAAAGTGGTTTCGGTGTCAGATGGATCCCATTGCATTTTCTATTTCAGTTTCGGTAATTTATATTTCTATTGTAGTGTCGGTTTATCTTTGTATTTTCCTGTTTCGGTGTCGGTGTTCTGGTGTCAGTATCGAGTTTAGCATACTATATATAGGTTGGTTGTAAACATAAACAAGTTAGTTCGTTCTGTAATAAAATTGGGCATTCACCATTGTTGGAGGAAGTTCCAACTGTTTCACTCCGATTTCGGCATTCGATTACGAATCAACGAATTGGAAGAGCAATTTTCTGGCATCGTCGAGATCAATGGAAAATTGTCGATATCTCAATTCCATCTTTAATTCATCGAGATTAATGAGCTAAAGATCCATTCCGGCATCATCGATATCAACAGAATTGGTGAGCTAACTTGGTATCGTTATTAATTTGTATATTGTTGTTGATCTGCTACGTCAATTAGTATCAGAGCTTGAATTCTTCATCGTTTAGAATTGAAATACGGTCATGACGAGCTAATTGGAATCGAAATGTGGAGGATATGTATGAACAAGAAGATGCAACTCGGATGGAGCAATGGATTAATGCAAGACCTGATGAAGGTATTGGGCATCTTGAGAGAATGATCTTCGAGATGAATCAAAATCAGGGAAATAGGGCAATGCCTATGTCGGGGAATATGTTTGGTGAAGACGAAGGCAATGGAAGCTTTCGATTCCAGCATTAAGAGTATATGAGATTGCAATTCAAACTCAAGTGATGAATCGGTGGTGGGAAGCAAGAATGAGAACGAAAATTCAAAAATTTAAGGGAGGTATGCAAGCTGAAGAATTCCTAGATTGGATTTCCACAGTCGAGGGAATTTTGGAGTATAAAGGGGTACCGAAAAATCATCGGGTTCAATTGGTTGCTACTAGATTGAGGGGAAGAGCCACAACTTGGTGGCAATAAACGAAATTGACTCGAGCGAGAATGGTAAAGTCCAAGGTAGTAACATGGGAGAAAATGATGAGGGCTATGTTTTTTCCTTACAACTATCGATCACTGATGTATCAACAATTGCAGAATTTACGGCAGGGAACTCGTTTAGTTTATGATTATATGGAAGAACTATTTCAACTAATTGCCCGTAGTGACATATGGGAGACCAAAGAATGGTTGGTTGCGAAATATATTATGAGAATTCGGAATCAAATCCAGGACATGGTCAATATGTTTGGTCCAACTTCAGTCGTCGAAGCACATCAGATAGCTCTTGCATGGAGAAGCAGGGTCGACGAGGGTTTGTTTTCACAACCACGAAAAGACAGAACAAGAATATTGGTGGTGGAACACCAACTAGTAAACCGAATATTGCAGAGTCAACAAAGACAAAAAGAGGCAGTAATTTGAAGTGTTTCAATTGCCAGGAAATGGGACATCGAATTTATGAATGTTCAAAACCAAAAAAAGATAATTATGATGACAAATGACTGTGGATCTGGTAACGACGAGGAAGAGTTGGACTTTTCAAACCCACCACAGTTTGACGAAGAAAAAGAGGAAATTGTAATGGGCGATGAAGGGTTTAATTTGATGATGACATGGGCATGTCTAACTCCGTAGACAGTTGGTGAATCCGAGTACTTACGAAGAATTATTTTCCAATCTACATGTACATATTGGGAAAAGTTTATCGATTCGTGATTGATGCGGGAAGTTGTGACAACATCGCTTCAGAGGAAGTCGTTCAAAAGCTTGGAATTAAGATTGGAAACATCCTCGACCCTACAAGCTAGCCTGGTTGAAGAAGGGAGGAGAGGTAACAGTTTCTAAACGTGCACTTGTCTTTTTTCTATTGGTCTTAAGTATAAAGATGAAATTTGATGTGACATCGTGAATATGAATGTATGTCATCACTTTTTGGGGAGGCCATGGCAATATGATAGGGTTATACAACATGATGGGCGCACAAACAGTTATAGCTTCATGTTTGAGGGCACTAAAATTAGTTTGATCCCTAAGAGGCATGATCAAAGTGGGTCTAAAACTGACAAGAAGACTACGACTGTCATTTTGTCGTCGATGAATGGATTTGGGGAAGAAGTGAACGAGGTTGGTGAGATGTGTTTGTTAGTGGAATTCAGTGCTACACAAAGTGATGAAATTCCTGAATCAGTAAAGCCATTATTGTGTGAATTAGGATAAGTGTTTCCAAAAGAGCTACTGAATAGTCTACCGCCACATTACAGAATGAGTCCTAGGGAACATGAAAAATTGCAACGACAAGTGGAAGATTTTTTGAGTCAAGGTCGTGTTCATGAGAGCCTTAGCCCTTGTGTTGTGCCTACATATTTGTACCGAAGAAGGATGGTTCATGGAGAATGTGCACTGACTACCGAGCTCTTAATAATATTACTATGAGATATCGGTTCCCAATTCCACGTCTTGATGATCTACTAGATCAGAACAGTGGTTCAGTTATTTTTTCGAAGATTGACTTGAAGAGTGGATGTCATCATATCAGAATTAGTTCGGGAGACGAATGGAGGACTGCTTTCAAGACTAGAGAGGGAGTGTATGATGGCTTATTATGCCCTCCGGGTTGTCGAATGCGCCAAGTACTTTTATGAGAATGATGAACCAAATCTTTAGGCCTTACATCGAAAAATTTGTAGTTGTCTACTTCGATGATATTCTCATCTATAGTGCTAGTCCGAGTGAGCATCTACAACACTTGCGTGCAGTCTTAAGCGTCCTTCGTCAGGAACAATTTTATGCAACGACCAAGAAATGTATATTCTTGTTTTTGAACACTTCAAGAAAACATACATACGGTTGCATTCAATGGTTGTGTTTGATATGTATATGCAACCAACGTGATTTTTAATTTTGCATTTAGGGGTTTTGGTTACATTTATTTAACAATTCACTAAAATACTGGTTACTTTCGCGGTTCCCTCCCATTATGTTTCCCTTCCCTCCTCTATTTTTGTTTTTCCTCTTAAACCTAGTTTACTTTCTTCCTCATCTTCCCCTAAATTACTTTTCTCCTTTCTCGTCTTCCCCCTTTCAACGTTTACTTTCGATTGTGGATTCGCTTATATCGATGTTATCTATCATTGATCGGAGAGCAAAAAACTCTGCCTTGCTCGCACTCTTGAATCTGGCTGTCTGAAATGAACGTAATAAGGAAATAAAAGTTAAGAGTGGCATCATCCCATATCTCATTGAGTATCTCAAATCTGGCAATATCAAACTTCAAGATCTTGTAACTGCTTCAATTCTAACTCTCTCAACTGCAGCCTCAAACAGACCAATCATCAGCACCTCCGGAGTCATTCCTCTCCAAGTCAAAACCCTAGTTTGTTGAAGCGTCCAAGGCAAATTCGACGCAATCACAACTCTATACAACCTTTCAAACCTGAATACGCCCATCAGTTCACCATCTTAGAGATTGTTAAGGATCTTGAGAAAACTACATTGTGGTATAGGTAACTGAGGGGGGAAAGGGTTGCATGTAGAAGAATTTCACTTTCATAAAAGCCACCATTGTCCTAGCTGCAAGCGAAGGCATAAATACCTCATCCATGTTAAGCCTATACATTTTATAAAATTTATATCTGCTAGGTTTGTCTATAGCAAACGGGAACTAAATTTATCATGTCAGAAAATAACTTACCATCATAATTAAAGATTTTGATGATCCAAAGATTAATATCCAACCATAGAGAAAATGGACCATTTTATAAGACCGGTTAATAATTTCTCCTGTGAACCTAATGAAATAAAAGGGGGATGTCTCTCACCCTAAAACTTAGCAAAGTAAGGTTGAAGTAACGGTCTATCTTCTCACCTTGAGATCACAACCTAGATGGTAGTGAATAATGAATAAAATAGAAAGGTTATGATATATAGTAATATAAAATTGATACCGGAAATATTGTAGTACCGACGTAGGTTGATGAAAAAAGGTGACAACAGCAACAATCGAATCAAAAAGCAATGCTAGTACATAATAATATTAGTCCATGGTCTCTCCTGTTTATTTTTTGAAGGCTAGTGATCATATACTTTTATGCGTTTATGCAGTCCAATTTTGCTTTAATGTTTACTGATATTTTCAACTAGTAGAGGGATATTTTTTTGTTTGAACATTTGCTTTTACTGGGCTCTTTTGCATGGCTTTAATTAAACTAACAACCTTTCTTTCTTTTAAATCAAGCATATTGGTAGCGTAAGATTAGCACGGTAAAGTTTATTCTTAACGCTGAACTTATTAACTACAGCCAAATATATCACAATATCGAAACAGATGGATGTTGTTTGTTTCAAGTTGCAATAATAGCGAACAACATGCAGTAGATGGTTAGGCGGTAATTTGATTTCAAAGTTACAGCAAATACTTACAGGATCAATTTTACATTTGTGAAATCGATAGTTTATCATGCTTATGCTAATCTTTTGGCTTATGTCTCAGTATTATGGAAATTATTGGATTCATAATTTTTTTCCTACTCAATCAATACAAGTTGAATTTAATTTTTTTAGTTAAAAACCTCAAATATAAGTTAGTAAGAAAATAGGAGAAAAAATAATTCACCTAAACATTAGACATAGGACCTCCTAATCTGGAAGACATGACTAATCTATACTATATTATAATTACTGAGTTTGGCTTGGAAGCCTTAGATTCATTCTCTCTCATCTAAAGCTCAACCATCTCCTTTGGTAATTCCTTTCTTCCTGTGCGCATCTCTCCCATCCGCCTTTTCCCACATAAACCCTAGCTATTCATTTTTCTCTCCCGATTCATGCTTTTTCCCCCTTCATCGTTGATATCTCCACCTGTCAACTTCGTTACCCATTTCCCCTCTGCGTCTCCACCTGATACACTGCCAACAGCCTTCGCTTCTCCACTCAATCGACTACCAACTGCGTTCTCATCTCCTTTCCCTTCAACTATCCTTAAACGATATTCCGAGGTAATTTTTTCTATTTGATGTTCTTGATTTCAGCTACTTCTAGGTATTAGGGTTTATTCATATTCGAAAAAAATTCATGGAATAATTCCTACCATTGGAAAATAATTATCCTCCATTCTATTATTGATTTAGTCTATGTTCATATTAATTTTCTTATTAATGTGCTAATTGAATTAATTATAAAGAATGCATTGTCTTGCTACTCTTTTCCATATCATTCATGTTTGAATTTGTCGTTATTCTTTTTCCTGACTGAACGAAAATTGAGTTGCTTACAATGACAGTAGATATTTAACTTTAGGCTATTGAAACTCAGTCATACATGGAAATATATATATATATATATATTAGGTTGTGGATTCTTTTTTCCCATTGATGATGACATTAGCAAGTCCTCAATTTGTGGGTCCTTAGAAAAATTTAAATTGAAGTAAGATTAGTGCATTTTTTAATACTAAATGTATAGTTAGTGTTAATAGTATGAAGTAAGCCTATAAAAAACCTTCGCTGCCTTTGTACTGTTTTTTTTTTGGAAAACAGATAACATCTGTCGCTTAAAAAAATGTAATCATAAAGAATTGTTCTGAAAGTTTTAAAAGGATATTTAGGTTACATTATGATGACTGATGTTGTTTTCCAAATGATATGCTATTATCAAGTGCAGCGTTGACATCTATTTGGGATGAAACTATCATATCAGTTTTATTGATATATGCTGAATATTTGGGTGTTGGATGTGATTTAAGGAAATGTGAATTTTGTAGGTTTCAGTTTGTGGATATTATTATGTGATACACCATCCTAAAATGGAGAAAGTGAAGCAGTTATTGGAACCTATACACATCGAAAAGCTTAGAATGGTAAGTTTATATATATACCAATGGTATATTTTGATTAGGGCCATTAAATGATGAATTTTGATTAGGGCCATTGAATGATGTATTTTGATTAGGGCCATTAAATTGAAATCTGTGTTAATACCACTATTGAGTCGAGACTGATTTTCATATTAATACATAGCGATATCTGTTACTTAATTAAAAAGACGCAATCGTATTTCTTTCTATAGCAGAAAGCAAGATATGAGGTATATTAATGAAGGTAAAGATATAAAATCAAATTTTGATTTCATTCTTCTTACATAGCAAAAAAGCATGAGATTTTCTGTGACTACCTAATAATTTGCTTCCTATAATAGCATAACAGATTGCTTCCTATAATCATGTAAAGAACAAGTTCCTATTATCACATGCTAAATTGCTTCGACATATGGGTATTTTTGAAAATTATTATACAAGTAGAAATACAATGTTTGAGTATTTTCTAAAGTGTATGTTAATTTCAAAATTAAATTTGGGACATACATTCATCTTCTCATAAATACAGTTACTTTATGCCTTAATACTGGCAGTTTTCTTTAGATCGGAATAAAATAGCATTAGAAGAAATTTGAAATTATTTAGAATCACTTTTCATGTTTGATGATGTTATATTCTTCTGTTTTGACTTAGATTACATATAATCCTTTGACTGCACATAATATTATTATGGGTTCTGTCTGATTTGGCAACTCTCCCTGTTTACATAATCATAACAATAGTGTACAAGCATTATTCATCTATCATGAGATGGGAAGTTAGAACACATGAAAAGCCACATTTTATGTAATATATTTTGAACTCTTAACTGAAAGAAATGAGCAAATGGGTTTGTTTTTGGCATGCATTTTCACAGTCTCATATTCTTAATTTTCTTCCCTTTCTACTTCTTTTTTTTTTTTTCTTTAAAATATCTATAGGTTTGAATTTGATTTTTTAATAACTTTTGGGTCTTTTGAATTCATGATGCACTTGTGATTAGTTTCACTGTTTTATGATTCGGTAGATTTTTTTTAACTATATTTACGTTAATGGTTGATACGATAATTTTGATATTTCACATATTAAGCATAATAGTATATTTCGATTTGATTTTGCACATAATTTCTAGTTAGAGACTGTAATAACCCGGAAATTCTGAACCAGTTTAAAATTTTTAGTTTAGCTATTTTAGCGAATTTTGAGTATTTAAAATGAATTATTTTAAATAATGTCGACGAAAATTTATTTTGAATATAGAATAGAACGTGTATAATATATACGTCGCCGTTAGAATATAAATAATTATATATAATTATAAATAGAATTGAAAATGGCGCGGTAGTTCGATAATTCGATTTCAAAACTTCAATTGAATGTACCGGGTGCAAAACAATCCGGATTTTAACGAAACCAAAAACATTGGGATCTATTTGATAATATCTTTCCAACGAATCCGAAAAATCGAAATTTCATAACGGGAATCAAAAGATATGTCCAGTTGAAAATTCTGAATAGTCGCTATGGAATTCAGGCCCTTAAAAAGGGGAATTTTGCAAACGACCTCGGATTTCGACGAAACCACTTTTGTTGGGTCCGTGATGTCAAACTATTGCTAGATTCCAAATTTCATAATTTTTCGAATCAATATGTGAGCGTGGCAAAGGAAAACGCGTTTGACCAGTTTCAGTTGATTTTAATCGACTGGAAAATGGCCATTTTTCCAACGGTCTCGGAATTCGACAAAATTGGTTTTGTTAGAACCGTATCGTCAATACGAAGCTAGATAATATTTTTTTGGAATTTTTTCGAGTTAGTATGTGACCCCGGTAAATTGAAATGCGCGTTCAAATTCAACATATAGAGTTATATGTTGATTTTGACGAAAACTGATCGAAACGATTGAATCAGCCCACGATACATATCCCATTGTGTTCATAATGGGGGTAAAACGCTATGGATGACAGGAGGTGGGCCTCGTTTTGAGGTCGAAGATAAAAGTCGCTTTTTGGTGGAAAATAACATAATTAAATAATAAATTAAAACTTTCTCTCTCTCTCCCCTTCCTTTATCTGCCCCCCCCCCTTTTATTCTTCGATTCATCATAGGAAAAAAAACGAAAGAAAAAAAAATCCCGATCCACAAATCGACGCCGCCCCCCCCTAGCGGCGCCGACCACCGCGCGAGGCGCCCCCCCTCAGCAATCGCGCCGCCGCCTCAGACAGCCCCCCCCCCCCCCCGGCCTCGCGTCGCCACCAAAGCCTGGAGCCCCCAAAACCGCCACCTCCCTACTGCTGAAGACCACCGCAACGCCCAGACCCCCCCCCCCGGGCCACCAGAAAGTCCCTCCACTCCCTCTATCAAATAAAGGTGAGTTTTTACTGATTTTATTTTATGTTAAAACTGATTTTATTTTTCTATGTGATAAAACTGATTTTCTTATTTGAACAAATAGAAAAAGATTTGATTTTTCGTATATGAACACATAGGAAAAGATTTGAATTTCAAAACAAAAAGATGTGATTTTTATGTTGTAAAAATTATAATTTTTCGCTCATGAAAATTTGAGATTTTGATTATCGTGTGGCGGAAATGAAAATGAGATTTTTATGTGCATGCAAGGAATATAAAAATATGATTTTTATATTTTTAAAGTATTAAAAATATGATTTTTATATTTTTAAAGTATTAAAAATATTATTTTTATATTTTTAAAAGTATTAAAAATACGATTTTTATATTTTTAAAGTATTAAAAATATAATCTTTATTATGTAGAAGATGTAAAAATATGATTTTTGTTTATGTAGAGGATTAAAAATATAATTTTTACATGGAAGGAATATTAGAAATATCATCTTTCTAATTGAAAAAGCGAAATCTTTAAAATTGAAAAGGTGAAATCTTTAAAAATGAAAAGGTGAAATCTTAAAGGCGAAATCTTTAAAATTGAAAAGGTGAAATCTTTATAGTTGAAAAGGAGAGATTTTTATATATTGAATAGCCAAGTAAAAATTCGATTTTTATATATTGAATAGCGAAGTAAAATTTCGATTTTTATATATTGAATAGCGAAGTAAAAATTCGATTTTTATATATTGAATAGCAAAGTAAAAATTTGATTTTTATATATTGAATAGCGAAGTAAAAATTCGATTTTTATATATTGAATAGCGAAGTAAAAATTCGATTTTTATATATTGAATAGCAAAGTAAAAATGTGATTTTTATATATGTAGTGGCTACGGGCAACGAAAGTGACAAAAGGCGAGAACGACAAGATTTTCTACAATAGAAGTGTCGTGGAGTTGGGATAGCTATTGATGAGAACTTCTCACCTTTTAAAATTCTTTTTTTCTAGTTATATTATGATATATACTAGGATCCAGATGGTGTTTAGTAGCACCCGACACCCGTCATCCACAGACCATGGATGGCTTGTTTGTTTAATTGTTTGGTTGTGTAGTTGGTTAGATTATTTGATTTGAATTGTTTGGTGAAATGGAATGGATTTGATTGATGTGTGAATGGCGTGGGCCTTCACTAGACCGGGGATAAGTCTAGGCCTTGTCCCGTTTCTAGTATCGTGCCGTTATGCCGCCGAAATTTTCTAAAATAAGTTAGAAAAATAAAGATATCATTTTATTTAATAAATGAACTGAATAGAATATTTTCATAGGTTGAATAAAATGTTTTATCGTTAAAAATATAATTTTTAACGTGAAAGTGAATAAATAAATATTTATAAACAAATCGGCCGATTTGTTTATATACACTGATTTGACTGATATTGATTGGGTCGATAAATTTTACACATCGCCCAACTGCACAACTAAAATCTGTGTTTGATTGTTTGAAACCCCACACGGGTGTTGGGATGAAATTTGAAGTTCACTCATCCTGATAGATTAGATATGTCGATCGATTGATTGACAGGCTGTTATAAGCGTTAGATATATATATATTTGATGCTTATACAGTGTAGTGCACTTTGGTTGATGGTTGATGGTTGATTATTTTTCAATGCTATTATATACGTGTGATGTATGAAAATCCATATAATTAACATTATATGGTGATTGATTGGGCCTCATTCCAATTTAGAAAATAAAGAATAATATAAAATAAAGGTTCATGTGTTGACCGTACTCATCCGTTGAGATTAGTCATGTGTTGAACGAAATATTTTAATAATAAAATTTACATCTTTATCAATATAAAATAAAGGTTCATGTGTTGACAGTACTCATCCGTTGAGATTAGTCATGTGTTGAACGAAATATTTGAAAACGAAATATTTGAAATAGAAATATTTGAAGTAGAAATATTTGAAAACGAAATATTTGAAATAGAAATACTTGAAGTAGAAATATTTGAAAACGAAATATTTGAAATAGAAATATTTGAAGTAGAAATATTTGAAAACGAAATATTTGAAATAGAAATATTTGAAAACGAAATATTTGAAATAGAAATGTTTGAAAGGGAAATATTTGAAATAGAATATTTGAAAATAGAAGTATATGAAGCCGTGTTGATTAGATTGACGCCATTTTGACGTGAACGATATTTATATCGATTTTATTCATTTTAAAATGAATATTGAAAAGTGATTTCGAAATCGAATATTTTGAAATGAAATTTGAATTGAATCGAATAGAAAACCAATTTGAATTGAATCGAATAGAAAACCAATTTGATTTGAATAGAATAGAAAATCAATTGAATTTGAATAGAATAGAAAATCAATTGAATTTGAATAGCATAGAAAATCAATTGAATTTGAATAGAATAGAAAACGAATTTGAATTGAATTTGAATTGAATAAATAACAAATTGAATTCAAATTGAATAAATAACGATTTCAAATTGAATTGAATAGATAACGAATTCGAATTCGAATTGAATAAATAACGAGTTCGAATTGAATTGAATAGATAACGAATTCGAACTGAATTGAATAGATAACGAATTCGAATTGAATTGAATAGATGACAAATTTGAATTGAATTGAATATAAAACCAATTCGAATTGAATTGAAAACGAATTCGAATTGAATTGGAAACGAATTGAAATGAATTCAAATTGAATTGAAATTTGAATTGAATAGAAATGAATTTTAAAACGAATTTATAAGGAAAAATTCAATTTTGATTTGGATTTGAAATGGAAGTTGAAATTGTTTTTGAAACGAATTCAAAACTATTTATAAAATTCGTTTTAAATAGTAATCGACGAAATATATATTATATATATAATATAATGGCCTGAATAGAAAGCGCTGCGCCGCGGCAGTTCGCGAATTTCGACCATTAACTTCAAACGGACATTACGGGAGATCCGACCGTCGGATTCTCCTAAAACCGGAACCGTTGGGTTCGTATCAAAAAGAGCTTCTAACGAATATTAGAAATTTAAAATCTAACGGTTGGATTTGGAGATACGTCCAAATCAAATTTAAAAAAGGTCGCTATAAGTGCAGTTCGATGGCCGTTGTTGAAAATCGACTGTACGGGCCTTGATAAAATTATTAAAAATATCAATAATTTGTGTAAAATCATAAGAAGTGATTTGGGAAAATTTGGGATGAAAAACTCCATATTTGAAAAGATAAAAATAGATTTTTATCGAAATGAACTAGTTTTGAACTAAAATTAAAACCTATTTATTTTTAAATAAATAAATTGGATTTGAAACGAGTTTTAAATAGAATCGATTTGTGGGTTTATCGTGAACAGTGTTTTGAATAACACTTGTTCTTTAACCCGATAATAAATAGAATGTAATGTGGGTTTGTCGTGAACTGTGTTTTAATTGACACTAGTTCTTTACCCCAGTAAAAGGAGTTTTAATGAATCTGCAATTAGATTGAAAGGTGAATTGATAATCTAAATTATCAAATTTGGAAAATGAACGAGGACGGAGTATTACCAGTTTTGCTCCAAAGCGATAGTTAAATCTTTAATTAGATTTGAATGTGAAATGGTAATTAATTTTACCAATAACACCACGGTGATAGATATGGAGTATTACCAGTTTTGCTTCATGGGATGAATAGGTTGGGATTGGGAAATAAAATAAATAATTACTTCGGTGTG
Organism: Allium sativum; assembly: GCA_030737875.1. Lineage (NCBI taxonomy): Eukaryota > Viridiplantae > Streptophyta > Magnoliopsida > Asparagales > Amaryllidaceae > Allium > Allium sativum. The sequence continues at coordinate 133,143,096 of CM060916.1, read as the reverse complement.
GTTCGCTAATCTCGACTAGTTTGGAAAACCATAATTTGGTTTGAAATGACATCCAAAGGAAGATTAAAGGATAAATTTTAAAGAATATATCTTGGATAAAATTAATGGGAATCTTTCCCTAAGAAGATGAAATTTAGAAACTAGCTGCAGGTTAGTTAAGAAGAATGGTTTCCTGGATATTGATCTGATGTTGGTTTCGGCCTTCGGGGTTAATATTTGGGAAATTGCTCTCTTACTGATTTACAGTTAGTGGTTAATGAATTGGAATGAGACGTATGTTGTGTTTGTGTAACATTTGTTTTTAATATACGCGGGTTGTTCGGAGAGTCCGGGTTTATGCCCATTCGAAATAACCGATTCGACGATAAGTCGAAGATGAAGACGGTGGTTGAAGACCGGAAGTCTTCACATCGTTTGGATAATTACTGATGATCCTGATTGGGCTGTACACCCAAGAGGATGGAAATAGTTGGTTGTCGTCCAGACGTACTTGGAGATCGATGGATATGCGAGGAAAGTGCCTCCGATTTCGTTCAGACCCAGAACGAACTTGTAAATGGATTGTGTGTCTGACATAGGATTTTATTCTGTGTTGATTGATTTCTATTAAATATATATCTGTTTGGCGGCAGAGAATTTATTCTCTTACTTAACGCCCTTCCCTGAGACGTATGAGCTTAGAGGTTATATATCGATAGATATCAATCGCATGGCATGAATTGCCTGTGTGGCATGCTGAGTTGCATGGATCAAGGCTTCTGTTGAAAAGCAGAGTCTTGTGGTTGATGATCAAAGCATGGTCTTTGTGGCGTAGCTTTGTGTATAGCGTGAATTCGCGAGCCTCACACCTCGGTATGAGTCAAAAACGGGATACGGACTGCAGGGAGAGCACGACGTTTCTTTCTAGCTTTGGTGGTGTCAGTGACTTACCAGCCCTGACATTTATATACTTTTCACCTATGTGGTTGTTGGATGAGGCGCCTCGATTTTAGGTCTGTAAGGACCGGGAAACGTGTGTTCAGGAATTGCCAATCCTCTAACGTAAGTGAGGACCGGCCCTGAAGATCCAGGGTTGCCCAGAGTGCGTAGCCCTGAGGCATTTGCTAGAGTGTCTCGAAAGCGGAGAGGAGCTTGCCCCTTGCCTCGATTCATGACGGAAATCCAATTTCCAATACGTGCATTGCGGTTTTAATTGTAGAACTAGTATGGCGACATGATAGATGGTACCCATGCCGCCTAGGATTGATATTTATGATTGAAACTGTTTTGACACTATACACTTATTATAGTATCAAATGATTTGTTTTTAAAACGTACCAAGCATGTTTGGCTATTATAAGGGAAAACCCTATCCTCCGGCTTGCGTTGCTTTGTGTGATGGGACCTGGGTCTTATAATAGCTTCATTTTTCGAAAAAGCATTGCGCTGTTTATTCTATGCACTGGTATTCTTGGGAGGAAACCCGTTCCGTGTTATACGGCGTGGTCCCTTGAATTACTTTCTTTTAAAGTAAAGTTTTAAATAACTGTTTTAGTTCTCACACCAGTCACATGACTGACCTGGAGTTTATTGTTTTAACATAAACTCTGGGTGCCCTTATTTTTGACACGGGCAGCTAGTAGTTTTGGTTTTGCAGATTTATATTCATAAGATCCTGGTTTACAGCTGGAATGATATCCGGAAAGCTCTGGATCCGTATATCACCTTCAGTTGTGCTTTGTATTATTTTCCGCTGCTATGTAATTTATTGTAATCTCTGATATTTATCGAATGTAATTTATTCATGTATACTCTGTATATTCTTGTATTCTGATGGAATTGTTGTAATAACAATGAAATGTTCTTCCGTCTGCGTTCTGATTGTCGTGTTCTCAAAACGATCAGGGGTTTCGAACGGTCTTTGTCGGTTTAACGATCGATTCGGATCGAGCGAAATTCCCGGCCGTCACATTTGGTATCAGAGCTTTGGTTTACAGAGCTCGAGAACAAGACACATTAGAACCATACGAAAGAATTCATTAGACATTGGATTAGTAATATCCAATTAGAATGACTCGTTAGAGATAGGATCAGTAGTATCCTAGAACGAGTGTGAAGAGTACATTTTTCAAATGAAAACAATTTTGTTTTGAAAATTTAAACCATTTTAAACGTATTTGATTATTTATTTATTTTGAATTTGGACAATCGAGTATATAAAGATTTTGCATATACGCGTCATGAACGTATATTCGAAGTTTTAATATACTGGATAGATATAGAATCATACTCTAGTGGCCCGAAGAGGATTCTGATGGTTGAGTACTCGTCGTCAGAATTTATATTCGAGTGACGAAGGTGTGATATCTATATATTTCCATTAGACTGGTGTGAGAACCAAAACTTATATATATAGCTAGAACACATTGTTGTGAATTGGCATCAAAAACAAGATTTTCAGTATATGTATCAAAATTATGAATTTGAAACTCTAATTCACTAATTGATTGATGTTTGTGTTGTTTGTTTAGTTGTTTGATAAATTTTGAACCATTATGCCTAATTGAACCAAATATTGAATTGTATTGAAAATTGGTCACATTTGCTTGCATATACATATACTTACATTGAACAGGTCATAGCAAGGAGGCAAGAGCAGAGAATAAAATTTGTTTGCCCGACAAATAGGTACATGTTTACTACATAATTTACTGTTTTGTTTGGGTGATGATGATTTTATGAGCCTATTGGCTAGCCGCTTGGCTTTTTCTTTTTCTTTTTGAGATCAGGAGGCCTATATGGCAATTTCGGGATTTTCCCGTGGCTCCCGGTGCAGGGGAGGTTATGGCAAAAAAATTCGAAAATTTAGGGTGTTAGCCAAATTTTTGAAAATTTGAAAATTCTCAGAAACTGAAAAGTTGGAGAATGGAAGCCAGATCGAACGTAGAGTTGATTAATCAAACCACTTTCGACTTTGTTCCTTTTCGGGGACGAAAAGTTTTAAGTGGGGGAGATTGTAATAACCCGGAAATTCTGAACCAGTTTAAAATTTTTAGTTTAGCTATTTTAGAGAATTTTGAGTATTTAAAATGAATTATTTTAAATAATGTCGACGAAAATTTATTTTGAATATAGAATAGAACGTGTATAATATATATGTCGCCGTTAGAATATAAATAATTATATATAATTATAAATAGAATTGAAAATGGCGCGGTAGTTCGATAATTCGATTTCAAAACTTCAATTGAATGTACCGGGTGCAAAGCAATCCGGATTTTAACGAAACCAAAAACATTGGGATCTATTTGATAATATCTTTCCAACGAATCCGAAAAATCGAAATTTCATAACGGGAATCAAAAGATATGTCCAGTTGAAAATTCTGAATAGTCGCTATGGAATTCAGGCCCTTAAAAAGGGGAATTTTGCAAACGACCTCGGATGTCGACGAAACCACTTTTTTTGGGTCCGTGATGTCAAACTATTGCGAGATTCCAAATTTCATAATTTTTCGAATCAATGTGTGAGCGTGGCAAAGGAAAACGCGTTTGACCAGTTTCAGTTGATTTTAATCGACTGGAAAATGGCCATTTTTCCAACGGTCTCGGAATTCGATGAAATTGGTTTTGTTAGGACCATATCGTCAATACGAAGCTAGAAAATATTTTTCTGGAATTTTTTCGAGTTAGTATGTGACCCCGGTAAATTGAAATGCGCGTTCAAATTCAATATATAGAGTTATATGTTGATTTTAACGAAAACTGATCGAAACGATCGAATCAGCCTACGATACATATCCCATTGTGTTCGGAATGGGGGTAAAACGCTATGGACGACAGGCGGTGGGCCTCGTTTTGAGGTCGAAGATAAAAGTCGCTTTTTGGTGGAAAATAACATAATTAAATAATAAATTAAAACTTTCTCTCTCTCTCTCCCCTTCCTTTATCTGCCCCCCTTTTATTCTTTGATTCATCAGAGGAAAAAAAAGAAAGAAAAAAAAATCCCGATCCACAAATCGACGCCGCCTCCCCTAGCGGCGCCGACCGCCGCGCGAGGCGCCCCCCCTCAACAATCGCGCCGCCGCCTCAGACAGCCCCCTCATGCCTCGCGTCGCCACCAAAGCCCGGAGCCCCCAAAACCGCCACCGCCCTACTGCTGAAGACCACCGCAACGCCCAGACCCCCCCGGGCCACCAGCAAGTCCCTCCACTCCCTCTATCAAATAAAGGTGAGTTTTTACTGATTTTATTTTATGTTAAAACTGATTTTATTTTTCTATGTGATAAAACTGATTTTCTTATTTGAACAAATAGAAAAAGATTTGATTTTTCGTATATGAACACATAGGAAAAGATTTGAATTTCAAAACAAAAAGATGTGATTTTTATGTTGTAAAAATTATAATTTTTCGCTCATGAAAAAATGAGATTTTGATTATCATGTGGCGGAAATGAAAATGAGATTTTTATGTGCATGCAAGGAATATAAAAATATGATTTTTATATTTTTAAATTATTAAAAATATGATTTTTATATTTTTAAAGTATTAAAAATATGATTTTTATATTTTTAAAGTATTAAAAATATGATTTTTATATTTTTAAAAGTATTAAAAATATGATTTTTATATTTTTAAAGTATTAAAAATATAATGTTTATTATGTAGAAGATGTAAAAATATGATTTTTGTTTATGTAGAGGATTAAAAATATAATTTTTACATGGAAGGAATATTAGAAATATCATCTTTAAAATTGAAAAGGTGAAATCTTTAAAATTGAAAAGGTGAAATCTTTAAAATTGAAAAGGCGAAATCTTTAAAATTGAAAAGGCGAAATCTTTATAGTTGAAAAGGCGAGATTTTTATATATTGAATAGCGAAGTAAAAATTCGATTTTTATATATTGAATAGCGAAGTAAAAATTCGATTTTTATATATTGAATAGCGAAGTAAAAATTCAATTTTTATATATTGACTAGCAAAGTAAAAATTCGATTTTTATATATTGAATAGCGAAGTAAAAATTCGATTTTTATATATTGAATAGCGAAGTAAAAATTCGATTTTTATATATTGAATAGCAAAGTAAAAATGTGATTTTTATATATGTAGTGGCTACGGGCAACGAAAGTGACAAAAGGCGAGAAAGACAAGATTTTCTACAATAGAAGTGTCGTGGAGTTGGGATAGCTATTGGTGAGAACTTCTCACCTTTTAAAATTCTTTTTTTCTAGTTATATTATGATATATACTAGGATGCAGATGGTGTTTAGTAGCACTCGACACCCGTCATCCACAGACCATGGATGGCTTGTTTGTTTAATTGTTTGGTTGTGTAGTTGGTTAGATTATTTGGTTTGAATTGAATTGTTTGGTGAAATGGAATGGATTTGATTGATGTGTGAATGGCGTGGGCTTTCACTAGACCGGGGATAAGGCTAGGCCTTATCCCGTTTCTAGTATCGTGCCGTTATGCCGCCGAAATTTTCTAAAATAAGTTAGAAAAATAAAGATATCATTTTATATAATAAATGAACTGAATAGAATATTTTCATAGGTTGAATAAAATGTTTTATCGTTAAAAATATAATTTTTAACGTGAAAGTGAATAAATAAATATTTATAAACAAATCGGCTGATTTGTTTATATACACTGATTTAACTGATATTGATTGGGTCGATAAATTTTACACATCACCCAACTGCATAACTAAAATCTGTGTTTGATTGTTTGAAAACCCACACGGGTGTTGGGATGAAATTTGAAGTTCACTCATCCTGATAGATTAGATATGTCGATCGATTGATTGACAGGCTGTTATAAGCGTTAGATATCTATATTTGATGCTTATACAGTGTAGTGCACTTTGGTTGATGGTTGATTATTTTTCAATGCTATTATATACGTGTGATGTATGAAAATCCATATAATTAACATTATATGGTGATTGATTAGGCCTCATTCCAATTTAGAAAATAAAGAATAATATAAAATAAAGGTTCATGTGTTGACCGTACTCATCCGTTGAGATTAGTCATGTGTTGAACGAAATATTTTAATAATAAAATTTACATCTTTATCAATATAAAATAAAGGTTCATGTGTTGACCGTACTCATCCGTTGAGATTAGTCATGTGTTGAACGAAATATTTGAAAACGAAATATTTGAAATAGAAATATTTGAAGTAGAAATATTTGAAAATGAAATATTTGAAATAGAAATATTTGAAGTAGAAATATTTGAAAACGAAATATTTGAAATAGAAATATTTGAAGTGGAAATATTAGAAATCGAAATATTAGAAATAGAAATATTTGAAGTAGAAATATTTGAAAACGAAATATTTGAAATAGAAATATTTGAAAACGAAATATTTGAAATAGGAATGTTTGAAAGGGAAATATTTGAAATAGAATATTTGAAAATAGAAGTATATGAAGCCGTGTTGATTAGATTGACGTCATTTTGATGTGAACGATATTTATATCGATTTTATTCATTTTAAAATGAATATTGAAAATTGATTTCGAAATCGAATATTTTGAAATGAAATTTGAATTGAATCGAATAGAAAACCAATTTGAATTGAATCGAATAGAAAACCAATTTGAATTGAATTGGATAGAAAACCAATTTGAATTGAATTGAATAGAAAACCAATTTGATTTGAATAGAATAGAAAATCAATTGAATTTGAATAGAATTGAAAATCAATTGAATTTGAATAGCATAGAAAATCAATTGAATTTGAATAGAATAGAAAACGAATTTGATTTGAATTGAATAAATAACAAATTGAATTCGAATTGAATAAATAACGAATTCGAATTGAATTGAATAGATAACGAATTCGAATTCGAATTGAATAAATAACGAGTTTGAATTGAATTGAATAGATAACGAATTCGAATTGAATTGAATAGATAACGAATTCGAATTGAATTGAATAGATAACGAATTTGAATTGAATATAAAACCAATTCGAATTATAATGAAAACGAATTCGAATTGAATTGGAAACGAATTGAAATGAATTCAAATTGAATTGAAATTTGAATTGAATAGAAATGAATTTTAAAACGAATTTATAAGGAAAAATTCAATTTTGATTTGGATTTGAAATGGAAGTTGAAATTGTTTTTGAAACGAATTCAAAACTATTTATAAAATTCGTTTTAAATAGTAATCGACGAAATATATATTATATATATTATATATATAATATAATGGCCTGAATAGAACGCGCCGCGCCGCGGCAGTTCGCGAATTTCGACCATTAACTTCAAACGGACATTACGGGAGATCCGACCGTCGGATTCTCCTAAAACCGAAACCGTTGGGTTTGTATCGAAAAGAGCTTTCTAACGAATATTAGAAATTCAAAATCTAACGGTTGGATTTGGAGATACGTCCAAATCAAATTTGAAAAAGGTCGCTATAAGTGCAATTCGATGGTCGTTGTTGAAAATCGACTGTACGGGCCTTGATAAAATTATTAAAAATATCAATAATTTGTGTAAAATCATAAGAAGTGATTTAGGAAAATTTGGGATGAAAAACTCCATATTTGAAAAGATAAAAATAGATTTTTATCGAAATGAACTAGTTTTGAACTAAAATTAAAACCTATTTATTTTTAAATAAATAAATTGGATTTGAAACGAGTTTTAAATAGAATCGATTTGTGGGTTTATCGTGAACAGTGTTTTGAATAACACTTGTTCTTTAACCCGATAATAAATAGAATGTAATGTGGGTTTGTCGTGAACTGTGTTTTAATTGACACTAGTTCTTTAACCCAGTAAAAGGAGTTTTAATGAATCTGCAATTAGATTGAAAGGTGAATTGATAATCTAAATTATCAAATTTGGAAAATGAACGAGGACGGAGTATTACCAGTTTTTCTCCAAAGCGATAGTTAAATCTTTAATTAGATTTGAACGTGAAATGGTAATTAATTTTACCAATAACACCACGGTGTTAGATATGGAGTATTACCAGTTTTGCCTCATGGGATGAATAGGTTGGGATTGGGAAATAAAATAAATAATTACTTCGGTGTGGTTCGCTAATCTCGACTAGTTTGGAAAACCATAATATGGTTTGAAATGACATCCAAAGGAAGATTAAAGGATAAATTTTAAAGAATTTATCTTGGATAAAATTAATGGGAATCTTTCCCTAAGAAGATGAAATTTAGAAACTAGCTGCAGGTTAGTTAAGAAGAATGGTTTCCTGGATATTGATCTGATGTTGGTTTCGGCCTTCGGGGTTAATATTTAGGAAATTGCTCTCTTACTGATTTACGGTTAGTGGTTAATGAATTGGAATGAGATGTATGTTGTGTTTGTGTAACATTTGTTTTTAATATACGCGGGTTGTTCGGAGAGTCCGGGTTTATACCCATTCTGAATAACCGATTCGACGATAAGTCGAAGATGAAGACGGTGGTTGAAGACCGGAAGTCTTCACATCGTTTGGATAATTATTGATGACCCTGATTGGGCTGTACACCCAAGAGGATGGAAATAGTTGGTGGTCGTCCAGACGTACTTGGAGATCGATGGATATGCGAGGAAAGTGCCTCCGGTTTCGTTCAGACCCAGAACGAACTTGTAAATGGATTGTGTGTCTGACATTGGATTTTATTCTGTGTTGATTGATTTCTGTTAAATATATATCTGTTTGGCGGCGGAGAATTTATTCTCTTACTTAACGCCCTTCTCTGAGACGTACGAGCTTAGAGGTTATATATCGATAGATATCAATCGCATGGCATGAATTGCCTGTGTGGCATGCTGAGTTGCATGGATCAAGACTTCTGTTGAAAAGCAGAGTCTTGTGGTTGATGATCAAAGCATGGTCTTTGTGGCGTAGCTTTGTGTATAGCGTGAATTCGCGAGCCTCACACCTCGGTATGAGTCAAAAACAGGATACGGACTGCAGGGAGAGCACGACGTTTCTTTCTAGCTTTGGTGGTGTCAGTGACTTACCAGCCCTGACATTTATATACTTTTCACCTATGTGGTTGTTGGATGAGGCGCCTCGATTTTAGGTCTGTAAGGACCGGGAAACGTGTGTTCAGAAATTGCCAATCCTCTAACGTAAGTGAGGATCGGCCCTGAAGATCCAGGGTTGCCCAGAGTGCGTAGCCCTGAGGCATTTGCTAGAGTGTCTCAAAAGCGGAGAGGAGCTTGCCCCTTGCCTCGACTCATGACGGAAATCCAATTTCCAATACGTGCATTGTGGTTTTAATTGTAGAACTAATATGGCGACATGATAGATGGTACCCATGCCGCCTAGGATTGATATTTATGATTGAAATTGTTTTGACACTATACACTTATTATAGTATCAAATGATTTGTTTTTAAAACGTACCAAGCATGTTTGGCTATTATAAGGGAAAACCCTATCCTCCGGCTTGCGTTGCATTGTGTGATGGGACCTGGGTCTTATAATAGCTTCATTTTTCGAAAAAGCATTGCGCTGTTTATTCTATGCACTGGTATTCTTGGGAGGAAACCCGTTCCGTGTTATACGGCGTGGTCCCTTGAATTACTTTCTTTTAAAGTAAAGTTTTAAATAACTGTTTTAGTTCTCACACCATTCACATGACTGACCTGGAGTTTATTGTTTTAACCTAAACTCTGGGTGCCCTTATTTTTGACACGGGCAGCTAGTAGTTTTGGTTTTGCAGATTTATATTCACAGGATCCTGGTTTACAGCTGGAATGATATCCGGAAAGCTCTGTATCCGTATATCACCTTCAGTTGTGCTTTGTATTATTTTCCGCTGCTATGTAATTCATTGTAATCTCTGATATTTATCGAATGTAATTTATTCATTTATACTCTGTATATTCTTGTATTCTGATGAAATGTTCTTCCGTCTGCGTTCTGATTGTCGTGTTCTCAAAACGATCAGGGGTTTCGAATGGTCTTTGTCGGTTTAACGATCAATTCAGATCGAGCGAAATTCCCGGCCGTCACAGAGACAGACCTCAAATATTGAATAAATAAGTAGGTCTAAATTTCAGTTTGACTTACCTTATATCTTTTAACTGTTGGCTTATCCATTAAAGGCATCATTTATTATTTGTAAACATATTTCCTGTTATACATCATTTACTAATTGATATTACAGGGATACCTTTTTCCCCTATTTCTATTTAGAATTTATATTCATTTGATTTATTTCCATTGGAAGAATTACCATCCTTGCACATGTAGAAAAATACTTCCGCTTTTTCTATTGAATAAACATGTTTCTCAGTTGTAAGTTTTATATTCAAAACAAACTAAACGTACATGTATGTATCATTTTGCCTAAGGGACTTCACTAAGATTAATGTCTGTGTGTGTGCACAATACTACCTTTTGCATTATTTTATCATAATGCTATTTTATTGAATGCTGGATCATGCTTAAACTTCAGATGTTCGTTATATATTTTTTCTTCGTTCTTTCCTGTAATTCATTTTTCCCTATATTTAGAACCCTTAACTGAAAGATATATAATAAGCACATGGATTTGTTTGTGCCACGCATTTTCATAGTTTCATTTTCTTAATTTCCTTTCTACTTTTTGCTTCTATTTTCTTATTTTTTCTCTCTCTAATTAAAGTATATGTAGGTCTGAATTTGAGTCCTTTTTTATGGACCTTTCGATTTCAGGATGCACCTGATAATTAGTTTTTACTGTTCTATAATTTGGTTGTCTTTTTTTAATTGGGTTTATGTTAATGGTTGATATGATAATTTTGATATTTCACATATTAAGCATAATACTATATTTTGATATTTGATTTTGCGCATGATTTCCAATTAGAGATAGACCTAAATATTGATGAAACAAGCAGTCTAAATTTCGTTCTGACTTACCTTCTATGTTTGAACTGCTGGCTTATCTGAAGGTATTATTTACCATTTGTAAACATATTTCCTGTTATATATTACTTACTAATTGATATTACAGGGGATTTCTTTTTCACCCTATTTCTATTTAGAAATTATATTCATGTGATTAATTTCCATGGGAAGAATTACCATCCTTGCGCATATAGAAAAAAAACTTCTGCTTTTATCTAATGAATAAACAACATGTTTCTCAATTGAGTTTTATTTTCATTACCAACTAGACTTAATCTTGAAAGAACCAAGAACATTGTAAAACATACCAAATAGTAATTTTTCTAATGACGATCCTATTGAGGTATTTGTTTTTTTTAATTCCTTTTCGATGCTCTCTCTCTCTCTCTATATATATATATATATATATTACTATATGTATGAGGAGGGTTCCGCTACACATCTTATATTGCACGTGAACTCTCCCCTTAATCTCCACCACCCATTTCCCCACTCATTCTCTCTCTTCCCACTAAGAAATAATATTGAAATGGGAAGAGAGAGAATGAGTGGGGAAATGGGTGGTGGAGATTAAGGGGGAGAGTTCACGTGCAATATAAGAGGTGTAGCGGAACCCTCCTCTATATGTGTGTGTGTGTGTGTGTGTGTATATATGATAACATTGATATTTGATTAGTTTATTAAACTGAGCTAGGGAACAAATACTGTGCACATGTTTTAAATGATGACACCATCATTAAGAAAGGTTTTACTTAGTTTTTTTTCATGTCAACATGCTATTTTCATTGACTAATAACATAACTATTATATGAATTGAATTATCTGATAATATTCCTCCATTTACTAAGCTGAATGCAATAAAAAGGTTCAGATGTTATTTTAAAAGTCTATAATTATTTTCTACAATAATTTCTTGCAGCTTTCTCTGTCCTTTTCACAGTAATAATTCTTATAATAAACAACTTTTCTAATAATCCTTAATGTTAAAATATTTGAATATAAATTAAAAGCTTTTTTTTTTGGAGAAAACTTGACCTTTTTATTAGAGAACTGTAAACCCTTTTTGAAGTTTGTTCCTAACTAATATTTTGACAATTCAACAAAGGTTTGATTTCATGTTTAGGAATTTAACATACAGATAATAAATTCACCATCCACTGATGCATTAAGAAGTAGCAGTTGTGCAAAAAACGTAGGCATGAAATTAAACCACCGCGATCCGATCCCAAATGGAGAAGAAAAGTTGTTGAGGTACAAAGAAAAAGGAAAAAGAGAAGAAATGTAAAGCATATTCAGTATGTTTCTAGAAAAGCTTACGCTGAACTGAGACCTCGAATCTGTAACGACCCGAAAATTAGCGATCTTGGTTATCCAATATACAACACATATCGAACATCCAAGGATCGAAAATACCCTGATGGTTAATGAAAGAAGTTAGAGGGTGAGGATAGATAAGGTAGAAACTTAGAATAGAAGAAGAAGAAGAACATACATCATCAGAGTAAACACGAATCTCACAGCGGAACAAATAAAATATAACATAACTTTTGAAATACAAACAGTATATGTATACAATAACATTGCAGAGTACAACACTTACAACATAACGGAAATAAACAATAGCTATATAATCCTGAAGCCTCCTGCTCCAAGCTCTCCAAGTGTATCTGTAAAATCCCGACTACTTGACTGCCCGTATAAATTTAGGCACCCAAGAGTTTAGGGAAAACAAACAAATAAACTCCGGGTCAGTCATGGGACTGGTGTGAATAAAACTCCAAACACTTGGTTAAATAAAGGATATCTCATAAGACCACGCCGTGAAAACGGAACGGGTTTTTCCCTTATGAGAATTCAAACAACTTTAAGATCAATACTTGTCTGATATTATAATAATGTCTAGATCAAGTAAATAACAATCTAGCGGAACGCTTGCATCTCACGTTCCACATATATAATATAAAATCATAAACCGCAGGTGCTTATTGGATAATGGATTTCCAACTATGACAAGGTATGGAACCACCTTCCGATCAGTGTACTTTAGGAACGATACACTGGAGTTCAACAAGAATATCTTGCAACTCAGCCACACATGACCGACCACTCATTTCGCTTGAGTGTATCGAATGTATATCACCAACGGTTGGGATCAGCAACCATTTCCCGTATATATATATATATATATATATATATATATATATATATATATGGGACAACATTGATAGATTAAAGAAGCAAATGAATATTCTCTAGATAGGTGATTATACACCCTACTTAGGAGCGACCGACTTAGCCATGATGCCTGCCTGATTTCTGTCATTTACCGGATGTGAGGCTAGAAGCTACGCATATCTTTTTACATATCATATCTTCATTTACTTGGAATACCACATCGTCATACCCGCCAAATCATTTTCGATCTCCCTAACGGTATCACGGGTATGAAGCTAAGAGAAACGAATTCCTCCGCCACCAAACGTGATACGTTTGAAGAGATCAACATATATGATTCGTTAGGAATACTCTGTCAGACATTCATACATACAAGTGTCCTGGGACTGGATAAACCGAAGGCACTATTCAGTACATCCATCTTAGGAAAATTGTTATCTAAGATTTATACAACAGTCCTTGCACTTTACTCCGTCTTCACTATATTCAGCATACTTGATTCGCAACGCTTATGCCAATACGGAGTGGTTCTTCGGATAATAATCCAACCGGTCTCTCCATATTAACAACATAAAATGGTCAAAACATTGATAGTCTGTGATTTAACTATCAAATAAAACTCGTGTGCAAATAATGATATTATTTCCAGATGGAAATTATATCGATCAATCATCATTTCACATATATCTCCTTAGTTCATTACTTTACTTATCTCTTATTTCCATATATTCTAAATTCTTATTTTCTATTATCAGAAAACATTTCTGATTTCTTATTTGGAAAACATTTCCAAAACTCCTTCATTGGATTTAACTGATGTTTAAATCAGTCATCTCCATGCCAACTCAAACCATTTACTAAATTCACTTAACCATCTTTCACTATCAAACCTTACCATTCCTTAGTTAAGAAGGAAGTCAATCAAGTCGGGGTATAATTACCTCTCAGACCTTAACTGAACAATGTTTTAACTTTGAAATAGTCAAAGTTTATCTTTTAAACCTTTAACAACTTCCTTATGTAACTCTCGGATTCTATTTATGTATCCACTTCTTTATTGAAAACATTGATTATAACGATAACGTTATAATCCCTACTTTCGAAATATCTAACTTTAATTATAACTTTTATTCTTTAATGTGAATAAATAAATAAACACCTAATAAATAAATCTTGATTTAAACACCGGAAAGTATAAGTACTTTCCCCGAATTCGATAAAATTGAATTCGACGTATAACTCTTTTTCGAGTAATCTCTATTTGATTAACTCTTCTTCAAATAACCTATATTCGATTATCTTTCTTCGAATAACTTATTCAATTAACTCACCTCGAATAACTTATATTCGATTTCTTTCAAATACATGATATTCGATAATCTTTCTTCGAATAACTAATATTCGATTACTCCTTTTCGAATAACTTGATTCGATTAACTCCTTTCGATTTAACTAAAATTGATAACTCCTTTTGATTAAACAAATCGATAACTCCTTTCCTTTAACCCTATTCGAATAAACTATATTCGATACTCCTTTAACTCTATTCGAATAACTAATATTCGACTAACTCCTTGGGATTAACTCATTTGGATTAACTCATTTGGATTAACTCGGTTTGATTAACTCATCTTGACTAACTTAACTTAATCAACTCGACCTATTTAACTCAACTCGATTAACTCCTATAGAATAACTAATATTCGATTAACTTATATTCGAATAACTATGCATGTTTTAACTTTATTTCGAATAGATAATATTCGATTTAACTCCATTCGCTTGACTCTAGATCGCAGCAATCACAATGGTTACGCCTGATTCCCTCAGGAAACATCCGACCGCCTTAGGCTATTTACAGCCCTGCGAATTACGCTAGCAGTCATACGAGATGGCAACTTATCTTGAATAACTATGTTTGACCAACTCTTCTTCAACTAACTTTATTTGATTAACTCTAGTTCGATTTAACTCTGATCGATTTACTCTTATTTGAATAACTAATATTCGATTAACTCTATTCAACTAACTCGACTAACACCTTTCGAATAACATATTCGATTTACTACTTTCGAATACCATATTCGATTAACTAACTTTCGAATACCATATTCGATTGACTCCCTTCGAATAACTAATATTCGATTACTTTATCGATTTATAAAGATTTCCCTTTTTATAACGTTTATTCATTAGAAAAGATTTACTTTCAATAACGGTTCTTCACTTTACAAATGATTTCCTTTTAATAGCGTTTTCCTTTTGATAATGGTTTCCTTTTTATAACATCTTATTCCGTTATAAACAAATTTCCTTTTTATAACTCTATTTATTTTCTAAATATTTCCTTTTCAATTCTATTTGTAAATGTTTACAAATATTCCCTTTCCAATTCTATTTGTAAATGGTTTACAAATATTTCCTTTTTATATCCATTCTATTTATTTTCTAAATAAATAATCTCTTTTATACTTCTATTTATTTCTTAAATAAATATGCCATTTTAATTCTATTTATTTAACAAATAAATAATTCTCTTATCTTTTCTATTTATTCTATTTGCAAATGGTTTGCAAATAATTCCTTTAGGGTTTTATTTCTAAGTATTTCCTATTTATAAATAATCCATTTATAAATAAATTTCTATTTATAAATATTCCATTTACAAATAATTCCTTTTATAAAATCTTCTTTGATTTTATAAATATTATCTCTTTTATAAAATCCTTTGATTTTATAAATAATCTATTTTCAATATTCATTTTGAAAATTACCTTTTTCCACATTCCGGTATGTTATGGTATTTAACATATCAAATCACGATGATCAATATCGTCCAAACACATATAATCGACAACAGATTATATATCACATCATATATCACAATATATATGAAAAACAGTAAAATAAATATTGAGGAATCCAGTTGGATTCCTCCAACCTGTTTCCCTGCATCACAGTGTTAAACAGTATAATTAACATCGATTTCATTTCAATATGAAATATTCTGCTAGACAGAATCAATATTTGATTAACGATATATATCTATATATCGTTATCTATAATTTCAACCAATACACAAGCAATTCAACCAAACAGTTAACACATAGCAATCAATAGATGATTAACAGTTTTAAAAATACGTTATAAAAATATAACTGTTCAGAGTTGGTGAGTTTTACTCACATTGGACGATCATCGTTAATAACGATAACCATCGCTTGGTTCAGACAGACAATTTATTTTTCTATAAATTGTAACGAGCTCGGATTCACTCCCAGTCAGTTCCATGGTGTAGCTCCCGTCCATACGATCCCAACGCAACTTACGGTTCGTCAATCTGATATCGTGTGGTCAAGATATATCATTTACAAGTTAGAGTACTTTTTAAATTGAATAAAACTTAATTATATTTCCATTTGGGCTTTTAACCTTTTAAATAAGGCCCATCACCCTTCCACAATACCAGACCCGCACCCGATTAACTTGTCTTCCCCAAACGCTGAAACAAAATCCGATACCTGCTCACGAAAACTGAAAATTTCCAGACCTTTAAACTCCATTTCCCATCACGTTTCTAAACCGATCCTCCTCAAACCAAGCCCTTACTCCTCCTCTCCTTTTCCTCTTCGATTCCATCACACATCCATGAAACTCGACAGCGCCCACGGTACCCGCGTCTCCAGTCCTCAATGCAGCCACTACAGGAACTCACGACCCTTTTGACCACCGAAAACTCCAATTGTTTGCCAACAAACACCACTCGGCCATGTAACAGCGCGATTTTCCATGCTTGGGAAACCGTGTCATTATTGAAAGAATTTAGAAGATGAGATAGAAAAGGTAGAACTTATAGAATAGAAGAGTAAGAAGTTATCAGAATCTCACAGCGGAATTTCACAAATACTTATATATTACATCACAAAGTCTGATACATCAGAGTACATAATACATCATCATGGTTCATCATCATAATTATACAGTGCCATATTACAATACCATAGATACTCAAACTGGGTAATTAAACATATATGCTACTGGGTCTTGAACTTGTTCTGCATCATGTTCCACTTGCCTTACCTGAACCTACTTGTCTACTCATAACAAATATTATGAGTACCCAAGAGTTTAAGAAACACAAAAATAAACTCTGGGTCAGTCAGGGGACTGGTGTGAGGAAACATAATTAAACAATGTAAACAGGGAAATAAGTGTCAATGTTTTTATAATGACGGTTCATTTACTTTAGAAATCTTTAGATCCATCCATGTCTAATATCTGGAAAATGATCTAAGTCCTTTATATCAAAACATTTGATATTATAATAGTTCGTAACAGATAACTAAAAATATAGTGAAACGCTTGCATCTCACGTTCACGTATATAGTATACAACTTTAAAAGTTCACAGAGCGCGTATTGGAGTTTGGATTCCAACAGACAGGGTATGGAAGCACCCACCGATCAGTGTACTCTAGAGAGGATACACTGGGGTTCAACAAGAACATCTTGTAACCCAGCCACACATGACCGTCCACTCATTTAGCTTGAGTGTGACGAATATATTATCACTCTACGGTTGAGCTCGATTTACCGTTTCCGAATGCTACAGCAGCGAGATAGATTTAAGAAGTTAAATAAGGAAGCCCTCTAGATGGTGATAATATACCCTGCTTGGGTATGACCCAACTAGCCATGCTGCCTAGCCCAACTTTTGTTACTTCCGGGTTGTGAAGTTTTGAGGTTACGTTCTCTTCTGACAGATTATTTCTTTACATTCTTTGAATGCCACATCGTCCTATCCGTTAGAAATACTCATTCGATTACCCAAATATATTACGGGTAATAAAGCTAAGAGAAACGAATTCCTCTGCTACCAACGTAATATACTTACGTAAATCCGATGTGTAAAATCTAACTGACATACGTTGTCAGACACTCGTCCATTCGGATTTGTTCTGGGATTGAACAGACCAAAAACTTATTTTCAAATAACGCTTGCATCTCGTTGACTTCAGCATCCTGTTATGCGTCGTAAACTTCAAATCGAAGTGGAATGGTTCATTCCGGACTCTTCGAACGATGTACGAATATTCTTTTTACAGTCGATAAATGTTTATCGGTTAAATCATGGGTATTAATCCGTCAGATAATTTATCATTTTACAAACAGTGTTTGCTTATCTGGTTTACCATAGAATAGTTAAAATTATTCTTTGTAAATAAACAGTTGAGATGTATAGGGTTTTGACAGTGGTTTGTTCATCATCTAGAATTTCCCGTGCTTCGCACACGGTATAATCCTTTCTTTTGTCATTTTTGCTTGGAAATGTTTTCGAACTTTTCCTTTTTATCCCTTTTCTTTATGATTATTTAATTTATAAATAATTTAAATAATAAATTTAAATCATTTATTCCTGTATAATCTATATTTCAAAAACTTGATCGAACTCCTACCGATGAACTTGTCGGTTTGATCTCAGCTTCTACTTCTCCACATGCCTTCTGCTTAATTAAAATAAAAACACTTCTTTTATTTATTTAATTAATTTATTTATTTCTGTTTATATTACAAATTTAAATTTAAATTAAATTTTAATTACAAACTTTGTTCATAAACTTGTTTGGAAACGAATTGGCTAAAGTGCCCATTGCCAAAGTGCCAGGTTGGAAAACACTAGGATCTCGCTTCAAAAACCTTGCCGTTCACGTGATTTCAAAGTGCCACCTGGTACTTGGTAAATACCAAAGTACCGCGTCCTGACATCGTGATCCACCCTCGAAAACAGCCTTAGAAACCGAGTGCCACAACCCTCCCTGGTACTTTGCTACAGTACCCTCCTTCTTCTCCCTCACTGTGCTGTGCACCTTCCCCCTCGTGCACGTGCACACGTTCCAGAACCCACGCCATCCAACCGCGACCGTCCAGACAAGTCGAACACCCTCTCCAGGTTGCTCTGCCACCCTCCGCTCCGACCTTCTAGCCATCGACAGTGATTTCACGGTTTGGGTCTCGTATACGTCGAACTGGCCCTATCGAGGAAATCACCTCATTCTCACCCCATAGTCCATCGGAACACCTCCGACCCCGGCCACACCACGTCGCTGACCCCCTCCGTCGATCCCCCTGGTACCGCACCCCTCGTGCTCCGCCGTTGGTGAGCAGTTCTGGCACCAAACTCGAACCCATAAACACAGTGAAAATCCCAAATTTTGATTCGTTCTCACAATCTATCTATTAGAAAAATTAATTTATAATTTTCTGATGATCCTTGATCCTCACCGCTCCTCCCCTCCTTCCGCCTTGGGGTTCGACGCCACCCATCGTCGGAATTTCACCCAAATTCCTTTTCCGTTCATGTCCAAAATTCTCGAAATACACAAACTTAAAAATCATGATTTTTGTATTAAAAATCATCATTTTCTTCCCTGATTCGATTTGTATAATTAAACTGGTGTTTTGTTTGATTTTATAAATCATGTTAAAAGAGAGGTTATTGTCATTGCCTGTTAAACTGTTTTGAACATATCTTCCTTTGCAAATGCTATTTTCTTCACTCAGGTTTGTGTAAGGGTGATGTGTTTGTCCTAAACCCATACATTTCGACAATCAAAGTGAGGCATCATGTTGTATTTATTCTCAGAAATCAAACACACATGTTCTGTGTTTTACAGAACACAATTCAGGTCCTAACTAAAATGCTCAAACATCAAATACTTGCACAGACATTCCAGAATGGTTTCTACATGGATCTTAGATGTATAACAGGGTGTTTTATCATCAGGTTATACTTGTTCACAGTAGAAATGATCATAGCAAAACTTGGCAGAACAAGTTAGAAGCAAACTGTTTACAGTAATTAACAAAACCAGTAAATTAAAGATGTTTCACTCACCAAAAATGCTTTCCAAGATCCAGAAAATGCTTCAGATTTTTAGATATGAAATCAGTTTTGCTTGTGAGAAGAAAATATGAGATTCAGTCCATATTTATAGGCAAAATCCTCAAATTATAAATTTGTTTCTTTCATGTTCTCTACAGTAAAACTCATTCAGCCTTAACCCTTCTATTTAGTCCCTACGGCTGATTTTGAGGAAGCACATGCATTGAAGTTTTGTCTTACTAAGGATCCTAACAAATGAGAGTGTCCTAGGTGATGGCTTCTAGAAGGTTTCACCTTTACTTCATTAAATGCATGGATCTCTTTTTGGATTTTATAGCATTTAACAAATGCTTTTTCTTGTCTTCACCTTTTGCCGATATTTTCTTCCTTGTTAAGATATGCACATGCTAATTCTATTATAGGATTTTAGGGAAATGGTTTATGAAATCCTAGATTACTATTTCAAGTATCTTGCATTAAATGCTTGCATGTTCTTGTATTTGAATGTAATATAAAAATTGGATTCTCTTTTGTATTTTCTATTAGATATTTAATTGTGATTAAAAAAACAAATGTTTCTATATGTCATTGTTATTATATTTTAGTCGACTTGTTTTCATGTTATAACATACATATAGTGTTGTTTTGTTATCAAGGTCCTCTTTATTTTTAAATGGACAAAATACTCCTTATTTTATTCATGTTGTAAGGTCTTTGTTTTTAACTCCTTTGTTTTTGTTAAAACATCACTATGAAGTATTTTATTCTCTTATGAAATTCTATTCAAATATTATATACTTGTCTTATATTTTTCACATCTAAGATTTTATCAAGTATTTATATTATAATATTTCCACATACATATGCATATACATATATATATTTATTTCAAAAATTCCTTTTTTTTTGATTTCAAACTAGCATTATCATTTTAATCTCTCATTAAAATGATTTAAAACTAGAGAAAAATCGGGACATTACAGGCCACCTCGACCCAAATATAACCTCAACAAATCACTCGAATTCACCAATACCTCGAAGTGCCTAACCCTAGTTTCACGCTCGACAAACCAGCGGTGATCGAACTCAGTAAATCGGGTATAAAACTGAAGCGCAGGCCTCCATGAATCTGAATACATGTATATGGAGATTTATAGATTTTGATTTTATTTTATTTGATTTTTCTTTTGAAGATTTTTCACGTTTGAAACTAGAAACTGGTGGCGGCTTGAATTTTGTTATATAAGGAGGCGGGATTTTTTCTGTGGTTGAAAAAGAGGGGGGGTGGCCTTGTCTAGGTCCACATATTTTAGTTTTGTTTTTATTTCCTACTCGTTCTTGCCTTCTAAAAATTCGTGTGATCACACACGATACCTAAAAATCATGAAACTTGACATATAGCTAGAGTTCGACATTACGGTCCCAACGAAACTAGTTTCGTCGAATTCCGACTTCGTATGCTCACACAGCTTATTTTTAACCATCGAAATATCGACTGTTTTTCACTCTAAAAATCCGTACGGCCACACAGTGACTTTAAAAATCACCGAAATTGAAATCTAGCAATAATTTAATATTGCGGATCCAACAAAATTAGTTTCGCCGAATTCTGAGGTCGTTTGCAAAACTGGCTATTTTTAAAGCCCTAAATAACCCTTTTAAATATATAAATATATTTAAAAGTAATTAAATTTAATATTTATAATAAATATTATCGTATACATTCACACAGAATATTATTCAGCTCCACAATATTCTTATATGAATTTCTAACTCGTTATTTCAAATCCCGATATAAATCGATATTCGATTTATAATGAAATCCCTTTTTAAAATGTAATTAAATTATAAAGGAATTCCACAACGACTTTTCTTAAATTTGATTTGGACGTAAATCAAAATCTACGAGATGAAATCTCGATTTTTCTCTTCTACTAGAAAAATATACTTCACCAGCTCCAAACGTTTCTTGTTTCATAGAAATCCGGCTTAAAACGAATCCTATACCTTCAGTTGAAGTTCAAATCGCCAATTCGCGAACTACCGCGCCATTTCAAGCTCGATTTTAATTATAATATAATTATAGGTTCAAACATCGTTCAAATAATATATTCGTTATTATAATTCAACTCTAAACTGAATTATATACTTTGAATTGTCCAGTTCACACAATATTGTGAATTCCACTAATTCTGATTATTTCTAAATTAAATATATTATTTAATTATTATTTTAATTAAATATTCAATATTATTTAATTAAACAAACCTTTAAATTACCCAACCATTATTTTAAATAATTAAATTAATTAATTATTCGACCGAACAATACGGGTCGTTACATTCTTCCCCACTTAAAATAATTTCGTCCCCGAAATTGCTAAGGTAGAAATCAAACCCTATTAACTGGTTAGAGATTATTTGTTCACTTCTTAACTCCGGTTTCACTAAACCAATTTATTTTAATTAAATTATTAATTAATCCTTATCAACGAAAATTTTCAAAAATCATAACACCTTAACTTTTTGAAAAATTTCGCCAGCACCTCCTTTGTACCGGTCAATAGGTCAAACTCCAACTCGCCTCTCTGGGCCATCTCCAACCCAAAAGAAAACCAAACAGCCAAGCGGCTTGCCATACAGGCTCATAAATCATCAAACTCATATAAAATAAACTTGTACCTTTTTGTCGGGCATATCACTATATCCTTTACATCTGCTGTCAATTCAGCAAATACAAGGGTCATCCCAATGGACCCAATCAAATTCCAATCAGTTTTTATCCGCAAATCCAACCATCCGCTTATACCTAAGTCGAATTCAATTTCAAATCAAAGTCCCATTTTCGATTTTTAAATTCTTAACTCATCAATCCAATGCCATTTCAGATTCTATCTCACAACTCAACATCTGATTCTACTTGATATATCGTATCCAATTCAATTTCCAGTTAATTGGTTTCAATTCAGTTCCAGCTTGATTTCACAAATTTCTATTTAAATTTGTTTTTAACTCAAACAATCTCTTCTTGGGATTTTTCAAATAGCTTACCTTTTCAAAAGTCAAATACTCCTTTTCAGGATTCAAAACAATCTTGTTTCCTCAAAACAATTCAAAAACAAAATCTTTGGTAGTAATCCGTCACTTAGAACTCGGAAATGAACACTGATTATGCTGCAGTCATTATCAGAATTATTTTCCAGTTATCGAAGTGAGTTCAATACTATATCACTTTCAAAATCATTCTTAAACACTTTTATTTTGAAATCATTTCAAAATATCATTTACAAATGCTTGGAATACAATTTAAAATCTCCCAGGATCTTAAAATTTACATATATTTAATCCAAGTCTATTTACAAACTCTGTTCCAAATTTCTAGGGTTTTAATTTCAATTCTGATTCAAATTCAGATTTAATTCATTTCGTAACACTTATACGAGTTTTATTTGGTTATATATATAACCATCTCCATTATAATCTTACTCGATTATAATATCAACCAATATATCCAATATATTATAATCACTCCGATATAAATCCTTTATATCAAATTATAATTTGGGTAAAATTATTTCGTTTTACCCTCTTTCCAAAACATACCATGACGGTTCATCGTATTCGAGTGTTTAGAAACCCCTATCGATACAGTGGACCAAACTGATTGACCCGAATCCATAAACAACTCAATCAATAAATTTCCACAATATAAAACAAATTTTATATTGAATAACAAATACGCTCTCGTATATATACACTCAAACTCAATCTACGGTATTGCTAACCCCATCTCTACTGAGTCACGCCACAGAGCCAAGGTAATTCACTTAACCTTAAGCTCTGATACTAACAGTAACAACCCGAAAATTAGCGATCTTGGTTATCTGATATACAACACATATCGAACATCCAAGGATCGAAAATACTCGGATGGTTAATGAAAGAGTTAGAGGGTGAGGATAGATAAGGTAGAAACTTAGAATAGAAGAAGAAGAAGAACATACATCATCAGAGTAAACACGAATCTCACAGCGGAACGAATAAAATATAACATAACTTTTGAAATACAAACAGTATATGTATACAATAACATTGCAAAGTACAACACTTACAACACAGCGGAAATAAACAATAGCTATATAATCCTGAAGCCTCCTGCTCCAAGCTCTCCAAGTGTATCTGTAAAATCCCGACTACTTGACTGCCCGTACAAATTTAGGCACCCAAGAGTTTAGGGAAAACAAACAAATAAACTCCGGGTCAGTCATGGGACTGGTGTGAATAAAACTCCAAACACTTGGCTAAATAAAGGATATCTCATAAGACCACGCCGTGAAAACGGAACGGGTTTTTCCCTTACGAGAATCCAAACAACTTTAAAATCAATACTTGTCTGATATTATAATAATGTCTAGATCAAGTTAATAACAATCTAGCGGAACACTTGCATCTCATGTTCCACATATATAATATAAAATCATAAACCGCAGGCGCTTATTGGATAATGGATTTCCAACTATGACAAGGTATGGAACCACCTTCCGATCAGTGTACTCTAGGAACGATACATTGGAGTTCAACAAGAACATCTTGTAACTCAGCCACACATGACCGGCCACTCATTTCGCTTGAGTGTATCGAATGTATATCACCAACGGTTGGGATCAGCAACCGTTTCCCGTATATATATGGGACAACATTGATAGATTAAAGAAGCAACTGAATATTCTATAGATAGGTGATTATACACCCTACTTCGGAGCGACCGACTTAGCTATGCTGCCTGCCCGATTTCTGTCATTTACCGGATGTGAGGCTAGAAGCTACGCATATCTTTTTACATATCATATCTTTATTTACTTGGAATACCACATCGTCATACCCGCCAAATCATTTTCGATTTCCCTAACGGTATCACGAGTATGAAGCTAAGAGAAACGAATTCCTCCGCCATCAAACGTGATACGTTTGAAGAGATCAACATATATGATTTGTTAGGAATAGTCTGTCAGACATTCGTCCATACAAGTTGTCCTGGGACTGGACAAACCGAAGGCACTATTCAGTACATCCATCTTAGGAAAATTGTTATCTAAGATTTATACAACAGCCCTTGCACTTTACTCCGTCTTCACTATATTCAGCATACTTGATTCGCAACGCTTATGCCAATACGGAGTGGTTCTTCGAATAATAATCCAACCGGTCTCTCCATATTAACAACGTAAAATGGTCAAAACATTGATAGTCTGTGATTTAACTATCAAAGAAAAACTCGTGTGCAAACAATGATATTATTTCCAAATGGAAATTATATCGATCAATCATCATTTCACATTTGTCTCTTTAGTTCATTACTTTACTTATCTCCTGTTTCCATATATTCTAAATTCTTATTTTCTATTATCAGAAAACATTTCTGATTTCTTATTTGGAAAACATTTCCAAAACTCCTTCATTGGATTTAACTGATGTTTAAATCAATCATCTCCATGCCAACTCAAACCATTTACTAAATTCACGTAACCATCTTTCACTATCAAACCTTACCATTCCTTAGTTAAGAAGGAAGTCAATCAAGTCGGGGTATAATTACCTCTCAGACCTTAACTGGACAACGTTTTAACTTTGAAATAGTCAAAGATTATATTTTAAACCTTTAACAACATCCTTACGTAACTCTCGGATTCTATTTACGTATCCACTTCTTTATTGAAAACATTGATTATAACGATAACGTTATAATCCCTACTTTCGAAATATCTAACTTCAATTATAGCTTTTATTCTTTAATGTGAATAAATAAATAAACACCTAATAAATAAATCTTGATTTAAACACCAGAAAGTATAAGTACTTTCCCCGAATTCGATAAAATTGAATTCGACGTTTAACTCTCTTTCGAGTAATCTCTGTTTGATTAACTCTTCTTCGAATAACCGATATTCGATTATCTTTCACTACAACAAAAAACACTTTTCACAAGTAGACCTATTGCAACAGGCGATGGCCCATCTGTATAGCCGAAGTTGCAATCGGTCAGTCCCTTTTTGCAACTGTTATTTCCTGTTGCGGTAAACTTTTTTGCAGCAGGCTTTTTCTGTTGCAACAGACCATCTTGCAACAGTATATGCCCGTTGCAATAGATTCATAAATATGTAAAAATAAAATTATAGCTTATAGATATTACATATTAATTGTATTTGTTTTAGTAATAGTGTATATCATAGAATAAAATAAACAAATAAAATTTTTATTTTAACAAAATTTTAATAGTACAAACATTTACAATAAAAGTTTCTATAATTTTCATACACCATTCATATATAACAATTTCTTCTCTCACACAACACATTTTTTTGAATAGAGTATTTTTTACTTATATTTATACTCTATCGTATCTATACTATAACAAGAGAATAAATATCATCAGCTCACTTGAACAAATCTGCAGTTCATGCTCCATGTTTGCTATCGTTCATGAACAGACATCTCTTGTTTTGACTTGACGATCTCCAATTTACACAATGTTACTTTCACGGTATGACTGCAAGCAAAAAAAATACATATTGTTAAACAAAACAAAAAAAAAGATAATTGGAACTTTGAGTTGGCATTTGTATATCACAGAGTCACCGATTATCACTATTTTGAAGAGGTGTGTCTCTGCATGATCTGATCCTTCGATTTTATTTATTTGGTCTTTTTGGGTATTCCTGTTACAAAATGTTTTCCGTCTTTTCCATCAAATAAAGCCCATGCTTGAACTCCCTTGTTGAATGGCACTTGCAACCGAATTGTAAAGAATGTGGGCAAATTCGGTGTGAATATAATACTACGAACCTGAAATAATGATTACTTAATAATACAAATTGAAAACTCAGCAAAAAAAAAACATGAGAAAGGGGAACATGCCTGTGGATGAACAAATGAGGCCCCAGCTGCTGAAGAATATGCGGTGTTTCCAGAAGTAGCTGATAAGATTAAACTAAATGATAATTCAAGTGATAACTGATTTCTAATATCAAAACTATCCTTGCTTCCAGAGATGAGAGCTTCGTTAGTTGCATTTTGGTTTTTAAGAAACATAAATAATGGATGCGGACAAACATTAAATTGCAAAACAATAAGAAAAGTGGACAAGTTACCTTCTGACATATGTCATCGATTAAAAAATCTGGAAGGTCAAGCTTTGGAAAAAAGAAGTCTCCTGATAAAGAACCAACATGGTAGAGTGATTGCTAATAGTAGAACGGAGAAAATGAGCATATGAAGAACTCAACATGCGTATCAAATATAAATCAGTTAAAACTCCATCAATTTTGGCTGAAATTTGTTTTCAACACCAAAATACCCTACATTATGTTCTATGAGGATATGTCTAGCCTCCATAATTCTATTGGATATATGGAACCACCTTACAGTCCAAATAGCTATTAACATCTTTTATTTTTGTGGCTTCTCAAAACACTACCTTGTTAGCAACTAACACCTACCGGATTACCTTTATCGAGCATGGACTAATATTACAGAACCTTCAAACTAGTAAGTTATCAGGTCAAAAAAAGAAACAAAACAGCAATAACCCGATCAAATAAATGATAATAAAATCATCTGTCACTTTAACAAATCAGTTAGTTACTATGTAAGCGCGGTTAAGCTAAATTATTGCAATAGGAATATTAGTCTAATAAATAATATGTTACTGCAACAATTTGTACAAGCATATACAAAAAAATCTTTACAAATACTTCTAAATCTAATAAATCCAACTCAGTGGTAATCTAACTGTAGGTAAAATCAAAATGTCATATGGTAATGTATTGATTAATAACTTCTAAACTGATCCACCATCAGGGTATAAGCATATATGAAAAGAAAAATCTGTTAAATATCAAATAAAAATGTAACATTACCTCTTGTGAGCGACATGAGCAATCCCATCTTTATATTCAGCGATCTTCATAAAACGCAGGCCTTGCCAAGTTGAAATGCTCGTGAAAAGAATTACGCTAGCCGCCATTATAGGGGTAATAAGCGAAATTAGGTGGGTAAAAGTAGTGGCAGTCATGATAATTGACAGACTTCCGTTGTGGAACCAATGTTGATCATTCGTGCAATTAATATCGAAGCAAGCACCAAAGCTCATGTTGTTGTCAAACAACGTAATGCTCAGAGCCGCCATCTCCATTCCATAACTCAAAGATTCATGTTATGATCTGATAACAGAAATGGCATGCATATTAGAAATGAAGGACATTACCCATATTCATTGGGAGGCTTTGCTCCTCAATGTCTTGAATTTAGCATTTGCAGAAATATAAATACTCCAAGCATATAATAATGCTATATGACAGAGGGGAAAATATGTATTGAGAACACATACCTTTACTACGGTTATATGTATAACAAGCAGTATATCCCCCAACAACTGCATGAAAATCAGCCTTAGCTGCTCGTCCAAACTATGCCGGCAACTGCACCAACAGCAGCTCCAATAAGTGCTACTTATATATAATTGAAACCACGGCCTTGTGCTGTAAAGAAAACTTAAACGACAAACATCTCACTATGACCAAACATCTCACTTTAGTTTCTTTACAGCTTCATCAAGTAGAGAACCAAATTTAAATAAGAAAACTAAGGAAGATGTTGATTTGGAGAAAACTAATCTGATATACCTTGGTTCGTCTATATTTTTACAGCTCAAACTAAAAATGCATCTGTTTTTGAATAGAAATATTTTCTTGTGGAACATTAGTGTTTTATTCGGATTTCTTTAAGTTAGCAACAGCAGATTTTGTTTGATATAAGTAAGCATGTATTGCCAAATAATCAAAGATAAAGCATTAAAAGTTAAGGAGGTTTTTCAATTTGCCTGCAGTAGCATTATCTAATATTCAAAGACAGTGAAGATGTAAAACCTGAAGAGGAAGACGTCCTTGCTGAGATGATGAAGGCGATCCTTCTGAACCATTTGTACTGCAACTATCTCTGTTTGAATCATCACTCCTATGATATTGCAAATTCACACGCCCATGAAGTATAGAAGATTCTGTATCATGACCCTCATCACCTGATACTGTTGTTTCAAAATCGACCTCCAGTTCTTCAAATTCAGAGTCTTCTCTTTGACCCTCCTGGGATTCTTCGTTATTCAATTCTGATCGGAAAAGTATCACTCAGAGATCTTTCTCTTCCTTTTCGTGTGTCATCTCCATTTTTATTTCCACCATTTTCCTTACTTTTTTTCTTGCTTCAGCTGCAAGTTCAAAGATTTTAAACTCTACGATATAGAAAGTTGGAAAGAACGATACTATATCATACAAATAAAAATGAAAATACCAAAAGGGATGTCTGGATTTGAATACAAATATATACAACTATATCTTGAGAAAAGATGCAACCAGCTTATCAGATCCATTATCTAGTCTTAACTCTTGACAATTATTACCTAACTTTTTCAACCTTCGCTACAAAAGATACACAGAGAGCTGAATGAATCAGATGTCAAATTTCAGGAGAGCCGATTAAACCATAGATTACACAACAAATTCATCCTTAAAGACATGTCATGTACTCAAACAAGTTGAACAAACTGTACATATAATTAAATCACACAAATAACACTACGGTATCAGTATAGCTGTACCACATAAAAGCATGCATGCACAATGAGCTAAACTGATCTATACCCAATGAGATTGGCTTTGGAAAAAACATAAAATTGAAGAAATCACCTCACAAGAGATGCATTGCATGAGAAGCCTCTGAACATATTTAGCAACAGCAGTCCTCTTCGCTTCAGAAAGTGTATTGGGCTGTATGCATGAAATCAATTGAGCGGTTCTTTCTTCAGCAACACTCCATCTCTCTATGTTGAGCGCACGCGTTACACTGCTTACTTGATTGTTATCACCCAATTGCCCATTAGACATTATTACTTCATTCTCCCCCATATAATTAATAACTTCCAGCACCCAAAAATTCTACAGTTCAACCGAACAAAATACCAGTAACCAGCACCCAATTTTATTTTTTTATAGAATCCAAGAATGGAAGAAAGCTGGGATCTTTCTTGTTTTCTGGCAAACCCTAAGCTTAATTTCCCAAATGCACTCGGGATCAACAGCAGAAATGTTGATAGCTAAACCGATAAGCATTTCCGAATGGATCTCGAGGACAGATATGGGGGAATGTTAGATTGTTATTTTTTTTAAACATAATTAAGTGTCCTGAATCATCACATTTCTACCCCTACCATAATTAAGTCACGCCAAAGCATTTCCAAAGCCACCAACACCATAAGTGTATTATTTCCGCCATCCATCTATTCGTTGAATATATTCAGTCATCACAAACTAAACTTCCTATGCTCAACTCCAGTAAACTAACATCGCTATTTATACCAATGGAATAAATATAAATAATAATATCAACTGAAAACCATCGTCGTCAGCTGCAGGAGGAGGGTCTATTAATGTGGACTGATCGACCGGAACTGGAACAGGTGGAGTTGTCGGCGCCGCCGGCTGTGGCCTAGAGCTGAAGGATCGGGGATTAGGGTTTCCTCTGTCGACGTGATTTGGGCACCTGCTAGGGTGGAACCGATGTCAGGGGGGTCTGGTGGAGAAGTTCGGGGCGGAGCAGAGGTCCGAGGTGTCAGGAATGGCGGTTGGAAGGTTGGAAGAGGGGCTAAATTTTGTTGCCACGCGAAATTTCTGTTCGCCGTCTTTAAGTCGGCTGTTTTGAGATTAGGATGGCCCCTGTCACCTTCTGAACTTAAGAGTCTACAATTTGGAAATTTCAAAATTGTGAATTGTGAAGGTGGAGAAGGGGGATCTGGAAATTTAGGCGGAATTGGAGTATTGGGTCTGGGAGAATGAAAGCGGGAAATGAAATTTTAGTGGGAAAGGGGGTGCGAATATACACATACAAATCAAAAAGTACTTAGATTTGGTGCCATAAAGTTGGATTGAACCCTAAAAATTTGGTATTATTTTGTGTAATCCAAAGTTGTAAACCTTTTTGGTAAAATTACTGAATAATATTATTAAATATAAATATCAACTTATAATAACTACATTTTATTATCAATTAATAATAATATTAAATTGTATTCTTAACTATTATGTAATTACTAATGGTTAATTATTTAGTAATTATTATGTATATTTTATTAATTATTTAATACTATGAATATTTTATTATTTATTTAAAATTTGTTGTTAATTAGATTAATTTATTATTAAATGTAGTTAATAATTGTTAAAATATAATTTATACACTATTAACAACTAACCGTGATAAATTAGTAAAATATTAATTCATATTAATTAATTATTATTACTTAAATACTTATTATATTATAACTAAATATTACTTATTACTTCTTCGTGTATTTGTTGTAACTATGCTTACCAAATGTTAATTATCAGTTAATTAGTAATTATTTAATTATCAGTTATAAATATCACTTTATAATACTTAAATTTTACTATTAATTAATAATTATTAAATATTAATCTTAATTATTATATAATTATTAGTAGGTAATCATTTAATACAAAATATTTAAAATTAATTAGTAAAAGTTAATCATTAAAAGCTGATAGTAATTTTTAATAGTATGTTTTTTGCAACTGGCTTTACCAGTTGCAAAAAAATGCAGTTATTTGCAAGAGGCGAAAACAGTTGCTAAAGATATTTATTTGCAACTGACTTGGAAGCGCAGTTGCAAATAATATGTTTGTTGCAACTGTTATGAAAGCACAGTTGCTAAAAGTATGTTTTTGTAACAGGAAGAGAAGCGCAGTTGCTAAAAATATATTTTTCACAACAGGAAAAAAAGGCATGTTGCTAAATCTCACCTATTGCAACTGAAATAATAGGTCTGTTGCTAAATATTATTTACTGCAACTGTTATTTGTCGCCTGTTGCAAATAGCTAGTTGCAATAGGTTATTTTTCTTGTAGTGTTTCTTCGAATAACTTATTCGATTAACTCACCTTGAATAACTTATATTCGATAACTATTTCTTTCGAATACACGATATTCGATAATCTCTTTTCGAATAACTAATATTTGATTACTCCTTTTCGAATAACTAAATTCAATTAACTCCTTTCGATTTAACTAAAATCGATAACTCCTTTCGATTAAACAAATCGATAACTCCTTTCCTTTAACCCTATTCGAATAAACTATATTCGATACTCCTTTAACTCTATTCGAATAACTAATATTCGACTAACTCCTTGGGATTAACTCATTTGGACTAACTCGGTTTGATTAACTCATCTTGACTAACTTAACTTAATTAACTCGACCTATTTAACTCAACTCGATTAACTCCTATCGAATAACTAATATTCGATTAACTTATATTCGAATAACTATGCCTGTTTTAACTTTATTTCAAATAGCTAATATTCGTTTTAACTCCATTTGCTTGACTTTAGATCGCAGCGATCACAGTGGTTACACCTGATTCCCTCAGGAAACATCTGACCACCTTAGGCTATTTACAGCCCTGCGAGTTACGCTAGCAGTCGTACAAGATGGCAACTTATCCTGAATAACTATGTTTGACTAACTCTTCTTCAACTAACTTTATTTGATTAACTCTAGTTCGATTTAACTCTGATCGATTTACTCTTATTCGAATAACTAATATTCGATTAACTCTATTCAACTAACTCGACTCGACTAACCCCTTTTGAATAACATATTCGATTTACTACTTTCGAATACCATATTCGATTAACTAACTTTCGAATACCATATTCGATTGACTCCCTTCGAATAACTAATATTCGATTACTTTATTGATTTATAAAGATTTCCCTTTTTATAACGTTTATTCATTTGAAAAGATTTACTTTCAATAACAGTTCTTCACTTTACAAATGATTTCCTTTTAATAGCGTTTTCCTTTTTATAACGGTTTCCATTTTATATCATCCTATTCCGTTATAAACAAATTTCCTTTTTATAACTCTATTTATTTTCTAAATATTTCCTTTTCAGTTCTATTTGTAAATGTTTACAAATATTCCCTTTGCAATTCTATTTGTAAATGGTTTACAAATATTTCCTTTTTATATCCATTCTATTTATTTTCTAAATAAATAATCTCTTTTATACTTCTATTTATTTCTTAAATAAATATGCCATTTTAATTCTATTTATTTAACAAATAAATAATTCTCTTATCTTTTCTATTTATTCTATTTGCAAATGGTTTGCAAATAATTCCTTTAGGGTTTTATTTCTAAGTATTTCCTATTTATAAATAATCGATTTATAAATAAATTTCAATTTATAAATATTCCATTTATAAATAGTTCCTTTTATAAAATCTTCTTTGATTTTATAAATATTATCTCTTTTATAAAATCCTTTGATTTTATAAATAATCTATTTTCAATATTCATTTTGAAAATTCCCTTTTTCCACATTCCGGTATGTTATGGTATTCAACATATCAAATCACGATGATCAATATCGTCCAAACACATATAATCGACAACAGATTATATATCACATCATATATCACAATATATATGAAAAACAGTAAAATAAATGTTGAGGAATCCAGTTGGATTCCTCCAACCTGTTTCCCTGCATCACAGTGTTAAACAGTATAATTAACATCGATTTCATTTCAATATGAAATATTCTGCTAGACAGAATCAATATTTGATTAACGATATATATCTATATATCGTTATCTATAATTTCAAACAATACACAAGCAATTCAACCAAACAGTTAACACACAGCAATCAACAGATGATTAACAATTCTAAAAATACGTTATGAAAATATAACTGTTCAGAGTTGGTGAGTTTTACTCACATTGGACGATCATCGTTAATAACGATAACCATCGCTTGGTTCAGACGGACAATTTGTTTTTCTATAAATTGTAACGAGCTCAGATTCACTCCCAGTCAGTTCCATGGTGTAGCTCCCGTCCATACGATCCCAACGCAACTTACGGTTCGTCAATCTGATATCGTATGATCAAGATATATCATTTACAAGTTAGAGTACTTTTTAAATTGAATAAAACTTAATTATATTTCCATTTGGGCTTTTAACCTCTTAAATAAGGCCCATCACCCTTCCACAATACCAGACCCGCACCCGATTAACTTGTCTTCCCCAAACGCTAAAACAAAATCCGATACCTGCTCACGAAAACTGAAAATTTCCAAACCTTTAAACTCCATTTCCCATCACGTTTCTAAACCGATCCTCCTCAAACCAAGCCCTTACTCCTCCTCTCCTTTTCCTCTTCGATTCCATCACACATCCATGAAACTCGACAGCGCCCACGGTACCCTCGTCTCCAGTCCTCGACGCAGCCACTACAGGAACTCACGACCCTTTTGACCACCGAAAACTCCAATTGTTTGCCAACAAACACCACTCAGCCACCTCGACCCAAATATAACCTCAACAAATCACTCGAATTCACCAATACCTCGAAGTGCCTAACCCTAGTTTCACGCTCGACAAACCAACGGTGATCGAACTCAGTAAATCGGGTAAAAAACTGAAGCGCAGGCCTCCATGAATCTGAACACATGTATATGGAGATTTATAGATTTTGATTTTATTTTCTTTTGATTTTTCTTTTGAAGGTTTTTCACGTTTGAAACTAGAAACTGGTGGCGGCTTGAATTTTGTTATATAAGGGGGCGGGATTTTTTCTATGGTTGAAAAAGAGGGGGGGTGGCCTTGTCTAGGTCCACATATTTTAGTTTTATTTTTATTTCCTACTCGTTCTTGCCTTCTAAAAATTCGTGTGATCACACACGATACCTAAAAATCACGAAACTTGACATGTAGCTAGACTTCGACATTATGGTCCCAACGAAACTGGTTTCGTCGAATTCCGACTTCGTATGCTCACACAGCGTATTTTTAACCATCGAAATATCGACTGTTTTTCACTCTAAAAATCCATACGGCCACACAGTGACTTCAAAAATCACGGAAATTGAAATCTAGCAATAATTTAATATTGCGGATCCAACAAAATTAGTTTCGTCGAATTCTGAGGTCGTTTGCAAAACTGGCTATTTTTAAAGCCCTAAATAACCCTTTTAAATATATAAATATTTTTAAAAATAATTAAATTTAGTATTTATAATAAATATTATCATATACACTCACACAGAATATTATTCAGCTCCACAATATTCCTATATGAATTTCTAACTCGTTATTTCAAATCCCGATATAAATCGTTATTCGATTTATAATGAAATTCCTTTTTAAAATATAATTAAATTATAAAGGAATTCCACAGCGACTTTTCTAAAATTTGATTTGGACGTAAATCAAAATCTACGAGATGAAATCTCGATTTTTCTCTTCTACTAGAAAAATATACTTCACAAGCTCCGAATGTTTCTTGTTTCACAAAAATCCGGCTTAAAACTAATCCTGTACCTTCAGTTGAAGTTCAAATCGCCAATTCGCGAACTGCCGCGTCATTTCAAGCTCGATTTTAATTATAATATAATTATACGTTCAAACTTCGTTCAAATAATATATTCATTATTATAATTCAACTCTAAACTGAATTATATACTTTGAATTGTCCAGTTCTGTAACAACAAGAAAATCTGAGCCAATTTAAAATTTTTATTTTGGCAATTTTATTGAATTTTGAATATTTAAAATGGATAACTATAAATAATAACGATGGGAAATTTATTGTGAGTAGAATTCGAACGTATATATTTATATAGATCGTCGTTAGAATATAAATAATTATTTATAATTATAAAAGGAATTGAAAATGGCGCGGTATTTCGATAATTCAATTTCAAACTTCAAATGAATGTACAGGATTCAAAATAAAACGGATTTTAACGAAACCAAAAATATTAGAATCTATTTGAGAATTTCTTTCCAACGAATCCGAAAAATCAAAATTTCATAGCGGGAATAAAAAGATATGCCCAGTTGAAATTTCAGAATAGTCGCTATGGAATTCTGGCCCTTAAAAATGGAAATTTTGCAAACGACCTCGGATTTCAACGAAACCACTTTTGTTGGATCTGTGATGTCAAGTTATTGCTAGATTCCAATTTTCATAATTTTTCGAATCAATATGTGAGCGTGGCAAAGGAAAACGCGTTTGACCAGTTTTAGTTGATTTTAATCGACTGGAAAATGGCTATTTTTCAAACGGTCTCAGAATTCGATGAAATTAGTTTTGTTAGGATCGTATCGTCAATACGAAGCTAGAAAATATTTTTCTGGAATTTTTCGAGTTAGTATGTGGCACCGGTAAATTGAAATGTGCGTTCAAAAATCAATATGTAGAGTTATATGTTGATTTTGACAAAAACTGATCGAAACGATCGAATCAGCCTAGGATACATATTCCATTGTGTTCGGAATGGGGGTAATTAGTTATAGACGGCATTTGGCGGGTTCGATTTCGAGTTCGAATGAAAAGGGTACCTTAGGGAATTCAAAATTCAAATTAAATTAAATAAATATATAATAAAACCATTCCCCCCCTCTTATTTCTCTCTCCCTTCACTATACCCTACCCATCAGTTTTCCCAAAACCGAAAGAAGAAAACCCAAATCGCGATTCCGTTGACCAGCCTCCTCCTCCGCTACCTCCGCACCGCGACCATCGTCGTCGACTGGATCCACACCTCCCCTCCTCCTTCTTTCTCCTCTCCTTCTCCCTTCTCCGACGCGCGAGGACCAATCCCCAAACCCCCACACCACTGGAAACCCGCCACTGACCATGGCTGCCACACCTCGACCACAACCCCACCTGCCACCGCCTACATCTGCCCCCACACCGACTGAAGACCCTCTCCTTCCTCTCCCCTTCTGATTCGAGCGAAACCACCCCCCCTCCTTCAATAAAATAAGGTAAATTTTTATGTTCTTTACTTCATTTATTTTCAACAAAGAAAGGTAGGATTTTTAAATAAGTAAAGGTTAGAAACTGATAGAAAGATTATATTTTTATTGTAAAGGAAAATATAATTTTTATAAAGGAAAATATAATTTTTATAAAGGAAAATATAATTTTTATAATGTAGAAATATTAAAAATATAATTTTTATATTATAGAAAGGTTAAAAATATAATTTTTATATAAGCAAGAAGTTAAAAATATAATTTTTATATAAGTAGGATAATAAAAATGTGATTTTTATTAGATGTGAAGATCAAAAATATAATTTTTATAAGGTAGAGAATATAAAAATTAGATTTTTATATATTGAATAGAAAAGTAAAAATTCGATTTTTATATATTGAATAGCAAAGTAAAAATTCGATTTTTATATATTGAATAGCAAAGTAAAAATTCGATTTTTATGTATCGAATAGCGAAGTAAAAATGTGATTTTTATATATGTAGAGACTACGGGCAACGAAAGTGACAAAAGGTGAGAACGATGAAGATTTCCTACATACGAAGAGCCATGGCATTTGGTTTAGCTAGTCGGTGAGAACTTCTCACCTTTAATTTCCTTTTTCTAGTTAAAATATATACTAGGATGCAGACGGTGTTTAGTAGCACCCGACACCCGTCGTCCACCGACCATGGACGGCTTGTATGCTTGTTTGTTGGATTGATTCTGATGTGAAATTGATTGTGTGAAATGAAATAAAATATTTATATAGTTAAAAATATTTTATAGTTAAAAATAGAATTTTTAACGTGTATATGAAATGAAATAAATATTTATAAACAAATCGGACGATTTGTTTATATACACACATTTGACTGATATTGATTGGGACGATAAATTTTACACATCGCCCAACTGCACAATAAAATCTGTATTTTATTGTTTGAAACCCCACATGGGTATTGGGATGATATATGACACACACACTAGTCCCAATAATTAGCTGTATGTCGATCGATTGATTGACATGCTGTTATAAGCGTTAAATATTTATATTTGATGCTTATGCAGTGTAAAATGCACTTTGGATGATGGTTGATTTATCGTTGCTGTGATATACATGTGTTGTATGGAATCCATATAATTAACATTATATGGTAATTAATTGGGCCTCATTCCAATTGGGAAAATAAAGAATATTATAAAATAAAGGTTCATGTGTTGACCGTACTCATTTGTTGAGATTAGTCATGTGTTGAACGAAGTATTTTAACAATAAAATTTACATCTTTATCATATATATAAAATTAGAAACTAATTGGAAAATAGATAAGATGAGTGGTTTCCTGGGTATTGATCTGATGTTGGTTTTGGCCTTCGGGGTTAATATTTAGGGAATCGTTCTCTTAATAATTTACGGTTGGAGTCTGATTAAAAATTTACCGATAGAAATCAAAATTTTATAAATTATATTAAATAACAAAAATAGTCACATGTTGACAGTACTCATTTGTTGAGATTAGTCATGTGTTAAAGAAAGAAATATAGATTCATGTGTTGAATAGAATAAATATTCATTTGTTGAATAGAATAAAGAAGTTTTTGAAAAATATAAAGCCGTGTTGATTAGAGATGCGTTATTTTGACGCGATCGATCTTTTTATCGATTTTATTCGTTTTATAGTGAA
This sequence comes from Allium sativum, assembly GCA_030737875.1. Taxonomy (NCBI): domain Eukaryota; kingdom Viridiplantae; phylum Streptophyta; class Magnoliopsida; order Asparagales; family Amaryllidaceae; genus Allium; species Allium sativum. The sequence goes on along the minus strand of CM060916.1, from coordinate 133,104,589 downwards.
TATTGAAAAGTGATTTCAAAATCGAATATTTTGAAATGAAATTCGAATTAAAATGGATTGAAAACAAATTCGAATTGAAATTGAATCGAATTAAATTGAATTGAAATTCAAATTGAAATTGAAATTGAATAGAATTGAATTCGAATTGAAATTGAATTGAAAACGAATTAGAATTGAATTAAAATCGATTTGAATTGAAATCAATTTGAAATGAATTTAAAACGAATTTATAAGTGAATATTCAATTTTGATATAAAATTGAAATGGAAGTAGAAACTGTTTTTGAAACGAATTTAAATCGATTTATAAAATTCATTTTAAATAGAAATCGACGAAATATATATTATATATATAATATAATGGTCTGAATAGAACGCGCCGCGCTGCGGAAGTTCGAAAATTTCGACCATTGACTTCGGACGGACATTACGGGAGATCCGACCGTTGGATTCTCCTCAAACCGGAACCGTTGGGTTCGAATCAAAAAGGGCTTTCCAATGAATATTAGAAACCTAAAATCTAACGGTTGGATTTGGAGATATGTCCATATCAAATTTGGAAAGGCTCGCTGTAAGTTCAGTTCGATGGCCATTGATGGAAATCGACTGTGCGGGCCTTGTTAAAATTATTAAAAATAGTAATAATTTGTGTAAAATCATAAGAAATGATTTGGAAAGAATTGGGATGAAAATTCAATATTTGAAAAGATAAAAATAGATTTTTATCGAAATGAACTAGTTTTGAACTGGAATTATAATTCATTTATTTTTAAAATAAATAAATTGGATTTGAAAGGGTTTTAAAAATAACCAGGATTTCCAATATATAGATTGGAAATGGATTTGAATCGAAATTGTATTCAGAATATTTCGATGTGTGATTTCGTGATTATACAGGTATTGTTATGGAAATTTGAAAGATATATATTTATATCGTTATTTCCAATCCGATATTTGTTGGTCGTAGAATTTGATATTGAATATAAGCCGATATATTTTCTATTCAGAGCCTTGTATTTAGTATCAAATGGGATTTGGGTTTGTCGTGAATGGTGTCTTCATTAACACTGTTCTTAAACCCAGTTGAGCAAAAGATTAAATCTTTTGTTTAGATTTAATGAAGTTTACCAATTAAATGATATTTAATTGGAATTGAATTGGAATTGATTTTTGGGTTTATCGTGAACAGTGTTTTAAATAACATTTGTTCTTTGACCCGACAATTAATGAAAAGTGATTTTGAGTTGTCATGAACGGTATCTTTAATAATACTGTTCTTAGACCCAATGGAGTTAAGAAAATCAGAAATTAACTAAAGATTAGTTAAGTTGAATGGTTTCTTGGGTACTGATCTGATGTTGGTTTCGGCCTTCAGGGTTATTACTTAGGGAATTGTTCACTTGCTAATTTACGGTTAAAGGCTGGTGGAAATGAAATGCGATTATGGGTTTATCGTGAACCGTGTTTTAAATGACATTGGTTCTTTAACCCAGTTAAAGATTAGAACAAAGTGGAGTTTTAATGAATCTTTAAATAGATTGAAAAGTGAATTTGATAATTAAAAATATCAAATTCAAGAAATGATCAAGAATGGAGTATCACCAGTTTTACTCCAGGCGATAGTTAAATCTTTAATTAGATTTAAACGTGAAATGGTAATTGAATTTACCGATAACAACGTGGTGTTAGATATGAAGTATTACGAGTTTTACTTCATGGGATGAACAGGTTGGGTTTGGGAAATTTAACAATTGATTACTTCGGTAAGGTTCGTTAATCCCGACTAGTTTGGATAAACCATAATTTGGTTTGAATCAATATTCAAAAGAAGATTAAAAAATAAATTTAAATAATTCATCTTTGATAAAATTAATGGGAACCTTTCCCTAAGAATGTGAAATTTAGAAACTAACTGTAGGTTAGCTAAGTAGAATGGTTTCCCGGGTATTGATCTGATGTTGGTTTCGGCCTTCGGGGTTAATATTTGGGGAATTGTTCTCTTGTTAATTTACGATTAGTGACTGATGAATTGGAATGAGGCGTATGTTGTGTTTGTGTAACACTTGTTTATTATATACGCGAGTTATTCGGAAAGACCGGGTTTATCCCATTCTGAATAACTGATACGACGATAAGTCGAAGATGAAGACGGTGGTCGAAGACCGGAGGTGATCACATCGTTTGGATAATTACTGATGATCCTGATTGGGTTGTACACCCAAGAGGAGGGAAATAGTTGGTTGTCGTCCAGATGTATTTGGAGATCAATGGATATGCGAGGTATAAAGTGCCTCCGGTTTCGTTCAGACCCAGAACGGACTTGTAAATGGACTGTGTGTCTGACATTGGATTTCATTCTGTGTGACTGATATCGGTTGCATAGAGTGAATTGTCTGTGTGGCATGCTGAGATGCAAATGATCAAGGCTTCTGTTGAAAAGCAAAGTCTTGTGGTTGATGATCGAAGCACGACCTTTGTGGCGTAGCTTTGTGTAGCGTTAATTCGCAAGCCTCACACCCCGGTATGAACCAAAAACAGGACGAGGACCTCAGGTAGGACAAGCGTTTTCTTCGAGCTAGGTGGTGTCAGTGCTTAAACTGGCTGACATTTATATACTTTTCACCTGTGTGGTTGTTGCTGCTGTGAGGCGCCTCGGATATATCAGTGACTATGTGAAGCCGATGGAGTCATTCGTTGGCTCATTTACGCCCCAAAGGGCGGGGAAACGCAGTGTTCAGGAATTTTAATCCACATCGGTGGACCGGCCCTGTCGCTCCAAGGGTCGATGCGCTCTGACCCTGAGACATGGGCTAGATTGTCTCGAAGTCGGTAAGGACTATCTTTTGCCTTGGTTCATGACGGAAATCCAATTTCCAAATACGTGACTTTGCGGTTTTGATTGTAAACCTATTTATGGCGACATGATATATGGTACCCTTGCCGTCTATGATTGACACTTATGATTGAAATTGTTTTAAACACTATACACTTATTATAGTATCAAATGATTTGTTTTAAACGTATCAAGCATGCTTTAGCTATTATAAGGGAAAACCCTATCCTCCGGTTTGCGTTGCATTGTGTGATGGGACCTGGGTCTTATAGTAGCTTCATTTTTCTGTATTTAGCATTGCGCTGTTGTTTTATGCACTGGTATTCTCGGGAGGAAACTCGTTCCGTGTTATACGGCGTGGTCCCTTGATTTACCTAGCTTTAAAATAAAGATTAATAACTGTTTTGGTTCTCACACCAGTTACATGACTGACATGGAGTTTATTGTTTTAACCTAAACTCTGGGTGCCCTTATTTTCGGCATGGGCAGCTAGTAGTTTTGGTTTTGCAGATTATCACAGGGTCCTGCTACAGCTGGAATGATATCCGGAAAGCTTTGTATCCGTATATCTCCTTCATTTGTGTTTTGTATTATTTTCCGCTGCTATGTAATTTATTGTAATCTCTGATATTTATCGAATGTATTTTATTTGTTAATACTCTGTATATTCTGGTATTCTGATGAATTGTTGTAATATACAATGAAATGTTCTTCCGTTTGTGTTATGATGTGGTTTGTTCTCAATTCAATCCGGCCTTTCCTTACTAGGGAAGTTCGGGTCGTTTCATTTGGTATCAGAGCTTTGGTTTACAAAGCTCGAGAACAAGACACATTAGAACCATATGAAAGAATTCATCAGAGATTGGATTAGCAATATCCAATAAGAATGACTCGTTAGAGATGGGATCAGTAGTATCCTAGAACGAGTGTGAAGAGTATATTTTTGAAATGAAAACGAATTTTTGTTTTGAAAATTTAAATCAATCATACGTATTTGAATATTTATTTATATTGAATTTGGACAATCCAGTATATATAGATTTTACATATACGTTTTATCCGCGTGTATTTGAAGTTTTAATATACTGGATAGATATAGAATCCCACTGTAGTCGCCCGGGAATGATTCTGATGATGGGTACCCATCATCAGTGTTGTGTTCGAGTTTCGAAGGTGTGATATTTATATATCTCCATTAGACAGGTGTGAGAACCAAAAATTAGATAGGGCCTATTGTTGTGATTTGGCACCAAAAATGTGACTTTTTGGCTATATATCAAAGTTATGAATTTGAAATGCTAATCAACTAATTGATTGCTGGTTGTGTTGTTTGATTATTGTTTGAATAATTAAATGTCGAACCTGTAGCCAAATTGAACCAAATAGTGAATTGTATCGAAAATTTGTCGCATTTGCATACATATACATGTACTTACATTGAACAGGTCATAGCAAGGAGGCTAGAGAAGAGGAATAAAATTGTTTGCCCGACAAATAGGTACATGTTTATTGTATTTTTTGAGTTTTGGGTGATTTTATGAGCCGATTGGCTAGCCGCTTGGCTTTTTCTTTTTCTTTTGGATTGAAGAAGGCCATGAGAAGCTATATGAAATATCCCGAAGTCCCCGGTGCAGGGGATATTATGGCGAAATTTTTCGAAAATTTAGGGTGTTAGCCAAATTTTTGAAAAATTTGAAAAGTTCTTAGAAACTGAAAAGTTGAAGAACTTAAGCCGTAGCGAAAATAATGAAAGTTGAGTTGATTTGTAAAACAACTATCGGCTTCGTTCCTTTTCGGGGACGAAAAGTTTTAAGTGGGGGAGATTGTAACAACCCGAAAATCTAAGCCAATTTGAAATTTTTATTTTGGCAATTTTATTGAATTTTGAATATTTAAAATGGATAATTTTAAATAATAACGACGGGAAATTTATTGTGAATAGAATTCGAACGTATATATTTATATAGATCGTCGTTAGAATATAGATAATTATTTATAATTATAAAAGGAATTGAAAATGGCGCGGTAGTTCTATAATTCGATTTCAAACTTCAAATGAATGTACAGGATTCAAAATAAAACGGATTTTAACGGAACCAAAAATATTGGAATCTATTTGAGAATATATTTCCAACGAATCCGAAAAATCAAAATTTCATAGCGGGAATAAAAAGATATGCCCAGTTGAAATTTCAGAATAGTCGCTATAGAATTCTGGCCCTTAAAAATGGAAATTTTGCAAACGACCTCGGATTTCGACAAAACCACTTTTGTTGGATCCATGATGTCAAGTTATTGCTAGATTCCAATTTCCATAATTTTTCGAATCAATATGTGTGCGTGGCAAAGGAAAACGCGTTTGACCAGTTTTAGTTGATTTTAATCGACTAGAAAATGACCATTTTTCAAACGGTCTCAGAATTTGATGAAATTAGTTTTGTTAGGACCGTAACGTCAATACGAAGCTAGAAAATATTTTTCTGGAATTTTTCGAGTTAGTATGTGGCCCCGGTAAATTGAAATGTGCGTTCAAAATTCAATATATAGAGTTATATGTTGATTTTGAGAAAAACTGATCGAAACGATCGAATCAGCCTACGATACATATCCCATTGTGTTCGGAATGGGGGTAATTAGTTATAGACGGCAGTCGGCGGGTTCGATTTCGAGTTCGAATGAAAAGGGTACCTTAGGGAATTCAAAATTCAAATTAAATTAAATAAATATATAATAAAACCATGCCCCCCCTCTTATTTCTCTCTCCCTTCACTATACCCTACCCGTCAGTTTTCCCAAAACTGAAAGAAGAAAACCCAAATCGTGATTCCGTTGACCAGCCTCCTCCTCCGCTACCTCCGCACCGCAACCATCGTCGTCGACTGGATCCGCACCTCCCCTCCTCCTTCTTTCTCTTCTCCTTCTACCTTCTCCGACGCGCGAGGACTAATCCCCAAACCCCCACACCACTGGAAACCCGCCACTGACCATGGCCGCCACACCCCGACCACAACCCCCCTGCCACCGCGTACATCCGCCCCCACACCGACTGAAGACCCTCTCCTTCCTCTCCCCTTCTGATTCGAGCGAGACCACCCCCCCTCCTTCAATAAAATAAGGTAAATTTTTATGTTCTTTACTTCATTTATTTTCAATAAAGAAAGGTAGGATTTTTAAATAAGTAAAGGTTAGAAACTGATAGAAAGATTATATTTTTATTGTAAAGGAAAATATAATTTTTATAAAGGAAAATATTATTTTTATAAAGGAAAATATAATTTTTATAATGTAGAGATATTAAAAATATAATTTTCATATTATAGAAAGGTTAAAATATAATTTTTATATAATCAAGAAGTTAAAAATATAATTTTTATATAAGTAGGATAATAAAAATGTGATTTTTATTAGATGTGAAGATCAAAAATATAATTTTTATAAGGTGGAGAATATAAAAATTCGATTTTTATATATTGAATAGCAAAGTAAAAAATTCGATTTTTATATATTGAATAGCAAAGTAAAATTCGATTTTTATATATCGAATAGCGAAGTAAAATGTGATTTTTATATATGTAGAGACTACGGGCAACGAAAGTGACAAAATGCGAGAACGATGAAGATTTCCTACATACGAAGAGTCGTGGCGTTTGGTTTAGCTAGACGGTGAGAACTTCTCACCTTTAGTTTCCTTTTTCTAGTTAAAATATATACTAGGATGCAGACGGTGTTTAGTAGCACCCGACACCCGTCGTCCACAAACCATGGACGGCTTGTATGCTTATTTATTTGATTGATTCTGATGTGAAATTGATTGTGTGAAATGAAATAAAATATTTCTATAGTTAAAAATATTTTATAGTTAAAAATAGAATTTTTAACGTGTATATAAAATGAAATAAATATTTATAAACAAATCGGACGATTTGTTTATATACGCACATTTGATTGATATTGATTGGGACGATAAATTTTTCACATCGCCCAACTGCACAGTAAAATCTGTATTTGATTGTTTGAAACCCCACACGGGTATTGGGATGATATATGACACACACTAGTCCCAATAATTAGCTGTATGTCGATCGATTGATTAACATGTTGTTATAAGCGTTAAATATTTATATTTGATGCTTATACAGTGTAAAATGCACTTTGGATGATGGTTGATTTATCGTTGCTGTGATATACATGTGTTGTATGGAATCCATATAATTAACATTATATGGTAATTGATTGGGCCTCATTCCAATTGGGAAAATAAAGAATATTATAAAATAAAGGTTCATGTGTTGACCGTACTCATTTGTTGAGATTAGTCATGTGTTGAACGAAGTATGTTAACAATAAAATTTACATCTTTATCATATATATAAAATTAGAAACTAATTAGAAAATAGATAAGATAACTGGTTTCCTGGGTATTGATCTGATGTTGGTTTCGGCCTTCGGGGTTAATATTTAGGGAATCGTTCTCTTACTAATTTACGGTTGGAGTCTGATTAAAAATTTAACAATAGAAATCAAAATTTTATAAATTATATTAAATAACAAAAATAGTCACATGTTGACAGTACTCATTTGTTGAGATTAGTCATGTGTTAAAGAAAGAAATATAGATTCATGTGTTGAATAGAATAAATATTCATTTGTTGAATAGAATAAAGAAGTTTTTGAAAAATATAAAGCCGTGTTGATTAGAGATGCATTATTTTGACGCGATCGATCTTTTTATCGATTTTATTCGTTTTATAATGAGTATTGAAAAGTGATTTCAAAATCGAATATTTTGAAATGAAATTCGAATTAAAATGGATTGAAAACAAATTCGAACTGAAATTGAATCGAATTAAATTGAATTGAATTGAAATTCAAATTGAAATTGAAATTGAATAGAATTGAATTCGAATTGAAATTGAATTGAAAACGAATTAGAATTGAATTAAAATCGATTTGAATTGAAATCAATTTGAAATGAATTTAAAACGAATTTATAAGTGAATATTCAATTTTGATATAAAATTGAAATGGAAGTTGAAACTGTTTTTGAAACGAATTTAAAACGATTTATAAAATTCATTTTAAATAGAAATCGACGAAATATATATTATATATACTATATATATAATATAATGGCCTGAATAGAACGCGCCACGCTGCGGCAGTTCGAAAATTTCGACCATTGACTTCGGACGGACATTACGGGAGATCCGACCGTCGGATTCTCCTCAAACCGGAACCATTGGGTTCAAATAGAAAAGGGCTTTCCAATGAATATTAGAAATCTAACGGTTGGATTTGGAGATATGTCCAAATCAAATTTGGAAAAGGTCGTTGTAAGTGCAGTTCGATGGCCATTGATGGAAATCGACTGTACGGGCCTTGTTAAAATTATTAAAAATAGTAATAATTTGTGTAAAATCATAAGAAATGATTTGGAAAGAATTGGGATGAAAATTCCATATTTGAAAAGATAAAAATAGATTTTTATCGAAATTAACTAGTTTTGAACTAGAATTATAATTCATTTATTTTTAAAATAAATAAATTGGATTTGAAAGGGTTTTAAAAATAACCACGATTTCCAATATATAGATTGGAAATGGATTTGAATCGAAATTGTATTCGGAATATTTCGATGTGTGATTTCGTGATTATACATGTATTGTTATGGAAATTTGAAAGATATATATTTATATCGTTATTTCCAATCCGATATTTGTTGGTCGTAGAATTTGATATTGAATATAAGCCGATATATTTTCTATTCAGAGCCTTGTATTTAAAATCAAATGGGATTTGGGTTTGTCGTGAATGGTGTCTTCATTAACACTGTTCTTAAACCCGGTTGAGCAAAAGATTAAATCTTTTGTTTAGATTTAATGAAGTGTACCAATTAAATGATATTTAATTTTAATTGAATTGGAATTGATTTTTGGGTTTATCGTGAACGGTGTTTTAAATAACATTTGTTCATTAACCCGACAATTAATGAAAAGTGATTTTGAGTTGTCGTGAACGGTATCTTTAATAATACTGTTCTCAGACCCAATGGAGTTAAGAAAATCAGAAATTAACTAAAGATTAGTTAAGTTGAATGGTTTCTTGGGTACTGATCTGATGTTGGTTTCGGCCTTCGCGGTTATTACTTTGGGAATTGTTCACTTGCTAATTTACGGTTAAAGGCTGGTGGAAATGAAATGCGATTATGGGTTTATCGTGAACCGTGTTTTAAATGACATTGGTTCTTTAACCCAGTTAAAGATTAGAACAAAGTGGAGTTTTAATGAATCTTTAAATAGATTGAAAAGTGAATTTGATAATTAAAAATATCAAATTCAAGAAATGATCGAGAATGGAGTATCACCAGTTTTACTCCAGGCGATAGTTAAATCTTTAATTAGATTTAAACGTGAAATGGTAATTGAATTTACCGATAACATCGTGGTGTTAGATATGAAGTATTACGAGTTTTACTTCATGGGATGAATAGGTTGGGTTGGCAAATTTAACAATTGATTACTTCGGTAAGGTTCGTTAATCCCGACTAGTTTGGATAAACCATAATTTGGTTTGAATCGATATTCAAAAGAAGATTAAAGAATAAATTTAAATAATTTATCTTTGATAAAATTAATGGGAACCTTTCCCTAAGAATGTGAAATATAGAAATTAACTGTAGGTTAGCTAAGTAGAATGGTTTCCTGGGTATTGATCTGATGTTGGTTTCGGCCTTCGAGGTTAATATTTGGGGAATTATTCTCTTGTTAATTTACGATTAGTGACTGATGAATTGGAATGAGGCGTATGTTGTGTTTGTGTAACCCTTGTTTATTATATACGCGAGTTATTCGGAAAGACCGGGTTTATCCCATTCTGAATAACTGATACGACGATAAGTCGAAGATGAAGACGGTGGTCGAAGACCGGAGGTCCTCACATCATTTGGATAATTACTGATGATCCTGATTGGGCTGTACACCCAAGAGGAGGGAAATAGTTGGTGGTCGTCCAGAAGTATTTGGAGATCAATGGATATGCGAGGTATAAAGTGCCTCCGGTTTCGTTCAGACCCAGAACGGACTAGTAAATGGATTGTGTGTCTGACATTGGATTTCATTCTGTGTGACTGATATCGGTTGCATAGAGTGAATTGCCTGTGTGGCATGCTGAGATGCAAATGATCAAGGCTTCTGTTGAAAAGCAAAGTCTTGTGGTTGATGATCGAAGCACGGCCTTTGTGGCATAGCTTTGTGTAGCGTTGATTCGCAAGCCTCACACCCCGGTATGAACCAAAAACAGGACGAGGACCTCAGAGAGGACATGCGTTTTCTTCTAGCTAGGTGGTGTCAGTGCTTAAACTGACTGACATTTATATACTTTTCACCTGTGTGGTTGTTGTTGTTGCGAGGCGCCTCGGATATATCGGTGACTATGTGAAGCCGATGGAGTCATTCGTTGGCTCATTTACGCCCCAAAGGGCGGGGAAACGTAGTGTTCAGGAATTTTAATCCACATCGGTGGACCGGCCCTATCGCTCCAAGGGTCGTTGCGCTCTGACCCTGAGACATGGGCTAGATTGTCTCGAAGTCGGTAAGGACTATCTTTTGCCTTGGTTCATGACGGAAATCCAATTTCCAAATACGTGACTTTGCGGTTTCGATTGTAAACCTATTTATGGCGACATGATATATGGTACCCATGCCGTCTATGATTGACACTTATGATTGAAATTGTTTTAAACACTATACACTTATTATAGTATCAAATGATTTGTTTTAAACGCATCAAGCATGCTTTGGCTATTATAAGGGAAAAACCTATCCTCCGGTTTGCGTTGCATTGTGTGATGGGACCTAGGTCTTATAATAGCTTCATTTTTCTTTATTTAGCATTGCGCTGTTGTTTTATGCACTGGTATTCTCGGGAGGAAACCCGTTCTGTGTTATACGGCGTGGTCCCTTGATTTACCTAGCTTTAAAATAAAGATTAATAACTGTTTTGGTTCTCACACCAGTTACATGACTGACCTGGAGTTTATTGTTTTAACCTAAACTCTGGGTGCCCTTATTTTCGGCACGGGCAGCTAGTAGTTTTTGTTTTGCAGATTATCATAGGGTCCTGCTACAGCTGGAATGATTTCCGGAAAGCTTTGTATCCATATATCTCCTTCAGTTGTGTTTTGTATTACTTTCCGCTGCTATGTAATTTATTGTAATCTCTGATATTTATCGAATGTATTTTATTTGTTAATACTCTGTATATTCTGGTATTCTGATGAATTGTTGTAATATACAATGAAATGTTCTTCCGTTTGTGTTATGATGTGGTTTGTTCTCAATTCAATCCGGCCTTTCCTTACCGGGGAAGTTCGGGTCGTTTCAAGTTCACACAATATTGTGAATTCCACTAATTCTGATTATTTCTGAATTTAATATATTATTTAATTATTATTTTAATTAAATATTCAATATTATTTAATTAAACAAACCTTTAAATTACCCAACCATTATTTTAAACAATTAAATTAATTAATTATTCGACCGAACAATACAGGTCGTTACAGAATCAAAGATAGGTTTGCGAAGACGCCAGATACATGTTCAGCTGTATTGATTTCTATGATCAATATTATTTTTAGAATTGTCTATTGGGGAGTCATAAAGATTGCAACTTTAGAACATAATGACTAATCATAATTGAGAAAGCACCACACGAGTTGCATCAACTGCAATATGACATGAATTACATAGTTCAATTTGTCGGTAGACTATTTATCTACTTTCTACTGTTAATGTAAATAAATATTTGAAGATATGAAAGAGATAAATGTCCATGATTATGATATAGACTGAGTTCATTGCATCCATGTGGGCAATAAATCCTTTTTATTATTTTTCCCATTTGTCTTACAGTGGATAACATATAATATTCATATGTTATATTTACCATTTACACATCGACATTGTAGTTTTGCCTTTATAAGCTCACATAGTATGACAAAATTTATATTATTGGCAGGCAATTTATGTTCAAGTAGGTTCAAAATCTGACCTTGCTTCTTTGATCTAAGAAACACAACCGTCAGCCGTCTTTCGGAAGGATTCTTGCTCCAAAACGTGTTCAAATTCTGAATAATATGGTAATGTACGATTTTTTTTTGTGTACTGCATAGTTTACAAATAACTAGCTCAGGTCAATGTGCTACTGAAAAACGCATGTCATGATGAAATAAGGTGTTATGATAAGATGATTTAGGTTTCTTGAGTTGAAGAATGTAGTATAGATGTTTTATTCTGTTTGGTTGGTTTGTTATTGCAGGGAATATAAAGAAACTTGAGTGTATGTGGAGATGTTTGTAACTGTTAAATTCACAGGAGAAGCCACTCAGAATGTCCAAACACTTTTGAAGTTATGTAGGTAGTTGCCAAAATGTGATCTTTTATATTATCATAACTGTAAAATCAAAACAGAGATTGGCAAAAGTAGTTTTTATAATTTAATTAGTCTTGATGTCTTATTATTTTATTATGATAAGAATTTAGGTTTTTATTTGGCAATCAAGTACAATTTATTTTGTAAGAACATATACATTGGCAAAAGTAATTTTTATAATTTAATTAGCCTTGATGTCTTATTATTTTATGATAAGAATTTAGGTTTTTATTTGGCAGTCAAGTACAATTTCTTTTGTATAGAACATATACATTGGGTTAGTTTTTATCTATTAAAATGATAATAAAAACCAAATGTGTTTTCCAGGGAATGAAAAAGAAATTAACACAATTCGCTAAAATGCGCTAACTATGTGTAGTTAACTTGCTTATACCTGCCAACCTGTTTCTTACTTCTTATTAGGTGCTTTATATTATTTTTTCTTTTTAGACAATTACTACACATTCAATCACTAATTTTTATCATTCATAGTATTGTTATGGTAGATGATAGAGAGAAAGTACATTTTACGGGAAAGCATATATGGAACCTTTTAGCCGAGTTAAAAAAGATGCTTAAAAGAGCTGCTGAGCTAGAATATTCCTTGGATATTATTAGTATACTCTCATGTAATTCCACATTTTTAGTTGTTTATATATGCAAGCAAGGCAAAAGAAACTGCAAGCGAATCGTTAGGGATAGGTTTGTATCCATACCACTTTTTTTATATCTCATAATTCAGTACCTTTTCAATTTCACAAAGTCTATTTCTCTGTCACTTTCTCAAATGGGTTGACTTAAGCTTCCTGGACTGAGAAATGGAACAGTATAAAACCTATAATAGTATAATGTTAGCTTTTAGCATATTAAACTAAAATATTTAAATTGCTGAAGCTATGCAGTTAGCATCTATACTATGTGATTATATAGGTATGAGTTATTCTTATAAATTATTATATTAACTATACATTCATGAGATTATGTATGGATTAGAAAGATTAAAAGTATTAGAAGAGCTGTCAACCAATTATTAGGGAATAGAAAGATAAAAAAAGTGTTAAAAAGAGCTATGAACCAATTAAAATAAAACCAGGTGTAGTTTTTAATGTTATTAGCACAGCCAGTAAAGGATTTGAGTGTCTCAAGCAGCATGTTTGTGCATAATAAAGGCTAGAATAGTTATTATGGCATAATTATAAGTTAGTATTCTATACAAAGTGTACGAAGGATATTCATTAACATGAACATGTTTCCTTACGACTCATATTTAAGCACGAGTTCAATCTTATTTTCTTTGGATATTCATGTTTGTATTATCATTCTTGACCGATGATAATACTACAGGATAGAAAGCTTTTTTTGGTAAAAGGGTTGGCATCTAATTTTGAGTTTTCGTTAAGACTTTGATGGTGCCTAAACCATGTAAGGCACAACAACCCTCTGAAGAGAGCAACAACAAATTATATCTATAGCCAAATGGTGCGCCTCAAATGTTTTACATATTGTATGTTTAGGGATTAAATTGTGATTCAGAGATGCAAATATGATATCTCAAGCCCAGATGGTTATGAGTACCAAAGAAGTAGAGTCTGCATTCTTCGTGGAGAATTTCGGCAGTTCTGCATCCACTATTGAACTAGGAGTCTAGGCATTGATAGCAAGAACACAGAAAAATGGTGTTTGTTTTAAAGCATGCAAATTTATGAAGGGTGAGATTTCTGATTTTCAGAAGTTTGAAGACATGCTCGAACAAGTCTGAATCTAGGGCTTTGTGCATGATAATAATCGTATATTGTCTAAAAGGAAAGTAATGTAGTACAGAAGAATATTAATGAAATTAGTAGATGAACTATGTTTATATATGGGAACAAAACAGTTATCCTGATATTATTAATGATGTCGGTATATTCTCCTCTGCACATAATAATAATATTCTGCTACTGTATACATGGGAAATAAAACATGAACGCAATTATTTATGAAAAAGTCATACTAGAGAAGACTGTTGGCTTGCATGAAATCTTATGGTTAATTTTTCTTTGTAAACCTTTAGCTACTTAGTGTGTAGTAACTTCATATACATCCGTATATGCTATGTGTCAGTAATGAAGTTCTAATAAACATTGTTTTTTGATATTCTATACAGTTGACGTGTAATATTAAGTGGTGACATGAAGTACAGAGAAAGCACTGAAGTTGCACAAAAGCGCTAAATGGTCAATGGTTTTTGCAGCTAAAGGACAGTGTGATGTTGGTATTACTGTTGTTATCTACACAAAGAAAGAGAGACACATATTGTCAATCGGTGTGGTTTATAACAATCGTAATGAGCTAGGTATTGCCAAAGTTAGCGTATTGAAACCTTTTGTTTCTTATTGCTGAGTTTCACTTAACTGGATTTTTTTCATGTTGATAATTTGTAATTCGTATTGTATCATTTTTTATTACTTCAACAATTTTTAGTCCTTTGATATGATGTTCCAGAAAAAATGGATTTACAACTATTGGCAAAATTGGAGAGAGGACTGTTGTTTATCTTGCTTTGTCCATGATAATGCTTAACTTATGTCATACACTTTAAGAAAAAAATAACTTAGAAAATTCATTTAAATGATTAACTTATATGTTAAAATGATTAACCTTCGTTAATTTATAATGTTGACATGAATTATCTTTTAAACTGAAAAAAAGACCGTAAAAGTGTTGGTTTATAAAACCTGATCATCTCCAAAAATTGCTATAAAATACAATTTATACCTTTTAGGATCATCCACAAACTTGTTATACTGTTACATATAAAAGATATTCTTAAGAAGTATCGTTCACCATGTCATGATTCAGGTTAAAAGATATTCCTTGAAAGCCTCTGTTGTAGATTAGCTATCATCCAGCTACAAATGAATATTTTTGAATAGATCATAATATACTACAGCTTATTATAACAATGACAACAAATTTCTTCGTGCACAAACTATTCAGTGTAACGAAAAAAACTTAACTCCACTGCTCTTACTACTTCGCAAATAGTTATTCTTGCATAATTAGATTAGTAAAAGAGTAAATCAATATATAAATTGAATCAGTAAGCTCAACTCAGATCTTTTTTATATATATAATTTTGGTTATTGTCGGCAAGTTCTTGATGTTCTAAAAACAAGAAAGCTACGCGAGAGGAGCTAAAAATTACTAATTTGCACACCAATGGTTCTAATCCAAAAATTGAAATAAATTGTATCATCTTCAGTTAATGAAATCTGGATTGACTTGCTTGAGAACTTATTTTGCATAATCAACTATATGGGAATATGCAGGCTTATGGTTTATGTTTATGTTTGGTTTTGAGGATCCATAAGCGCACTTTTTTTTGTTATGTCAACTCCAATAATTTTCTAATTGATAACTTTCGGAGAAACAACTACCCGGTTTTAGAATTTCGGATAAGATGTTCAATTCAATAGTTGATTCATATGTGACAACTGATAAAATGAGAGAAGAGGAATTAAACCATGCGATTAAGGACTCAACTTATATTAGCCACATGAAATAGGTAAGTTGGAGACACAAAATTTGAGCTTTTAGCGGGTAACATAGAATTTGGGGAAAGTTTCAAAAATTTAACCATTATATAACCAAGAATTACTATGGATGACCATTAGTATGTTGCAAGTTTTCTTCTTCCTACACGTAATTTTGAAAAAAAGCTGTTGTCATTTTAAAAATGTTATGCACATTTTTGTATAAGTTAAATGTATGTTATGCATGCATTCACATGAATAATTAAAGGATTGGAGCATGTGTAAGTTAAATATATGTTATTTTCGCAACCCCGTGTGCGAAGCATGGGTACACACTTGTTAGATTATATAAGTGAATTTCTAATAACGAAATTGGAAAATGAGCATATTTGAGGGAATCTAACCCTCATTTACAATTTCAAACTGTTCGTTGATCAACTAATTAATATAGACCACTTGCTATTTTTTGCAAATGTTGTATTTAGTAAACATGTAATGAAGGAACTAGAGTAGCAAGAAAGTCTTTGAATTACAGGACTTTTCTTTGCCATTGTATTAAGCAACAAAAATCAGATGCAAGAGGAAATCAATGTTCAAATTCAACTCTACTGATAAAGTATCTTGTTATTCCTTTACCACACAATAACTAAAGGAAACAAAATTTGGGGATCCGCTTGAAAAATGTATATGTTGAAAAATTAATGGATAGAAAAAAGAAGTGAAAAGGCATTTAGTAAACCTAAAGATTACTTCTTTGATCGATTTTTAATTGAAAATTTGGTATCTTATTTTAAATGTTCTACTATTTTCAGTTTCAAAAAATTCAATTGTAGCTAGAAAAAGGTATCAGATATTGTACTATCTTTGCAATGATGACTAGATATCTTATTTTTCAGACTCAAGGGATTGAATCAATCACAACCAAGATTGTTGCAAATTTGATAACAGAAGCAGGTGCAAATCCTATACTTGCTTGTGACCTTCACTCTGGTCAATACATTGGATATTTCGACATTCTAGTTGATCAAGTCTACGGTCAGGTACTCGTTCTCATTTTGAGCTTTTATTTTGTGGCCTACTAATTTTAGGAATTAATTATGAACATAACTCTCAATTAGCGTTCAACTTAACATTAAGCTTTACGCTTGCCAGCTCACTTAAAATGTACTTGAACTCTTACAAATCTTTGGTTTTGACCCGTTATTGTTTTGATTTTCTACAAGTGAATGTTTATTGAGACTTGTTATCATGAAGTGTTGTTGTGTTTGATAATTTTGGAATATGTCATTGGTATGAATGACACAGACAAATCCAACAAAATGCACCACAATCACCAATGATCAATGCAAATAATCAACAGAACAAGATAAAATAACAAAGTAATTACAAACACACATGAATTTTTAACGTGGAAAACCTCTTCGATGTGGTTTTACCACGGGACCAATGACGGGGTCCTCCCAAACTTCTCTTATTATGATAATGGAGTGATACACAAATCCAAATCCAAGTCACAAAGTGGATACATAAATTATCCAGCAACAGCTAGCAATAACAACATTAAAACAAAAGCGAGAAAAGTGAAAAATATCACCAGGAAACTGAGCTTAAAAATGGTGTGACATCTCGCAAAAAACATGCCAGCAAAGGGCAATCTCAAAGTAGTAGAAGCAGCCCACAAAGTCTCAGAGAAGCTAACGAAGTTTTGATGGTAGATATCAATTTACCAATGTTGTTTAAATTGATGTTGTTGACTTGTTATTCGCTGCACAAAATGTGGATATGTATATATAGCCACCAAAAAGACACCTTGAAGTCTCCATTCAACAACCTTATTTAATAAGATGACAATTCCCATCAAGGTGCAATTACCAAGGCACACCAAAGGACAATAAGTCACCTTTTCAATCACCTTGATGTCTCCAGTTTGTTATGAATGACACAGAAAAACGCGGAAAAATGCACTACAATCACCAATGATCAATGAAAATAATCAACAAAACAAGAGACAATAATAAAGTAAGAACACACATGAATTTTTAACGTGGAAAACCTCTTCGATGTGAAGAGTAAAAACCATGGGACCAATGATGGGGGTCGCCCTAAACTTCTCTTATTATGATAATGGAGTGATACACAAATCCAAATCCAAGTGACAAAGAGGATACACAAATTATACAACAACATCTAACAGTAACAATATCAAAACAAAAGTGAGAAAAGTGAAAAATATCACCAGGAAATAGAGCATAGAAATGACGTGACATCTCGCAATAAACACGCCAGCAAAGGGCAATCTCAATGTAGTAGAAGCAGCACACAAAGTCTCGAAGAAGCTGACAAAGTTTTGATGGTAGATATCTATTAATCAATGTTGTTCAAATTGATGTTGTTGACTTGTTATTCGCTGCCAAAATGTGGATATGTATATATAACCACCAAAAAGACACCTAGAAGTATCCATTCAACAACCTTATTTAATAAGACGACAATTCCCATCAAGATGCAATTACCAAGGCACACCAAAGGACAATATGTCACCTTTTCAAATAAAAACACAAAATACCATAGCCAAATCTATTGCTCTAAATAAATATGAGTTTTTCCACATAGGAAGGGACCCATTCCCAACAAACCTCCCCCTCCCGACTATGTGGAGGTGGTTGCTATTCCAGCAATTGAATGACAAGTTTCAAATTTGTCTTTTGACAAAGCTTTAGTCATCATGTCGGAACCATTATCATCGGTATGAATTTTCTCAAGCTCAATTAACTTGTCATCAAGAACATCGCGTATCCAATGATATCTCACATCAATATGCTTCGACTTGCATGAAAAGTGGAATTCTGTGATAGCCCGCCCCGCACCAACCGACATTTACTCCTAAAGTGCGTTGTACACATGTCCAGTTAGCACGGGAAGGTCGCCAAAGAAAGGAAAGAAGACGAAGAATCAACAAAGAACCTGTAGAATGTCTCACAGCGCATAGAACAAAATATGATAACAACATACTTGACATAAAACAGGAGAGACAGTGCATAAGCTGAAAACCAGAACTAAGCATCATAGCAGCGGAAATCCAAAATACAGCTTATTACAACTTTTAAAATACTGTCTCTAAAGCAAAAGCAAGATAAAGAAGGTACACTACTAATGCCCAAGTAGTGACCACCAACGACACAGGGAGAATATATGTAGATATCATACGTAGGAGCCTCCTGCTCGTCTCCGAATCAGCTACTCGTGCATCACCAGCTAACCTGTCTCTAGTCTGCTCGTGTGAGCACCCAGAGTAATAAGAAGAGACATAAAACTCTGGGTCAGACAAAATGTCTGGTATAAGCGATAAGCAGCCAATCAGAACAATAACAGGTATACTAAACCATACCTGAACCTGGACCTGCAACCAAAGAGTTAGCACTACATACTGTACAACACTCTAAGGTGCTAGTAAACAGATGGTGTAAAGCATACGGGGGTGGGGGTGTGCATGTCATAGTGATGGCAAACAATCAAACATAGCAACCATCCTCACTTCTCTCACTCAGTGCGTAAAGCATACGATATTCACTACTTCGATCACCTCAACACCTTGCTGTGATCACTTTGCCCCATGAAGTCATAAATGGCTTCACTGCACTGATACATAGCCACTAATACTTCGCTATGTCCACTTGCCCCATGGAGTTATTCACCCCATCTGCGCTGGCTTATAGCCTTACTAGCTCTTTACTATGTCCACTTGCCCCATGGAGTTGTTCACCCCATCTGTGCTGGCTCATAGTCCTACTAATCCTTTACAATGTCCACTTTGCCCCTCGAGTCATGACGACTCTACTGCACTGGCTCATAGTCTTACTACGATCACTTTGCCCCTCGAGTCATAGTGACTCTGCGGCACTGATAACGTAGTCCTCTCATTTATGGTGGATCGAAGTTATGAACGTCGACAAATCCATAGCACACGTCCCGCAGCAAAGCCCAACCATGAAGTGAACTCATTGATCCCCAACTGGATCTTGAGCTTTAACTTCCATTTGGACTACCTTTGCATCTCGGGTTATTGGTCATCACCGGATCGGTTCGGATTATTCCCCACGCTCGGGTCGGATCGTGGTCTTCACTTCAAGTCCAAGCATCGCGGATCGTCATCACCCCAGTGGGTCGGGTCGGGGTCCTTCTGGCAGGTTGGATCGGAGGGTGCCATCAGCTCGGGTCGTGCTCCATGCTCCAGCCCATCGGATCGTGGTGATGCTTCAGGTTGGAATCCATCAGATCGGGTCGTGATGCCCATTTGCAAGCCGGGTCGGGGCACTTCAGTTCGGGGCATAGCACTGCATCGGTTTGGGTTCGTGGATGGTTTCCCCCTCCGTGTTGGATCGTGGCATGCGGTTCGGTTCGCAGAGACTAATCGCGATCAGGTCGGGGTGGCGATAGGGCGATCCGATCCGGGTTCTGTACAAATTCCTGCAACTCTTCCAGCGACTGTTTTACGCGATTCGATGGCGTTTTCAACCATTCTAACTATTCTAATCAATCACAAAGCATAACATACAGTCGTAGCAACAAGTAGAAATGACCTCAAACACCAAAACATCAATATGATAGGTTAAAATGGATCAAACATAGCCAAAACCCATATTTTTCCCTTAAGCATGTTTAGGTGAAACTTATGATATGATTAGCAAAACTTAACCAAATTAACCCAAATTCATATCAGAGGTCTAAAATATCATTTAAGAATTTATAGATATTTTTCCAGAATTTATTTATGTATAAATTCGCTAATTAACACTAATTACCCTTAATTAACCATAATTAGTGAGGAACTATGCAAATCACTCACCTTAGCCACAAATAAAACTTAGATCTGGAATAAATCTCTGATTTGGTGCGAATCCCAATGCTAAACAGCAGCTCTAATCTTGATTTGGTGTTGATTCGCCTTGATTTGATGTTGCTAAGCTTAATCTTCAAGTAGAAAGTGATTTGGAGGTGATTTAGAGGTTGGAGGCCATTTTTAGGGTTTCTTAGAGGTAAGTGGAGGCTAGAAAACTGAAATGGAATGAAACCCTAACTCATTTCAGCCTCCCCATAACCCTAATCCCGAAATGGGTTATGGGCCCATTCACTAATCACCCTATTTGGCCCGGTTAAGCAGTTTTCACCTTCCAAACCTTATTTCAGCCATATCTCCCAAACGATAAGTCCGTTTTTCACATGTGACGACTCTACGGAAAGGTAAACCATCAAACGAATCTAATGGAAGTGGTTTCAAGGAAAAATTCCTTTCCAATCAAATGTTATGGCCAAAACAAGATCAGCTAGGGGCAAAACGGTCATTTAAAAATCGGCAAAAATCATGAACATGGGAAATGACTCTAATGGTTGTTTCCCAAAGTTACATGACCATACAACTTCATATGGGAAAGAAATAAATATTCAACGATCCTCCGATGCGTAGAATGCGGGTTGTTACATTCTCCCCCCCTTAAGAAATTTCGCCCCCGAAATTCCCTAACCAAAACACACAAAGGGTCCCGCATGCCTATCAGCCATAAAACAACAATCAAACATGCAAAACAGGCAAAACAAGTCTATCCTAGCATGCGGAATAATTAAATCGCAAAGAAAATCTTACCAGGAAAAGAGTTCTAGATATGTCTTCCTAATGCTCTCCTCTATCTCCTAAGTACAGTCATTCTCGTTCTCGTCCCACTGAACCTTGACTAGCTTCACCGCCTTCCTTCGAAGTTGCTTCGTATCGTGCTCGACAATACGAATCGGCTTGCGGTTCCCAACCGCCTCGGGTTCTACTTCGAAGTCCTCTAACTGATCAGGTGAAATAGTCGTGTCTGGGTCATGCACGAACTTCCTTAGCTGGGAAACATGAAATACGTTGTGAACTCCCGCCATCTTCTCTGGTAATTCAACTCTATACGCCAAATTCCCAACTTGTTCGAGGACTGGGAATGGACCAACAAATCTTGGTGCTAATTTGCCTCTCCTTCCAAATGGAATCACGCTCTTCAACGGAGAAATCTTGACAAACACCAAGTCACCAACAGAGAATTTTAAGTCTCTTCTCCTCTTATCAGCATAAATCTTCTGCCTATCTTGGGCAGCCTTCATTCGTTGTTGAATGAGCTTAATCTTGTATGAAGTTTCTCTTACCACATCTGGTCCAAGTACAAACTTCTCACTGGTCTCTATCCAACATGATGGTGAGTTGCACGGTCTTCCATACAAATCTTCATATGGAGCCATACCGATACTGGATTGGTAACTATTATTATATGCAAACTCTACTGGATGCAAATGGTCATCCCATGATCCACCAAAATCCAATATACAAGCTCTCAAGAGATCTTCCAATATACGATTCACCCGCTCTGTCTGACCGTCAGTTTGAGGATGATACGCGGTACTGAGATGTAATTCTGACCCTAGACCCTCTTGTAAGCTCTTCCAAAATCCACTAGTAAACAACGGATCTCGGTCACTCACAATGTCTTTGGGTACTCCATGAAATCTCACTACCCACTTCATATACAGTTCTGCTAACTTAGCTGCTGTTCTGTTTGACTTAACTGGTATAAATCTTGCACTCTTGGTCAATCGATCCACAATTACCCAAATGGTATCATGTCCCGATCTAGTTCTTGGTAGACCATCAATGAAATCCATCGAGACTTGCTCCCATTTCCATTCGGGAATTTCTAATGGTTGCAACAAACCACTAAGCTTCTTTTTCTCGGCTTTAACTAGCTGGCAATTCATGCACTTGGATATAAACTTCCCAACGTCTCTTTTCATCCCTTCCCAGTAGTAAGTCTGCTTCATGTCTCGATACATCTTATCACCACCGGGGTGTATAGTCAGTTTTGAGTGATGACATTCTCTAAGCACTTCATCTCTCAAACCATTCACGTTGGGTACAACTAGTCTTCCATTCTTTCGAAGCCATCCTTATCGATCAAGCCCATACAAATTCATTTCCTCATCATTTCCCCTTTCCAACTTGGAGATGATTTCCAATAGATTAGGATCGTTCCTTTGACTGGAACCAACCCTCTCAATCAAAGTGGGTCTGATCGTCAAACTAGCTAACATCTCTGGATCTAACTCGCACTTTGGTCTGAAATCGTACCCTGCGATAAACTCCAGTTGCTTCCTTTCTAGAAACATAGCCCCTAAACTGGCATGTCTCCTGCTCAAGGCATCGGCTACCGCATTGCCTTTCCCAGGTGTATATGCGATATCAAAATCATACGAAGCCAAGAACTCTAACCATCTCTGCTGACGGAGATTCAGATCCTTCTGAGAGAAAAGATACTTTAACGACTTATGATCAGTAAAGAACTCGAATCTTTCTCCCAAGAGATAATGTCTCCACATCTTCAGTGCAAACACGATCGCTGCCAATTCCAAATCATGGGTAGGATACATTTTCTCATGCGGCTTCAATTGTTGACTAGCATAAGCTACTACCCTACCTCCTTGCATCAATACTGCACCTAGTCCGGTACCACAAGCATCCGTGTATACCGTCATCTCTTCATTCCCTTTATGAATGACTAATACTGGCGCACGCGTCAAATTTTCCTTTAGACTCTTGAATGCATTTTCACACACTCTGTCCCAGATGAAGGCTTGATTCTTCTTAGTCAACTGAGTCAACGGTGTTGCTATCTTGGAGAAGTCCTGGATAAACTTACGATAATATCCAGCTAATCCCAAGAAACTTCTTACGTTTGTTGCATTCTTGGGCGTAGACCAATCCTGTACCGTAGACACCTTCGCAGGGTCCACGGCAATACCATTCTCTGAAACAACATGGCCCAAGAATCTCACTTCCTCCTCCAGAAGTGACACTTAGAAAACTTCGCTTTCAATTTGGTGTTTTCTCAACACCTCCAACATTGTCCTCAAATGTTCCTTGTGTTCCTCCTCTGCCCTCGAGTAAACAAGGATATCGTCCACGAACACAAGAACAAACTTATTCAATTGATCTCTGAATACCTTATTCATAAGATCCACGAAGTATGTTGGTGCATTGGTCAACCCAAATGGCATGACCAACCACTCATAGAATCCAGACAGCGTCCTAAATGTCGTTTTTGCTATACTATCAGCTGCTACTCGGAGCTGATGAAATCCTGTCGCGAGGTCCAACTGGGAGTACACTCTTGCTCCTTCCAGTTGATCAAACAAATCATCTATCCACGGTAGAGGATACTTATTCTTCCTCGTCACCTTATTCAACTCGCGATAGTCCACACACAAATGAAGGAAACCATCTGCCTTAGTGGCAAACACAACGGGTGCTCCCCACTCGGAAACACTTCTTCTAATAAATCCCTTCTTCAAAAGATCGCTTACTTGCACCTCGAGCTCTCGTTGCTCCCCTGGTGCCATACGATGAAGTGGCATCACTATAGGTCTGACATCTTTCACTAAATCAATACGGAACTCAATCTCTTGGTGTGGTGGAAGTCCGGTCACTTCCTCGAAAATGTCCGAGTACTGGCCAGCCACGGGCACATCTGACAACTCATTATGCGGGATGTCGAGGGAATTTATAAAACTAGCCATTACCCCATCACTAGGTAGACTACCAAACACTACCCTCCGCCCATCATCCGCTCTAACTGTCACCAAAAAGCCCTCACAGTCTACCACCACCCCGTATCTTTGGAGCCAATCGACCCCCAATATAATGTCATACCCAGTAAAGCCCAAAACAAAGCAATCACAAACAAACATACATCCATGACTCGATAAGACCAAGTTTCGGCAAATCATACTAAGGTTAGACGAACCACCAATCGGGTTCGTCACAACCAACGGTCTATCGACTATCTCGGGTTCCACTCCCAACCTATCTACCAGGTCACTAGATATGAAGGAACGGGAAGCTCCAGTATCAAACAAAACTCGAACTGGTACATCATAAATAGAAAGCATACCTTGAATTACGACATTCTTTCCTTTATCCGTCGCAGTTGGGGCATTCGACGAAGAAGGAACAACATCGATAGCATATGCTTTCACAATCTGCTTCTCTTTAAGAGGTTGTGGACACTTATCCTTATGATGTCCCACTTGGCCATAGTTGTAGCACTTCCTATCCGCTGGCTTGGCCCGACATTCTTTGGCATAATGGCCTTTCTTACCACAGCTGAAGCACTCAACATCTTTCTTACTCTTTTTCTGGCCATCCTTAGCTTGGTTCTGCTTCCTCTTTTTTTGAGAGTTATTCTTGCCTCCACCGCCTGCTTGCGGCTTTGGCCCTTCTGCAGATGCGACCTCGGTCTTTGGCTTAGGGTAAAGACTCTCTGATCTCAAAGCTTTCCCAACAATCGATTCAAAAGTCTCCTCGATGTGGTTAATAAGCCTTTCCCCCCAAGTATCCATCCAACCCAATAATGAACTTCTCACTCTTCTTCTCAGGAGTATCGATAAAAGATAGTCCATACTTCGACAAAGTGTCGAACTCAGCAATATAGTCAGAGACTGCCCTACCATTCTGCTTGAGTTCCAAAAATCTCTTAAACAACACTGACTTCTGGGCAGCTGGAATGAACTTCTCGTTAAAGCGAGCCTTGAACTGATCCCAAGTAACCTGATCCTCTGGAGTAGCTGTTCTAATGGCATTCCACCAATTCATTGCTCGCCCTTGCAGCTGACGAGACACTAGCCTTCTCTTCATCGCACCCTCGATACCCAAGTCATCGAAGATACGATCATAGCTATCCAACCAATCCTGAACATCTGTGGCCGACTCCGTTCCATGGAACGGCTTCCCACCAAGGTTAGTGTAATCCTTGCACAACTTGGCGAAATCGACCCTAGGCGCCTGCACTACTGGACCACCACCACCATTTCCGGGATTGGGAATTGCTCCCTGAACATCCCTAAGCATCTCCCTTATGAAGTTAGTGAACATCGTCCTCATGTCAGGAGCATTTCCATTACTGGTCCCTCTACCAGCACCTCTTGCGTATCGGCTCATCGTTCAATCTGTAAGGAGAAAACGATTAACGACCCCATAGTGGTGCTAGTGCAGTACGACTTCATTCTTATACTACTAATAGTGTATATATATAGATAGCTTTTGAAAACCAAAGTAATCACAAATACGTGCTCTCATATATGTATTATCTCTCCCTAGTGTCTTTCCCTAGGTTAACTACGCAACCTAGAGCTCTGATACCAAATGTGACAGCCCGCCCCGCACCAACCGACATTTACTCCTAAAGTGCGCTGTACACATGTCCAGTTAGCATGGGACGGTCGCCAAAGAAAGGAAAGAAGACGAAGAATCAACAAAGAACCTGTAGAATGTCTCACAGCGCATAGAACAAAATATGATAACAACATACTTGACATAAAACAGGAGAAACAGTGCATAAGCAGAAAACCAGAACAAAGCATCATAGCAGCGGAAATCATAAGTAGTGACCACCAATGACACAGGGAGAATATATGTAGATATCATACGTAGGAGCCTCCTGCTCGTCTCCGAATCAGCTACTCGTGCATCACCAGCTAACCTGTCTCTAGTCTGCTCGTGTGAGCACCCAAAGTAATAAGAAGAGACATAAAACTCTGGGTCAGACAAAAAGTCTGGTATGAGCGATAAGCAGCTAATCAGAACAATAACCGGTATACTAAACCATACCTGAACCTGGACCTGCAACCAAAGAGTTAGCACTACATACTATACAACACTCTAAGGTGCTACTAAACAGATGGTGTAAAGCATACGGGGGTGGGGGTGTGCATGTCATAGTGATGGAAAACAATCAAACATAGCAACCATCCTCACTTCTCTCACTCAGTGCGTAAAGCATACGATATTCACTACTTCGATCACCTCAACACCTTGCTATGATCACTTTGCCCCATGAAGTCATAAATGGCTTCACTGCACTGATACATAGCCACTAATCCTTCGCTATGTCCACTTGCCCCCATGGAGTTATTCACCCCATCTGCGCTGGCTCATAGCCTTACTAGCTCTTTACTATGTCCACTTGCCCCATGGAGTTGTTCACCCCATCTGCGCTGGCTCGTAATCCTACTAATCCTTTACTATGTTCACTTTGCCCCTCGAGTCATGCCGACTCTACTGCACTGGCTCATAGTCTTACTACGATCACTTTGCCCCTCGAGTCATAGTGACTCTACGGCAATGATAACGTAGTCCTCTCATTCATGGTGGATCGAAGTTATGAACGTCGACAACTCCTTAGCACACGTCCCGCAGCAAAGCCCAACCATGAAGTGAACTCATTGATCCCCAACTGGATCATGAGCTCTAACTTCCATTTGGACTACCTTTGCATCTCGGGTTATTGGTCATCACCGGATCAGTTCGGATTATTCCCCACGCTCGGGTCGGATCATGGTCTTCACTTCAAGTCCAAGCATAACGGATCGTCATCACCCCAGTGGGTCGGGTCGGGGTCCTTCTGGCGGGTCGGATCGGAGGGTGCCATCAGCTCGGGTCGTGCTCCATGCTCCAGCCCATCGGATTGTGGTGATGCTTCAGGTTGGAATCCATCAGATCGGGTCGTGATGCCCATTCGCGAGCCGGGTCGGGGCACTTCAGTTTGGGGCATAGCACTGCATCGGTTCGGGTTCGTGGATGGTTTCCCCCTCCGTGTTGGATCGTGGCATGTGGTTCGGTTCGCAGAGACTAATCACGATCGGGTCGGGGTGGCGATAGGGTGATCCGATCTGGGTTCTGTACAAATTCCTGCAACTCTTCCAACGACTGTTTTACGCCATTCGATGGCGTTTTCAACCACTCTAACTATTCTAATCAATCACAAAGCATACCATACAGTCATAGCAACAAGTAGAAATGACCTCAAACACCAAAACATCAATTTGATAGGTTAAAATGGATCAAACATAGCCAAAACCTCATATTTTTCCCTTAAGCATATTTAGGTGAAACTTATGATATGATTAGCAAAACTTAACCAAATTAACCCAAATTCATATCAGAGGTCTAAAACATCATTTAAGAATTTATATATATTTTTCCAGAATTTATTTATGTATAAATTCGCTAATTAACACTAATTACCCTTAATTAATCATAATTAGTGAGGAACTATGCAAATCACTCACCTTAGCCACAAATAAAACTTAGATCTGAAATAAATCTCTGATTTGGTGTGAATCCCAATGCTAAACAGCAGCTCTAATCTCGATTTGGTGTTGATTCGCCTTGGTTTGATGTTGCTAAGCTTAATCTTCAAGTAGAAAGTGATTTGGAGGTGATTTAGAGGTGGAGGCCATTTTTAGGGTTTCTTAGAGGTAAGTGGAGGCTAGAAAACTGAAATGGAATGAAACCCTAACTCATTTCAGCCTCCCCATAACCCTAATCCTGAAATGGGTTATGGGCCCATTCACTAATCACCCTATTTGGCCCGGTTAAGCAGTTTTTCACCTTTCAAACCTTATTTCAGTCATATCTCCCAAACGATAAGTCCGTTTTTCACATGTGACCACCCTACGGAAAGGTAAACCATCAAACAAATCTAATGGAAGTGGTTTCAGGGCAAAATTCATTTCCAATCAAACGTTATGGCCAAAACAAGATCAGCTAGGGGCAAAACGGTCATTTAAAAATCGGCAAAAATAATGAACATGGGAAATGACTCTAATGGTTGTTTCCCAAAGTTACATGACCATACAACTTCATATGGGAAAGAAATAAATATTCTACGATCCTCTGATGCGTAGAATGCGGGTTGTTACAAATTCTTAGGAAGATGGATTGCACGTTGATTATCATAATACAAGACATACCTCTTTTGTGTAAATCCAAGCTGACGAACAAACCGCTTCATCACATAACTCCTTACGTGCCTCTGTCGCTGCAATAAACTCTGACTCAGTAGTAGACAAAGCCATACATTTTTGTAGCCTAGATTGCCAAGACATTGCTCCCTCTGCAAAAATGACCAAATAACCCGAAGTAAATTTTCTTAAGTCAATATCACCTGTCATATTAGAATCTGAATAACTAACGAGACAAAGCTTGTCACTCCCAAAACAATGCTTTATATCAGCAGTACCTTATAAGTATCTCATAATCCACTTCATAGCACCCCAATACTCTTTACCTGGATTGGAAAGAAATATGCTAACCAAACCGACGACATGAGCTATATCGAGCCGAGTGCAAACCAATGCATACATCAAACTACCCACGGTGGAAGCATAAGGAACATGCACCATCTTCTCCTTCTCTTTTGTTGTCGAAAGACACTGTTGAGAACTCAACTTAAAATGCATAGTAAGTGGAGTACTCATAGGCGTTGCTTTCTCCATATTGAACCTTTTAAGCACTCTTTGATATATGCTTCCTGAGACAGCCATAATTTTCGAGCTTTGCGATCACGAGTAATCCTCATTCCTAAAATGTTCTTCGCAGGCTCAAGTTCCTTCATGAAGAAAGTCTTGCTCAACAGTTGCTTCAAATTAGCAATCCGATCTGCATTTTGCCCTACAATAAGCATGTCATCAACATAAAGTAGCAAAATGATAAAATCATCATTAGCAAATTTCTTCACGAAAACACAATGATCATTATACGTCTCTTGGTATCCTTTCTCCTCCATAAAAGAGTCAAATTTGTGATACCATTGTCTTGGAGCTTGTTTTAGACGTACAAACACTTCTTCAATTTGCACACATATTTTTCCTTCCCCTTAACTTTGAAGCCCTCTGGTTGTTCCATGTAAATGTCTTCTTCAAGGTCACCAAAAGCGGTCTTCACATCCAACTGCTCAACTTCTAAATTAAAACTAGTAGCAAGACCCAGAACAACTCTAATCGAAGACATCTTGACAACCGGTGCAAATATCTCTTCAAAGTCAATTCTCTTTCTTTGGTTGCATCCTTTTACTACAAGTCTTGCTTTATACCAAAACATCTTTGCATTTTCATCTTGCTTCTGCTTGTAAACCCAACGATTTTTCAAAGCCTTCTTTGCCTTCGGTAGTTTCACTAGATCAAATGTGTTGTTATCATGCAACGACTTCATCTCTTCTTTCATTGCATCCAACCAAAGTTTCTTATCATCGTTGTCTATAGCTTTCTTAAAGGTCTCAGGTTCTCCTCCGTCAGTTAAGAGAACATACTCGGAAGAAGAATACCTAGTGGAAGGAAGTCGTTCCCTGGTAGATCGCCTTACAAAGGTTGTTTGAGTTTCAGGAGGAGCATGATGATCAATTTCAGCATCTTCATCATGGGGATCATCTTCCTCAGGAACATGACCTTCATTGTCATTTTCTTGTACATGCTTAGTTTGAGTTGGTGCAGAAGTTATTGGAGTTGCAGGATTCAAAGGAGGGAGATCTAAATCAACCAGACCATGGCCACTATGAGATGCAGTTTCTTGTGATTTTTGAATGTCTTCAATTGTTTGATCTTCAACAAAGTCTACATCCTTGCTACGAATCAATTTCTTCTCTATAGGATCATAAAACTTGTAGCTGAACTTGTCAAGAACCATAGCCCACAAAGATGCATTGGAGAGTATTGGAATCCAGCTTCGATCTTTCATCATTAGGCACATGCACAAATGCCTTACACCCAAAGACACGTAAATGACAGTGAGAAATCTCCTTGCCAAGCCAAACTTTATCTAAAACATCACCATTCAAAGAAAAACAAGGAGACAAATTAATCACATGCGTAGCAATAAACAAAGCTTCACCCCAAAAGTGTTTTAGCAACTTAGCCTCTGAAAGCATGCACCTCATTCTCTCTAACAAAGTCCTATTCATTCTCTCTACTACACCATTCAACTGTGGAGTCTTCTTTGGTGTAAACTGATGTCGAATACTTTGTGCCTTACAATATTCATCAAGTGGGCTTATGTACTCACCACCATTGTCAGAATGTAAATACTTTAGCTTTTTACCAGATTGCCTTTCAACCAAGGCAGGAAACTGCTTAAAATCATCAAGTAATTGATCTTTTGTTTTTAAAACATATGTCCACAATTTCTTTAAACAGTCATCAATAAAAGTAACAAAGTAAAGTGCACCACTAAAGGTCTTAACTTTTAATGGACCACAAACATCAGAATGAACAAGATCAAGCAAACCTGATTTTCTTGAAGGAGGATGTCCCTTAAAGGAGACCCATTGCACTTAGCCCCTTTTCACTTCAAATCAGGTAGTGCATTTTTCTTCATCAAACAACTTAGTCCCTTTTCACTTATATGGCCAAGTCTTCTATGCCAAAATTTTGCAAGATCATCATTTGCCACATTTACAGAATCAGTGGGAATTGAGGCTTGCAGCAAGTACAGGCTTGTGTGCTTCTTCCCACGAGCTAGCACCATGTTTCCTTTAGTAAGCTTCCATTGACCACCATGAAAAGTGTTACTGTAGCCATCGTCATCGAGTTTTCTAGTAGAGATCAAGTTTATTCGGATTTCTGGAACATGTCTAACATTTTTAAGCATTAACTTTGCTCCAATATTAGTCACCAAACATACATCTCTAATGCCCACAACCTGAGCCACACCATCATTACCTATCTTTAACACCCCAAAGTTACCAGGTGTATAAGGTGTGAAGAATTCCTTCCGATATGTCACATGTAATGATGCTCCACTATCAATGACCCAACTCGACTCATATTTAGCAAGGTTCACATAACTCTCATCATGTATAATGATAAGATCACCATCAGTTGCAGTAGCTGGTCGATCGTCGTTACTGCAATCTTTTTCATCTTGCTTCTTATCTTCCATGCCTTTACAAACTTGTTATCTCTTCTCCACTTATGGCAATATTTCTTAATGTGGCCTGATTTATCACAATAATGGCACTTCATATTTGTGTATCTTCCACGAGATTTGCTTCTGCTTTTGTCTCTGGAAACTGGAGCTTTATTCTTGCTTCTTCCTCTGTTTTCAGCAACATATGCTTCCTCGGATGAAGAAGACACACCATGACATTTCTTCCTCATCTCCTCATTCAAAATACGAACTTTGGAAATATCCAGTGTAATTTTGCCATGTGGTGCTGAATTGCAAAGTGTCGTTCTGAAAGAGTCCCATGAATCAGGAAGAGTGCCAAGTAACAAAAGTCCCTGAATTTCATCATCAAAATTTATATCCATAACTGATAATTGTTGAATAATACCATGAAAATCATTCAGGTAATCAGAAAGTAACTTACTTGAATTGTACTTCAAGCCCATCAATTGCTTGATTAGGTACAATTTATTATTTCCAAACTTATTAGCATAAAGGGATTCCAGTTTTTGCCATAGTGACCTAGTATGAACATCATCATTTATATGATTCAAAACATTATCATCAACCCACTGACGAACAAATCCACACACCTGTTCATGTTCAAATAGCCATCGATCATCGTTTTACCTTCTGGTTTTCATCACTAAACACAGGTAAATGCCAATTTTTGACATACAACAATTCTCTCATTTTTTCTCTTCCAAATGTGATAGTTAGTACCATTCAAACTAATCATTCTACTAGTGTTGATATTACTAGAATCCATCATGGGATTACTACAAATTAATCAACCTTCCTCTGATACCAGTTTGTTATAAATGGTACAGACAAATCCAGCAAAATGCACCACAATCACCAAGGATCAATTCAAATAATCAACAGAACAAGAGATAATAATAAAGTAGGAACACATACGAATTTTTAACGTGGAAAACCTCTTCAATGTGAAGAGTAGAAACCATGGGACCAATGATGGGGGTTCTCCCAAACTTCTCTTATTATGATAATGGAGTGATACACAAATCCAAATCCAAGTCACAAAGAGGATACACAAATTATCCAATAATTGCTAGCAATAATAGCATCAAAACAAAAGCGAGAAAAGTGAAAAATATCACGAGGAAACAGAGCTCAGAAACGATGTGACATCACACAAAAAACACGCCAGCAAAGGGCAATCTCAAAGTAGTAGAAGCAGCCCACAAAATCTCGGAGAAGCTGACAAAGTTTTGATGGTAGATATCTATATACCAATGCTGTTAAAATTCATGTTGTTGATTTGTTATTCGTTGCCCAAAATGTGGATATGTATATATAGCCACCAAAAGACACCTTGAAGTCTCCATTCAACAACCTTATTTAATAAGATGACAATTCCCATCAAGGTGCAATTACCAAGGCACACCAAAGGACAATAAGTCACCTTTTCAATCTCCTTGTTGTCTCCAGTTTGTTATGAATGACACAGACAAACGCAACAAAATGCACCACAATCACCAATGATCAATGCAAATAATCAACAGAACAATAGACAATAATAAAGTAAGAACACACATGAATTTTTAACATGGAAAACCTCTTCGATGTGAAGAGTAAAAACCACGGGACCAATGATGGGGGTCCTGCCAAACTTCTCTTATTACGATAATGGAGTGATACACAAATCCAAATCCAAGTCACAAAGTGGATACACAAATTATCCAACAACAGCTAAGAGTAACAACATCAAAACAAAAGCGAGAAAGGTGAAAAATATCACCAGGAAACAGAGGTCAGAAATGATGTGACATCTCGCAATACACACGCCAGCAAAGGGCAATCTAAATATAGTAGAAGCAACCCACAAAGTCTCGAAGAAGCTGACAAAGTTTTGATGGTAGATATCAATTTACCAATGTTGTTCAAATTGATGTTGTGACTTGTTATTCGCTGCCCAAAATGTGGATATGTATATATAGCCACCAAAAAGACACCTTGAAGTCTCCATTCATCAACCTTATTTAATAAGATGACAATTCCATCATGGTGCAATTACCAAGGCACACCAAAGGACAATAAGTCACCTTTTCAAATAAAAACACAAAATACTGTAGCAACATTTATTGCTCCAAATAAATATGAGTTTGACCATATAGGAAGGGACCCGTTCCTAGTAGTTATAGATAGAGAAGGGGTAGAACCTGACAACTACCAAAATGCTCATTGTATAAAGATGGCTTGCGATAAAATTAGTCAGGTTGATCTTGAGAAATGATTGAGTGGATATGTTTGCAAGTTAAATCATTGTAACTTCAACACAAGCTAAGGAAAATGGTTGAGTGAACATTTCTATGAAAGTTCTTGAGTGAATGTTTCTATGTAAATAAAATGAGACCTATTGTGCCTAAAAATTGTGTGCAATATTTTTGAAAATACATACCTTTTTTACCTTTAATTGAGGACATTGGTGTAATATTTTTGATTAAGTGAATCATTTTATTGTAAACTTATTTTCATAGAAGCATTCACTCAATCATTTTACCTAGTATGTTCACTTAACTGCTGTCATTTTAATTTAAAACTTATGCAGCCATATGGCTTTCAGTTGACCTTTTCAATGCTACTTCACCCGCAATTGCATGAATAAGAAACCCTATATATAACAAGCAGTAGTCCAATGTAAAGCTCTTTTGGAAATGCCAGATTAAAGCTTTAATTTCACTCCGAAAACCATGGATTCAATTGTTACAAAACGTCCCCCTTCTTTACAACAATGGGTCTACAATGATCTAATTAAAAAAATGGTTTTGGATAATGATTTTGCATGTCATATCTTTGTCGTTGGCATTCCTGGTTCTTCGAAATATTACCTTCACATTATCAAATTCATCTAATTTAGCTTTTATTTTGAAATTGATGATTTACTCATTTTATATTGCAGAGATAATACTGATCAAGCTGACAATAATTGTAATAAAAGTTGAAGGTCATTTAGTTAAGTGAATCATTGAAATAAAAGTTTACAATCAATTGGTTAAGTGAATCATTTTTGAAAATACATACCTTTTATACCTTCTGATTGATGACATTGGTATAATATTTTAGTCAAGTGATTTCCCTTCTAATTGAGTGAACATACTGGGTAAAATGATTAATTGAATCAACACTGTAGGTCTCATTTTATTGAAAATATGTATCTTTTATACCTTCTAATTGATGACATTGGTGTAATATTTTTGGCTTTCTATTGTTCCAATATGTAGGTTGAATTGAAACTTTAAGTACTCGCAATTGAAGCATCAACGGCAGCGATATTTTGTAAGTACTTTTTCCTCTCCTATTTACAGTATCATACATTGTTATATTTCTTTACAATAAATAATTGAATCCACTATGTAATGGCGTAGATGCATTTCAATACGATTGAACCGACTTTAGTTCACTTATTAAGCTACATATCTACTACTTCGTACTTTTTCAATTTTGTTCGTTTGTCCACTCTGGTAATCAGCTGTGAATTTTCAATAAATTACACGGTCATACCATTCATCACCTTTTTTTATAAAGAAACAATTTTGTATTGACATGAAATATAGTATTAATATTTTATGTAGCCATAGGGGCAGTAAATTCAATGATTTTTCACATGTTTTGTTGATTATAACTAATTTTTACTACCTGGAATGTTCATGTTTCAGAAAGTATTCATGTTCCAATTAGTTGAATGCTCTGTCTTTGGTTTTTCCTTCAAACCTTTCCCTTAGCTTGGCGATCTTATAGAATGTTTGTTAATTTGGTTTATTGAGTGAATGATTTAGTTTAAATAAGTTTATGTTCTTTGAATATTGGAATTTCAAATTCTAAATGGTCAATCGTTTAGATAAAATTTGAGGAATTGATGATCGGAGATTACAGTGACAGCTAAGCCAGAATAACGCTTAGAAGAAGGGCTGAGCCCAAACCCAATACGCATGTATAGAATATAAAAGTTGTTGCTCTCTGTACTAGCCGACACTCTTTAACACTCCCCCACAAAAGTAAGGGTTTCGTAACCCTAATTTTTGCTTTCTCCATGATAAAATAAATCCGATTTGAGTGCTGAATCTTGCAATTTGACTCTGCATAAGCTTTTAGGGTTCGATCTAGTTGATTTGAAGTTCAACGCCATCTCACTTTTCATTTCGGATGGGTTCTCAAGGCTTTGCCTTCAGGTTCTTCCAAGTTTCGAGCTTTTTCTCTTGATTGATCAATAATGGCAGCTCGAGGTTTGTTTTGTCCTTCAGATTTGTTCTTTGACACTTCAACGACGATCAAATCTGACCCAAATCTGGTATAATTTTTAACTGATATAGCTTTATTCAAAATATCTGCGCATTGATTTGCTCCAGTATATGATTAACTTTAATTTCACCCTTCTGTACTAGCTCTCTAACAAAATGAATGTCTATTTCGATGTGCTTTGTTCTTGAATGTTGCACTGGATTTTCAGTCATATACACTGCACTTCTAATGTCACACCAGAGATTCGGTTGCATGTTCGACTTTAGCTTGAGCTCATGTAACATAGATTGTAGCCATTTAATTTCTGCTGTAGCATTAGCAATACTTCTATATTCAGCTTCAGTGCTGATTCTAGAAATTATAGGCTGTTTTTTTTAACACCACGATATTAGGCTGTGACCAAAGTAGATGCAATATCCACTTGTTGATCTTCTATCATCGGGATCAGAAGCCCAGTCAGCATCAGCATATCCTGTTAAGCTTAGGTATTGACTTGTCTTTAGTGATAGCCCAAAATTGATAGTTCATTTGAGATAGCGTAATATCTTTTAACTGCTTTCCAATGTGTTTCCATGGGTTTCTGCATAAACTGAGATAATTTATTAACACTATATGATATGTTAGGTCATGTTATAGTTGCATACTTAAGCGCACCTATAACACTCATGTATTCAGTAACATTTGATATTGCCTCTCCCCCATACTTAGAATAATTCTGACTACTTATCATAGGAGTTGGTTGCGGTCTGGCATCTATCATTTTTGTTTTGATGAGTAACTCAGTTATGTATTTTCTTTGACATAGTATCATTTCTGATTCAGTTCTTTTGACCTCTATGCCCAGAAAATAACTTAAATCACATAAATTTTTGATTGAAAATTGTTGATTTAAGTACTGAGTTAGCTTATCAATATCATCAGGGTTGCTGCCAGTCACAATTAAATCATCTACATATATCAATATATAAACTGTTGATAAAATATTTGTCTTGATGAATAATGAGTTGTTAGATTTGGTAGGCTGATATCCCAATTTTGTTAGGGTATTTTTCAGCCTATCAAACCAAACTCGTGGAGCCTGAGTAAGGCCATAAATAGCTTTATTCAGTTTACATACGAGATTTTGATCATGGTTGTAACCCTGTGATTGATGCATATAAATTTCTTCTTCCAAAGTGTCATTTAAGAATGCATTGTTAACATTCTAGATGCTTAACCTGCCATTTTTGCATAATGCAACCGTGAGAATAAGCCTGATGGTGGTTGGTTTTACTACAGGAGAGAAGGTTTGATTAAAATCAAATCCAAATTCCTGAGTGAAACCTTTTCCAACTAACCTTTATTTGTATTTATTAATGGAACCATCAAGATTTTTTTTAACTTGTATGTCCAGCTGTATCCTACCACATTTTGGTCGACAGATGGACATACAAGTTCCCAAGTTTTGTTTCCAATGAGAGCATTATACTCCTTATCCATAACTTCCTTCCAGTTTTTGGTTCTAATTGCCTGTTCAAAAGAGTTAGGCTCACAATAACTTGTAGATGTAGCATAAGCTTTCAGTTTGAAAATACCACTTTTATCCCTAGTAACCATTGGATGGCCAGTCTGAATTTGTGGCACATTTGATGGCGAGCTATAATTGTTCTCTGTATCAGTTGATTATTCAGATCTGGTGCTTTTAGAATTGACAGTGTCACTAACAGTTTGATTTTCTGAATCTGTAGGAGTATGCATGGCGTGGCTAGGTTGTTGTATGTGATCATGGCTTCTAGAATTGGGTTGTGATGATTGAACAACTTCAGCAACCTCATTTCCATCAGTCTAATGCCATGATTCAGAATATATTGCAATTGCAGGTATGGTTGTATCAGCATTCCTTACCTTACTAGTTGTTTTGATTTCTTTGCTGCTAAAAGGAAATACTATTTCGTTGAATATTACATGTCTTCTAACATATATTTTACCTGTCTCATCAAGACACTTGTACCCCTTTTGATTAGTAGTATAGCCCAGAAATGTACAAGGTCTGGACCTGAAATTTAACTTGTTAGCATTGTACGGTCTTAAGTAAGGAAAGCACATACATCCAAAGGGTTTTAGACTATGATAATCAAGTTTAACACTGTACATCTTATCAATCGGTGTTAAGTCCTTCAATAATTTGGTTAGTTGTCTGTTAATCAGAAATACTGAAGTATTGAAGGCTTCAGGCCATCATTTTAGGGGTAATTTAGCCTATGCTAGCAGTGTTAATACTGATTCCACTATATGTCTGTGCTTTCGTTCAACAAGACCATTCTGTTGAGAAGTGTAGGGGCAAGTAGTTCTATGAATGATTCCTCTTTTAGTAAAGTGATTGTTAAAAATTTTGAACTCACTTCCTCCATCAGACTGAAGTGTTTTCACAGATGCATTTAATTTCCTTTCAGCCATAGTGATAAAATTAATAATAGCATTACATGTTTCAGATTTGGCTTTAAGGAAATAAATCCATGTAAATCTCGAGTAAGCATTAACAAATGCTATATAATACTTGTAACCAAAATCAGAATATACAGGATTTGGTCCTCATAGGTCAGTTGTAATTAATTGCAAAGGTTCAGTATAACTAGTATCTGAATCAATAAAAGGTAATCTTTGACTTTTTCCAATTGGTAATAATCACAAATATGTGGTAGAGACATAGAATCATATTGAAATATTGTTTTCAGCCAGAATTTTCATAACAATTTTAGTACTTGGATGACCAATATTACAATGCCAATGATCAAAAGATTTTTTACTGCTAATAATTTTGTACAATTCATTCAGATTACAATGTTTATCTCCTTTAATATTACTGTTGTTGGTAACAGTGTTGAACTTGTATAATCCTCCTGTCATGTTACCCTGTAAAATGGGTTCTTTAGTTAGAATGTTCTTAACTACACAATATTTAGGGTAAAACTCAAAGAAGACATTGTTATCTTGAGCGAATTGTGAAACACTAATTAAATTCTTTTTGATCTTTGGGACTGTTAATAAATTTTGTAAGTATATCTGTCTCTTGCCATTTATACTAACATTAACAATATGTGTTATAGGTATACACTTACCATTACCAACCAAAATTGAATGATTACCTCTATAATCTTTGCTCCCAAGATTTAGATTATCCAAGCTATTTGTAATATGGTGAGTAGCTCCTAAATCAGGATATCAGCCATCATCTTGTATAGTATCTAATCTTTCAATATCATTCTGATTATTGGATTAGTTTATATTGTCTTGACTGTTGCCTTCAGATTGAGACTGTGTAATAATAATGTTAGGATTAACATTTCTCCTTTGATTCTGATTTTATGTGTAATTGTTATTGAATCTGAAGTAACAGTTCAATGTTGTGTGACCCATTTTTTCACAGATCTGGCATTTGGGTCTGTTGGAGTTGCTCCATCGACCTCTGCCTCTTCCTCTTTTTGCACCACCTCCTCGTTGGTAAGATTGTTCATTTTTTCTATTGTTTTGATTTTTACCCTTAAGAACAGTGGTAAGATTTACTGAATATTCTGGTTCTTGAACCTTCTTGGCATTTATTCTGGCTTCATGGGCAAGTAGAATAGTATTTACTTCATCTATGGGTGGAACAATTTTTTGAGAGGTTATTACAGCT
This sequence comes from Allium sativum, assembly GCA_030737875.1. NCBI lineage: Eukaryota > Viridiplantae > Streptophyta > Magnoliopsida > Asparagales > Amaryllidaceae > Allium > Allium sativum. The sequence goes on along the minus strand of CM060916.1, from coordinate 133,065,096 downwards.
ACTACAGCTTCAAAATCATTGCTCGGACCATTAACCAGATATAATACTTGATCATTATTGGGTACTTTATTCCCTGTTGCATTCAATAGATCACATGGTTTCTTCACTTTAGAGATATAATATCTCATTGACAAGTTCTCCATCTTTATACTCTGCAATTGATTCTTGTAATGTAGGACTTTTGCAGATGATTGATTATTGAACTCTCTTTCAATAGTAGTCCATACATCATATGAAGAATTACATCCAATGACTTGTGGTAATAAATTTGTACTTATGGATGATAGTAACCAAGAGCTAATGAGTCTATCCTGCCTGTGATACATTACATACTTTTCATTTGCTATGGATCTATTGTTCTCATCAGTCACATATTTTGCAAGTATATCAATTGTTCCGAGAACATATCTCTCTAGACCATAGCTGTAATGACCCAAGGATTTTCGACCCTTGAAGATCGACATAAATACATTCACTGTATCTTATGTCGACCTTCCAAGCATCGAAAACACCAGAACGTTATGAGAAAGAAGTTAGAGGGTGAGAAAAGAGGGAAAGAAATATTAGAATAGAAGAAGAAGAAGAAGGACCAACACAACACAGTCTCACATCGCAGCGAAACAAAATATAATACAAAAATAAATCTTTATTGAGAGCTTTAATTAAAACTTACAATCATCAGAGTACATAAACATATCTGGACAGTTATAATAACCTGTCCTCATATACAGTCACACAGCGGAATAAATACTAGATATCATACGTCTGAACACCTACAACTCGCCTCTGGACTTCGCGGCATCCGATAACCTGGACCTGTACACCCCGGTCTAACCCGAGCATTTACAAAACACCGGGTCAGTCTGGTGAACCAAAGTGAGAAAAAACTCGTAAATCTTTAAGGGGAATCATCCAACTTGATTTTAAAGTTTAAAAATCTTTTTTTTGAAAGAAAAGGATAATCATAAGACCAAATCCACACATAAATACGGACGGTTTTTACCTTACGATAACCCAAAATGTTTTTGAAAGAATTATCTTTTCTGATATTATAATAGAGTCTAAATACAAATAAATAGAATATAGCAGAACGCTTGCATCTCACGCTCCACATATATAGTATACAATCAAAACCGCAGGCACTTATTGGAGATTAGATTCCGACTATGACAAGGTATAGAACCACCTGCCGATAGTGTATCTCTAGAGAGGAAGACACTGGGTTCAACAAGAACATCTTGCAACCCGGCCGACACATGACCGACCACTCATTTCACTTGAGTGTATCAAATGTATATCACCAACGGTTGGGCTCAAACCACCGTTTCCCGAAAAGGGACAGCATCAAAATAGATTAAAGAAGGAAATGGATTTTCTCTATATAGGTGATTATACATCCTAATGGGAGCGACCCACATAGCCATGATGCCTGCCCGATTTTTGTCATTTCCCAGTTGATGAGGCTTGAGGCTATGTTTTATCATCACATCAGATTCACTTCAAATGCCACATTGTCAGATCCATCAAAAATCACTAATTGAAGTCCACAACAATACTTTATGTGTCAGCTAAAAGAAGTTTTCTTCTCCGCTTCCACTCTTGGTATGGTTGAAGAAATCAATGTACATGACATTTCTGGAAATACTCTGTTAGACATTCATCCACACAAGTCACCCGGGAACAGGATGAACCGAAGGCACCCTCCTACTGCATTCTAGGAATCACCCTGAGAATCAGTGGAGAGAAGTCCTTGCGAATCCGTAAATTTCAACCACGACAGAATCACAGTTTATCTCTGCTTGCAAGTCAGAGATTTTAAGTAATCCTTCCACTTATGAAGATCCACGGTCTCCAATAGCTCCAACTCGAATAAGCATCTTCAACGTATTCGTATTTGCTGGGCGGAAAGGTTGAAGAGTGAAAGCACTCTACGATTAAGATTTAGCTATAAGTTAACCAGTCATGAGCTAATATCACAGCTCCAATCAAAGCAGTTCGTCCGCCTTCTGGTGGCTCTTCACTTGGTGTTCACTATTCTTTGGTATTGGCACTAACAATGGCACCGACTTGAACTTCGACTTAGTCCTCCGCTCGTGAATCTGGCTATCTCAAGATATCCGGATTCCTTTCTGATGCGCCTTATGTTTCCAAAAGGTAAGACTTTCCCCTTCCAGGGTGACCCCATTTGCCCGAGCCCTAATCGAGGAATGGCAATATCGTTTCGGCCTGGCCTCCCGGTCTTTCCGTACCAACAATCATATGAGCCAATTTTGATAGTCGGTAATTTTACTATCAAATAAAACAATCATTCATCCATATAAAAAATGTATTCACTGATTCACTACTCAGTATCATTTAGTTTCCTCAATGGACCGCCTGTTTATTATATTCTTTATATTTTCCAATATTTGAAACATCGATTTTATTTCTTATTATAAAATAAGAATATTCTCCCAATTTATTTTATTCAACTTAAAAACTTTTCGCAAACAGTTTATAATATCATTTACGGAAATCATACCTTATGTTTCCTCAACTACTCTCGTTTATAATTTAATACCATCCTTTTGAAAACCTATTTAAATCTCGATCACATTTACTTAACTAATTATTTAGTAAACTTCTTATTGGACTCTTTTTATTTATGTTAATAATCCTTTACAATATTTTAAATAAGCATGGATTCTATTATAAATAGGATCTTTATGATAATATCTTAATATCTCTTTTTCATTATATTACAACTTATTTTTAATAACTCAAATTTATTCGTTTAAAACCACATAAGCAAGACTTCTATAAAACTCATATTAATATCTTATATAATTCTTATATTGATATACTTTTCAAATTCTCATACTGGTATTTACCGAAACAATTCAACTTATCCTCCGTAACGAACGTTACAGATTTTCTTTCAAAACCATTTTACTTATCACGTTCTCTTTAACTCATACTCGACCACTTATTCGTTGTCTAAAAACATATAATAATTCTTTTAAAACTTATATCTAAAAATAGTTCATCTACTTTGTAACGAACGTTGCAAAACACATTTACAAACCTCTAACTTTATTTACTAGCTCGGATTCGTTTCCAAAACTTTAAATTTCCATCTACAAAATCCTTTGTAATTTAATTACAACAACTTATCATTCGTTTCCCATTTCCACATCTTTAACTGCATTTAAAAATCTCATTTTCAATTCATTATTGACAACCAATATTTGCTGTTGTTATTCAAAACTTTTAACATCATTTACTCTTGCTAGCAGATACCATTCCAAACTTCGGACTACCACACTCCGATCTTCGGAATAACACTCATTTCGATTAATCATTCCGACTTCGGAATAACACATTCCGAACCTCAGAATAAGCCTCGCTTCCGTTTACTTAACTGAATCCCATTCATAAATTTCATTTATAAATTCATATTCGTAATTTCAACTTCAATTTCTTTTAAAATATGAAATCCCATTTCCAAATCATTACTCCTTTCAAATCTGTCGATTTGTTACTCTTATTCACAAAATGTTATTTAATCACATTTCGCATTATTTAAAACACCATTTGTTAAAATGATCGTTTATCACAAAATATCACTCTTTAAACTCTTTTATAAATTCTCGTCTATCCATGATTCAATTATTCTATTCCACTGTTTTGAGCTCCCTTTAAACTTCCTTTACAACCGTTAAGGCCCTTATAAGACCATTTCAACATTTAAATAACTAACACGATAAATTGAAGTCGTTTAACATTTATTCAATAATATCTTACACCTCTATTTGTTATATTTTATATCTATTCAAAAAAATTGTAAATTTCACTTTGACTATTATCTTTACAATAAAAATCATATTTTCAAAACCTTATAAAAATATATTAATATCTTTGAAACCATTCTAAATTCATTTAATATCGATTTCGAAAAAATCATTTCTTTTAATGACGGTACTAAAGAGGCAAATGGCTACTATAGCACCAAACCGTGAAATATATTCCAATTCACGTTCAAAACAAACAATATGATCATATTGATAAACGTTATCAACAACAGTGAGGAATCGTGTTGGATTCCTCCAACCTGTTATTCCCTGCAAAACAATGGGTTACCACAGTTCAAATTATTCAGTTAAATATGGTCAATCAATATTCATTTTCCATCTAAACAGATGACATAAACAGTCTGATAATAATAGTCAATAATAACTGTAACAGGCAATACTGGGCTGACAACAGAAATTCGAGCATTCAATTATTTATTTATAACATTTATATTATTATAAACGTAACCGCTGAGGTAAGTTACCTCAAGTGGATTTAATCGTTATAAATAACGATTTGTTTCAATTAAATTAAATGAATGTTTAATTTAACTGTTCAGTCAATACATGAATATAAAATTAACAAACAAGCAACCATAGCACACAATTACAAACCCGACTTGTATAAAAAATAAGTGGGAAGAACTGAGTGAGTTTAACTCACCTGGGTTATTTAATCGTTAGATAACGATTGCTTCAATCAGCCGTTTATTTTGCCAAAGATCCTAACAGGCTCCAAATTGCGCCAAAACAGTTCCATAATGTCGTGCTTCAATGCTTCTGGTTTGGTCGAATTCTGATAATAGTGGAGCATGTTACAGAAATTTATACGTACTGGTTTTTATTTAAACGAATTAGATCTTTAAATAAAATGATTACAATATTTCATATTGTAATGGATCATTACATTAATGATAACAAATTTGGGGTTGAAACAATATCATGATTTAACAAATGAATGTACTGTCATGATATATTCATTTTATTAACGACATGTGTTTATATAATCAAATCAGAATTCATATTTGTTATTCTAACATAACTGGTATGGTACAAAGTAGGCACGTTTTAAAGGGAGGTGACAATATATTGGCTCCTGGCAAATACGAATGTGTTAGGTGCAACATAGACTACCAGTAAGTTGTATTCATTATAAAATAATATTGATGTCAACTTACTATCCGGTATATTAGCTTAACTTCTAACCTACGTTATTAAATCTAGATTAGGTCTTTGGATTAGGCACAACTAATTATAATTAGGCATTAATAAATTAGCGGTTTGACACGTACTAAATACTTTGTATTCTCACCTCAAACCGTCCAAAGTTTCCCACTGCTCACGCACATCTCTTCTGTTTCATTCTTTGTATTCAGTCCCCTTTTTATATATAAATAAACCGAAGGCCCAAGAAGCCCATTCAGCATCTCCAACCCACCCGCTCCATGCCCTTTGTTCCTCTAAATACGCTACAGCATGCTTGCATCCCATATCCGAACTCCATGCCGTCGTTCTCCCTTCGTATATACTGTTATTTCTTTTTGCGTTCAACAGGACCCCCTCCCCATCATTTCGTAAGGACCTTCCTTCCTTCTTCTATCCTATGCATCGTACCCTCAACCGCATCACAGATCTCCAGCTCTTCATCTCCAATGCTGCAGCATGCTCCTAACTTGCCTCGTTTTATGTCTCTCAAGTCACCAATTAGTGCGCCACTTCGAGACTACCCAAAAAGCATGTTGACGCCAAACAAATGCAAAAATCCCATGGCTATGTCACTTAAGCACCCCCTCCTCCATCAGGTTGTTCTTCTTTACATCGTTGCCACATGCGAACTGCTTCATAGGTCTGAACTACGTTGGTGCCAGAACTCCTCTACTCACGCAACTTCGGAGAAAGGTACTATATGCTGTGCTTGTTCCGAAAACAAACTCCAATGTCTAAATCGCCACACCATGTTGTTCAAACACTGGCTTAGAACTCAGCGTGTATATTGTTATTGAACAAAAACATTCGAGCTCCCTGTAAATGGATAGCAACGTGAAACCCACGGCGAGTAGGAAGCAAAAAGATTTCGAATTTTTCTTATAGGGTTAAACTTGAATTGGTTTGGACTTTATTTCGATGGTGGAGAGTTTGCGTCTGAGTGAAATGAATGGAGCAGCTAGCTGTGTTGTTTTATAGGGAGGAGAACCGTGATTGCCACGTCTTAGGGAGATAGGATTGCAGTAAAATAGATTACATGTTGCGTGAGTGGAAGATAAGCCGTGATAGGCAAGGCAGAGATGGATTGGCAGTCAAGGCATTTAAAGTTTGGGAGCAAAGTAATCAAATATTTGGGATCCAAGGATTGAATGGAAAAACATGATTTGTACACAGGGAGGTTGTCATGTATTTTAAATCATTTAGGATTAAACTATATTTTTGTTTTATTTTTCTAATGGTAAATTTTACCTTACAACTATTAACGCCCACCGCTAAATTCATACTGCCGCGCACAAATTATAAATTCAACGAAAACAGACACACTATTACATTCAAACGTTGCTGTCCAATAAAATTCATTTCGTTGGATTTGGACTCCGTTTGCACAATGGTGTTCTTTTAATTTATCGGTCCACCTCTAAACATTGCTTACCGATAAAACGACTCCGCTCGGCTTCAAACTGGAAATATAGCAATAATTTACGGTACGCATCCAATAAAATTCGTTTCATTGAAAACAGAGATCATTTGGAAAAACGGTTATTTTTAAAGTTTTATATAATATCGATAAATTAATATTTAGTCCCTAAACAGTCCAATTTTAACGATAATAAATTAATATTATTGTATATATATTCAAATGGAATTTCGTACAACTTCAAACTCAGCCAATATAGATTTTTAAAGCTCAATATTCAGAGATTTGGGTTAAAACGATATCGAAATATGTAAAAAATATATATTAATTAAACGTTATTGTTTATAACGAATTCCATAGAGACTATTTTAAAATTTGATTTGGGCATAACTAACAATTTATAATAAGAAATTCTGATTTTTCTCTTTCATTAGAAATTTATTATCAATTAGATTCAAACGTTTCTTGTTTCACAGAATTCCGACTTATATCGAATCCGGTATATTCAATTGAAGTTGAAAATTCAATATTACGAAATACCATGCCATTTCGAGCTCGTTTTATATTATATTATAAATATATATATATATTCGAACTCCATTTTAATAAATAAAATTCGATCTAAATCCATTATATTTCCAATATAATGTATAAGCAAATTTAAATATTCCAGTTTAAATGGCAGAAAAATCTAGGATGTTGCAATAGCCTTGAATAGCTGTTTCGACTTGCAGTTCCCAAAGAAGATGATTATCTTCTTCAAGATGTATTGTAATTAGTTGATTTTTGGGACTAATTACAGTTTTTACAAATTTTTCAACAGATGTATTGGCAAGAGTTGGATCCAATCCATTGTCTGATGCCATTGAAACAATTTCATCTTCCATTTAGAAAAGAAAAAGCAGATGATGACCGCAGAGTTAACTAAGGGCAGAATGAAAGATTCAGAACAAAGAATGCCGAAACTAACTCACGTAATGATAATAATCACTTAAACAGGTATGTAGCAGCCAGAAAGTTTTAGTGATGAAGATTTTCAGTGGTAACACCTATTTATGAAAAGTTTTCTTGGAATGGCTCTTACTTGTTTGATGATTTCTTGATTTTTTTGAATGCTTACCTGGTGGCCTTTGTTGCTGAAAGGAGGATACTGCAGGTTGGTCTGATGCAGCCTGATCTTAATGATTACAGGCGAGGCACAGATTGGCTTGTATGTCTTCTCCACTCAAATGATGAGGATGATATCCTCTGATGAGATATACTAAAGTGATGATATCAAAATCTGATGAGTATAAAGTTACTATACCCAGTGATGTGATCAGTGTGCCGTTAGGCTGAAGGCTTTGATACCAAGATAGAATTTGAGGAATTGATGATCGGAGATTACAGTGGAGAAGATCACAGATTGAGAAGTAACTTGTATTTTATTAATATGATTATGATAACGGAAGTAAGCCTAATGTATATTTATAGGCTTTTATGTACAGCTAAGCCAGAATAACGCTTAGAAGAATATGGGCTGAGCCCAGACCCAAATACACATGTATAGAATATAAAAGTTGTTGCTCTCTATATTAGCCGATACTCTTTAACAGGTTTAGTTACTTCTTTTGCTATTTACAAATCTTTAATTGTGCACTTACTTGAATGTTAGCCAGTTTTCTGCAATGTGCGTGTTGCGTTATTTTTTTAATTGTCCTTTTAAGATAGTTTTACTTCTCATGTTAAGAACTAAAGTTAATTTTAATGGTATTACTATTATTTTCTATCTAAACTTCAACATTACCTAGTAATTAGATGAAAACGATCTGTACAACAACATAGAGTATGCTTCTATATTGACTATAGTATTATTAAGAAAGGAGGATGTTGCTTCTTACCTGAAATCAACATATCTCATGCTCTCATTGCCGTGAATCTCGTATACAAGTCTGAAAATGTTACTTTCTCATGTTGACTAAAAGGTTTAGATATTTACTTCTTATATTCTTAACGGAACAAATAATAAATGCAAAAGAAAAGGTTTAAAAAAACAAAGAATATTCCAATCTATAGATGTCTACAACAAATCATGTTAAAAATTATATTACTTTTGAAACTAAATCCAAATAATGTTAAAAGCACGCTTTATTTAGTGAGACTCGTGATAATAAGGTTGTATTTATTTTCATCAATGCATCTATTCTTAGAAAAGGGAATATGTGGAAAAAAAATTGTTGTTCAATCATCTTGTTTGATTGAAGAAAGTACAACAACACCATCAATCAGACTGCATAGCGGACACAAAGGTTTTCCATCGCCCTCTACCAGCACTAGGTATTGTACGTGTGTGTGCGTATATGTGTAGTGGCATGAGGCTATTCGGTTGTTTGCTTCATAGTTGCATCTGGTGCATGTGAGATGGGAGGAAGAGGATGCATATCATGTCTTATACGTGCATGGGTGCAGTGTTGGCTTGGGTTTTTGCAAACTGCAGGAGTATGTTAAGAAGGGGATGGTGATGTTTTCTTGCTTGCGATTCTTGTGTATGCACGAGAATAGAGTTGGGTATGCATGTGTATGTGCAGGCTTGGTTGTGAATGTTTATATTTGTGTGCGTGAGGGTATATAGATAGGCAGGTGTGGATTTTGTCTTTGAGGAAGATGGGCACTGTTTCAGTTGGCTGCGGGTATTGGGTAAGTCTGGTAAATGTTCTTTTGACCTAATATTGTTTCAGAATTTAGTAATGCATAGTTTATAGTTTAGTTAAGTATATTGTATTTAGGTTAGTTGTAATTAAATCACTTAAGACAATGTCAGAACTAAGGAGAATAAAAAAAAAGTAATTTAAAATTAAGTAGCATATAGAAAAACCAAATGCATGCTTGGTGAGGTTATATATCTAAGATCAAGAATTGCTCCTCTAGGGTATCTGATACAGACATGCCAATCATCAATCCATGCGGCAGCTGCTACCATTTTAATAAGTTCTTCTTCATTGATGGTGCCACATGACTATGATGTTAGGCAAGCATGACGTAAATGTTATGTCAAATGGCCTAGACTGTGTTGAGTGCCCTGGTCCTACAAGCTCTGCACTTGTAATAGCAAATCGTACTGGTACTCTTTGCAAATCCACATCTTTAATGATTTGATCATAAGCTCTTTAGTTAAATCAATTTTTATGTATGGCCATAAAAGATTAAAATGGATATAAAATGTCAATGAACATTTCGTCTGTTACTTCTTGTTAATAATTTTTATATTTAATTTTTACAAACACAGTTAATATTTTCCTCCTAACTGATTTATGAAACAATGCTCATAAAACTCTTTAACTATACAAATGTCAAGGAGGAGGCTGTAGATATGCCAATTAAGGAATCTAAGGTTTTCTCATCCTTTAATCATGAGTTGTTTAAAGAAATCACCCAACTTGCATTAGAAAATTTTAGGTATATATATTTATTGCTAGTCAGTGTTTAAAGATTGTGGGCATTTGTGTAACATTTGTAAATTTTACATAGGGAAAATGAGCAGCTATCAAAATACCGTGATGCAAAATTGGCAAGAGAAGTAATGCTAATTGAACTTAAAAACTTATTGAAGCAAAACCATCTTTTCTAAATCTTCAAAGCCTAATTCAATTAACCGAGTTCATGAACTTGATGATTTTTGATCACATGTACATCCTTGTAGTACTCTTTCATAGTGGCTTCAGATTTGCAAACGCGGCCTAGTTCATAAAACAATGGTGAAATCATACTTACATTCCTGTTAGGTGGATTGAAATGGTGAAAGCATACTTTAATTTACATTTCTATTAGGTGGATTGAAATGGTGAAAGCAACTTTAATTTACATTCTCTGGTATCGTAAAACAATGGTGAAAGCATACTTACATTCTTGTTAGGTGGACTGAAATTGATGTTGCTAGTTCAAATATTTATATAAAACAATCATCCCAATCGTTTAGTTTATCACCTGGTAAACAATAGAAGTTATATAGCTAACATCATGACATGAAATATAAAATGTGGAATTTGATAGCTTGATTGTTACGTGCTTGTTTGAATAATTATCAATTAATATTGTTTTAATGTTACTTGATAATTTATGGTAAATTCTTATTACTTATTATGAACCTTGTTTACAGGTAATTAGCTTTTCTGAAGTGAAGACCAACATCAATAACGAACACAACTTCAACTGTTATATGTATTATGATATTTGTAGGTACTGGTTGTGCAAATTTGTTTGTGAATGCTTGTGTACATAAATTTAGTTATTTTGTCAAATAACTATTATCTAGATGATTATGAATGTTCTCAACTATTTGGGTAAGTTGATTATATGATTAATTGATTGATTATTGGTTTGAATATGATAATTATACGACTGTTGGCGATCTTAATACGATTATTGAATAACTGGCTATTGGAAATAACATAAGCCATTAACAGTATATAGTAGCATTTAAAATATGCTACAAACATTTTAGTAGCATTAAAAAATTGCTACAGAAAAAAATGTAACATACCATCTAAATTTTTAGTGGCAAATAATAAATGCAACGAAAAGTTTTTAGTTGCACAAAATCAATGCTACAAAAAAGCAAAAAAAAGGACTCACATACAAGCCTTCGGTAGCTTTTGGAAAACGCAACTGTATAGAAGATTTGGTAGCGTTTATCAAAACGCAACCAAAAAAACAAGACTTTTATTTGTGGGACTTGTAGTAGCGTTCTTTAAAATGCTACCAAAAGGTTTTGGCAGCGTCTTTCAAACGCTGCTAAAGGTCTTTTCTGGTGTAGTGGAATGTGTTGTTTTTGGGTTATGTTGTCTCAAAAGAAGGTTTGCAAGTTGATGAGAATAAAGTGGCAGCAATCAGAGATTGGCCTCAGCCGAAGACTATATCGGAAGCTCGGAGTTTCCATGGTTTGGCTTATTCTTATATGCGTTTCATTCCACATTTCTGTAGTATTATGGCTCTAGCGACCAACTGCGTAAATGGGAAGCATTTTATATGGACCGAGAAGGAAAAGCATGCTTTTGGGCTTATTAAGAATATGTTAACTTGGGCACCCATTCTAGTACTTCCAAACTTCAATCATCCATTCAAACTTCACAATGATGCTTCGAAAGTTGGGATTGGTGGAGTTTTGAGTCAGAATGGAAGGATTATTGTTTATTTCAGTGGGAAATTATCTGGGGCAAAGATGAGATACAACACTTATGATGTTGAGTTTATGCGGTGGTACAAGCCATCAAACATTGGAGACACTATCTTTTTCATAAGGAATTCGTTTTGTACATGAATCATGAAGCTTTGAAACATCTCTTAGGTTAAGACAAAGTGGCAGCTAGACATACTTCATGGATTGCCTATCTACAGCAGTTCACGTTTGTAGTGAAATATAAGGCGGGAGTTAAAAACAAGGTAGCAGATGCTCTAAGCAGAAGGGGTAATCTTTCGAGAACCATGAGAGTTGAAGTGTTGGGATTTGACTCGCTTCCAGAGTTACTAACTTATGTTCCTTATTTTACAAAGATTCTAAACAAAATAAAGGAAGGTGAAGCAATAGATTTTACATTGGTAGCGGGTTTTCTATTCAAAGGGAATCGACTATGCATTCCTGAATGTAGTCTTCGAATGAAAATAATCAAAGACCTTCACAATGAAGGGCATGTAGGTTGAGACCGTACACTGCAGCTGATCTTGGATTCAAATTTTTGGCCTTCGGTGCGTAAAGAAGTTGAAAAGTTTATGCAAAAGTGTCACCTTTGTCAGGTGTCAAAGGGGACGACAACAAATGTGGGGTTGTATATGTCGTTGCCAGTTCCTTCTCGACCATGGGTAGATGTGAGCATGGATTTTGTTTTGGCTTTACCAAGGACACAAGACAAAGATTCCATTTATGTAGTTGTTGATCGGTTTTCTAAAATGGTTCATTTTATTGCTTGCAAGAAAACTGCCGATGCAGTGAATGTAGCTCAACTATACTTTCGGGAAATATACCATCTTCACGGATTACCAGATTCGATCGTTTTGGATCATGACACTCAGTTCTTAAGTTATTTTTGGATCGATTTCTGGAAGATGGTGGGTACGTAATTGAAGTTTAGTAGTGCATATCATCCGCAAACGGATGGACAAACGGAGGTGGTAAATAGATCATTGGGTAATTTGTTGATAAGCCTCATCAATGACAATTTGAAAAGCTGGGATTCGAAGTTATGCTAGGATGAATTTGCACATAACCATACTGTCAATCGTAATACCAGATTCAACTCTTTCAAGATTGTATATTCAGTAGTTCCGAAGGGTCCCTGTGATAACCCCAAACTCTTGTGACACGAAAGCGAGGATAATCATTAGAATATAACATATTTATAACAACAGTAGATTCCAAATAACAATATAACACATTAAATCATAGAAGCGGAAATTAGAAATGTCATCAACATCACAACAACAGAGTGGCACAGTTACAGGATACAACTTAGCGTATAAAAAGTCTCAGCGAATAGAAATAAGTCTAAAACATCATCAAGTACAACATAGATAAATGATGTTTGAATGTTTCAAAATAGAAATAAAAGATAGAGGTAATCTTCATCTTCTGCCAAGAGCATACTCCACTTCGGTACATATCCAAAATAACCTATTACTTGTCACTTGGCTGCCCGTGTAAAAATAAGGGTAAAAATAAGGGCACCCGAGTTTGCAAGTGAAAACAAACTACGAGTCAGTCATGGGACTGGTATGAGAAATCTTTGCTTAACTTATCTAATAATAAGGAAAATCATAGGTACACGCCGCTAACGCGGAACGGGTTTACTCCATTAGATTGCCAGTGCATAAATTAAATAAATCTGTTGAAAACAACGCAATGCTTTTTAGAAAAATGAAATCATTATAAGATTCAAGTCCCATCACACAATGCAACACAAACCGGAGGATAGATTTTTACCTTATAATGATTAAACATGCTTTACACGTATAAAACAATAATTATTGATATTATTATCAGTGTCTAATCATTTTAAAATACTTTCAAAATAAATGTATCAATCCTAGATGGCATAGTACCCCATCCTACTATGTCGCCATATATAGGTTTACAATCAAATTCGTAATGTCGTATTGGAAATTGGGTTTCCATCATGAGTCGAGGCTAGGGATGACTCCTCACCGATTCGAGACACTCTAGCAAATGCCTCAGGATCACACCTACGGGCAACCCTTGGATCTTCAGGGTCGGTCCACAAATACTTTAGTGGATTAGTTATGCCTGAATACATGTTTCCCGGTTGTATTGGATCTATCACTTGGCCAGTAGCGACCAATATATCGAGGTACCTCGCAATCCATCATCCACATAAGTAGAAATCAATTCACACCAAACGAAATTCAATGTCAGACACACATCCATTTAGAAGTCCGTTCTGGGACTGAACGAAACCAGAGACACCTTATTCCTCGTCTCGTATGTCCAATACGGAAGAGAGGTTCTCGCATATGCAGACAATCAACAAGTACGTCTGGACAACTACCATTCTAACCCTTTATTGGGAGCTACCCAATGTCGGGCATCAGTAGTTGTCCGTTCGATGTGAAGATCGCCGGTTTTCAATCACCGTCTTCAATGTCTTCGATTTAAATCATCGTATAATAATTTGAAATGAGATTGAACTCGGTCTTTTCAAATAATTCTCGAATATATATAATTTAAATCATTTTATATCGTTAATATTATTTTATAACGATTTATTGCTATTTTTATTTATATAAAAATAGTCCAATTTAATTTAACGACGCTTCAGGTCAATAGACCGTCCTGACGTTGTTTTTACCCAAATTTGATTTACACATTTCTCGAAATCTAACCGTTGGATTTTAGCAAAACTAATATCGTTGGAAAGATCTACACAAAGCGAACCTAACGGTTTCAGTTTTGGGAAAATCCGACGGTCGGATCTTTTGGTATAATCGTTTGAAGTTACGATAGCAGAAACGCGAACTACCGCGCGCGATTCGTTTAATTTTAATTTTAATTTATATATAAATATAAATATATATAAATATAAATCATTCGACGATTTCACTAACAAACTAAAAGTGATGGTTTTAACCAACAATGCATATATTATTACTTAAACATTTTCCTATTTTACTATCATGTAAAATGTACATTTTAATTACAAATCCTTTTTATCTAAAAATACATGTAAAATGTGACATTTTTAATGAAACCAATAAACATTAAAATGTCCCCTTTTAATCCCTTTTCCAATGTACATATTGTTTTTATTAATGAATCATTTTATATATTAAAAATGTTTTTATAATGTTTACATAATTTTCTGATAAACATGTTATTCTAAATAATGAATCAATTTATACATTAAAAATGTTTCTTTTCAATGTTTACATAATTTTGACCATTTCTGTGTTCACTTATATAAAATAAAAGAAAGTTTCATTGTCTACACAATTTCTACATTTCATATGTATAAATAAAAAGAAGAATTTTATTTATACAACAATTCTATATTTTACAAGACAAATAAAAAGATAGTTTTTATTTTCATAACATTTCTATGTTGCTAATGACAAATAAAAAGATAATTTTTATTTTCATTACATTTCTGTGTTGCTAATGACAAATAAAAAGATAATTTTTATTTTCATTACATTTCTGTGCTGCTAATGACAAATAAAAAGATAATTTTTATTTTCATTACATTTATGTGCTGTTGATGACAAATAAAAAGATAATTTTTATTTTCATTACATTTCTATGTTGCTGATGACAAATAAAAAGATAATTTTTATTTTCATTACATTTCTATGATGACAAATAAAAAGATAATTTTTATTTTCATTACATTTCTATGTTGCTAATGACAAATAAAAAGATAATTTTTATTTTCATTACATTTCTATGTTGCTAATGACAAATAAAAAGATAATTTTTATTTTTATTACATTTCTATGTTACTAATGACAAATAAAAAGATAATTTTTTTTTCATTACATTTCTATGTTGCTAATGACAAATAAAAAGATAATTTTTATTTTCATTGCATCTCTATGTTGCTAACGACAAATAAAAAGATAATTTTTATTGTCATAACATTTCTATATTTCTAATGACAGAATAAAAAAAAAAAGAATTTTGCCTACATAACATGTTCTATGATTCTAATGACAAAATAAAAAGAAAATTTTGTCTACATACATGTTCTATATAATTTCTACATTTCCTACGTGTAAATAAAAAGATAGTTTTATTTATACGATACAATTTCTATTTTCAATGGGACAAATAAAAAGGAATATTTTTATTTGTATATAATTTCTTTGTTTAACATGACAAAAAAGTGAATATTTTTATTTGTACACAATTTCAATATTTAACATGATAAATAAAAATGAATTTTTTTATTTGTATACAAATCTATTTTTAACATGACAAATAAAAATGATATCTTTATTTGTGTACAATTCCTACATTAACATGACAAATAAAAATGATATTTTTATTTGTATACAAATCTATTTTTAACATGACAAATAAAAATGATATCTTTATTTGTATACAATTCCTACATTAACATGACAAATAAAAATGATATATTTATTTGTATACAAATCTATTTTTAACATGACAAATAAAAATGATATCTTTATTTGTATACAATTCTAATTTCAACATGACAAATAAAAAGAAATAATTTTATTTGCATACAATTTCTAATTTCAACATGACAAATAAAAAGAGATATTTTTATTTGTTTATAATTCTAATTTCAACATAACAAATAAAAAGAAATATTTTTATTTGTTTACAATTCTAATTTCAACATAACAAATAAAAAGAAATATTTTTATTTGTTTACAATTCTAATTTCAACATAACAAATAAAAATAAATATTTTTATTTGTTTAAAATTCTAATTTCAACATAACAAATAAAAAGAAATACTTTTATTTGTTTACAATTCTAATTTCAACATAACAAATAAAAAGAAATACTTTTATTTGATTACAATTCTAATTTCAGCATAACAAATAAAAAGAAATATTTTTTTTTGTTTACATTTCTAATTTCAACATAACAAATAAAAAGAAATAGTTTTATTTGTTTACAATTCCAATTTCAACATAAAAAAATAAAAAGAAATGTTTTTATTTGTTTACATTTCTAATTTCAACATAAAAAATAAAAAGAAATATTTTTATTTGTTTACAATTCCAATTTCAACATAAAAAAATAAAAAGAAATGTTTTTATTTGTTTACAATTCCAATTTCAACATAAAAAATAAAAAGAAATATTTTTATTTGTTTACAATTCTAATTTCAACATAACAAATAAAAAGAGATATTTTTATTTGTTTACAATTCTAGTTTCAACATAACAAATAAAAAGAAATATTTTTATTTGTTTACAATTCTAATTTCAACATAACAAATAAAAAGAAATATTTTTATTTGTTTACAATTTCTATTTTTCCATTATATTCAATTAGATCAACAGATCACCACAACAGCATCAACCAATCCAAATCAAATCGCTTACAACAAACTGAATTTAACAACGTATATGTATAAAAAATTCTAAACACGATAATAATTAATTTGAATTACTTAAATAGAAATCTCACAGTGCTTCGAATTTTCCCAAAAATTTCCGGTCGATCTAAATCCTCTGGTCGCTTCTAAAACGAAGAAGACTCTGCCACGAGCCAAACGCTTCCTGTTTCACGTGATTCCGATCATGTATGAATCAGTTACGAATTTATTTGTGTTGATAATATTTTAAATTTATTAATTAAATAATTTAATTAGAAAATTACCTTCTTCTTCCACTAAAAAACATGGCCGCACCTTCCTATAACAGTTCAAAACTAGGTTTAGCTTTTTCGATCCAACCACTTGACTTCACGACAATCCGACCACACCACGTCGAAGAGGAGAGGGTGGCGCTCAAGGGGGGGGCCACGCTAATCAACTCGATTAGCCCAAGGAGGTGCAGCGACGACTCAAACGCACGGGGTTCGGGGCTCTGATCCGATCAAAATATGCAGTTTCAGGTGGTGTAATCCGTATGGATGTGGAGATTGAAAAGAGTACTACAATTTTGTCAAAAGAAGGGAGGGATTTCACTGAGTGGATGGAGAGAATTTAATGAGAGAAGAATGGAGCATTGCTGGCCATGAAAACGAAAGCGGCGGCTAGGTTTTGAAAATTTGGGTTTAGGTTTAGAGTTATTTATAATAAAATATTATTAAATTTTCTAGTTTGCAAAAAAGCCCGTTAATTCCTAATAGCTCCAAATTCAACCTAAGAAATACTGCCCTAGCCAAATACCCCCATTCCGGACACAATGAACTAGGTCCCATCAGCCCATTTGATCATCTCAGCCCACTTTTCTTTAAATTAAAATATAAATCATTTAATTGATTAATTTGATCGTACATTTTAATTTACCAGGGCTACATACGAACTCCAAAAATTCCCGAAAAATAAATCTAGCTATGTTTTGATGATACGGTCCTAAAAAAATTAATTTCGTCGAATTTAAAGACCATTTGAAAAATGACCTTTTTAACGGTTGATCCAATTCAACAAAAATTATCGAACACATTTTAATTTACCACGCTCACATATTAATTCCAAAAATTATGGAAATTTAAACCTAGCAATAATTTGACATTTCGGATCCAACAAAAATGGTTTCATCGAAAACGGAGGTCGTTTATAAAATGACTATTTTTAACGGCTTTAATATTATTTAAAAAATGAAAATTTTAAATTCTGACACATTTTCCAACAAAATTTCTTAAAATAAAATCTTTAAATTGGTTTTGATTTTCCGGGTTGTTACAATCTCCCCCACTTAAAAGCTTTTCATCCTCGAAAAGGAAACAGTAGTAAAGTAGGAAACAAAACAGAAAAATGCAAAATATTGTAAATGTACCTCAACACAAGAGTTACTCGGAGATGTCCACTCTGCACTTGGGATAAGCCTGTTTGTTGCTATCATCAGTCTCCCATGTACAGTCTCTAGGATCCCCGCTCCACTACACTTTGACTAAGTGGATCCTCCTGTTCCTCAGAATTTGGGTCTCTTTGCCAACAATTTTCACTGGCTCCCTACTTACTGCTAAGCTCGGGGTAATCTCCAAATCTTGTTGTGCTGCTTCCTCCACAATCAAGTCTGGATCATGTACATGCTTTCGAAGTTAAGACACATGGAATACATCATACACCCCTGGCAACCAGTCAGGCAACTGAACCCTGTAAGCGAGAGTTCCAATTCTTTCGAGAATGGGAAATGGACCAATGAATCTCGGCGCATCCCGAAGCGAAATACTCCTCTCAATGGGGAAACCATCAAGTATACATAATCGCCAACTGCAAATTCTAAATCCCTTCTTCGTGAGTCTGCATAGCTCTTCTATCGGATCTAAGCAGTCTGAAGTCGCTTCTTAATGAAATCGACTTTATCTGATGCTTCACGAATCATGTCGGGACCCAATACTAACCGATTGCCTGGTTCCACCCAATATGCAGGAGATCTACATGGCCTACCATATAATGCTTCGAATGACGACATCTGCAAGCTTGCTTGGTAATTGTTATTATAAGAGAACTCAACCAAATGCAAGTGATCCTCCCATGACCCGCCAAAATCAAGAATGTATGCCCGTAACAAGTCTTCCAGTATACGGTTCACCCTCTCAGTCTGGCCATCTGTCTAAGGATGATAAGCGGTGCTCAGATTCAACTTTGTCCCCAGCTCCTCTTGGAATGCTTCCCAGAATTTACTAGCAAATATCGGATCACAATCACTAACAATACTATCAGGAACTCCATGTAGTCTGACAATCTCCCTGAAATAAAGTTGTGCCAGACTTTGAGATGTTCTATTAGATTGGACATGAATAAAATGGGCGGTCTTCGTGAAACGATCTACAATCACCCATATACTGTCATTGCCTTTTCTAGTTCGGGGAAAACCATCAATGAAATCCATGGAAATTTGATCCCACTTCCAATTTGGAACCTCTAGTGGTTGCAACAATCCTGCGAGCCTCTGTTGATCGCTTTTGACTTGTTAGCAAGTGGAACACCTGCTAACATATATGGAAATGTCCCTCTTCATCGCCTTCCACCAGAATGTGCGCTTGAAATCGTGATACATCTTACTTACTCTTGGAGGATGGATGCTAAGTTTAAATTTATGACATTCATCCATCACTTCTCTTTTAAGCTCAGGAATATCTGACACACAGATTCGCCCTTGCAATCTAAGAGTCCCCTTGCTGTCAATTTGGAAGCTTGAAGCTTCGCCCTTTCGAACTCGTTCGCTAATCATCTGAATAAACTTCTCGTTTTTCTGAAGATCAGAGATCTTATCAATTAATGAAGGCGTAATAATGAGATTGGCGATGATCACATTCTTTCTGCTGAGTGCATCCGCCACAACATTGGCTTTTCCTGGAGTATACAAGATATCCAGATCATATGCCGTAAGAAATTCTAACCAACGCTACTACCTCAAATTCAAGTCCTTCTGGGTGAACAGATACTTCAAGGATTTATGATCTGTATATAATTCGAACTTCTCACCCAAAAGATAATGCCTCCATATCTTTAAAGCAAACACGATGGCTAATAACTCAAGATCATGAGTGGGGTATCTCTTCTCATGCGGCTTCAACTGACGGCTAGCATAAGCAACTACTTTGCCTCTTTGCATTAATACCGCACCAACACCTTCAATAGAAGCATCAGTATAGACGGTCAAATTTTGATTGCCATCAATAATGGTCAACATTAGAGCAGTGATCAACCTCAATTTCAGCTTTTGGAAAGCTACCTCACATTCGGGTGTCCAATTAAACTTTGTATGCTTCTTGGTAAGCTTCGTCAATGGACAAGATAGCTTCGGAAAATCTTTAATGAATTTTCAATAATAGCCAGCCAATCCTAGAAAACTTCTGACTTTTGTAGGAGTGCTAGGCTGCTTTCAATCTCGAATGGTTGAGATCTTGCCTGGGTCTACTGAAATTCCTTCTTTCGATACTACATGGCCGAGGAACTTCACTTCTTCTTGCCTTCTATGCATTTAGAAAATTTGGCTTTTAATATATTCTTTCTCAGAATTTCCAAAACTTCTTTTAAATGCTTTTCATGCTCAGCAGTGGACTTAGAGAAGATTAAGATGTCGTCAATGAAAACTAGCACAAATTTATTTAAGACATCGCGGAATACTCTATTCATCCAATCGACAAAGTAAGCAGGAGCGTTACATAACCCGAACGACATTACTAACCACTCATAGAATAAGTCTGGCCCTCTGAAAGCTGTCAAAGGAACACATTCTTCGGCAATGCGCAATTGATGGAAACCTATAGCTAGGTCCATTCTAGAGAATACTTGCGCTCCATTCAAGCGATCTAGTAAACCATCTATACGCGACAATGGATATTTGTTTTTCAGTGTCTGATTATTGACGTCTCAGTAATCCACACACAATTGGGGAGTACCATCTGATTTTGGGACAAACATCACTGTTGCACCCCAATTTGAGAAGCTAGGCCTGATCAGACCTTTCCACAATAGTTGTTTAGTTTGATTTCTCAATTCTTCTTTCTCTTTCAGCGTCATTCTTCGAATTAGATACATAATTGGCCTTGCATTCGGAGCCAGATCGATCCTGAAGTCAATTTCTCTTCGTAGAGGTAAGCTATCAACTTCTTCAAACACATCCGTATAATCTTTAACAATAAGAATATTCTCAATAGAAGTAGGAGTAACTTCTAGAGAAGACCAAAATCCTTTTCTATCTGTTTCTGAGCCGTGGCATGGTATAATTATATCTCCGAGCTTAGTTTTAATTTTGACAATTCTTTCGACACATTTAACTTCGGCTTCATATTTTGTTAGCCAATCTAGCCCAAGAATGATATCAAATTCAGAAAAATTCATCACGATCAGATTAAAAGAAAACTGGTAGCAAGAGTAAGAGATCGGCACTCTACAGTATAAACCGAGGACAAGAGAACCTCCTATCGGATTATGGACACTAATTGATTCTTTAAGATTTCTTGGTTTCAAATTTAACTTTTTAACTGTGTTACTAGAAATGAAACTTTGTGATGCACCAGTGTCAAACAATACTGTAACAGGAATATTCTTAACAGTAAGGGTACCTCCCAAAACATCTGGTTTACCTGCTCCTTCGGAAGAAGTTGGTGCACTCGCTCCATCATATACATGAGCCACCTCAGATTTCTTCAGCAGTAGACAGTTTCTAATGAAATGCCCCGTCTTGTGGCAATTGAAGCATTCGTTAGCATTCCGAGGATTCTGACCGGGATTCTGACTGGGTCCTGACTCATTCCTCTTTGGCCTTTTTGGAGCTTTGCATTCGTAATTATAGTGTCCCATCTTCTGGCAGTTAAAGCACTTGACCTTGGCCATTTAACTTACTTGAGGCTTGGCGGCTGCAGAGTTGCTCGTCTCTGGCTTCTTGTCAGACTGCTTCCTCTTGTTATTAGTTTGATTCTTTTCCCGATCTTGTTGAGAATTCTTGTCATTTTCTTCATATCGACATGCCACCTCAATCATCTTGTTAAATGGAAGCTCGATATGTGTCGTCACCCTATTGAGATAATTCCTCGAGAGACCATTAATGAACCTCTTATTTTTCTAGAATGGGTCCTGAATTAATTCAGGTGCATATCGTGAAAGATCCTCGAATTTCCTCACATACTAGAAATAGACCGATCCCCTTGTTGCAGGTAAGCAAACTCATCATGAAGACGCTCGACCTCTTGCCGAGGAATGAATTTCTCATTAAAAAGCTCCTTGAATTTTTTCCAAGTCATATCAGCATCAATACCACCAATCATAGCTGTCTCCCACCATATCTGAGCCTCATCCTTCAGCAGCCATGATGCCATGAATCGCTTCTGTTGGTCTTCTAGTTCCAAGCCCCTAAAAATCTTCTCACATGTCTTAAGCCACGCCTGAGCCTCTGTCACTGTCTCCCGGCCAGTAAATGGCACACCTCCCAAATTTCTGAATTTCTTAGCTACTTTTTCTAGATCAAAGGTTGCGGGGGTGGTGCTACTGCCTCTGGATTGGGCTAGCCCTGAGCAGCAGGGATTTCACCCCTTCTATGTCCCCTGCCTCCGCCTCTACCTCTGGCTCTAGCTCTCGTACTCATTTTCTGTCAGTTCTGTACCATCAAGGAAAGATTCAGACCAACAGAAACGATAATTTTTAAGGAATGGTAAAGTAAAGGACATATGGAAAAATGATGACGTAATGACTGATTATGATGTGCTATTCTGTTGTGCTCATTCTAGGACATTACTAATCCTATCTCTAATGAGCTACTCGCCTTAGAATATTGTTGATTCTATCTAGACGAATTGTTTTAAATATGTCATACTCTGAAGCTAAGGTTAACCATTAGCTTTGATAATAATTGTGATAACCCCAAACTCCCGTGACATGAAAGCAAGGATAATCATTGGAATATAACATATTTATAACAACAGCAGATTCCAAATAACAATATAACACATTAAATCATAGCAGCGGAAATTAGAAATGTCATCAACATCACAACATCAGAGTGGCACAGTTACAGGATACAACTTAGCGTATAAAAAGTCTAAGCGAACAGAAATAAGTCTAAAACATCATCATGTACAACATAGATAAATGATGTCTGAATGTTTCAAAATAGAAATAAAAGATAGAGGTAATCTTCATCTTCTGCCAAGAGCATACTCCACTTCGGTACATATCCAAAATAACCTGTTACTTGTCACTTGGTTGCCCGTGTAAAAATAAGGGCACCCGAGTTTGCAAGTGAAAACAAACTACGCGTCAGTCATGGGACTGGTATGAGAAAACTTTTCTTAACTTATCTAATAATAAAGCAAATCACAGGACCACGCCGCTAACGCGGAATGGGTTTACTCCATTGGATTGTCAGTGCATAAATTAAATAAATCTTTTGAAAACAACGCAATGCTTTTTAGAAAAATGAAATCATTATAAGACTCAAGTCCCATCACACAATGCAACGCAAACCGGAGGATAGAGTTTTACCTTATATTGATCAAACATGCTTTATATGTATAAAACAATAATTATTGATATTATTATTAGTGTCTAATCATTTTAAAACACTTTCAAAATAAATGTATCAATCCTAGACGGCATAGTACCCCATCCTACTATGTCGCCATATATAGGTTTACAATCAAATCCGTAATGTAGTATTGAAATTTGGGTTTCCACCATGAGTTAAGGCTAGGGATGGCTCCTCACCGATTCGAGACACTCTAGCAAATGCCTCAGGATCACACCTAAGGGCAACCCTTGGATCATCAGGGCCGGTCCACAAATACTTTAGTGGATTAGTTATGCCTGAACACACATTTCCCGGTCCTATTGGACCTATCACTTAGCCAGTAGCGACCAATATATCGAAGTACCTCTCCCATCGTACACATAAGTAAAAATGTCAAGGCTCCATACCATGACACCACTTCTAGCTAGAAAGAAACGCATGCACTCCCTATAGTCACGATCTCATTTTTGACTCATACCGGGGTGTGAGGCTCGCGAAGTAACGCTTATACACAAAGCTATGCTAAATAAAGAAGCGGTTTGATCACCAACCACAAGGCTCTGCTTTTCAACAAAAGCCTTGATCATCTGCATCTTGGCATGCCACACTGACAATTCACGCCATGCGACTGATATCTATCAATATATAACCTCTAAGCTCGTATGTATCAGAGAAGGGTGTTAAACAAGAGAATAAATTCTCCGCCACCAAACATATATATATTAAGTAGAAATAAATTCACACAAAACGAAATTCAATGTCAGACACACATCCATTTACAAGTCCGTTCTAGGTCTGAACGAAACCGGAGATACCTTATTCCTCGTCCCATATGTCCAATACGGAAGAGAGATTCTCGCATATCCGGACAATCAACAAGTACGTCTGGACAACTACCACTGTAACCTTTTATTGGGAGCTACCCAATGCCCGGCATCAGTAGTTGTCCGTTCGATGTGGAGATCGCCGGTCTTTAATCACCGTCTTCAATGTCTTCGATTTAAATCGCTGTATAATTATTTGAAATGAGATTGAACTCGGTCTTTTCAAATAATTCTCGAATATATATAATTTAAATCATTTTATATTGTTAATATTATTCTATAATGATTTATCGCTATATTTATTTATATAAAAATAGTCCAATTTAATTTAACGACGCTTCAGGTCAATAGATGACCATGGCGCTGTTTTTACCCAAATTTGATTTACACATTTCTCGAAATCTAACCGTTGGATTTTAGCAAAACTAATATCGTTGGAAAGATCTTCCCAAAGCGAACCTAACGGTTCCAGTTTTGGGAAAATTCCGACGGTCGGATTTTCAGTATAATCGTTTGATGTTACGATAGCAGAAACGCGAACTACCGTGCGCGATTTGTTTAATTTTAATTTTAATTTATATATAAATATAAATATATAAAAATATAAATCATTCGATGATTTCACTAACATATTAAAAATGATGGTTTCAACCAACAAAACATATATTAATACTTAAACATTTTCCTATTTTACTATCATGTAGAATGTACATTTTAATTACAAATCCTTTTTATCTAAAAATACATGTAAAATGTGACATTTTTAATGAAACCAATAAACATTAAAATGTCCCCTTTTAATCTCTTTTCCCATGTACATATTGTTTTTATTAATGAATCATTTTATATATTAAAAATGTTTCTTTTTAATGTTTACATAATTTTCTGATAAACATGTTATTCTAAATAACGAATCAATTTATACATTAAAAATGTTTCTTTTTAATGTTTACATAATTTTGACCATTCCTGTGTTCACTTATATACAATAAAAAAAAGTTTCATTATCTACAAAATTTCTACATTTCATATGTATAAATAAAAAGAAGAATTTTATTTATACAACAATTCTATATTTTACAAGAAAAATAAAAAAATAGCTTTCATTTTCATAACATTTCTATGTTGCTAATGACAAATAAAAAGATAATTTTTATTTTCATTACATTTCTATGTTGCTAATGACAAATAAAAATATAATTTTTATTTTCATTACATTTCTATGTTTCTAATGACAAATAAAAAGATAATTTTTATTTTCATTACATTTCTACGTTGCTGATGACAAATAAAAAGATAATTTTTATTTTCATTACATTTCTATGTTGCTGATGACAAGTAAAAAGATAATTTTTATTTTCATTATATTTCTATGTTGCTGATGACAAATAAAATGATAATGTTTATTTTCATTACAATTCTATGTTGCTGATGACAAATAAAAAGATAATTTCTATTTTCATTACATTTCTATGTTGCTAATGACAAATAAAAAGATAATTTTCATTTTCATTACATTTCTATGTTGCTAATGACAAATAAAAAGATAATTTTTATTTTCATTACATTTCTATGTTGCTAATGACAAATAAAAAGATAATTTTTATTTTCATTGCATTTCTATGTTGCTAATGACAAATAAAAAGATAATTTTTATTGTCATAACATTTCTATATTTCTAATGACAAAAAAAAAGGAAAAAAATGTCTACATAACATGTTCTATGATTATAATGACAAAATAAAAAGATAATTTTGTCTACATACATGTTCGATATAATTTCTACATTTCCTATGTCTAAATAAAATGATAATTTTATTTATACGATACAATTTCTATTTTCAACAGCACAAATAAAAAAGAATTTTTTTTATTTGTATACAATTTCTATTTTTAACATAATAAATAAAAAGGAATATTTTTATTTGTATACAATTTCTTTGTTTAACATGACAAAAAAATGAATATTTTTATTTGTATACAATTTCAATATTTAACATGACAATTAAAAATGAATATTTTTATTTGTATACAAATTTATTTTAACATGACAAATAAAAATGATATCTTTATTTGTATACAATTCCTACATTAACATGACAAATAAAAATGATATTTTTATTTGTATACAAATCTATTTTTAACATGACAAATAAAAATGATATCTTTATTTGTATACAATTCCTACATTAACATGACAAATAAAAATGATATTTTTATTTGTATACAAATCTATTTTTAACATGACAAATAAAAATGATATCTTTATTTGTATACAATTCTAATTTCAACATGACAAATAAAAATAAATATTTTTATTTGCATACAATTTCTAATTTCAACATGACAAATAAAAAGAGATATTTTTATTTGTTTACAATTCTAATTTCAACATAACAAATAAAAAGAAATATTTTTATTTGTTTACAATTCTAATTTCAACATAATTAACAAAAAGAAATATTTTTATTTGTTTACAATTCTAATTTCAACATAACAAGTAAAAAAAAAAATATTTGTTTACAATTCTAATTTCAACATAACAAATAAAAAGAAATATTTTTATTTGTTTATAATTCTAATTTCAACATAACAAATAAAAAGAAATATTTATATTTGTTTACAATTCTAATTTCAACATAAAAAAATAAAAATAAATATTTTTATATGTTTACAATTCTAATTTCAACATAACAAATAAAAAGAAATTTTTTTATTTGTTTACAATTCTAATTTCAACAAAACAAATAAATAGAAATATTTTTATTTGTTTACTGTTCTAATTTCAACATAACAAATAAAACGAAATATTTTTATTTGTTTACAATTCTAGTTTCAACATAACAAATAAAAAGAAATATTTTTATTTGTTTACAATTCTAGTTTCAACATAACAAATAAAAAAAGATATTTTTATTTGTTTACAATTCTAATTTCAACATAACAAATGAAAAAAAATATTTTTATTTGTTTACATTTTCTATTTTTCCATTATATTCAATTAAATCAACTGATCACCACAACAGCATCAACCAATCCAAATCAAATCACGTACAACAAGAAATTGAATTTAACAGCGTATATGTAAAAAAAATTATAAACACGATAATAATTAATTAATTATAATTATTTAAATAGAAATCTCATAGTGCTTCGAATTTTCCCAAAAAAATTCGGTCGATCTAAATCCTCTGGTCGCTTCTAAAACGAAGAAGACTCCACCACGATCCAAACGCTTCCTGTTTCAAGCGATTCCGATCATGTATGAATCAGTTACGAATTTATTTGTGTTGATAATATTTTAAATTAATTAATTAAATAATTTAATTAGAAATTACCTTCTTCTTCCACTAAAAAATACGGCTGAACCTTCCTATAACAGTTCAAAACTAGGTTTAGCTTTTTCGATCCAACCACTTGACTTCACGACAATCCGACCACACCACGTCGAAGACGAGAGGGTGGCGTTCAAGTGGGGCCCACACTGATCAACTTGATCAGCACAAGGAGGTGCGGCGGTCGCTCAAACGCACGGGGTTCGGGGCTCTGATTCGATCGAAATATGTAGTTTCAGGTGGTGTAATCCGTATGGATGTGGAGATTGAAAAGTGTACTACAATTTTGTCAAAAGAAGGGAGGAATTTCACTGAGTGGATGGAGAGAATTTAATGAGAGAAGAATGGAGCATTGCTGGCTATGAAAACGAAAGCGGCGGCTAGGTTTTGAAAATTAGTGTTTAGGTTTAGAGTTATTTATAATAAAATATTATTAAATTTTCTAGTTTGCAAAAAAGCCCGTTAATTCCTAATAGCTCCAAATTCAGCCCAACGAATGTTGCCCCTAGCCAAATACCCCCATTCCGGATACAATGAACTAGGTCCCGTCAGCCCATTTGATCCTCTCAGCCCACTTTTCTTTAAATTAAAATATAAATCATTTAATTATTTTATTTGATCGTACATTTTAATTTACCGGGGCCACATACGGACTCCAAAAATTTAATCTAGCTATGTTTTGACAATACGGTTCTAACAAAATTAATTTCGTCGAATTTAGAGACCGTTTGAAAAATGGCCTTTTTAACGGTCGATCCAATTTAATAGAAATTATCGAACACATTTTAATTTACCACGCTCACATATTAATTTCAAAAATTATGGAAATTTAAACCTAGCAATAATTTAACATTCCGGATCCAACAAAAATGGTTTCGTTGAAAACGGAGGTCATTGTTAAAATGACTATTTTTAATGGCTTTAATATTATTTAAAAAATGAAAATTTTAAATTCTGACACATTTTCCAACAAAATTTCTTAAAATAAATTTTTTTAAATTCGTTTTGATTTTCTGCGTTGTTACAATTAGATTTAATTTCGTTGTTACGTCAAGAGAAAATGCGAGGAAAAGTCGTTGATCTTGTTTTAGGGTTACAGGAGCTCCATCGTGCTGTGCAGGAATGTTTGGTTGAGGCAAATCACAAGTACATGCAAACTGCAGATTCAAAGCAAAGACTTGTTGAGTTTCAGAAATGCGATTTTGTGTGGGTAGTGCTGACAGAAGACTGATTTCTTGCCGGTACATATAACAAATTAGCTACCATAAAGATTGGTCCTTTGGAAATTGTTAAGAAGATCAACCCCAATGCTTATCATTAAGGCTGCCAAGTCATATTCGGATCGTTGATATTTTCAATGTCAAACATTTGTTGCCATACTATGAGAATGCAATGGGTGAAAAGACTGTTGTGAATTCATGAACGAATTCTTTTTATCCAGGGGAGGATGATGCAGCACAAGACTAAGTGGTATTGGTGATACTCTGTTTCGTTATCGATAGTATTTGTTTCAGTGTTAGTCGTCAGTTTCGGATCACTTGGTATCGGTATCATTATATCAGTGTTACTTCTGTTACGGTATCGATATCGGTGGTACTCTGTTTCATTAATTTTTAAGTTTCGGCTCTAGTGGTGCTAATCTATTTCGGCTCAAGCTCCGGTTTCGGCTCAAGTGGATTTGTTTCTGTTTCAACTAAAGTGGTTTCAGTGTCGGATGGATTCCTTTGCATTTTCTGTTTTGGTTTTGGTGTTTTGTGTTTCTATTGTTGTAACACCCCGCCTCCGCTAGGGTCACTCGCAAAGGAATGCACTAGCTTTAGAGGGGAATTATTGGTAAACATGCACAGAAATATCACAAGACAGAACATATAAAAATAGCGGAAGTAAAATCAAACTTTCATAACATGAATAAATAAGGTCTAAAGCCTTTTACATCAGAGTACATCAAAACCTGTCTTGCAATAGTAAAGAAGCATAAAGACATTTTCATAAATTATTCCCCAAGTAAAAACAGTAAAGTAGCCATTAGCCAAGAAAAATCCAAGCCATCCATGATGACCTTCAAGCAGAAGAAGTCCGAACTAAACAACAGTATTTCCTCCCTGTAACCTGGGGGGAAACGGAAGAAAAGAGGCGAAACAAAACGGGTCAGTCAAAAAGACTGAGTAAGCCCTATCTACTATTAGCATAAAAACTAGTAAAGTTAACTGACATGAGAAAGTGAGATGAACATAAGCATGATGACAAGATAGATAAGCTAAATCAAAATAACAGGATGAACTACTGAACTCAGATAAACTAAGGTGTCATGATAAATTACGATGTCAAGATAAAACAAGGTATCACATCGTCAGGTTTCTATCAAGTATAATATCCCCAAGATATCTATCACGTATAACGTCCCATGATATCTATCCTGCATTTTAGCTATGCACCTACCGTACTAGTATCCCCACCGTATCATGTGTTAACCAAGAATGACCCTCATTCAAAAGTCGTGTAATGGTCCATGTCAACCTAATATATCGCATATATAGGTTACTCAACTTGTATGTTTTATTCCATGTAAATGTTCAGTCCCTTGCCGTAGACCATACGGGCTTTCCCATGAGATTCTACATTACTTTAACATAGTTCCATGATCCTTAAGATCGGTTTGGACTGTTACCCTAAACCTAGCTAGGGTCTTCCAACATGAATTATCGTTTGTACAACTAGGACTTATGCTACCTAGGGCCACTAGGGATTACGCTTACCTATTGCACGTTTTCGTATCTCGGTTTTGGTTCAACCACCCAGGGCCCAGTGGGATTTACGCTAACCGTCAACCGCGCCCTTTTTCCCACGCATTCATCGTGAATCGTTTTCCATGACTGTATGCACATGTATCACATCGTGCCATCCGAGTCCTGTCACAGGGCAGATCGAGAAATACAGGACTCGGTCGGGAGCTTTCGATTTATCTGCCGATGCAGATGCTAAGGTCTGTTTTTCTATACGTGGCTATGGTCCCACGCGGCCCCTCCCTCAACTAGTGAAAGACAAGACAGGATAAATCCTGTATGAGAACACACTACTGGCCAACCCACAATCCTAGCCTTACCGCAACCATAATTAGATAGCAATTATGGTCTATTGGGTGTTCTCTGCCTTTCCGTACGTACACGCTTGACCAAAGATGGTAGGTAGTCTGACGAAATGCTATCTAGGGTACGACCGTGTATCGTCGACTATCCCCTATCCATCCCCGTCTTTAGGTCGCTCGCATAGCAACCAAGGCATACTCTTGGTTCTTCTAACGCAGACCTTAACCTCTCATGAGCCTAGTATAATCACCTGGCAGCTCATAGAGGGATACCAAGAATACCCTCACGTTCCCCGAAGCCGCTGCTTCGTTACCCAGTTCGCTGGAGCCTTTATCTAAATCAGATACTTGCTCCTACTCGTATACTTAAACGATGACCTACCGTATCAGGTTACTCATCTATCTATGAACTGGTCTAAATTTCCTTGACTAAGAATCATTACTTAGTTATTCCTCAACTAAGGTTTACCACTTAGCCTTATTCCCGTTATCCTTGTTAACTACGGTTATCCCCTATCCTCAGAACTAGGGTTTACATAATGGATTAAGTGTCACTTAAGTTCATGACTTAACCCGTTTACCAATCATGTCAAAATTGGCTAAGTATCCAAGTCCAATACTTAACCCGTCTTCAAATCATGTCAAAATTGGCTAAGTATCCAAGTCCAAGACTTAACCCTACAAACCATGCTCACGTTGGTTAAGTATGTATTAAGCAATTCACGACTTAACCTCGTCCAATTATCATTCTAGATTGGTTAAGTATATATTAACTTGACCCTATCAATTTACTCAGTCAAATCGGTCAAGTGTATTCAAGCGATTCGTGACTTAGCCTTATCATGTTTTCACGTTAGATCGGTTAAGTATAGGTTAACTTAACCTCAATAAATTCACGAGTTAGATTGGTTAAGTATAGGTCACTTAACCACATCAATTCATCATGTTTAGATTAGTTAAGTGTTTAACTTAACCCCATTAAACTACCAAGTGGGATTAATTAAGTCTAGGCTAACTTAACCCCATCCGATTTCCATGTTTAGACTAGTTGAGTCTAATCTTAACCCCATTCGTTAACCGTATTTTTCGGTTAAGCGTCATTAAGAAAACTTACTTAACCTTACCAAGTTATCGCGTTGGATTGATTAAGTGTTGGTTAACTTAACCCCATCCACTAGTCATATAAAAATGGTTAAGTGTCATTAGGCAAATCAAGTTACTTAACCTACCCAACCTTGTCATGTTTTGTTAAGTATCATTAGCCTAATCAAATTACTTAACCCATTTGTCCATGTCATATTTGGTTAAGAGTCATTAATCAAATTAACTTAACCCTATCATGTGGCATTAATTACTTAATGCACCTTCACCTCTCACATTAGACTTTGTTGTGGTTACTAGTTAAGCCGGTCGGTTCCGGGTAGCTTTACACCACAACTTGGTCTAACCTCGGGTTCAAGCACAACATGACCAACTTCTCACATTGGGTCCTATTGTTTGCAACTACTAGTTAGGCCGGTCGGTTCCGGGTAGTTTTACGTTGCAAACTCAACCCAACCTCGAGTTGGCCACACTTATATTATCTAAGTGTCATGTCCATCATGTTTCCCAAAACATGTTACAAGTTTTCAAGCATTTGGGTAGACCTAACTTAATAGGTAAATTCCCAAAGGGTAGACCTAACTTAATAGGTAAATTCCCAAGCTTATGTTTTTATGCATACTTACATGTCAACTTCCATGTTATATTTCAAGTCATGTTTTCAAGTTGTATTTTCATGTCATTAGAAATTACCCATAACATAACCCAACGCTTTTAAACTCGCATATACGTTCGCGACAACGTAATGGATTAAAAGAAGAGACTTGGCAAAGGCATGACAAAAATGGATATTAAGCCACAAGTTAATCATGGTGGCAAATGAGGCACAAATGTGTTCATTAACTTGCATGTTACATTCTTAAGCCTCAAAACATGCATAAACCCAAACTTGGCACATAAGCGAATCATGGTGACAAAAGATATGGAATGATGACTAGTAACTCGCATATATCATCATATAAGGGTTATGACTTCATATGCAAGTTGACATAAAGGTTATGAGGGTTCTCATGTTGCCTAATGCAACATTTCAACATAAAGGTTGTAGCTTTTAGCTCACAAGATCAAGATAATGACTTCATAAACTTGCATGACATGATAGCATGTATCATACTCAATGATCAAACCCAAACTTGCAACATGAACATTTAACTTCATAGTTAATATCTAAGAGTAGGGAAAGGGCTTACATTGCTATGAAGGCACAAAAGATATGACAAAGCCCTTATGCAATCAAATAGACCCAAAATGCAAGCTCTAACATAAAAACCCTTGAGCCAAAATGATCAAAACCCTTGCTTTATGATGCAAAGATAGAAACTTGACTTGAATGCAAGCTAATGACACTCATACAAGCTTGAAAACACTTGTATGCATGGAAAATCTCTCATAGAAACCATTTAGAAATTTTATGAAGAGAGTGGAGGCCATGAGAGGTAAAATTTTGCCATAGTTTAGTTGCATGAATGAATAATGAGGATTTAGGATAGGTTAGGGTCTTATTTATAGATTAGGCAAGTGTTTTAGGCCATAGGATTAAACCTAGATTCAATCCAAGCCATCAAAGCATGTCTTGGGGAAGAAGTCAAGTGTAGGAACCATCTAGGGCCTTTAGATTAAAGATGAACCATGAGAACCATCCAAATGCAAAATCTGCATTTGAGCGAATCGGCCCACGAGTTGACAGCCAAACACCCTGGATTAACCCCTAGTCGACCCAGCGGGCTTGGGTCGACCTCAAAAATCGGCCGGTTCGGTTATTCCCCTCTCCCAATTCGCTGTTTTGAACATTTTTGCATATTTATTTATTTAATTTTCAATTATATATATATATATATATCAATATATATATATATTTCTCTGTGCAACCCATTTCACTTAATTAAGTATACTTTAATTTGGGAATTTTTCGTGAAACTTCGCGAGGCCATATCTTGGTCATACGGACTCCGATTCTCGAAAACTCAGACTTTATTTCGCATATTTTTCCGAGACGAACGCAATGGCATAGCCCGTTTTACTTGATTCAGAATTTAAAATTAAATTCTGCCTCGATTCTCGTCTTAACACGTTATCGAAAAATACGGGTTGTTACATTCTCCCCACCTTTTAGGATTTCGTCCCCGAAATCTCCAAGTTAGGAAGAACATATCCTACCATCCATCATCCATCTACTCAAAACATCATCCACAAGCAACCATTGTCCTTAGATGATTTCTAATGTTGTATGAATATATGCAAAACGTGTGTGTACATGTTCCTTAGCTAATGCTAATGATCAGGCCTGAATAATCTTTCTAATGCAAAATATGTATAGTGCCATGAATCCAACATGTATGCAAATAGTCCTAGTCATATAGATACTATATGCGTGCACAATCATTCATTCATATGCAACAACCGCATGATAATACATTCGATTTCATCCATAAACAAGTATAAATACTCGTGCATATGCAATATGAAATGTGACCGAGTCGAGCTAGTATCTAATGTGTATTCGCGCATCCACGAGCAACCACTTGCAACCATATCAATCATAACATGTTTCAAATACATGTTTACATCCATAGGGTTCTACCTAGAATTCCCTGAAACAGGGCCGAGAAGATAAACAAGACAAACTCCTTACGGGGTTTGTAACAGAAAGTAGGACCGAGAGGATGTCCACAAAAGATAACCTACAAGTAAGCTCTACAGAAACAGGGACCAGGGATATACTCCCAAAAAGAGATATCATGCGCGTATCTAGTCTTTGACCATCAAAGTCGTATTTCCTCGGGCTTACTTCCATTGTGCCTTGACCGCCCTTTAACTTCGCGATTTCGTAGCTTCTTATTTCCTGCTTCCATAACATGAGCTGAAACTCATTTCTTCGTCGCCTCTCGTTCCACTTGCACTTATCCTTTTTTCTAGAATACTAGGCGCAAACATGACTGCGTACTCATGATCTCATGCAAGCTTTCCAAAATTCACTAGTGAATCTTGGATCTCGTTTATATACTATAAGGCATTCCATGTAGAAGAACTTTCTCTTGAAAGTAAACAGATGTCAATCAGGTTATCATGCGCACTTACTAGGGTGATCTCTATAACCCATGCATAAATGAAGTAAACCATCCGTCTTATTGGCGAACACCACTCGATCGGGCTTCAAATTTCCAATAAAGGCATCAAGGGATTCTAAGTAACTAGTCATGACAGAACCTCAAAAAGGTTACCCGATACTTCGAGGGCATTACCAAGGCTAGTCAAAAGGTCTAACTACCCTCCTATCAAAACCGAGAGTGGCACCCCCTACTGGATAACCACTTCATCCCTAGAATCCATCCATAGCTTATAAACATAAGCATTATTTCCAAACTCAACACTTGGCATAGACATTCCCAAATCCAAACAAGTCATGTATAAATGGACTGATTCTCCAATAGGACTTTGAGACAAAAATGGGATTCTCTATTACGTTAGTACTTAAGGTGCAGAGACTCAACTACCGAAGCGGACTTAAATGATGCGCGGATCAAAACAAAGTCTTGGCGGGATGATAGAAAAGAATAACTAGATCTTCAACAAGGATGTTATCCCCCTACTCAGGTACTCTAGTGAGGGTATACAACGATGATCTTGTCCTTGTCCCACAATACTTAACTATCCGTCCCGTTTCACCATACCAAAGATACTTTCTCGTCATGGGTTTCATTGTTCATCTTTCTCCCTCCTTTGAGGACTAAGCCATACCAACAAGTTGCTCATCCTTAAGCTCGTATCCTTTATCCTCTTTCTCACTATCCTTTCTTATAACGCGGCCACTGGTCTCTTGAAAACCACCTCCATCGCATGGAAAGCACTTTCGTAGATAGAAAAGACTAGTCGCAGTTAAAACCACTGTGACTACAGATGGAGGAAAGAAAGGAGAAGAGATTCAATTAAGGAAACAATGATAGTGCTAATGGCCTTTGGGGAATAGCCTTTTTCTTTTAAAATAAATTTTTCTTGAAAAAATGCTTCTTTGTAAACGATTTTCAAATAGTTTTCAGAAGGTCTTTAAAAACTTTTGCCCAGTCTGGTAACCTTCTGCTCTGATACCACGTGTAACACCCCGCCTCCGCTAGGGTCACTCGCAAAGGAATGCACTAGCTTTAGAGGGGAATTATTGGTAAACATGCACAGAAATATCACAAGACAGAACATATAAAAATAGCGGAAGTAAAATCAAACTTTCATAACATGAATAAATAAGGTCTAAAGCCTTTTACATCAAAACCTGTCTTGCAATAGTAAAGAAGCATAAAGACATTTTCATAAATTATTCCCCAAGTAAAAACAGTAAAGTAGCCATTAGCCAAGAAAAGTCCAAGCCATCCATGATGACCTTCAAGCAGAAGAAGTCCGAACTAAACAACAGTATTTCCTCCCTGTAACCTGGGGGGGAAACGGAAGAAAAGAGGCGAAACAAAACGGGTCAGTCAAAAAGACTGAGTAAGCCCTATCTACTATTAGCATAAAAACTAGTAAAGTTAACTGACATGAGAAACTGAGATGAACATAAGCATGATGACAAGATAGATAAGCTAAATCAAAATAACAGGATGAACTACTGAACTCAGATAAACTAAGGTGTCATGATAAATTACGATGTCAAGATAAAACAAGGTATCACATCGTCAGGTTTCTATCAAGTATAATATCCCCAAGATATCTATCACGTATAACGTCCCATGATATCTATCCTGCATTTTAGCTCTGCACCTACCGTACTAGTATCCCCACCGTATCATGTGTTAACCAAGAATGACCCTCACTCAAAAGTCGTGTAATGGTCCATGTCAACCTAATATATCGCATATATAGGTTACTCAACTTGTATGTTTTATTCCATGTAAATGTTCAGTCCCTTGCCGTAGACCATACGGGCTTTCCCATGAGATTCTACATTACTTTAACATAGTTCCATGATCCTTAAGATCGGTTTGGACTGTTACCCTAAACCTAGCTAGGGTCTTCCAACATGAATTATCGTTTGTACAACTAGGACTTATGCTACCTAGGGCCACTAGGGATTACGCTTACCTATTGCACGTTTTCGTATCTCGGTTTTGGTTCAACCACCCCGGGCCACTGGGATTTACGCTAACCGTCAACCGCGCCCTTTTTCCCATGCATTCATCGTGAATCGTTTTCCATGACTGTATGCACATGTATCACATCGTGCCATCCGAGTCCTGTCACAGGGCAGATCGAGAAATACAGGACTCGGTCGGGAGCTTTCGATTTATCTGCCGATGCAGATGCTAAGGTCTGTTTTTCTATACGTGGCTATGGTCCCACGCGGCCCCTCCCTCAACTGGTGAAAGACAAGACAGGATAAATCCTGTATGAGAACACACTACTGGCCAACCCACAATCCTAGCCTTACCGCAACCATAATTAGATAGCAATTATGGTCTATTGGGTGTTCTCTGCCTTTCCGTACGTACACGCTTGACCAAAGATGGTAGGTAGTCTGACGAAATGCTATCTAGGGTACGACCATGTATCGTCGACTATCCCCTATCCATCCCCGTCTTTAGGTCGCTCTCACAGCAACCAAGGCATACACTTGGTTCTTCTAACGCAGACCTTAACCTCTCATGAGCCTAGTATAATCACCTGGCAGCTCATAGAGGGATACCAAGAATACCCTCACGTTCCCCGAAGTCGCTGCTTCGTTACCCAGTTCGCTGGAGCCTTTATCTAAATCAGATACTTGCTCCTACTCGTATACTTAAACGATGACCTACCGTATCAGGTTACTCATCTATCTATGAACTGGTCTAAATTTCCTTGACTAAGAATCATTACTTAGTTATTCCTCAACTAAGGTTTACCACTTAGCCTTATTCCCGTTATCCTTGTTAACTACGGTTATCCCCTATCCTCAGAACTAGGGTTTACATAATGGATTAAGTGTCACTTAAGTTCATGACTTAACCCGTCTACCAATCATGTCAAAATTGGCTAAGTATCCAAGTCCAAGACTTAACCCGTCTTCAAATCATGTCAAAATTGGCTAAGTATCCAAGTCCAAGACTTAACCCTACAAACCATGCTCACGTTGGTTAAGTATGTATTAAGCAATTCACGACTTAACCTCGTCCAATTATCATTCTAGATTGGTTAAGTATATATTAACTTGACCCTATCAATTTACTCAGTCAAATCGGTCAAGTGTATTCAAGCGATTCGTGACTTAGCCTTATCATGTTTTCACGTTAGATCGGTTAAGTATAGGTTAATTTAACCTCAATAAATTCACGAGTTAGATTGGTTAAGTATAGGTCACTTAACCCCATCAATTCATCATGTTTAGATTAGTTAAGTGTTTAACTTAACCCCATTAAACTATCAAGTAGGATTAATTAAGTCTAGGCTAACTTAACCCCATCCGATTTCCATGTTTAGACTAGTTGAGTCTAATCTTAACACCATTCGTTAACCGTATTTTTCGGTTAAGCGTCATTAAGAAAACTTACTTAACCTTACCAAGTTATCGCGTTGGATTGATTAAGTGTTGGTTAACTTAACCCCATCCACTAGTCATATAAAAATGGTTAAGTGTCATTAGGCAAATCAAGTTACTTAACCTACCCAACCTTGTCATGTTTTGTTAAGTATCATTAGCCTAATCAAATTACTTAACCCATTTGTCCATGTCATATTTGGTTAAGAGTCATTAATCAAATTAAATTAACCCTATCATGTGGCATTAATTACTTAATGCACCTTCACCTCTCACATTAGACTTTGTTGTGGTTACTAGTTAAGCCGGTCGGTTCCGGGTAGCTTTACACCACAACTTGGTCTTACCTCGGGTTCAAGCACAACATGACCAACTTCTCACATTGGGTCCTATTGTTTGCAACTACTAGTTAGGCCGGTCGGTTCCGGGTAGTTTTACGTTGCAAACTCAACCCAACCTCGAGTTGGCCACACTTATATTATCTAAGTGTCATGTCCATCATGTTTCCCAAAACATGTTACAAGTTTTCAAGCATTTGGGTAGACCTAACTTAATAGGTAAATTCCCAAAGGGTAGACCTAACTTAATAGGTAAATTCCCAAGCTTATGTTTTTATGCATACTTACATGTCAACTTCCATGTTATATTTCAAGTCATGTTTTCAAGTTGTATTTTCATGTCATTAGAAATTACCCATAACATAACCCAACGCTTTTAAACTCGCATATACGTTCGCGACAACGTAATGGATTAAAAGAAGAGACTTGGCAAAGGCATGACAAAAATGGATATTAAGCCACAAGTTAATCATGGTGGCAAATGAGGCACAAATGTGTTCATTAACTTGCATGTTACATTCTTAAGCCTCAAAACATGCATAAACCCAAACTTGGCACATAAGCGAATCATGGTGACAAAAGATATGGAATGATGACTAGTAACTCGCATATATCATCATATAAGGGTTATGACTTCATATGCAAGTTGACATAAAGGTTATGAGGGTTCTCATGTTGCCTAATGCAACATTTCAACATAAAGGTTGTAGCTTTTAGCTCACAAGATCAAGATAATGACTTCATAAACTTGCATGACATGATAGCATGTATCATACTCAATGATCAAACCCAAACTTGCAACATGAACATTTAACTTCATAGTTAATATCTAAGAGTAGGGAAAGGGCTTACATTGCTATGAAGGCACAAAAGATATGACAAAGCCCTTATGCAATCAAATAGACCCAAAATGCAAGCTCTAACATAAAAACCCTTGAGCCAAAATGATCAAAACCCTTGCTTTATGATGCAAAGATAGAAACTTGACTTGAATGCAAGCTAATGACACTTGTATGCATGGAAAATCTCTCATAGAAACCATTTAGAAATTTTATGAAGAGAGTGGAGGCCATGAGAGGTAAATTTTTGCCATAGTTTAGTTGCATGAATGAATAATGAGGATTTGGGATAGGTTAGGGTCTTATTTATAGATTAGGCAAGTGTTTTAGGCCATAGGATTAAACCTAGATTCAATCCAAGCCATCAAAGCATGTCTTGGGGAAGAAGTCAAGTGTAGGAACCATCTAGGGCATTTAGATTAAAGATGAACCATGAGAACCATCCAAATGCAAAATCTGC
Source organism: Allium sativum (assembly GCA_030737875.1). Lineage (NCBI taxonomy): Eukaryota > Viridiplantae > Streptophyta > Magnoliopsida > Asparagales > Amaryllidaceae > Allium > Allium sativum. The sequence goes on along the minus strand of CM060916.1, from coordinate 133,025,014 downwards.
ATTTGAGCGAATCGGCCCACGGGTTGACAGCCAAACACCCTGGATTAACCCCTAGTCGACCCAGCGAGCTCGGGTCGACCTCAAAAATCGGTCGGTTCGGTTATTCCCCTCTCCCAATTCGCTGTTTTGAACATTTTTGCATATTTATTTATTTAATTTTCAATTATATATATATATATATCAATATATATATATTTCTCTGCGCAACCCATTTCACTTAATTAAGTATACTTTAATTTGGGAATTTTTCGTGAAACTTCGCGAGGCCATATCTTGGTCATACGGACTCCGATTCTCGAAAACTCAGACTCTATTTCGCGTATTTTTCCGAGACGAACGCAATGGCATAGCCCGTTTTACTTGATTCGGAATTTAAAATTAAATTCTGCCTCGATTCTCGTCTTTAAACGTTATCGAAAAATACGGGTTGTTACAATTGTGGTGTCGATTTATCTTTGTATTTTCTTGTTTAGGTGTCGGTGTTCTGGTTTCGATATCGGGTTTAGCATACTATATATAGGTTGGTTGTGAACATAAACTAGTTAGTTTATTCTGTAATAAAATTTGGCATTCGCCATTGTTGGAGGAAGTTTCAACTATTTCACCCCAATTTCGGCATTCGATTACGAATCAATGGATTGGAAGACCAATTTTCCAACATTGTTGAGATCAACGGAAAATTAGTGATATCTCAATTTCATCTTTAATTCATTGAGATCAACGAGTTGAAGATCCATTCGGGCATCGTTGAGATCAACGGAATTGGTGAGCTAACTCGGTTACGTTATTAACTTGTATTTTGTTGTTGTTCAACTGCGTCAAGTACACACACACACTCCCTCTCTCCAACTCATTTATAAAGCTAAAATATTTAATTAAATTTGCATAAGCTTTAGACATTTCAATAAAAGAATTAACTAAAAACTATACGTAACCAAAATATTTTTTTTTAAAAAAAATACTACTTTTGAAGCTTCTGAAGAAAACATTACACTTGCTATGGATGGAGAGGAACATTAGGGTGTTTAGTGGTGTATTGACTCTTAAACATGCAATGGTCCTCTCTATCACTCGATGTATTTGTTGAGCTTTGATGATCTTTGTATTTCGTAGTTTATATTAATAAATTTGGTAAGGGCCAATCAATCCCGCTTGCTATACAAAAAAAAAAAAAACCATAATACGGTTTAACAAATTATAGAAAATATTAGTCAAAAAGTATTTATTTTATAATTTATTTGAAAACCATAAAAAAGCATGGTTTCTTACTTATTAAAATAAGCCCTTTATTATAGTAATCCATAACTAGTTGTTAAAAATATATTTGTATTCGAACCACGTTTACAATAACCTAACATAATTTTAAAACATCCTAGATATATAATGTAAAACATTCAAGTTAAAAGACATTTTTAAAAGAAATTAAATTCTAACCAAAAACTACAACATTTCCAGAATGTTGTAAGAAGTGGTTCAGAGAAAAGACAACGCTCTGAACGTTCTACGATCGACTATTGTAAATTACAATGATTTGGGGTTATTTTGTAGATTTTTGAGTTTTAGTGTTTTCCGATATGTTAAAAATCTTTTTAGCATTTGATCTTTTATCGTAACACATATATACTTGTTACATCCCATGCATGATGAGAAACCATTAAGGATCTCTCTACAAATTTATATAGAAATTGTCGAATATAGTTTCTAAGTGCTTATATAAGACTAGTCGCTATAAAACCATTCCAAACCCAGGTCTGATTCAAACAGTTGTCTGATTGAACCTTATGTGCTACATGTCAAGTCTATAGAACAAGTCATAGGAATCACATGAGTCCAACTACATCATTTACATATTCCCTTTTTTTTCAGAGCAAGAATCACAACAAATATAGTAATATAAAGCCAAACAGCATATACTATATAATGTAAGAGAGTATTATATACACTTCAAGCACATCAAATGGTGAGTATGCTCACAAAATCCAGGCAAAAAAGAAAGCTTGTGAACATAAGAACCAGTGGACATATTACTACCACACCTACAAGCCAAATATCCAACTTTTGCTATATAAAAGTGCCCAGCCATGCTCCTATAGCCCATTTTTGCTATAGACCACTACATGCTTCCCCATTTTGCTCTTTTTCTTCAACATTTTTGTTTCTAATCCTTAATCCCACGTTGTCCTAAGTCGTATACATCGGTTTGTGGACATATAAGTTGATTTGATATGGTCTCAACAATTTTGAGGTGGAGTAACATAGCTTGAATATCTTGGTTTTTATTCACCGACCTTTAGAATTAAATTATGAATCAAAATGATAAGTTACAAGGACTTAACAAAAGCAAAAGACATTCCACGTCCTCCTGTTTCTTGTCAAGCGATTCCCCCTCCCCTGCAATATGCTTCGCTCTTGTGCACAACACTTCTTCTTTCCTTATTTACGCCTTTTACTTAACCCTCAAATTTTTTCTTAATTCTTAATTTTTCAAAATATCTTCTAATGACATCACTAATGATGTCTTATTTGATTTAATTAGCCATAAACATGAAAAATATTTTTATTAGATAACTAAGTAAACACTAGTGTATGAAGAAAGCACAACACAAGTTCGAACAACTTCTACCGAGAAAACTTTGTTTATCAATTAAATTATTTTTGGTTACATAGCCAGTATTTCTTCATAGTATTTACTTTTGAAAACATTTTTCAAGAACAAGTTTATCATTATTAGTTATTAATTAAAAGAGAGAGTTAGCGATATTACTAAATTAATCTAATCATATTAAATCCAAGATTCAAACATTTAATTAATAATTTAGATATTCAAATACAAAGTGCTGGAAATTCCTGGTCATTGTAGTTTGCATCTAAATAAAACTCCCCACATCACATATAATTTTTGGAAGATAATATAGGGAAGAATTGAAGTTATCATATAAAATGGAAAGCAAAATTTATTTTATTTTCCATGTTTCTAAACAAAAGCAAGGAAAATAACTCATCCTCTTTGCCAACCTCCACTAACGTAGTCATTTAAAATAATAGATCTTCTTATTTGTTGTTTCCATATCTTACAATGGATGTTGAAATAAATGTTCCCTAATATTCTTAAGTTACATATTATTAATTCCTATTTTGATTTGGAGAATGCTTTATTGTATTCTTGAATAGTAGTGAAAATTTGGGTGGAGATTGGGAGTTTCCTCTTCCTCGATCCAAGTTTGTGATAATTTATTTTGTTAAGATATGAGAAAAGTTACTAAATTAAGGAAATATAGTTTTAGATATTAACAGACATAAAAGAATATTTCGATAGTGGTACGTTTAAAAGGATGGATAATTATAATATTGTCAAGCTAGCAATTGTGCTTTAATTTTTATATTAATGATTCTCCAGTTAGAAATTGATATTTTTGTATCAACTTCAAACTTAGTTACAAGTGTTTCCTAATGTCCTAATAAAAAAATTTCGTCCCACTTTATAATACATAAAACTAAACTTCAGAAAAGGAAAACCAAAAATTTTATACTGAAAGCTTGCAAAAAGTTCCATGCCTTTGAAAACTTACGTTGTTCTTCTTCTTCACATCTCATTCGAACTACGCATGGGAAAATGGCCACAAGTATTTCAGTATGTTGAACAAAAGCAACTTCAAGGAGCATCAAATGTGAAAGTAAGACGGTGTTTATATTATATTTTGAATTTTCAAAATTAGTTACAAAAAATAAGAAAAGGTGAGGGATGACAGAGGAATGGAAGAATGATGGAGGGACGGCGGGGGGTACGGAGAAACGAAGAAGAGATGAGTTGTATCTCATTCTCCCATTACTTCCCAAAACATGGAAGACAAACATAAATTGTTTCTATTTTTTGTATAAACTTTATTTTCTAAAACAACTGTTTTTCATGATATACATATGTTGTTCACATTTTTGTATGGATAAAATCCAAAATTAAAATGTGTAGACCAAATACTACCTAAGGTTGTGATTCAGATATAGTGATGACTCCATGCTTAAAAAATAGGGTGCGTTTGGCACAGGTCCCTAATAAGTTTGGAAATTAGGCTCGGGTCCGGTCCAAAACTTATTATAAATTTCATCCCTATTTTTCGAAAATTCATTAAAATAAATAAAAAATATAAAAAAAATCATGTAAATTCGTATTTAGTTAAAACATGTAAATGTAAAAAATTCAGCCGAAAAAACAACCGAAAAAAGCACCCAAAAAAATTACATAAAAACCGCGAAACAACAGCTAATTGCATAACATTATGCTAATATTTGAATTTCTAGCATACATTTGTGCAACTATTTCAGTCATGCATCTGGGTTGGGTTTTTTTGCATACACGCATGCAAGTAATACTGAATTATTGCATACAAGTATGCTATAATTCGTAGGCATGCAAATCAGTCCATATTTATTTGCATACATGCATGCACGTATTCAGAATACTTGCACATATGTATGCAACAATCCGCAGGCATAAATATTAGTTCATTTTTACTTGCATACATGTATGCAAGTATATAGAATACTTGCATACATGCATGCAAGTACTCACGCTGATTTTTCAACATGAAACTTAATGAATTATTTGCATACATGTATGCATGTATTCATAATAGTTGCATACATATATGCAAGAATTCATGTAGATTTTCAGTGTAAACCGCTTCAGGAATAGTTGCATACATGAATGTAACTATATGATTTACTTGCATACATGTATGCAAGTTTTTTTTTTCATGGTCATCTGGCAATATTTGCAGATTTTAGATTTTTTTTTACTGGACAACACAATCTTTTTGGGGAAAAACACGTAACATGAATTCTAGGGACCCACTTTATATTATAAAGTTACCGTGGATGTCGATTGAATTATGAAACATAATAGGGACGTATGCCCAATATTCACTAAAAAATAACTACCTTTTCATTTTCTTTCGCTTCCTTTATTATTTCCCTAAAAATGGATATTTTCACTAGCATTTCCAGTGGATATCTAAAATATGTGAAATACATCCGCATAGGTATCCAAAAAAGATAGAAAATCAAAGGAAAGAATACAAATACATATAAAATGTTATCCATACTCGAAAATTGTCCATTAGACTTTTATAAAGATAAAATTAGGGTTTTGAAGATTTTAATATATAAATTGATTTGTTTTTACTATTTTATCAAGGTGATAATTCATGTTGTGCATGTATATACGAATGTTTATATATTAAATTGATTTCTCTCATCATATTATTTGTGTTTTGTATTCACTATTAACTTACAAAAAATGATTTATGTTGAATTAACAATACTCTTTATTCTTATTTTGGTATAAATTACGGGCAAAGTTGATAAACCTTCAATATCTGCTCATATTTGCAAATAGTGGTGTTTGACAATCGAAATAACTTCGAACATATATGCATATATAACACTGTCCACTTCTCAAATTATCCATTAACATACCTACTTTCATCACAATATCAATACTCGAAGTTACACCATTGATAACAACTTGATGTTATTTTCTCTTTACAGTGGTTGGTGGTCGATTATCATTTGACTATCCATATTTATAAAATAAGTGGGTTGATAAGGATACCATATTTTCTTCTTTTTAATACATTTTTTAATAATACCATCAAAATACGATATTCTACTTTTAAAACCAAAACTATATGGACAACCACATTAAATGCCTATGATAATTAATCGATGGTCAATGGCGTTTGGTCGTTTATGACGAAAACCTAATGTTATAAATCATCATATGATGATTTCTAAAATGTCAACAATGACTAATTCCTATAGTTATTTGTTGCAGAATAGTGTTATTTAATGGAGTGTAATAGCAAAAAAGATTGATATTGGTGAACATACCATTTTCATTAAGCTCGTAATGGTATCAACTAGATTAAGATGACTTTGGAAACATTATGTAATTGTAACACCCCGTAATTTTAAATATTAAAGTTAACAAATTAAAGAATACATAATTTCAAATGAGGAAATTAAGGGAAACGGGTTGCGCCATTGCGTTTGTCTCGGAATTCTGCTTGAGATAGAGTCCGAGTTTGTGTGAATTGGACTTCGTATGAAGAAGTTATGACCTTCCGAAATTTCAGAAATTTAAATTAAAAACAGCTCAGGTTCAGGAATTCAAAATTTTGAAACAGGGACCAGGTCGACCAGGGGGTCGACCCTAGTGTCGACCTCCCCTATACAGGTCGACCTTAGTGTCGACCTGCCCCCCCTCGGGCAGATCTGAAAGATGATGCTTTTCTGACCTGTTGTTGAGTCATTAGGGCTGAGGTGTCATTCTATCTTGACTGGATGGTTTTGATTGATTCTAGGTTACTCTGACGGCTCTTAATCAATTAATCTTCTATAAAAACACCCTTAAACTCTCAACCCTAATTACACAAATTCATAACAAGAGCCGCCATGCCGTCAATAGAGAACCTAGAGTAGCCGCAATACACCTTCAACCCTAAAGCAAGATAGAGGCTTGAACCAAAATCAAATCAAAACCTAATTCAAATAACGATTAGTCCACATCAAAGGTGAGCAATTCGGTTTCAGAATACAGATCCCAGAAAGACAAGACTATTCTTTTTAATTGTGAGTATGATAGCTTTCACAAAATAATTCATTAATTTAATTATGATAAGATATAATTGGGAATATGAGAATATGATTTTGAATCATGTGATGTAAATTATATGTATGTTTGTGGTGTTGGATCATATGTTTGTTCTTATGTGAATTTTATGCAAGTTGAATCATATATCTTATGTAAGTTGAATCATATATCTTATGCAAGTTGAATCATATATCTTATGCAAGTTGAATCATATATCTTATGCAAGTTTGTGATGATTGGATCATATATACATGTATGAATCTTATGCAAGTTTGGGTTGTTAAAATATATCTGAAACATGTATATGCATATGCTAGTTTATGTGACATTAATCTACATGTTTAGATCTATATGCAAGATTACACCTTTATGTTTAGATCTATATGCAAGTTTACATGTTTATGTTTAGATCCATATGCAAGTTCACACCTTTATGTTTAGATCCATATGCAAGTTAACACCTTTATGTTTGGATCTATAGTAGTACATAAGTTATGCAAGTTTTTGCCGATTACCTATGCTAGTTTGAATGAAATTCATATGCAAGTTTGTGTCATGATCCTTAGATCTATTTTATGTGTTAAGTGATGTTGTTTTTCATTTTATAAGTTAGACTATTTGCGAGTCTAACATATGTCATATGAAAACGTACGAATAGCGTGGGGATGATGGGATAATATTGAATATACATAAAATTGTGAATTGGCATAAAATGGCCTTAAAAAGGCATATAATTAATTTGAGACATTAATTGGCATAATTGGTATTTATGGACATAATTTTAAGAGAAAATTATGGACATAAATAAATTTGGAATTTATTGACAAATTTGAATAGGGATATTAATCCATTTTGGGGTTAAATAAAGAAGTGTAATAATAAACCGCCTAAGACACGAGGTTAGACTCTTTTATGGTGTAAGACGGCCCGGACCCGCCCGGCAAATCCAGCAGCCACAAATGTCAGTCTAATGTGAGAGGTCAAAGGCATGAATTAAATGCGTAACAATTGTAAAGGCATGAGGTTAGGCTCGTTTGTGGTGTAAGACTGCCCGGACCCGCCCGACAAATCCAGCAGCCACAAATGCCAGTCTAATGTGGGAGGTCTTTACAAGGTTATGGTTCTAATGTATTAAGTAACACTTAACCAGATTAAACATGTGGTGGGACATGGAGGGGTTAAGTGGGTGCCTTGGGTGGCAGGTGAAATACGATTAGATGCACTTAACCAAGATTGTAACATGTAAGAAGACATGAATAAGAATGGGGTTGAGTGGGGAAACCTTAGTGGGGACCAAGCATAGGTGGAAAGCTTGTGTCATGCATGGGGGCCCTTTTCAAACTGGTAACCCATTAAGTATCTTTGTGAGCTCGACCCAAGTCGAGGATGGGACACACTTATTAGATTTGATTGTAAGAGGTCAAAACGGGTTAGTGGTGGCAACGCCAGTCCAACGGGTTCATGTGCGTGCATGGGCCCGGGCTGGTAGGTAAGACGTTGTTGCATCGTGTAGATATAAGCTGTGCATCTTTGGTGGTATCGGGTTGCCAATTTGGGGAGTGATACACCCCACTGTGGGACCAACATGGGTATCTACGAGTTAGGGAGCCGATCAAATGGGGGTAGTGGGTACAACTAGTGGAGATAGGGGCAGACGGCACCTATGAAGGCAGCTAGGGGTACACGAAACTACCATTATCATTATTAAGTTCTGTAGGCGGGATCAACTTTTAGGGTGACTAGTGGTGGTGCAGTATAGTAATTATCCTATAGTGATTAGGAATGAGATTAACGCCAGAATATTCATCTTAATTGCTTTGTCATGCCCACTTGTTTCTTGATCATACCTTATCTTACCAGTTTATGCCTTATCCTAGTTACTTAAATAATTATATTGTTAAAGTTATTATACTCGCCAGACTTTATGTCTGACCCCCTTGTTTTCGCCTCTTTTCTTCCTTCCCCCCTCCCCCCCCCCCCAGGTTCTCAGGGTGGGACTAGTACTAGTGGAGCTTGATCTTGGATCTCTTTCTCTCTCTTTTGGAAGTGCTTGGATTGCTGAAAGTAAAGTTCAGCTCATCTCTTTTATGGCTGCTTGTGTTTAGGGTTATGCTTTTTATTTTATGAACTCTGAAACAATTTATCAAGATGGATATTAAGTGTACTTGGTTTATGAAGTTGTTGTAATCAAACTATTTCTCCGCTGCAATAAAAGTTGTTTTAAAATTTTCAAGTATCATTATTTATATATGTCTTGTTATATTCTGTTCTATACACTAAATACGCTCCATGGAAGTTAATGCATTCCCTTTGTGAGTGACATTAATGGACGTGGGGTGTCACGCATGGTATCAGAGCTGAAGGTTACCAGATCAGATATGAATTTTGAAAAACTATTTTTCAAAAAGCATTTTATAAAGAAATACTTTCAAAAGTATGTTTTAAGGAAAGTATTTTCAAGAGAAACGTTTGTTTTAAAAACATAACCCCGAAGAGCCATATATCTTTCTTTCGAATTCTCCGTTTTGAATCTCTTCATTTTCTTTATAGCATGTCTGGAATTCCCGAAATACCCGAGGGGATACCGATACCAGGATGGTTTACAAGGTATCTGGAAGATAGGGCCAATGTCGCAGGCCTAGAAAATGCTCCTCCTCCTCCCCTTGTTGATACTTTTGCAAAGATATGCAAAGATTTTAGGGCAATGGGCGGGAAACCTTTTCACGGATCAGAGATGTTTGTGGAAGCTCGAAATTGGCTTAAGGAGGTGGAAGATCTATTTGGTATTTTCGAGGTGGAAGATGGAAGAAAGGTCCAATTGGCTGCTTGGTTAATGAAGAACGAAGCCTCATTTGGTAGGAGGCCACGAACAGAGAATGTGCAGGAGAGACATGGAAAGGACACATGATAAAGTAGATCCAAAGAAAGGCGATAAGGATAACAAGGGGCCAAGAGAAAAGGAAGGGCCACACTTGTGAAATACCTGACTACTTAAATAAAGACGTTAGAAAGAAGATAAAGACTAGTTGTTATCGCTATAGAGAAGCAGGACATCTTATTAGGATCGTCCAAAGAAGCAAAAGGCAAAAGTAAGGACTAGGTACAGGATCTTCTGGAGGGCAGACGCGTTCCCTCACGACTGGCATACCTGATAGAGGTAGAAATATATCTTGGTTGGAAGTTTGGTTTTTCTTTTTTGATCATCTTGTTCGAACCTTGTTTGAATTCTGGCGCTTCACACTCGTTTATATCTGCTTCGTTAGTTGAAACACTGCACCTAAATACTAGTCTAGTTACGGATCCCATAGTAGTCTCAAATCCTATTGGTGGGTCGGCTCATCTTTCTATGATTTGTCGGGATTTGAGAGTGTCTATCTTAGGCATGGGATTTGAATGCAACGCCGTCGTTCTTGGCTTCATGGGCTACGGCTTGATTCTAGGTATGGATTGGCTAACTAGATATGGGGCCATCCTAGATTGTGAAAGAAGGGTAGTTAGATTGTTGACTCGTTGTGGAAAGACCCTTGATATTTCTTGTGACCCTAGAGGTCCGGTAATGCTTAGCTACCTAGAATCCCTTGACGCATCCAATGATGATTTGAAATCTATTAGTGTGGTCCGTGAATATAATGACGTCTTCGATGAGGTTCGAGGTTTACCCCCGAGGCGTGAGATAGACTTTCGAATATACTTAGTAGACAATGCGAAGCCAGTTGCATTACCAGTGCGCCACATGGCTGCGAGAGAGAGAAGAGAACTCCGTAAGCAAGTGAAAGAGTTGCTTGAGAAGGGGTTCATAAGAAGTATTTCGGAGTGGGGTGCTCCAGTCATTTTTGCTACGAAAGCTGGTGGTTCACTTAGATTGTGCGTGGACTATAGAGAGCTGAATAAGCTAACAAAGAAGAACAGACACCCGTTACCGAGGATAGACGATTTATTCGATCAGTTGGTGGGTGTTTCGGTTTTCTCGCAACTGGATTTGGCTACAGGGTTTCATCAGCTAAGGGTGGCTGAAGATAGCATCGATAAGACTGCATTTAGAACTCCTGACGGTTTCTTTGAGTGGCTCGTCATGCCTTTTGGTTTGACAAATGCACCCACATACTTTGTTGACTTAATGAGTAGGGTGTTTAGGGAGTTTCTGAACAAGTTTGTGGTAGTCTTTGTAGACGATATTCTGGTTTTCTCTAAAAATGAAGAAGAGCATGCCCTACATCTTAGGGAAGTCTTAGAGACCCTACGAGCGCATCAACTTAAAGCTAAGTTCTCCAAGTGCCATTTTTGGAGAAAAGAAGTGAGGTTCTTAGGACACGTAGTCTCTAAGGAAGGGATAGCTATGGATCCCGCTAAGGTAGTTGCAATCCAAGATTGGAAAACTCCTAAGAACGGAACAGAAGTAAGAAGCTTTTTAGGGCTAGCTGGTTATTATAAGAAGTTCATTAAGGACTTCGCGAAGATATCAGCCCCTCTCACTCGATTAACGAAGAAGAATTTGACTTTTACTTGGGACGTTGACTGTGACGATGCTTTCCAACGTCTAAAGAGGGCTTTGACGACAGCTCCAGTTTTAGTTTTGCCAGACGGGAGTAAGACATTCACTGTATATACCGATGCTTGCGGGACAGGGCTTGGCGCAGTTTTAATGCAAGAGGGAAGGGTGATATGCTATGGTGGAAGACAGTTGAAAGCCCACGAGAAAAATTACCCTACCCACGACTTAAAGTTGGTGGCTATAGTTTTTGCACTTAAGTCATGGCGTCATTATTTGCTTGGCGAGAGGTTTGAGTTGTATACAGACCATAAACCGCTAAAGTACTTATTCTCTCAGAAGGACCTAAACTTAAGGCAACAAAGATGGATGGATTTTTTGGCATCCTACGATTTTGAGATCGCATATACCCCTGGCAAGGGTAACGTTGTAGCCGACGCCTTAAGTAGAAAGAAGTTAACTTTAAGTCCTTTGTTCATAGAGCGGCAGAGTTTGGAGTATATATATTCCTTTGACTTCTGACCCTCTGTCGATTATGTACCCAGATTATTGGCATCATTAGAGGTGCAACCTACACTTTTGGGTCGAGTTGGAGAGGCACAGCGAAATGACCCACAGTTGGTTGAGATAGTAGGCAAGCTTATAGGAGGGGAGTCCTCGAGTCATCTTGATAGATATGTTATAGATGAGAGAGGTTGGCTACGTAGAGATGGAAGACTTTGCGTACCACAAGACGAGAGTTTGAAGAAGGCAATTCTTGAAGACTCACATTGCTCTAAGATGACCATAAATCCCGGTGGTGATAAGATGTATAGGGATATGAAGCGAGTTTTCTTTTGGGCCGGAATGAAGAAGGACGTGGCCGAGTTCGTTGCTAGATGCTTAGTGTGCCAACAAGTCAAGGCGGAGCAAAAGAAACCTGGAGTTTGGCTCCATCCCTTAGAGATTCCTCTTTGGAAATGGGAAAGCGTTTCCATGGATTTTGTAGATGGGTTACCAAGATCAAGGAAGGGTAATACAAGGATTTGGGTAATTGTAGACTGACTTACTACAAGTGCCCATTTTATTCCCGTTAAAAGTAGGACCGCCGCATGGTTAGCATCAGTTTACCTTCGGGAGATAGTTCGTTTGCATGGCATACCCTCCAACATTGTGAGCGATAGAGATCCCATTTTCATAAGCGAATTTTGGAAAAGCTTACAAGAGGCGGTTGGAATGCAATTATGCTTAAGTACCGCTTATCATCCTCAGACGGATGGCCAGACCGAGAGAGTGAATCGGATTCTAGAAGACCTTCTGAGGCTATGCATCCTAGACTTTGGAGGAACATGGGAAGAACACCTTCCACTAGTGGAGTTCGCCTATAATAATAGTTTTCAGGCTAGCATTGGAATGGCGCCTTTTGAGGCCCTTTATGGACGACCATGTCGATCACCTACATGTTGGTAGGAATCCACGGGTAAGGTTTTGCTTGGACCCGACATGATAGGGAGACTTCGGAGAAGATAGACATGATTCGACGGCGAATGAAGACGGCACAGGACCGACAGAAGTCATATGCGGATAGGAGACGAACCGATCTTGAGGTCAATGTTGGGGACATGGTTTTTATTAAGGTGTCACCATTGAGAAACGTAGTCCGTTTTGGATCAGTAGGGAAGTTGGCACCAAGGTTCGTAGGACCCTTTCCAATTACAGAGAGGATTGGGCGGATGGCGTATAGAGTAAAGTTACCAGAGAAGCTCAGCGGAATTCATGATGTGTTTCATGTTTCACATTTGCGTAAGTGTTTACATGATACGTCGGAAGTGGTAGAGCCGAGCACACTCGAAGAAGTGGAAGTAGAGCGCAATGCCACGATCAGACGAGCTCTCACACGCATTCTTGGATCAGAGGTCAAAAAGCTTCGCAACAAAAAGGTCAAGTTGGTCAAAGTGCAATGGGGAGATGATGAAAGAAATGCGACTTGGGAGACGGAAGATAAGATGTGTATGTTGTACCCTTTCCTTTTAGAGAGTATGTTTTATTTTCTCCTTTTTCTACCGCTTTGTTAATACTTGTCCTATCTTTTAGTATTATCTTTGCGATGACATCTTCGATCTTTAGTTAGGAAGAACCCTATGGTTTCAAACATGTGTTTGAGACATGTTATGTTTGGTGGATGCAAGTGGTAGCTAGTGGTTTCTCGTGGATGCATGTACACACACGATAGGCACTAGATCGGCTCAATCACCTTCATGTTGCATATAAATGTGTGTGCATATTTAAATTAATGGATGTATAATGGTTGTTTTATCATATGGATGCTGCATTTTGATGAATGGTTGTCCGTACATGTAGAAATAATATGTATCGATAGGATTCTTTCGCATACATAATGGACGCATGGCACTATCATGATTTGCATTAAGGAGGTCAACTGAATCAGTAGACCGCCTGATTTTGCATTAGATAAGGAACATATACACACACTCTTTGCATATGTTCATACAGCATTAGAAATTTTGTAAGGACAATGGATGCCTGTGTTTGATGGTTGAGTAGATGGATGATTGGATGTTAGGATATGCATTCTCCTTAACTTGGAGATTTCAGGGGCGAAATCCTTTAAGGAGGGGAGAATGTAACACCCCGTAATTTTAAATATTAAAGTTAACAAATTAAAGAATATTTGATTTCAAATAAGGGAATCAAGGGAAACGGGTTGCGCCATTGCGTTCGTCTCGGAATTCTGCTTGAGATAGAGTCTGAGTTTGTGTGAATTGGTCTTCGTATGAAGAAGTTATGGCCTTCCAAAATTTCAGAAAGTTAAATTAAAAACAACTCAGGTATAGGAATTCAAAAATTTGAAACAGGGACCAGGTCGACCAGGGGGTCGACCCTAGTGTCGACCTCCCCTATACAGGTCGACCTTAGTGTCGACCTGGGGATCGACCTTAGTGTCGACCTGCCCCCCCCCCCCCCCCCGGGCAGATCTGAAAGATGGTGCTTTTATGACCTGTTGCTGACTCATTAGGGCTGAGGTGTCATTCTATCTTGACTGGATGGTATTGATTGATTCTAGGTTAATCTGATGGCTCTTAATCAATTAATCTTCTATAAAAACACCCCTAACTCTCAACCCTAATTACACAAATTCATAACAAGAGTCGTCATGCCGTCAATGGAGAACCTAGAGTAGCTGCCATCACCTTCAACCCTAAAGCAAGATAGAGGCTTGAATCTAAATCAAATCAAAACCTAATTCAAATAACGTTTAGTCTACATCAAAGGCGAGCAATTCAGTTTCAGAATACAGATCCCAGAAAGACAAGACTATTCTTTTTAATTGTGAGTATGATAGCTTTCACAAAATAATTCATTAATTTAATTATGATAAGATATAATTGGGAATATGAGAATATGATTTTGAATCATGTGATGTAAATTATATGTATGTTTGTGGTGTTGGATCATATATTAGTTCTTATGTGAATTTTATGCAAGTTGAATCATATATCTTATGCAAGTTGAATCATATATCTTATGCAAGTTGAATCATATATCTTATGCAAGTTTGTGATGATTGGATCATATATACATGTATGAATCTTATGCAAGTTTGGGTTGTTAAAATATATGTGAAACATGTATATGCATATGCATATGCTAGTTTATGTGACATTAATCTACATGTTTAGATCTATGTGCAAGATTACACCTTTATGTTTAGATCTATATGCAAGTTTACATCTTTATGTTAAGATCCATATGCAAGTTCACACCTTTATGTTTAGATCCATATGCATGTTCACACCTTTATGTTTGGATCTATAGCAGTACATAAGTTATGCAAGTTTATGCCCATTACCTATGCTATTTTGAATGAAATTCATATGCAAGTTTGTGTCATGATCCTTAGATCTATTTTATGTGTTATGTGACGTTGTTTTTCTTTTTATAAGTTAGACTATTTGCGAGTCTAACATATGTTATATGAAAACATACGAATAGCGTGGGGATGATGGGATAATATTGAATATACATAAAATTGTGAATTGGCATAAAATGGCCTTAAAAAGGCATATAATTAATTTGAGACATTAATTGGCATAATTGGTATTTATGGACATAATTTTAAGAGACAATTATGGACATAAATAAATTTGGAATTTATTGACAAATTTGAATAGGGATATTAATCCAATTTGGGGTTAAATAAAGATGTGTAATAACGAACCACCTAAGACACGAGGTTTGACTCTTTTGTGGTGTAAGACTGCCCGGACCCGCCCGGCAAATCCAGCAACCACAAATGTCAGTCTAATGTGAGAGGTCAAAGGCACGAATTAAATGCGTAACAATTGTAAAAACACGAGGTTAGGCTCGTTTGTGGTGTAAGACTTCCCGGACCCGCCCGACAAATCCAACAGCCACAAATGCCAGTCTAATGTGGGAGGTCTTTACAAGGTTACGGTTCAAATGAATTAAGTAACACTTAACCAGATTAAACATGTGGTGGGAAATGGAGGGGTTAAGTGGGTGCCTTGGGTGGTAGGTGAAATACGATTAGATGCACTTAACCAAGATTGTAACATGTAAGAAGACATGAATAAGAATGGGGTTAAGTGGGGAAACCTTAGTGGGGACCAAGCATAGGTGGAAAGCTTGTGTCATGCATGGGGGCCCTTTTCAAACTAGTAACCCATTAAGTATCTTTGTGAGCTCGACCCAAGTCGAGGACGGGACACGCTTACTGGATTTTATTGTAAGAGGTCAAAACGGGTTAGCGGTGGCAACGCAAGTCCAACGGGGTCATCTGCATGCGTGGGCCCGGGCTGGTAGGTAAGACGTTGTTGCATCATGCAGATATAAGCCGTGCATCTTTGGTGGTATCGGATTGACACTTTGGGGAGTGATACACCCCACTGTGGGACCAGCACAGGTATTTACGAGTTAGGGAGCCGATCGAATGGGGGTAGTGGGTACAACTAGTGGAGATAGGGGCAGACGGCACCTATGAAGGCAGCTAGGGGTACACGAAACTACCATTATCATTATTAAGTTCTGTAGGCGGGATCAACTTTTAGGGTGACTAGTGGTGGTGCAGTATAGTAATTATCCTATAGTGATCAGGAACGAGATTAAAGCTAGAATATTCCTCTTAATTGCTTTGTCAAGCCCACTTGTTTCATGATCATACCTTATCTTACCAGTTTATGCCTTATCCTAGTTGCTTTAATAATTATATTGTTAAAGTTATTATACTCACCAGACTTTATGTCTGACCCCCTTGTTTTAGCCTCTTTTCTTCCCCCCACCCCCCAGGTTCTCAGGGTGGGACTAGTACTAGTGGAGCTTGATCTTGGATCTCTTTCTCTCTATTTTGGAAGTGCTTGGATTGCTGAAAGTAAAGTTCAAATCATCTCTTTTATAGCTACTTGTGTTTGGGGTTATGCTTTTTATTTTATGAACTCTGAAATAATTTATCAAGATGGATATTAAGTGTACTTGGTTTATGAAGTTGTTGTAATCAAACTATTTCTCCGCTGCAATAAAAGTTGTTTTAAAATTTTCAAGTACCATTATTTATATCTGTCTTGTTATATTCTGTTCTATACACTAAATATGCTCCATGGAAGTTAATGCATTCCCTTTGTGAGTGACATTAATGGACGTGGGGTGTCACAGTAATGCCCCGTATTTTTACGGATAATAAATAATTTATTTAATTATTTAAAGGACGGTTTGGTAATTTAAAGTGACCAGAATTAAATAATATTGAATATTTAATTATATAATAATTAAATAATATATTTAAATTCCAGAGTAGTTGGAAATAGTATAATTCACAATATTGTGTGAATTGGATTATTTACAATATATAATTCAGTTTAGAGTTGAATTATATTAACGAATTTATTTATAAAGGTCAGTTGAACGTATAATTTATATTATAATTATAATCGAGCTCGAAATGGCACGGCAGTTTGTAATTTGGTGATTCGAACTTTAAACGAATATACAGAATCCGTTTTAAGTCGGATTTCTGTGAAACAAGAAATGTTCGGAGCTGGTGAAGTATATTTTTCTAATGGAAGAGAAAAATCGAGATTTCATCGTATAGATTTTTAGTTATGTCCAAATCAAATTTTCGAAAAGTCGCTATGGAATTCCTTTATAATTTATAATGAATTTATAAAAGGATTTCTATTTAAATTGAATATCGATTAACTCTGATTTTGGAATATCGAATTATAAATCCCGATAAATTTATTTTGGAGCTGTATGGTATTCTATTGTGAATATATATGATAATATTTATTTATAAATATTTAATTTAATTATTTTTAAATATATTAATATTTAAATGGGTTTATTTAGAGCTTTAAAAATAGCCAGTTTTGCAAACGACCTCCGTTTTCGACGAAACTGATTTGGTTGGATCCGGAATATTAAATTATTGTTAGATTTCAATTTTCGTGATTTTTGAAGTTAGTGTATGGCCATACGGATTTTTAATGTGAAAAACAGATGATGATTTAACTTTAAAAATATGCCGTGTTAACAAAACGGAGTCGGAATTCGACGAAACCAGTTTCGTTGGGTCCGTAATGTCGAACTGTAGCTGCATGCCCATTTTATGGATTTTTGGATATCATATGTGATGATAGGGATTTTTAAAAGACGAATACAAATAGCGTGGTGAATATAAATTAATATCAAAATAAAATGGGGCTTCTACAACAAGCTATTGTACCCTATAAATACACCATCTTTTAACCTAAACCTATTATTTTTCCTCACGATGGTCAACGGAAAAACGACCGCCACTTTCAAGAAGAATTCGTGAGGTTTAAAAATCCTTAGCAAATCAAATAAATCTCTATAAATCTTTATATGCTTATATTCGCAATCCTTATCTATTGCTCATCAATTCCATGTCGGTTTTAGTACGTGCGATTCACATTTGGGGTACTGAGTGTTTCCAGCGAGCTAGGGTTTAAGATTTTTTAGCACTGGAAGCATGGATTCATGAATTTGTGGTTCGTTTTGCGGATGTGATGAATTTCCGCAAGTTTTGGTAAAGTTTCAAAAGGTGCGATGCCAGTTCTTGGGGTTCGAAAGTCAGCAACAGGTCGAGATCGCGTTTTCAACATTGAGTGCGAATTGAAGGTTTTGGGCTTGGGAGGAAGGATTCTGCGAAGAGAGGTGGAATCGGTTAGGATATTTGTGAAGAAATGAAGGGGAAATAGGAGTTGGAAGATCGACAATGGTTTGGAAGAGGATGTGTGTTTTAGCGTGAGTAGAAGAAGGAGAATTTAGGAGCAAGAGTTTAATTAAGGATGAGGTGAGTATATATATATATATGTATGTATATATATATATAACAATGATTAGTTAATGGCAATTAATATAATTTGAACTATTGGTTAATAATGGTGAAGTGTTTGAGTGATTTTGATGGATTTATCTGATTAAGTGGTTCGCTGTTTTCCTGATGCAGAATGGAAGCATAGTCGAACGCAATTTCACTGAAGGCATCGACATGGAAAATGTTAGTCTGGGTGGATTGAGTTTGGATGGTAATGAATTTTAGTTATTTTTATTTAATTAAGTATGGGGAGATGAAGGTTTGATTGTGCATTAAATGGTGGTGCAATACCATTGTTACGTGTTGTTCTATATTGGAGCAAAGTAGAAGAAGGATTAGGTGGCTTGTTAATGGTAATTAGGGGTGATTTATTAAATGTTAATTAAGCTAACGATATTTAAAACAGCGTGTAACTTGTAAAAGTTATATCTCTTGCATACATTATCAGAATCTAGCGAAACAAGATCCGTTGGGATCGTATGGACGGTGGCTACGTAATGGATTTGACTGGGAGTGGATTGGAGCTCGTTACAATTTATAGTGAAATAAATTGTTGGAATCAAATCAACGACAGTTATTCGTTATTTAACGATAACCGTCCAAAGTGAGTAAATCCCACTAACTCTGTACAGTTTATATTTTTATAAATATAATCTAGTATTGATAAATGATGATTGATTGCTATGTGTTGATTGTTTGGTTGAATTGTTGATGTATTGGTTGAAATTATAGATAATGATATATATATATATAAATCGTTAATCAAACATTTATTATGTTTATCAGAATATTTCATATTGAAATGAAATCGATGTTAATTATATTGTTTAACATCTGTGGATGCAGGGAAACAGGTCGGAGGAATCCAACCGGATTACTCAACATTCATTTTACTGTTTTTCATATATGGTGATATATGATGTGATATATAATCTGTTGATGATGTGTGTTAGAATGATATTGATCATTGTTATTTGGTATTTTAAATATCATAAGAAATATTGGAATATAAAAAGGGAATTTTCAATGTTATATTGAAAAAGAAATATATATAAAATCAAAGGATTTTATAAAAAAGACATTTATAAAATCAAAGGATTTTATAAAAAGAAATATTTTTAAAATGAATAGAATTTTATAAAAGGAATTATTTAATAATAAATAAGATTTTATAAAAGGAAATATTTGGGGAAATAAATATAGAATTTATAAAAAGAGGATTTCGAATTTATAAAAGAAATCTGAGATGATTTATTTAAATAAGATATTAAATAAAAATATGGTTTTAACAGATGAATTGAGAAGAATAATTTATAAATAATATTTTTAAATCAAGGGAAATATTTATCATTGGATAAATAAAGATATATAAGTCTGAACTTATATAAAGAAGTAAAACAGATAAAGGGAGCAAATTAAATTTATAAATAATATTTTATAAATTATGTTAAGTATTTATCAGTGGATAAATGGAATATATAAGTCAGAACTTATATAGAGAAGTAAGAATCGATTTTAACATCGATATTCGAAACTGAATATGAACGTAGTGTTAACGAGAATTTTGGATGGAATTATTAAAGTGTTGAATATAAAATAAGATTTTATATGAATTGTTTAAAAATAAAGTATAAATAGAATATTTAAAGTAAGATATTATTTTAAATACAAAACCAAACTGTTTTAATTATATAAAGAATATGTTATTCATATTGAATATGAATAATGGATTAAGGCAAGCATTTTGCGAAGAAGAAGATTATAAAAGAAATGTTATTCATACTTTATATGAAAAACAGATTAAATAAATGTTTCGAAAATAAGAACATTTATAAAGAAGACCGAATTTGAAGTAGAAATTCAAAGGGGAATTTGAATGAGACAGAAATAGAGTTAAATCAAATATAGTTATTCGAATGGAGTTAATCGAATATAGTTATTCAAAGAGAGATTATCGAATATAGTTAATCGATTAGAGTTAATCGAATAGAGTTATTCGAATAAGAGTTAATCAAATAGAGTTAATCGAATTAGAGTTAATCAAATAGAGTTATTCGAATTAGAGTTAATCAAATAGAGTTAATTGATTAGAGTTAATCAAATATAGTTAATCGATTAGAGTTAATCGAATAGAGTTAATCGATTAGAGTTAATCAAATATAGTTAATCGATTAGAGGTAATCGAATAGAGTTAATCGAATCAATTAGAGTTAATCAAATATAGTTATTCGAATGGAGTTAATCAAATATAGTTTATTCGAAGAAAGATTATCGAATATAGTTTATTCGAAAGAGAGATTATCGAATATAGTTTATTCGAAGGAAAGAGTTATCGAATAGAGATTTTTCGAAAGTGATTTACTTAAGGAAGTTTGTTAAAGATTTAAAAGGTGAACTTTGTCTATTTCGAGGTTAAAAATGTTGTTCAGTTAAGGTCTGAGAGGTAGTTATACCCCAACTTGATTGACTTCATTTTTAACTAAGGAATGGTTAAGGTTCGATAGTGAAGGTTGGTTAAGTGAATTTAGTTAATGAAGGTAATGGTTTGAGTTGGCACAGCGATGTTTTATTTAAACATCTATTTTAATCCAAGGAAGGAATTTTGGAGATGATTTCCAAATAAGAATCAGAATTGTTTTCTAATATAAAATAAATTAGAAATGAGAGTAAATATGGAAATGTTTTCCAATGATTAATAACGCATATTTTCTAAATTTAGAAAATAAGAATTTATGGAGATATGGAAATGGGTAACTTAATAAATTAATGATAAATTAATTTAAAAAGAGAAAAAAAGTTGATTGATGATTGATCGGTAAGATTTCCATTTGGAAATATGACCGTTGTTGTACACATGTTTTTCTTTGATAGTTAAATCATCGACTATCGAAGTTTTTGACCATTGTTCTGTTGTCAATACGGAGAGACCGAGATCAGATATATTATCTGAAAACCACTTCGTATGGCATTAGCGTTGCGAATCAAATATGATGAAGATAATTGAAGACGGAGTTATGCAAGGGCTGTTCAGTAAATCCTAGGTAGAAATTGCCTAAGACGGATTTACAGAATAGTGCCTTCGGGTTGTCCAGTCCCAGGACAACTTGAATGGATGAATGTCTGACAGAGTATGTCTGGCAGATCGTGTAAGTTGATCGTTTCAATCGTATTTACGTTGGTGGCGGAGGAATTCGTTTCTCTTAGCTTATACCCGTGGTATTTTTGGGGAAATCAATTTGTGATTTGAAGGGTATGACGATGTGGCATTCAAAGTGAATGAAGGAGTGATCTGTTAAAAGATACGTTATGACCTCAAACCTCATCAACCGAGAAATGACAGAAATCGGGCAGGAAGCATGGCTAAGTGGGCCGCACCCAATTAGGGTATATTGTCACCATCTAGAGAATATTCATATTTGTTACTTCTTTTAATTCTGTATGTAACGACCCGAAAATCCATACCAATTGAATTGACTGAATACAACTCACGTCCAACCCAAATTGCACGAAAATACGAATCATTAATAGGAAGAAATTAGAGGGTGAGAATAGATAAGATAGAAAATTAGAACAGAAGAAGAAGAAAATCACCATAGAACAGAATCAGAGTAATACGAACCTCATAGCGGAACGAATAAAATATAATATATAACATAACTTTGGAATAAAACATGTATATAATAACATTATCAGAGTACAACACTTACACACAGCAGAAATAACACTAGCTATATAATCATGAAGCCTCCTGCTTCAAGTTCCTCCAAGTATATCTGCAAAGACCTGAACTACTTGACTGCCCGTACAAATTTGGGCACCCAAGAGTTTAGGGAAAACAAAACAAAATAAACTCTGGGTCAGTCATGGGACTGGTGTGAGTAGACTCAAATCATCGGTTTAACTTTTCAAAATCCTTTTCAAAAGAAAAGATAATCGTAAGACCGATCCACACATAAACTCGGATGGTTTCTACCTTACGATAACCCAAAACAGTTTTGGAAATCGATACTTTTCTGATATTATAATAATGTCTAATCACAAGTAAATAGAATCTAGCAGAACGCTTGCATCTCACGTTCCACATATATAGTATACAAACAAAAACCGGGCTCTTGTTGGAGATTGGATTCCGACTATGACAAGGTATGGGACCACCTGCCGATAGTGTATCTCTAGAGGCGAATACACTGGGTTCAACAAGAACATCTTGCAACCCGGCCCACACATGACCGACCACTCATTTCGCTTGAGTGTATCGAATGTATATCACCAACGGTTGGGAGCTACCCACCGTTTCCCGAAAAGGGACAGCATCGAACATAGATAAAAGAATGAAATGGATTTTCTCTAGATAGGTGATATACACCCTAATGGGAGCGACCCACATAGCCATGCTGCCTGCCCGATTTCTGTCATTTCCCGGTTGATGAGGCTTGAGGTCATTACGTATCTTTTGAAACACTTGACCACCATTCACTTTGAATGCCACCTCGTCATACCCACCAAATCACAAATTGATTTCCCTAAAAATACCACGGGTATAAAGCTAAGAGAAACAAATTTTTCCGCTACAAAACGTAAGTACGTTTGAAGAGATCAACTTACGCGATTCGTTAGATATACTCTGTCAGACATTCGTCCATTCACGTTGTCCTGGGACTGGACAAACCGAAGGCACTATTCTGTAAACAGTATAGCCCTTGCATAATCCCGTCTCCAATTATCTTTGTCATATTTGATCGCAACGCTAACGTCTATACAGAGTTGTTTTCAGATAATGCATCTAGTCTCGGTTTCTCCGTATTGACGACGATAAAATGGTCAAAAACTTCGATAGTCGGTGATTTAACTATCAAAGAAAAACAGGTGTGCATACAACGATATTATTTCCAGGTGGAAATTCTATCGATCAATCCTCATTCAACTCTTATCTCCTTTGATTTAATTTATCATACATTTACTTATTTCCCCATTTTATATTCACTGTTGAATTTGCCATCTCAATTATCCACTGATAATTATATTTTAGTTCATTTATAAACTTTGTTTATAAATCACAACACTTGTTTCATTTATAAACAAGTTATTTCTTTCTAACCATTTGAAATCTCATTTCTATTTAAATTTCTATTTCAAAAATCCACTTTCCTTAATAAATGTTTTTATTTGCAAATTTTTTGCTTAAATCCATTTTTCACACCAACTATGAAAAATATTTCTTTTATATAATCTATTCAGTTTTATTTCATATTTAAAAATAATATCTCATTTCCAATTTCTATATATATTTTTATTTACAGAATTATTTGTACCAAATCTCCTTTTGACTTCCGACACTTAAAATCTCATTTATAATTCTCTTTTATAAATGTTGAGTTCATATTCTATTTTAAATATCAGTGTTAAAACCGATTTCTATTTCTCTATATAAGTTCGACTTATATATTTCATTTATCAAAAGATAGATATTTTTATTTAATTTACAAAATATTATTAATAAATTAATTTTCTCAATTCATCTGTTTAAACAGAGTTCTACTTAATACCTACTTTGAAACCAACTTCTCTTTGTGCTTTTATATCTCGCCCACTTCCTTTTATAATTCTATTTATTTTCCAAATGATCCCTTTTATAATTATATTTGTTTCCCACATATTTTATTTATAATATCTTATCTATTTCGTATAGATATTTTCTTTTTATATAAAATCCTTTGATTTTTATATAAGTATTTCATTTCAAATTATAGTTTGAAAATTTCCCTTTTTCTCATTCCAGTATTTCCGTTGGTAATTACCAAATAATCATGATCAAACACACATCATCAACACCAGATTATAATTCACATCATATATCACAATATATGAAAAACAGTACAATAACTACTGAGGAACCCTGTTGGGTCCCTCCGACCTGTTTCCCTGCATCCACAGATGTTAATAACCATAAATAACAAGAGTATGAAATATTCTGATAAACAGAATCAGTATTCGATTAACGATTTATATATATATCGTTATCGATATTTTCAACCAATCAACTAGCGGTTCAACCAAACAGCAAACACACAGCAAACAACCATCATTTATCAGTTATAAAAATACTTTATAAAAATATGAGTTGAGCAGAGTTAGTGAGATTTACTCACCTTGTTCGCGAACGTCGGTCGATTTAATCGGCGTTAAACTTTGCCACCAATTCCAACGAGCTCCATACCGTTCCGAACCAGCCTTATTTTGTAGCTTGTGTTCACATGATTCCAACGAATAAGATGGTTCGAAATTCAGCCCACTCCTTTTCGCACTTGTGTAGCAATACCAAACCCGCACCATACTGCATCTCCTTCCGTAAATTAAAACACATGGCTTCCAGAAGGTCCAAATGAAATCAACCCGGTATTCTTTCCATGAACAAGCAAAGAACCCCACTACTCCTGTAATTCATCACCTCACTGTCGCCGCATGTTACCTTACTGCATCCTTTTTTTTCTGGGCTTGAGCCCTTTTATCCTTCAAGTTGGCCCATCGCTATGTTTAATTTCCACGACCCGTTACTGTAGCGCCTTCCTCTTCATTCCGTATTCACGAACAACTCCTCCCAGCCATTTCCGAAAATTCACTTCACCTATATGCTGGTCCATTTATAACCACTGTCGACACTTTATTTCCACCATAGCTTCTTCACACTGCAGTTAATCTTCTTCACAAAACTTCACTGTTATTCCACCATAACTCTTCTCAATACAAAACAACCCAACCTCCCCTGTTCATTTGCGTTCAGGACCGCTCTTCATGTTTTACTGGAAAATAAAAATAAAAAGAAGTGGCAGTGACGAAGAATTTGACTAGAAGCGAAATGCCTTAGGGTTAGCGGAGGGGTGTGTATTTATATATAAGATGGATACTTTGCGAGCACGGAACTTAGGCATAGAATAGCTGAGAAAAGATTTAGACTTTGATTTGATCATTCATGAAGCCTTGGCGATAAAGCAAGAGCAGAAGCGAAAGTAATTTAGGGTAGTGCAGTGTTTAGGCATGTGCTGTAGGCATGAATTTTCACTTACATTGCCAGTTGGATGTTGAAAAGAGACAATTCATTTTGAAGGGAACCACACACAATGTCCAGACGGTGTATACACATATATAGGCTAGGCTCTAATGATGTTGATGTATGCTAGCTTAAAGAAGTACGGAAATTTCCTTTCCTTTTGATATGAAGCAGTCCGCACAGTTTGAAGTGATACAGTATGAGGTGTTTTTGGTATAAGCATGTGCAATGACTTAGGTAGATAGACAGTGTGGCTAAATGATATAGGTGTTGACAATTTCCCTTCTCCTTTCTATGAAGTAACGGGATAAAATAAAACATAGGTCAGTAAATATATTTTCTATTTCTTCATTGTTAAGACGTACAGAACCTTGAGTTGTCTTTGCAAGAACATCACTGTTCTTTGTGAAAAGAGGGTGACAATTGATATGTAGCCTACAGGGGAATAGTTGGTCTATGCTGTCCTATTTTCGTATGTTGTTTTCTTTCATTTTTAACTTCTCTACCCCTTTTTAATTCAAGCTACTGACGTAACTCAACATATTTGTTTAGCGTACCCATTGCACAACATTTTGTTCATGTTCGAGCTGCTACGCACAGAAGTAAGATTACGGTTGTGTCCAACGAAGTGCCACGATCCCAAAAATATAATAATATCGGTAGGTTGACTCATAATTTGAAACCTCAAAATATTGATATAGGGTATAAAATACTCCAAATAAAAAGTTTTGTATTTAATTAATTAAAAAATACAGTAAAATTCTAAAAATTAAATTAACACTACGTCTCAAAAGAACCTTGTCTAAATTCGAATTCAGTATGCAGTAATTTCAAATAAACTGTTACGGTCGATAAACGATTCTACAACGACTATTTGAAAATCTGATTTGGACATATCTTGCAATCTATATGACGAAATCTCCATTTTTCTCTTCCATTAGAAAAATACAGTTCAACAGATTCCAACGTTTCTTGTTTCAAAGAAATCCGACTTAAAACGGCTTCTGTATATTCGTTTATTCGAATCGCCAAATTACGAACTGCTGCGCCATTTCGAGCTCGATTATAATTATAATATAATTATACGTTCAAACTTCGTTTAAATAATATATTCGTTATTCGAATTCAATTACAAACTGAATTATATATCACAGATGATCCAATTCACACCATATTGTGAATTCCACTATTTCTGATTTTTTTCAGAAATTTAATATATTATTATATTATTTATTTTAATTAAATATTATTTAATTCTGGTCATTTTAAATAACCAAACCATTATTTAAATAATTAAATAAATTATTGATATACCGTAAAAATACGGGTCGTTACACTGTATCTCCCGGGAACGGTTATGTTGGTATACCAACCGCAAGGTGATAATATATTCGGAACATTCAAGCAAAATGAATGGTCGGTTATGTGTGGCCGAATTACAAGATGTTCTTGTTGAACTCCAGTGTATCGCTTCTAAAGTACACTGATCGGAAGGTGGTTCCATACCTTGTCAGAGTTGGAAATCCATTACCCAGTAAGAGTCTGCAGTTTTTGATTGTATATTATATATGTAGAACGTGAGATGAAAGCATTCTACTAAATTGTTATTTACTTGATCTAGACATTATTAGAATATCAGACAAGTATTGTTTTAGAAAAATATTTTGGGTTATCATAAGGTAAAAACAATCCGTGTTTATGTATGGATCGGTCTTACGATTATCCTTTGTTTCAAAAGGATTTTGAAAAGTTAAACAAATGATTTGAGTTTACTCACACCAGTCACATGACTGACCCAGAGTTTATTTTGTTTTGTTTTCCCTAAACTCTTGGGTGCCCAATTTTGTACGGGCAGTCAAGTAGTCGAGATGTTACAGATACTTGAAGAGCTGGAGCAGGAGGCTTCAGTATTATATAGCTATTGTTATTTCCGCTGTGTTGTAAGTGTTATACTCTAATAATGGTATTGTATACAGATACTGTTTTATTTCAAAGTTATGTTATGAAATATATTCATTCGTTCCGCTATGAGATTTGTGTTTACTCTGATGTTGTGATGTTCTTCTTCTTCTTCTATTCTAAGTTTCTACCTTATCTATTCTCACCCTCCAATTTCTTTCATGGACTATCCGGTGTTTTCGGTTCTTGGATGTTCGACATGGTGTTGTATGCCGATATCCAAGTTCGCAAATTCCCCGGGTCGTTACAGTGGTATCAGAGCTAAAGGTTAAGTATTTACCTTGGCTCTGTGGCGTAACTCGATAGAGATAGGGTTAGTAATATCCTAGATTGAGTTTGAGTGTATATATACGAGCGCGTATTGTTATTTGATATAAAAATGGTTTTATATTGTGGAGATTTATTGGTTGAGTTGTTTATGAGTTCTTGTCGATCAGTTTGATCCGCTGTATCGGTAGGAGTTTCTAAACACTTGAATACGATGAACCGACACGGTGTAACAACCCGGAATTTCAGAATAAATTTAAAATTTTATTTTTGATCGATTTAACGAATTTTGGATATTTAAAATGATTTATTTTAAATAATAACGACTGAATAATTATTTTAGTTGAAGTTAGAATTTATAAATTAATATTAATTATATTACGAGCCTGAAATGGCGCGGTAGTTTGAAATTTCAGTTTTAAACTTTGAATAAATATATAAAATTCATTATAAGTCAGAATTGGACGAAACAAGAAACGCTAGGATTGTATTGACGATATCTTACTAATGAATATAAGAAATTGAGATTTCGATTTATAAATTGTAAGTTATCACAAAATTAAAATTTCAGAAAAACGCTATGGAATTTATATATATAATATATATGGCCTAAAAAACTACTTTTCACATACAAATAAATCTGGACTCAAAACCACTTCCATTGAGTTCAAAATGACGTTTCTGAATTCGAAAAGTATAAACACTGATATATTTCGAGATTCGGAATTTATTTATATAAATATATATTTTTAATATAATATATATACGCCTTAAAAAGTGAAATTTTGCAAACAACCTCAGAGTTCAACGAAACCACTATCGATGGATCCGGAATATTAAATTATTGCTAGATTCCAAAATTCGTAATTTTTGCAGTCAGTATGTGGTCGTAATTGATTTTACGGTGTGAAGACAGTCAATTATCTGACTTAAAAATTAACTATTTGTGCATACGGACTCGGAATTCAACGAGACCAGTTTCTTTGGATCTGTAATGTCAAGGAGTAGTTGTGTTTCAATTTTCATCGAGAATGGAATCCTTAGGTGACCACGCGGATTTTTAAACCATGAAAAGGACCAAAATTGAACAAATTAATTTGCATAAGGAGGGGAAATATTGTAATTAAGCATAATTAAACATACAACGGGTTTTACTAAAATTCCTCACCACTATAAAATATCATAAACTCTTTCCATGGCGGCAGCTCTCTTCCTCTTCAAAAATATTTGCAGAAAGGACCCTGAAACTAAATAATTTATATCTCTCAATCCGTAGACAATTAGACAAAACCGTTTCTGGGTATTGTAGATCTTCATCATCTATACCTCCCACAAAAGTTTCACGGCCTATCGTCGCACGGATTCACCGATGAGACGACCCGAACTTCCCCGGTAAGGAAAGGCCGGATTGAATTGAGAACAAACCACATCATAACACAAACGGAAGAACATTTCATTGTATATTGCAACAATTCCATCAGATTACAAGAATATACAGAGTAATGAATAAATAAAATACATTCAATAAATATCAGAGATTACAATAAATTACATAGCAGCGGAAAATAATACAAAACACAACTGAAGGAGATATACGGATACAAAGCTTTCCGGATATCGTTCCAGCTGTAAACCAGGATCCTGTGAATATAAATCTACAAAACCAAAACTACTAGCTGCCCGTGTCGAAAATAGGGGCACCCAGAGTTTAGGTTAAAACAATAAACTCCAGGTTAGTCATGTGACTGGTGTGAGAACTAAAACAGTTATTAATCTTTATTTTAAAGTCAGGTAAATCAAGGGACCACGCCGTATAACACGGAACAGGTTTCCTCCCAAGAATACCAGTGCATAAAACAACAGCGCAATGCTAAGTAAAGAACAATGAAGCTATTATAAGACCCAGGTCCCATCACACAATGCAACACAAACCAGAGGATAGGGTTTTACCTTATAATAGCCCAAGAACGCTTGATACGTTTTAAAACAGATTATTTTGATAGTACTATAAGTGTATAGTGTCAAAACAATTTCAATCATAAGTATCAATCATAGACGGCATGGGTACCATATATCATGTCGCCATATATAGGTTTAAAATCAAAACCGCAAATGTCACGTATTTGGAAATTGGATTTCCATCTATGAACCGAGGCCAGGGATCGTCCTCTACTGATTCGAGACGCTCTAGCCCGTGTCTCAGGCAAGCGCGCAAACAAGCCTTGGATCGTCAGGGCCGGTCCACCGATGTGGATTAAAATTCCTGAACACCGTGTTTCCCCACCCTTTGGGGCGTAAATGAGCCAACGAATGACTCCATCGGCTTCACAAAGTCATCGGTATATCCGAGGCGCCTCGCAACAGCAACAACCACACAGGTGAAAAGTATATAAATGTCAGGGCTGGTAGGTCACTGACACCACCCTAGCTAGAAGGAAACGCATGCCCTCCCTGAAGTCCTCTCCCGTTTTTGGTTCACAACCGGGGTGTAAGGCACGCGAATTCACGTTACACAAAGCTATGCCATACAGGCGGTGCTTTGATCATCAACCACAAGACTCTGATTTTAAACAGAAGCCTTGATCATTTGCATCTCAGCATGCCACACAGGCAATTCACGCCATGCAACCGATATTAATCGCACAGAATGAAATCCAATGTCAGACACACAGTCCATTTACAAGTCCGTTCTGGGTCTGAACGAAACCGGAGGCACCTTGTACCTCGCATATCCATCGATCTCCAAATACGTCTGGACGACCACCAACTATTTCCCTCCTCTTGGGTGTACAGCCCAATCAGGATCATCAGTAATTATCCAAACGATGTGAAGACCTCCGGTCTTCAACCACCGTCTTCATCTTCGACTTATCGTCGATTCATTTATTCAGAATGGGATAAACCAGGTCTTTCTGAATAACTCGCGTATATATTATAAAAGTGTACACAAACACAACATACGCCTCATTCCAATTCATCAGTCACTAACCATAAATTAGTAAGAGAACAATTCCCCAAATATTAACCCCGAAGGCCGAAACCAACATCAGATCAGTACCCAGGAAACCATTCATCTTAACCAACCTTCAGTTAGTTTCTAATTTCACATTCTTAGGGAAAGGTTCCCATTAATTTTATCAAAGATAAATTTTTTAAAATTTATTCTTTAATCTTCTTTTGAATTTCAATTCAAACCAAATTATGGTTTATCCAAACTAGTCGGGATTAACGAACCTTACCGAAGTAATCAATTGTTAAATTTCCCTATCCCAGCCTATTCATCCCATGAAGTAAAACTGGTAATACTTCATATCTAACACCACGATGTTATCAGTAAATTCAATTACCCTTTCACGTTCAAATCTAATTAAAGATTCAACTATCGTCTGGAGTAAAACTGGTGGTACTCTGTTCTCGATCATTTCTTAAATTTGATAATTTTAATTATCAAATTCACTTTTCAATCTATTTAAATATTTATTAAAACTCCACTTAGTTTTAATCTTTAACTGGGTTAAAGAACAAATGTTATTTAAAACACGATTCACGATAAACCCATAATCACATTCTATTCCATCAGCCCTTAACCGTAAATTAGCAAGTGAACAATTCCCTAGGTAATAACCCCGAAGGCCGAAACCAACATCAGATTAATACCCAAGAAACCATTTATCTGAACTAATCTTTAGTTAATTTCTAATTTTCTTAACTCCATTGGGTCTAAGAACAGTATTATTAAAGATACCGTTCACGACAACCCAAAACCACATTCCATAAATTGTCGGGTTAAAGAACAAATGTTATTTAAAACACCGTTCATGATAAACCCAAAAATCAATTCCAATTCAATTCCAATTAAATATCATTTAATTGGTACACTTCATTAAATCTAAATAAAAAAAATTAATCTTTTTCTCAACTGGGTTTAAAGAACAGTGTTAATGAAGACACCATTCATGACAAACCCAAATCACATTTGATATTAAATACAAGGCTCTGAATAGAAAATATATCGGCTTATATTCAATATCAAATTCTATGACCAACAAATACTGTATTGGAAATAACGATATAAATATATCTTTCAAATTTCCATAACAATATCTGTATAATCACAAAATCCCACATCGAAATATTCCGAAGACAATTTTGATTCAGATCCATTTCCAATTTATATATTGGAAATTCTGGTTATTTTCAAAACCACTTCAAATCCAATCTATTCATTTCTCAAAATAATTGAATTATAATTCTAGTTCAAAATTCGTTCATTTCGATAAAAATCTATTTCCATCTTTTCAAATATGGAAATTTTCATCCCAATTCTTCACAAATCATTTCTTATGATTTTACACAAATTATTACTATTTTTAATAATTTTATCAAGGCCCGTACAGTCGATTTCCATCAACGGCCATTGAATTGCACTTACAGTGACCTTTTCCAAATTTGATTTGGACATAATTCCAAATCCAACTGTTAGATTTCTAATTTCTAATATTCGTTAGAAAGCTCTTTTTGATACGAACCCAACGGTTCCGGTTTTAGGAGAATCCGACGGTCGGATCTTCCGTAATATCCATTCGAAGTCAATGGTCGAAATTCACGAACTGCCGTGGCACGGCGCGTTCTATTCAGGCCATTATATTATATATATATATATATATATATATATATATAATATAATATTTACTTCGTCGATTTCCTTTTAAAACGTATTTTATAAAATGTTTTAAATTCGTTTTTCAAAACGATTTCAACTTCACATTCAAATTCAAATCAAAATTGAATCTTTCCAATGTAAATTCGTTTTAAATTCATTTCAAATTGATTCCAATTCAAATCGATTTTTAATTCAATTTCAATTCGTTTTCAATTCAATTTGAATTTCAAATTAATTCAATTTCAATTCGAATTCATTTCTATTCAATTTCAATTCGAATTCAATTTTATTCAATTTCAATTCGAATTCGATTCTATTCCATTTCAATTCAAATTCAATTCTATTTCAATTTAATTCGAATTTCAATTCTATTCGAATTTCAAATCATTTCAGTTTATTTCAAATTTCAAATCAATTCAGTTTAATTCGAATTTCAATTCACTTTAATATTCATTTCAATTTGAATAAAATCGATATAAATATCGTTCACGTCAAAATGGCGCAAATCTAATCAACACGGCTTCATATATTTCTATTTTCAAATATTCTATTTCAAATATTTCTATTTCAAATATTTCATTTCAAATATTTCAAAATATTCGATAATTCTGAATTGGAATCAGACACAGTCAATTACCATATAATTGATTATAAGGATTTCACACAACAAATGTGTATAACTACAATGAAAACAGCAATCCATCATCCAGAGTGCATTCTACACTGTATAAGCATTAAATATAAATGTTCGACGCTTATACAGCCTGTCAATCAATCGATTGACATACAACTAATTATTGGGACTAGTGTATGTCATGTATCATCCCAATACCCGTGTGGGGTTTTCAAACAATCAAACACGGATTTTATTTGTGCAGTTGGGCGATGTGTAAAATTTATCGTCCCAATCAATATCAGTCAAATGTGTGGATATGAACAAATCATCCGATTTGTTTATAAATATTCATTTCATTTTATATACACGTTAAATTTCTATTTTTAACTATACAATATTTATTTTCTATATAAATATTTTATTTCACATCACACAATCAACTACACATCAAAATCAATCAAACAAACAAGCATACAAGTCGTCCATGGTCTGTGGACGACGGGTGTCGGGTGCTACTAAACACCGTCTGCATCCTAGTATATATTAATAACTAGAAAAATAAAATTAAAGGTGAGAAATTCTAACCCAGGGTTCCACTCTGCCGTGCTTTACTGTTGAACTGCTGAACCATCTGGATCTGACTGAAATTCCAATGCAGTTCTTTTCACGCTGTTCATAATAAAAATCATATTTTTATTGCTTCATTCAATAAATAAAAATCGTATTTTTATTTCTACTTCGTATATTTTTACCACGCTTATTTCTATATAAAAATTATATTTTTATATTTCCATTTCATATACAAAGATCGAATTTTTATATCATCGCTATAAAAATCACATTTTTACTTCATTATATATATAATAAAAATCAGATTTTTATTTCGCTACATATATAAAGATAATATTTTTATATCCTCTATTATATAAAAAATCATATTTTTAATCTTTCTATAATATAAAAATCATATTTTTAATCTTTCTATAATATAAAAATCATATTTTTAATCTTTCTATAATATAAAAATTATATTTTTAACCTTTCTATATTTTAAAAATCTCGTATTTTACCTTAACAAAAATCTCAACTTTCCATAAGTAAAAATATAATCTTTTCCTAAATAAAAATATAATCTTTATATTTCAAAGATCATATCTTTATTTTCAAATATCCAACCTTCCTTTAATGAAAATCATGGCTTTCATAAAATAAAAATCCTAGCTTTCTAACTTTAAAAATCATAACTTTAAAAACTAAAGATCACAGCTTTGTATATAATAAAAATTATAGCTTTGAAAAATGTTTTAATCACTAAATAGAAATAATATAATAAAAAAACTTACTTTATTTGCTAAAGGAAGGGGGGAAATGTTGCGTCGAACTGGTGGAGGGAGGAGCGCACTGCAGCGGACTGGGGGTGGGCCAGGTGGTTGGGGTCTGGGTGCTCGTAGAGGCGGCGCGCGGTAGGCGGATGGCGGGGCTGGGGAGGATGTGATGGATAGGGGGAGGCAGCGGTGCTGATTTGGGAAGGTTTGAATCGGGGAAGAGGGGCTGAAGGGTGGAGAGGTGGAGCGGAAGTGGGGGGCGACGGCGGAGGTGGAGCGGAAGTGGGGGGCGACGGCGGAGGTGGGGCAGGGGGTCGCGGTGGCGGCGCTTGGCCGGAGGCAGGGGCGGCTCCGATCGATTGGGGGCGCAATTTTTTTTTCTTTTTACTTCTGAATCGAAACGGTGAGGGGGGGTAAAGGTAAAGAGGAGGAGAGAGAAAAGGAGTGGAGAGAATTATATTATTTTTAATTTTTTTTTAAAAGCAACTTTTTATTTCGAACACGAAACGAAACCCACCGCCTGTCGTCCATAGCTAATTACCCTCATCTCGAACACACTGGGATATGTATCGTAAGCTGATTCGATCGTTTCGATCAGTTTTCAAAAAAATCAACATATAACTCTATATATTGAATTTGAACGCGCATTTCAATTTACCGAGGTCACATACTAACTCGAAAAATTCCAAAAAAATATTTTCTGGCTTCGTATTGACGATACGGTCCTAACAAAACTAGTTTCGTCGAATTCTGAGGCCGTTTGAAAAATGGCCAATTTCCAGTCGATTAAAATCAACTAAAACTGGTCAAACGCGTTTTCCTTTACCATGCTCACATATTGATTCGAAAAATTATGAAAATTGAAACCTAGCAATAACTTGACATCACGGATCCAACAAAAGTGGTTTCGTCGAAATCCGAGGTCGTTCGCAAAATTCCAATTTTTAAGGGCTAGAATTCCATAGCGACTATTCTGAATTTTCATTTGGACATATCTTTTGATTCCCGCTATGAAATTTTGATTTTTCGGGTTCATTGGAAAGATATTATCAATTAGATTCTATTATTTTTGGTTTCGCTAAATTCCGGTTTATTTTGCACCCGGTACATTCATTTGAAGTTTAAAATCGAATTATCGAACTACCGCGCCATTTTCAATTCCTTTTATAATTTAAAATAAATATTTATATTCTATCGTCGATTTATATAAATATATTCATTCGAATTATATTCAAAATAAATTTCTCGTCGTTTTTTTTAAATAATCTATTTTAAATATTCAAAATTCCTTAAAATTGCCAATTTAAAAATTTTAAACTGGCTCAGATTTTCGGGTTGTTACAATCTCCCCCACTTAAAACTTTTCGTCCCCGAAAAGGAACGAAGCCGAAAGTTGTTTTACAATTCAACTCAACTTTCATTATTTTCATTACGGGTTAAGTTCTTCAACTTTTCAGTTTCTAAGAACTTTTCAATTTTTTCAAAAATTTGGCTAACACCCTAAATTTTCGAAAAATTTCGCCCTAACCTCCCCTGCACCGGGGACTTCTGGATATTTCATATAGCCACCCATGGCCTTCTTCAATCCAAAAGGAAAAGAAAAAGCCAAGCAGCTAGCCAATTGGCTCACAAAATCACCCAAAACTCAAGAAATACAATAAACATGTACCTATTTGTCGGGCAAACAATTTTATTCCTCTTCTCTAGCCTCCTTGCTATGACCTATTCAATGTATACACATGTATATGTATGCAAATGCGACAAATTTTCAATACAATTCACTATTTGGTTCAATTTGGCTAAAGGTTCAATATTTAATTAATCAAACAACACAACCAGCAATCAATTAGTGAATTAACGTTTCAAACTCATAATTTTGATATATAGTCAAAAATAACATTTTTGGTGCCAATTCGCAACAATAATGTATCCTATCTAGTTTTGGTTCTCACACTAGTCTAATGGAAATATATAGAAATCTCACTTTCGTTATTCGAAAATAAATACTGGCGACAGTGCCCCATTACCAGAATTATCCCCGGGCAACTAGGGTGATTCTATATCTATCCAGTATATTCAAACTTCGAATACACGTTTGCAAGACGCATATGCAAAATCTTTATATATCGGATCGTCCAAATCAATTTAAAATAAATATTCAAATACGTTGAATAAGGTTTAAATTTTCAAAACAAAGTTGGTTTTCATTTTAAAAATATACTCTTTACACTCGTTCTAGGATACTACTGATCCTATTTCTAACGAGTCATTCCCATTGGATATTACTAATCCAATATCTGATGAATTCTTTCGTATGGTTCTAATGTGTCTTGTTCTCGAGCTTTGTAAACCAATGCTCTAATACCAAACTGAGACGACCCGAACTTCCCCGGTAAGGAAAGGTCGGATTGAATTGAGAACAAACCACATCATAACACAAACGGAAGAACATTTCATTGTATATTGCAACAATTCCATCAGATTACAAGAATATACAGAGTAATGAATAAATAAAATACATTCAATAAATATCAGAGATTACAATAAATTACATAGCAGCGGAAAATGATACAAAATACAACTGAAGGAGATATACGGATACAAAGCTTTCCGGATATCGTTCCAGCTGTAAACGAGGATCCTGTGAATATAAATCTGCAAAACCAAAACACTAGCTGCCCGTGTCGAAAATAGGGGCACCCAGAGTTTAGGTTAAAACAATAAACTCCAGGTCAGTCATGTGACTGGTGTGAGAACTAAAACAGTTATTAATCTTTATTTTAAAGTTAGGTAAATCAAGGGACCACGCCGTATAACATGGAACGGGTTTCCTCCCAAGAATACTAGTGCATAAAACAACAGCGCAATGCTAAGTAAAGAACAATGAAGCTATTATAAGACCCAGGTCCCATCACACAATGCAACACAAACCAGAGGATAGGGTTTTACCTTATAATAGCCAAAGACTGCTTGATACGTTTTAAAACAGATTATTTTGATAGTACTATAAGTGTATAGTGTCAAAACAATTTAAATCATAAGTATCAATTATAGACGACATGGGTACCATATATCATGTCGCCATATATAGGTTTACAATCAAAACCGCAAATGTCACGTATTTGGAAATTGGATTTCCTTCTATGAACCGAGGCCAGGGATCATCCTCTACCGATTCGAGATGCTCTAGCCCGTGTCTCAGGCAAGCACGCAGACAAGACTTGGATCGTCAGGGTCGGTCCACCGATGTGGATTAAAATTCCTAAACACCGCGTTTCCCCGCCCTTTGGGGGCGTAAATGAGCCAACGAATGGCTCCATCGGCTTCACAAAGTCACTGATATATCCGAGGCGCCTCGTAACAGCAACAACCACACAGGTGAAAAGTATATAAATGTCAGGGCTGGGAGGACACTGACACCACCCTAGCTAGAAGGAAACGCATGCCCTCCCTGAAGTCCTCTCCATTTTCTGGTTCACAACCGGGGTGTGAGGCTCGCGAATTCACGTTACACAAAACTATGCCACACAGGCGGTGCTTTGATCATCAACCACAAGACTCTGCTTTTCAACATAAGCGTTGATCATTTGCATCTCAGCATGCCACACAAGCAATTCACGCCATGCAACCGATATCAATCGCACAGAATGAAATCCAATGTCAGACACACAGTCCATTTACAAGTCTGTTCTGGGTCAGAACGAAACCGGAGGCACCTTGTACCTCGCATATCCATCGATCTCCAAATACGTCTGGACGACCACCAACTATTTCCCTCCTCTTGGGTGTACAGCCCAATCAGGATCATCAGTAATTATCCAAACGATGTGAAGACCTCCGGTCTTCAACCACCGTCTTCATCTTCGACTTATCGTCGATTCAGTTATTCAGAATGGGATAAACCCGGTCTTTCCGAATAACTCACATATATATTATAAAAGTGTTACACAAACACAACATACGCCTCATTCCAATTCATCAGTCACTAACCATAAATTAGTAAGAGAACAATTCCCCAAATATTAACCCCGAAGGCCGAAACCAACATCAGATCAATACCCAGGAAACCATTCATCTTAACCAACCTTCAGTTAGTTTCTAATTTCACATTCTTAGGGAAAGGTTCCCATTAATTTTATCAAAGATAAATTCTTTAAAATTTATTCTTTAATCTTCTTTTGAATTTCAATTCAAACCAAATTATGGTTTATCCAAACTAGTCGGGATTAACGAACCTTACCGAAGTAATCAATTGTTAAATTTCCCTACCTAGCCTATTGATCCCATGAAGTAAAACTGGTAATACTTCTTATCTAACACCACGGTGTTATCGGTAAATTCAATTACCATTTCACGTTCAAATCTAATTAAAGATTCAACTATCGTCTGGAGTAAAACTGGTGGTACTCCATTCTCGATCATTTCTTAAATTTGATAATTTTAATTATCAAATTCACTTTTCAATCTACTTAAAGATTTATTAAAACTCCACTTAGTTTTAATCTTTAACTGGGTTAAAGAACCAATGTCATTTAAAACATGATTCACGATAAACCCATAATCACATTCTATTCCATCAGCCCTTAACCGTAAATTAGCAAGTGAACAATTCCCTAGGTAATAACCCTGAAGGCCGAAACCAACATCAGATTAATACCCAAGAAACCATTCATCTTAACTAACTTTAGTTAATTTCTGATTTTCTTAACTCCATTGGGTCTAAGAACAGTATTATTAAAGATACCGTTCACGAAAACCCAAAACCACATTCCATAAATTGTCGGGTTAAAGAACAAATGTTATTTAAAACACCGTTCACGATAAACCCAAAAATCAATTCCAATTCGATTCCAATTAAATATCATTTAATTGGTACACTTCATTAAATCTAAATAAAAAGATTTAATCTTTTTCTCAACTGGGTTTAAAGAACAGTGTTAATGAAGACACCATTCATGACAAACCCAAATCACATTTGATATTAAATACAAGGCTCTGAATAGAAAATATATCGGCTTATATTCAATATCAAATTCTACGACCAACAAATACTGTATTGGAAATAACGATATAAATATATCTTTCAAATTTCCATAACAATATCTGTATAATCACAAAATCCCACATCAAAATATTCCGAAGACAATTTCGATTCAAATCCATTTCCAATTTATATATTGGAAATTCTGGTTATTTTCAAAACCACTTCAAATCCAATCTGTTCATTTCTCAAAATAATTGAATTATAATTCTAGTTCAAAACTAGTTCATTCCGATAAAAATCTATTTTTATCTTTTCAAATATGGAAATTTTCATCCCAATTCTTCACAAATCATTTCTTATGATTTTACACAAATTATTACTATTTTTAATAATTTTATCAAGGCCCGTACAGTCGATTTCCATCAACGGCCATCGAACTGCACTTACAGCGACCTTTTCCAAATTTGATTTGGACATAATTCCAAATCCAACCGTTAGATTTCTAATTTCTAATATTCTTTAGAAAGCTCTTTTCGATACGAACCCAACGGTTCTGGTTTTAGGAGAATCTGACGGTCGGATCTCCCGTAATATCCATTCGAAGTCAATGGTCGAAATTCACGAACTACCGCGGCGCTGCGCGTTCTATTCAGGCCATTATATTATATATATACTTCGTCGATTTCCTTTTAAAACGTATTTTATAAATCATTTTAAATTCGTTTTCAAAATGATTTCAACTTCACATTCAAATTCAAATCAAAATTGAATCTTTCCAATGTAAATTCATTTTAAATTCATTTCAAATTGATTTCAATTCAAATCGATTTTAAATTCAATTTCAATTCGTTTTCAATTCAATTTGAATTTCAAATTAATTCAATTTCAATTCGAATTCATTTCTATTCAATTTCAATTCGAATTCAATTTTATTCAATTTCAATTCGAATTCGAATTCGATTCTATTCCATTTGAATTCGAATTCAATTCTATTTCAATTTAATTCGAATTTCAATTCTATTCGAATTTCGAATCATTTCAGTTTATTTCGAATTTCAAATCAATTCAATTTAATTCGAATTTCAATTCACTTTAATATTCATTTCAATTTGAATAAAATCGATATAAATATCGTTCACGTCAAAATGGCGCAAATCTAACCAACACGGCTTTATATATTTCTATTTTCAAATATTCTATTTCAAATATTTCATTTCAAATATTTCAAAATATTCGATAATTCTGAACTGGAATCAGACACAGTCAATTACCATATAATTGATTATATGGATTTCACACAACAAATGTGTATAACAACAATGAAACAGAAATCCATCATCCAGAGTGCATTCTACACTGTATAAGCATTAAATATAAATATTCGACGCTTATACAGCCTGTCAATCAATCGATTGACATACAACTAATTATTGGGACTAGTGTATGTCATGTATCATCCCAATACCCGTGTGGGGTTTTCAAACAATCAAACACAGATTTTATTTGTGCAGTTGGGCGATGTGTAAAATTTATCGTCCCAATCAATATCATTCAAATGTGTGGATATAAACAAATCATCCAATTTGTTTATAAATATTCATTTCATTTTATATACACGTTAAAAATTCTATTTTTAACTATACAATATTTATATTCTATATAAATATTTTATTTCACATCACACAATCAACTACACATCAAAATCAATCAAACAAACAAGCATACAAGCCGTCCATGGTATGTGGACGACGGGTGTCGGGTGCTACTAAATATCGTCTGCATCCTAGTATATATTAATAACTAGAAAAATAAAACTAAAGGTGAGAAGTTCTCACCGAGGGTTCCACTCTGCCGTGCTTTGCTGTTGAACTGCTGAACCGTCTGGATCTGACTGAAATTCCAATGCAGTTCTTTTCACGCTGTTCATAATAAAAATCATATTTTTATTGCTTCATTCAATAAATAAAAATCGTATTTTTATTTCTACTTCGTATATTTTTACCACACTTATTTCTATATAAAAATTATATTTTTATATTTCTATTTCATATACAAAGATATCATCGCTATAAAAATCACATTTTTACTTCATTATATATATAATAAAAATCAGATTTTTATTTCGCTACATATATAAAGATAATATTTTTATATCCTCTATTATATAAAAAATCATATTTTTAATCTTTCTATAATATAAAAATCATATTTTTAATCTTTCTATAATATAAAAATCATATTTTTAATCTTTCTATAATATAAAAATCATATTTTTAATCTTTCTATAATATAAAAATTATATTTTTAACCTTTCTATATTTTAAAAATCTTGTATTTTACCTTAACAAAAATCTCAACTTTCCATAAGTAAAAATATAATCATTTCCTAAATAAAAATATAATCTTTATATTTCAAAGATCATATCTTTATTTTTAAATATCCAACCTTCCTTTAATGAAAATCATGGCTTTTATAAAATAAAAATCCTAGCTTTCTAACTTTAAAAATCATAACTTTAAAAACTAAAGATCACAGCTTTGTATATAATAAAAATTATAGCTTTGAACAATGTTTTAATCACTAAATAGAAATAATATAATTAAAAAACTTACTTTGTTTGCTAAAGGAAGGGGGGAAATGTTGCGTCGAACTGGTGGAGGGAGGAGCGCACTGCAGCGGACTGGGGGTGGGCCAGGTGGTTGGGGTCTGGGTGCTCGCAGAGGCGGCGCGCGGCAGGCGGATGGCGGGGCTGGGGAGGATGTGATGGATAGGGGGAGGCGGCATATAACTCTATATATTGAATTTGAACGTGCATTTCAATTTACCGAGGTCACATACTAACTCGAAAAATCTCAGAAAAATATTTTCTGGCTTCGTATTGACGATACGGTCCTAACAAAACTAGTTTCGTCGAATTCTGAGACCGTTTGAAAAATGGCCAATTTCCAGTCGATTAAAATAAACTAAAACTGGTCAAACGCGTTGTCCTTTACCACGCTCACATATTGATTCGAAAAATTATGAAAATTGAAACTTAGCAATAACTTGACATCACGGATCCAACAAAAGTGGTTTCGTCGAAATCCGAGGTCGTTTGCAAAATTTCCATTTTTAAGGACCAGAATTCCATAGCGACTATTCTGAATTTTCATTTGGACATATCTTTTGATTCCCGCTATGAAATTTTGATTTTTCGGATTCATTGGAAAGATATTATCAATTAGATTCTATTATTTTGGTTTCGCTAAAGTCCGGTTTATTTTGCACCCGGTACATTCATTTGAAGTTTGAAATCGAATTATCGAACTACCGCGCCATTTTCAATTCCTTTTATAATTTAAAATAAATATTTATATTCTATCGTCGATTTATATAAATATATTCATTCGAATTATATTCAAAATAAATTTATCATCGTTTTTATTTAAAATAATCTATTTTAAATATTCAAAATTCATTAAAATTGCCAATTTAAAAATTTTAAACTGGCTCAGATTTTCGGGTTGTTACAGTCGAGATCTAGCTTTTAAGGCAGAAAACTGATTTCGAAATTATGGGTTTTCCGATCAAACGAACGAGAATTAGGTTGAGCCGTTTGGAGGGAAGGTAGAGTGGAAGCACACGAAGGTTTTGGCGATGGTGGCATGTTCTCAGGTGGCCGGAGTTGGCCGGAATGTCAAGTTCATCGGAGGGGTGATGGAAAACGAGGCAGTCTTGAAAATGAGCAATTTCCCGCTAATCCGTGCATTTTCAGGCGAAGTAAGTTGTTCGGAAGGTCGAGACCAAGCTACTGTAAAAATTTGGGGGCATTTGGAGCACCGAGACGGCCGCAGCACCAATATGAACGGAAAATGCAGATTTCCGTTTAACTTCAGATCGTGGGGCCCACGTGGCGAACTGGAGGGGGGACCACCAGGCGTGGAAAGAG
The DNA here is from genome assembly GCA_030737875.1 of Allium sativum. Lineage (NCBI taxonomy): Eukaryota > Viridiplantae > Streptophyta > Magnoliopsida > Asparagales > Amaryllidaceae > Allium > Allium sativum. The sequence goes on along the minus strand of CM060916.1, from coordinate 132,981,731 downwards.
GGAGAGAAGCCGAGAGAATGGCGCTGGTTTAGTGCAATTCCGACTTACGGTTTGGCCGTGGCGAGCATGTTAAGTTGAGGGTGTCGTTTGGAGAAGAAGGTGAATAATGATCTTATTATATAAATAATATTTCATGTTCGTATATTAATATCTTTTTGTCACGAATTCCAATTTGCATGTAACTGGATCCGCCGCGATCGTGGCATCGAGACCTTCGCGTGAGCACCAATTTTGTCCAATTTGGATCAAGTTAGAATTTGAGGTAAAAATAACAATTTAATTAATTATTTAAATTGTTTTAAACTTCGCAAATTAATAACCTTTTGCTACGAACTCAGAATCGCGCGAAACTGGATCCGCTGCGATCGTTGTGTCGAGAGCTTCGCATGGACACCAATTTTTCCAAATTTGGAGAAAGTTAGATTTTGGGCCAAAATTAGATCCGAACCGGCAATTAAAGACCAATGGGGTGAAAATCAAGGTGAGAACTCTTTCTCACTTAACCCTTTTGTATAGTTATTTATTTTTATAACTGAAAGTATATGAATTATCTATAATTGTAATATTTGTTTGGATGAATTGTTGTGTTGTTATGTGATGTTATGGTATGATCGAGTTTTGCAATATTTAACATGTTAAAATAATGTTATTATATTTATGATAATTTAAATATGATTACACTTCCATTTACAAGTTATCCGACTATTTTATGTGATTGGGACGATAATTTTTACACATTGCCCAAGTGCACAAATAATTTATTATATATGTGTTGGTTGAAACTCCCCACGGGTCTTGGGATGATATGTCGATCACACATCTCCCTTGTGATTAGTTGTAGAATGCACTTGGGTTATTATTTGGATGTTTAGTGATTATATATCATGATTATAGAATACATGCTATGTATGAAACCCATATAACTAAAATTATATGGTATTTGATTGGGTCTCCTTCCAATTCAGAAATAAACTATTGTTTTGAAATAAAAAGTTATTCTTTTTATTGTATGTAGGAACGTAAAAATTATCAGAATTTGTTTTACAATAAAAATTATCTTTTTATTTTTATGTAAGAACATATGAATCATTAAAATATGTTTTAGAATTAAAATTATTCTTTTATTTACATTTAGGAATGTGTAAATTGACATATTTTGATTAACAATAAAATAAATCTTTATATTGTTATAAAAGAACATTTGTAATGTAAATAATGTAAAAAGACATTTTTATACAAAAGAATATTTTTAATGTAAAAGGACATTTTTATTTAAAAGATTGAATTTTTATTGAAGTTTGTTACAATAAAAAGATTAGAATAGAAAGAATACATTTTTATTGTCATTTTGTTATAATTAGAATAGAAAGAATACATTTTTATTGTCATTTTGATACAATAAAAAGATTAAAATAGAAAGAATACATTTTTATTGTCATTTTGTTACAATAAAAAGATTAGAATAGAAAGAATACATTTTTATTGTCATTTTGTTACAATAAAAGATTAGAATAAAAAGAACATATTTGTATTGTTATTTGTTTTTCAATAAAAAGATTAGATAAGAAAAACCATTTTATTGTTGTCCTGTTTTATTAGTAACATTAGAAAATAAAGATTACATCTTTAATGTAGTTTTGTTTCATTAAAAAGATCAAATATTAAAAAAAATACATCTTTATTATATCATTTTCATTAAAAGGATTTGACAATAAAAATTACATTTTTATTGTCTCATGTTTTCATTAAAAAGATTTGACGATAAAAATTACATTTTTATTGAATCATGTTTTTAAATAAAAGATTAGACAATGAAAATCATATTTTCATTGTATGTTTGTCACATTAAAATGAGACATGTTTTAAAATAAAAGATTTGACAATGGAAATTACATTTTCATTGTATGTTTGTTGCATTAAAGAGAATTAGATATTAAAATATAATTTATCATCGAATTGTCACTTTTATCATGTTAGTTAGGTTTAAAAGAATCATATGTTAAAAATATAATTTCTAACATGAATATGGATTGGACTAAATTTGCATGTAATTGATGGAATGGTGTCTTAAATGACACTATTCTTAAACCTATTTGAGAAAAGAATAAATCTTTTAATTAAGATTTAAATGAGAATTTTCCAATTAACAAACATAATTGAAATTAAAAGGAAATTGATTTTTGGGTTGATTGTGAACAATGTTTTAAATGACATTAGTTCTTAAAACCCGATTAATAGTGAAGTTATGGTTTGTAATTTAATAATCTTTTAATAAAGATTTAATAGAATTTTCTAAAGAGAAGTTTTCCAATTTAATAAATTAAATTGGAATTGAACGGAATAAGATTTTGGGTTTATCGTGAACAATGTTTCAAATGACATTAGTTCTTTAACCCAGTTAAAGATAAGATTAATTTCTTAAATTTGAATAACCATAAAGCAATGATTTTGAACTTAAAACCAAATTGGAGTTTTTATAAATTTTGATCAGATTGAAATGAGTATGAGATAATTAAATTTATCGAATTCTTGAAATGATCAAGAATGGAGTACCACCAGTTTTACTCCAGACGATAGTAATTTTTTTAATTAGATTTGAACGTGAAATGGTAATTAAATTTACCGATAACACAGTAGGTGTTAGATATGGAGTACTACCAGTTTTTCTCCATGGGATGAATAGGTTGGGATTGGGTTTGATAAATAAAGGATTACTTCGGTAAGATTCGCTAATCCCGACTAGTTAATAAACCTCAATTTGGTTTAGAATTGATAAAGATAAAATATGATCCTTTGAAATGAGATCCATAGGAAGATCAAATAATAAATTTATAGAATTTATTTTTGATAAAATTAATGGGAACCTTTCCCTAGTAATGTGAATATTTTATTAAAAGAATATTTTGAATTGGAATGAGGCGTTTGATGTATTTTTATAGCACTTGTTTATAGAATACGCGAATTATTCGGAAAGACCGGGTTTAACCCATTCTAAATAATTTCTACGACGATCAAGAGTCGAAGATGAAGACGGTGGTTGAAGACCGGAGTTCTTCACATCGTTTGGGTGATTACTGATGTCTTGATTGGGTCATACACCCAAGACAAGGTAATAAGTGGTGATCATCCAAACGTACTTGGAGATCGACGGATATGCGAGGACCTCTCCCCTGTATTGGACATATGGGACGAGGAATAAGGTGCCTCCGGTTTTGTTCAGACCCAGAACGGATTTGTAAATGGATGGTATGTATGACGTTGTATTCCTTTATGTTGTATTCGTTGATCTCTGGTAAATAAATATATATATATATATATATGTTTGGTGGTGGAGAATTTATTCTCTGCTTAGCACCCTTCTCTGAGACGTACGAGCTCAGAGGTTATATATATTGGTAGATGATCAATGATATGGCATGGATTGATAGTGTGACATTCTAAGATGCATGAATTAAGGCTTTTGTTGAAAAGCAGAGCCCTGTGGATGATGATCAAAGCACAGCTTTAATTAGCATAGCTTTGTGTACAACGTTATTTCGCGAGCCTCACACCCCGGTATGATGGTGAACGATTTGTTTGATTAGTAGGTTTGACCAGTATACTTTATATATATATGGATTTGGTCGGCCGAGTTGTGCTGGGTGTGGTCGCTCCACACCTAGAGATTGGGATAGGTCATTTCAGTTCAATCCCATGGGGATAGAACATATTGTTGCTCATCCAAAGTGCGTAGTATATGTATTACGGTGTTTTCTCTTGCTGAGACGTAAGCCGTGGAGATACATTTGCGATAGATCTTTCGAATCAGCAGCCATCATGATGGAAACACAATTTTCCAATACGAGCTTTACGGTTTTAGTTGCATACCTATATGGTGACATAATATATTATGCCGCTTACATGATATATTATGCTGCCTAGGATTGATACATTTATATTCGAAATTGATTTCTACATTGTGCACTTATAGTATAAACGATGAATTTTGCGTATTAAGCATTTTTTTGACCATTATAAGGTAAAACTCTATCCTTCGGCTTGCGTTGCGTGGGACTTGAGTCTTATAATGGTTTCTTTTTTCTAAAAAGCATTGCGCTGTTTATTTTATGCACTGGTATTCTTGGGAGTAAACCCGTTTCGCGTTAGCGGCGAGGTCCCTTGATTTATCTAACTTTAAAATCAAGTTAATAACTGCTTTTGAGTTCTCATACCAGTCCCATGACTGACCTAGAGTTTATTGTTTTAACCTAAACTCTGGGTGCCCATACTTTCAACACGGGTAGCTAGTAGTTTTGGTTTTGCAGATTTATTTTCACAGAATCCTGGTTTACAACTGAAGCGATATTCGGAAAGCTCTGTATCCGTGTATTCCTTTCGGTTGTATTTTGTATATATTTTTTGCTGCTATTTAAATGTAATTTAAATATCTGATATTGTATTTATCAAATGTAAAATATTCAATCATACTTTGTTATATTTATCAAATGTAAAATATTCAATCATACTTTGTTATATTCTTGTACTCTGATGTAATTGTTGTAATAGCAATGAAAATGTTCTTCTTTTTGTGTTCTGATGAGTGTTGTTCTCAAAGCAATCCGTACTTTCCTTTACGGGGAAGTTTGGGTCGTTACGTTTTGTATCAGAGCTTTGGTTTACAGAGCTCGAAAACAAGACACATTAGAACCGAACGAAAGAATTCATCAGAGATTGGATTAGTTATATCCAATAAGAATAACTCATTAGAGATGGGTCAGTAGTATCCTAGAACGAATGTTAAGAGTGTTATTTTTAAAATAAATAAAAATGAAAACTAACTTTGTTTTGAAAATTTAAATCTTATTATACGTATTTGATTATTTATTTTATACTGAATTTTGGACAATCGAGTATATAAAGATTTGCATATACGACTAGCTAGCGTATGTATGAAGTCTCAAATATACTGGATAGATATAGAATCACACTTTAGTCGCCCGGAGATGTTCTGATGGCGGTTCGAAACATCATCAGAGTTTATGTTTGAGTTTCGAAAGTGGTATATCTATATATTTCCATTGACTGGCGTGAGAACCAAAACTAGATATGGTCTATTGCTGTGATTTGCACTAAAAATATGATTTTTGACTATATATAAAAGTTATATATATTTGAAATGTTAATCACCTAATTGATTGTTGGTTGTGATGTTTGATTACTAGTTTAACTAATTAAAATATTGGAATGATAATTAATTTAACCAATACGAGAAAGAATGATAGATTTAGCTAAATCGAATTTAATATCGAACTGAATTGGAAATTAATTAGAATTGAAAGTTGAGTAGGTTAGTTAAACAACTTTCAGCTCCGTTCCTTTTCGAGGACGAAAAGATTTTAAGTGGGGGAGATTGTAACAACCCGGAATTTCAGAACAAAATTAAAATTTTATTTTTGATCGATTTAATGAATTTTGGATATTTAAAATGATTTATTTTAAATAATAATGACCGAAAATTTATTTTAGTCGAAGTTAGAATTTATAAATTAATATTAATTATATCACGAGCCTGAAATGGCGCGATAGTTTGAAATTTCAATTTTAAACTTTGAATAAATATATAAAATTCATTATGAGTCAGAATTAGACGAAACAAGAAACATTAGGATTGTATTGACGATATCTTTCTAATGAATATAAGAAATTGAGATTTCAGTTTATAAATTGTAAGTTATGACAAAATTAAAATTTCAGAAAAACGCTGTGGAATTTATATATATAATATATATGGCCCAAAAAGCTACTTTTCACATACAAATAAATCTGGACTCGAAACCACTTCCATTGAGTTCAAAATGACGTTTCTGAATTCGAAAAGTATAAACGTTGATATATTTCGAGGTTCGGAATTTATTTTTATAAATATATATTTTTAATATAATATATATACGCCTTAAAAAGTGAAATTTTGCAAACGACCTCCGAATTCAACGAAACCACTTTCTATGGATCCGGAATATTAAATTATTGCTAGATTCCAAAATTCGTAATTTTTGGAGTTAGTATGTGGTCGTAATTGATTTTACAGTGTGAAGACAGTCAATTATCTAACTTTAAAAATTAACTATTTGTGCATACAGACTCGGAATTCAACGAGACCAGTTTCTTTGGATCCGTAATGTCAAGGAGTAGTTGTGTTTCAATTTTCATCGAGAATGGAATTCGTAGGTGACCACGCGGATTTTTAAACCATGAAAAGGACCGAAATTGAATAAATTAATTTGCATAAGGAGGGGAAAATATTGTAATTAAGCATAATTAAACATACAAGGGATTTTAATAAAATTCCTCACACTATAAAATATCCTAAACTCTCTCCTAATCCTAACACAAACCCTAATCTCCTCCTCCTTCTTTTCCATGGCGGCAACTCTCTTCCTCTTTAATAATATTTGCAAAAAGGACCCTGAAACTAAATAATTTATATCTCTCAATCCGTAGATAATTAGACAAAACCGTTTCTGGGTATTGTAGATCTTCATCACCCTACCTCCCACAAAAATTTCACGACCTATCGTCGCACGGATTCGTCGAAATCTAGCTTTTAAGGCAGAAAACTGATTTCGAAATTATGGGTTTTTCGATCAAACGAACGAGAATAAGGTCGAGCCGTTTGGAGGGAAGGTAGAGTGGAAGCATACGAAGGTTTTCACGGTGGTGGCATGATCTCAGGTGGCCGGAGTTGGCCGGAATGTCAAGTTCATCGGAGGGGTGCTGGAAAACGAGACAGTCTTGAAAATGAGCAATTTCCCGCCAATCCGTGCATTTTCAGGTGAAGTGACCAAAAGCGAAGTTGTTCGGGAGGCTGAGACCAAGCTACTGTAAAAATTTCGAGGCATTTGGAGCATCGAGGCGACCGCAACACCCATATGAATGAAAATTGCAGATTTCCGTTTAACTTCAGATCGTGGGGCCCACGTAGCGAACTGGATGGGGGACCACCAGGTGTGGAAAGAGGGAGAGAAGCCAGAGAGAATGGCGCTGGTTTCGTGCAATTCCGACTCACGGTTTGGCCGTGGTGAGCATGCTAAGTTGAGGGCGTCGTTTGGAGAAGAAGGTGAATAATGATCTTATTATATAAATAATATTTCATGTTCGTATATTAATATCTTTTTGTCACGAATTCCAATTTGCATGTAACTAGATCCGCCGCAATCGTGGCATCGAGACTTTCCCGTGAGCACCAATTTTGTCCAATTTGGATCAAGTTAGAATTTGAGGTAAAAATAACAATTTAATTAATTATTTAAATTGTTTTAAACTTCGCAAATTAATAACTTTTTGCTACGAATTCAAAATCGCGTGAAACTAGATCCGCTGCGATCGTTGAGTCGAGAGCTTCGCGTGGACACCAATTATATCAAATTTGGAGAAAGTTAGATTTTGGGCCAAAATTAGATCCGAACCGTCAATTAAAGACCAACGGGGTGAAAACCAAGGTGAGAACTCTTTCTCACTTAACCCTTTTGTATAGTTATTTATTTTTATAACTGAAAGTATATGAATTGACTATAATTGTAATATTTATTTGGATGAATTGTTGTGTTGTTATGTGATGTTATGATATGATCCAGTTTTGCAATATTTAACATGTTAAAATAATGTTATTATATTTATGTAATTTAAATATGATTACACTTCCATTTATAAGTTATCCGACTTGTTTATGTGACTGGGACGATAATTTTTACAATTCGCCCAAGTGCACAAATAATTTATTATATATGTGTTGGTTGAAACCCCACACGGGTCTTGGGATGATATTTTGATCACACATCTCCCTTGTGATTAGTTGTAGAATGCACTCTGGTTGTTATTTGGATGTTTAGTGATTATATATCATGATTATAGAATACATGCGATGTATGAAACCCATATAACTAAAATTATATGGTAATTGATTGGGTCTCCTTCCAATTCAGAAATAAACGACCATTTTAAAATAAAAAGTTATTCTTTTTATTGTATGTAGGAACGTAAAAATTATCAGAATTTGTTTTACAATAAAAATTATCCTTTTATTTTTATGTAAGAACATATGAATCATTAAAATATGTTTTAGAATTAAAATTATTCTTTTGTTTACATTTAGGAACGTGTAAATTGACATATTTTGATAAACAATAAAATAAATGTTTTTATTGTTATAAAAGAACATTTTTAAGGTAAATAATGTAAAAGGACATTTTTATATAAAAGAACATTTTTAATGTAAATAATGTAAAAGGACATTTTTATTTAAAAGATTGTATTTTTATTGAAGTTTGTTACAATAAAAAGATTAGAATAGAAAGAATACATTTTTATTGTCATTTTGTTACAATAAAAAGATTAGAATAGAAAGAATACATTTTTATTTTCATTTTGTTACAATAAAAAGATTAGAATAGAAAGAATACATTTTTATTGTCATTTTGATACAATAAAAAGATTAAAATAGAAAGAATACATTTTTATTGTCATTTTGTTACAATAAAAAGATTAGAATAGAAAGAATACATTTTTATTGTCATTTTGTTACAATAAAAGATTATAATAAAAAGAACATATTTGTATTGTCATTTTTGTTTCAATAAAAAGATTAGATAAGAAAAATCGTTTTATTGTTGTTCTGTTTTATTAGTAACATTAGAAAATAAAGATTACATCTTTAATGTAGTTTTGTTTCATTAAAAAGATCAGATATTAAAAAAATTACATCTTTATTATATCATGTTTCATTAAAAGGATTTGACAATAAAAATTACATTTTTATTGTATCACGTTTTCATTAAAAGGATTTGACGATAAAAATTACATTTTTATTGAATCATGTTTTTAAATAAAAGATTAGACAGTAAATCATAGTTTCAATGTATGTTTGTCGCATTAAAATGAGACATGTTTTAAAATAAAAGATTTGACAATGGAAATTACATTTTCATTGTATGTTTGTTGCATTAAAGAGAATTAGATATTAAAATATGATTTATCATCGAATTGTCACTTTTATCATGTTAGTTAGGACTAAAAGAATCATATGTTAAAAATATAATTTCTAACATGAATATGGATTGGACTAAATTTGCATGTAATTGATGGAATGGTGTCTTAAATGACACTGTTCTTAAACCTATTTGAGAAAAGAATAAATATTCAATTAAGATTTAAATGAGAATTTTCCAATTAACAAACATAATTGAAATTAAAAGGAAATTGATTTTTGGGTTGATTGTGAACAATGTTTTAAATGACATTAGTTCTTAAAACCCGATTAATAGTGAAGTTATGGTTTGTAATTTAATAATCTTTTAATAAATATTTAACAGAATTTTCTAAAGAGAAGTTTTCCAATTTAATATATTAAATTGGAATTGAATGGAATAAGATTTTGGGTTTATCGTGAACAATGTTTTAAATGACATAAGTTCTTTAACCCAGTTAAAGATAAGATTAATTTCTTAAATTTGAATAACCATAAAGCAATGATTTTGATCTTAAAACCAAATTGGAGTTTTTGTAAATTTTAGTTAGATTGAAATGAGAATGAGATAATTAAATTTAATGAATTTTAGAAATGATCAAAAATGGAGTACCACCAGTTTTACTCCAAACGATAGTAAAATCTTTAATTAGATTTGAATGTGAAATGGTAATTAAATTTACCGATAACACAGTGGGTGTTAAATATGGAGTACTGCCAGTTTTTCTCCATGGGATGAATTGGTTGGGATTAGGTTTGATAAATAAAGGATTACTTCGGTAAGATTCGCTAATCCCGACTAGTTAATAAACCTCAATTTGGTTTAGAATTGATAAAGATAAAATAAAATCTTTTGAAATGAGATCTATATGAAGATCAAATAATACATTTAAAGAATTTATTTTTGATAAAATTAATGGGAACCTTTCCCTAGTAATGTGAATATTTTATTAAAAGAATATTCTGAATTGGAATGAGGCGTTTGATGTGTTTTTATAGCACTTGTTTACAAAATACGCGAATTATTCGAAAAGACCGGGTTTAACCCATTCTGAATAATTTCTACGACGATCAAGGGTCGAAGATGAAGAGGGTGGTTGAAGACCGGAGTTCTTCAAATCGTTTGGGTGATTACTGATGTCTTGATTGGGCCGTACACCCAAAACAAGGTAATAAGTGGTGATCGTCCAAACGTACTTGGAGATCGACGGATATGCGAGGACCTCTCCCATGTCTTGGACATATGGGACGAGGAATAAGGTGCCTCCGGTTTCGTTCAGACCCAGAACAGACTTGTAAATGGATGGTATGTCTGATGTTGTATTCCTTTATGATGTATTCGTTGATCTCTGCTAAATATATATCTGTTTGGTGGTGGAGAATATATTCTCTGCTTAGCACCCTTCTCTGAGACGTACGAGCTCAGAGGTTATATATATTGGTAGATGATCAATGATATGGCATGGATTGACAGTGTGGCATGCTAAGATGCATTGATCAAGGCTTTTGTTGAAAAGCAGAGCCTTGTGGATGATGGTCAAAGCACAGCTTTAATTAGCATAGCTTTGTGTACAACGTTACTTCGCGAGCCTCACACCCCGGTGTGATGGTGAACGATTTGTTTGATTAGTAGGTTTGACCAATATACTTTTTATATATATATATATATATATATATATATATATATATGGATTTGGTCGGCTGAGTTGTGCTGGGTGTGGTCGCTCCACCCCTGGAGATTGGGATATGTCATTTCAACCGAATCCCATGGGGATAGAACATATTGATGCTCATCCAAAGTGCGTAGTATATGTATTACGGTGTTTTCTCTTGCCGAGACGTAAGTTGTGGAGATACATTCGCGATAGATCTTTCGAATCAGCAGCCATTATAATGGAAACCCAATTTTCCAATACGAGCTTTACGGTTTTAATTGCATACCTATATGGTGACATAATATATTATGCCACTTACATGTTATATTATGCCACTTAGGATTGATACATTTATATTCGAAATTGATTTCTACACTGTGCACTTATAGTATAAAAGATGAATTTCGCGTATTAAGCATTTTTTGACCATTATAAGGTAAAACTTTATCCTTCGGCTTGCGTTGCATGGGACTAGAGTCTTAAAATGGTTTCATTTTTCTAAAAAGCATTGCACTATTTATTTTATGCACTGGTATTCTTGGGAATAAACCCGTTCCACGTTAGCGGCGAGGTCCCTTGATTTACCTAACTTTAAAATGAGGTTAACTGCTATTTTTTAGTTCTCATACCAGTCCCATGACTGACCTGGAGTTTATTGTTTTAACCTAAACTCTGGGTGCCCATACATTCCACACGGGCAGCTAGTAGTTTGGTTTTGCAGATTTATTTTCACAGGATCCTGGTTTACAACTGAAGCGATATTCGGAAAGCTCTGTATCCGTGTATTTCTTTCGGTTGTATTTTGTAATAATTTTTTTCACTGCTATTTAAATGTAATTTAAATCTCTGATATTGTATTTATCAAATGTAAAATATTTATTCATACTCTGTTATATTCTTGTACTCTGATGTAACTGTTGTAATAGCAATGAAAATGTTCTTCTGTTTGTGTTCCGATGAGTGTTGTTCTCAAAGCAATCCGTACTTTCCTTTACGGGGAAGTTTGGGTCATTACACACGGTATGTTTTGAAAAGAGGGTAAATGAAATAATTTTACCTAAAGTATATTTTGATAATAAAGAAATATATATTGGAGTTATGATATTTGATGTGTTGGTCATTATTATAATCGAATAAGATTATAATTGAAATGATTATAGATAACTAATCTGAATTCGTATAAGTGTAATATATGAAATCAGATGAATTAAATCTGAAGTTAAAGTCAGAATTGGAACTAAAATTCCTAAAATTTGGAAAAGTGTTCGAAAATGGATTTGAGTTAAGTATATGGAAATTTTAAAATCCTGGGAGATTTTAAATTGTTTTACAAGCATTGTGAAGTATATTTTGAAATAATTTCAAAATGGAAGTGTTTAAATTTGGGTTATGAAAGTGATATAGTATTGAACTCACTTCGGTCGCTGGAGAATAATTTTGATGATGACCGCGCAGCATCATCGGTGTTCATTTTCGAGTTTCTTAGTGATGGATTACTACCAAAAATATGTTTTGGAAATGTTTTGAGCAAACAAGTTGTTTTGATTCCGAAAGAAAATTTTTGGTCTTTGAAAAGCAAAGCTGTTTAAAATTTCCAGGAAGAGACTGTTGAATTAAAAACAGATTAAAGTAGAATTTATGAAAGCAAATTGGAATTAAAATAAAGCCAGTTAAGTGGTAAGTGGAAATTGAATTGGATTAGAATGATATCAAGTAAGTTGTATTGATAAGAGTTTGGAATCAAGAATGAAACTTGAGTTCGAAATAAAATTTAGCTTGGATAGAACCAAATGACTAAATTTGAGGATGAATCAATTGGAGATTGATTAGGATGGCATTTGTATATGTTAAATTGGTAACAGATGTAAAGGATATAATTATATGCCCGACAAAAAGGTACACATTTATATTCATATGAGTTTGATGAGTTATGAGCCGATTTGGCAAGCCGCTTGGCTGTTTGATTTTCTTTTGGGTTGGAGATGGCCCAGAGAGGCGAGTTGTAGTTGTAAAGATTGAGCCGTACAAAAGAGGTGCTGGCGAATTTTCCGAAAATTTAAGGTGTTAGAGAATTTTCAGAATTTTTGAAAATTTTCATGAGTCGAAATAAATTAATAATTTAATTGGAATAAATTGGTTCAATTTAAACTGAAGTAAGTAAATAAACAAATAATTTTTACCCAGTTAATAGGGTTTGTTTTCTACCATAGCAATTTCGAGGACGAAATTATTTTAAGGGGGGAAGAATGTAATGACCCGTATTTTTACGGATAATAAATAATTATTTAATTATTTAAAGGATGGTTTGGTAATTTAAAGTGACCAGAATTAAATAATATTGAATATTTAATTAACATAATAATTAAATAATATATTTAAATTCAAGAATAGTCGGAAATAGTATAATTCACAATATTGTGTGAATTGGATTATTTAGAATATATAATTTAGTTTAAAGTTGAATTATATTAACGAATTTATTTATAAAGGTCAGTTTAACATATAATTTATATTATAATTATAATCAAGCTCGAAATGGCGCGACAGTTCGTAATTTTGCGATTCAAACTTTAAACGAATACATAGAATCCGTTTTAAGTCGGATTTCTGTGAAACAAGAAACATTCGAAGCTGGTAAAGTATATTTTTCTAATGGAAGAGAAAAATCGAGATTTCATCGTATAGATTTTTAGTTATGTCCAAACCAAATTTTTGAAAAGCCGCTATGGAATTCCTTTATAATTTATAACGAATTTATAAAAGGATTTCTATTTAAATTGAATATCGATTAACTCTGATTTTGGAATATCAAATTATAAATCCCGATATATTTATTTTGGAGTTGTATGGTATTCTATTGTGAATATATACGATAATATTTATTTATAAATATTTAATTTAATTATTTTTAAATATATTAATATTTAAATGGGTTTATTTAGAGCTTTAATAATAGCCAGTTTTGCACACAACCTTCGTTTTTGACGAAACTAATTTTGTTGGATTCGGAATATTAAATTATTGTTAGATTTTAATTTCCGTGATTTTTGAAGTCAGCGTATGGCCAAACGACTTTTTAATGTGAAAAACAGACGATAATTTGACTTTAAAAATACGTTGTGTTAACAAACGGAGTCGGAATTTGACGAAACCAGTTTTGTTGGGTCTGTAATGTCAAACTGTAGCTGCATGCCCATTTTCGTGATTTTTGGATATCATATGTGATGATAGGGATTTTTAAAAGACGTATACAAATAGCTTGGTGAATATAAATTAATATCAAAATAAAATGGGGCTTCTACAAAAAGCTATTTTACCCTATAAATACACCATCTTTTAACCTAAACCTATTATTTTTCCTCGAGATAGTCAACAGAAAAACGACCACCACTTTCAAGAAGAATTCGTGAGGTTTAAAAATCCTTAGCAAATCAAATAAATCTCTATAAATCTTCATATGCTTATATTCGCAATCCTTATCTGTTGCTCATCAATTCCATGCCGGTTTTAGTACGTGCGATTCATGTTTTGGGGTACTGAGTGTTTCCAGCGAGCTACAGTTTAAGATTTTCGAGCACTGGAAGCATGGATTCATGAATTTGAGGTCCGTTTTGCGGTTGTGATGAATTTCCGCAAGTTTTGATCAAATTTCAAAAGGTGCGATGCCAGTTCTTGGGGTTCAAAAGTCAGCAGCAGGTTGAGATCGCGATTTCAACAATGAGTGCGAATTGAAGGTTTTGGGCTTGGGAGGAAGGAATTTGCGAAGAGAAATGGTTTGGTGGAATCGGTTGGGATATTTGTGAAGAAATGAAGGGGAAATAGGAGTTGGAAGATCGACAATGGTTTGGAAGAGGACGTTTGTTTTGGCATGAGTAAAAGAAGGAGAATTTAGGAGCAGGAGTTTAATTAAGGATGAGGTAAGTAAATATATATATAACAATGATTAGTCAATGGCAATTAGTATAATTTGAACTATTGGTTAACAATGGTGAAGTGTTTGAGTGATTTTGGTGGGTTTAGCTGATTAAATGGTTCGCTGTTTTCCTGATGCAGAATGGAAGCACAGTCGAACGCAATGTCATTGAAGGCATCGACATGGGAAATGTTAGTCTGGGTGGATTGAGTTTGGATGGTGATGAATTTTGGTTATTTTTATTTAATTAAGTATGGGGAGATGAAGGTTTGATTGTGCATTAAACGGTGGCGCAATACCATTGTTATGTGCCGTTCTATATTGGAGCAAAGTAGAAGAAGGATTAGGTGGCTAGTTAATGGTAATTAGGGGTGATTTATTAAATGTTAATTAAGCTAATGATATTAAAAAACAGCGTGTAACTTGTAATATTTATATCTCTTGCATACATTATCAGAATCCAGCGAAACAAGATCTGTTGGGATCGTATGGATGGTGGCTACGTAATGGAACTGACTGGGAGTGGATTGGAGCTTGATACGATTTATAGCGAAATAAATTGTCGGAATCAAATCAACGACAGTTATTCGTTATTTAACGATAACAGTCCAAAGTGAGTAAATCTCACTAACTCTGTACAATTTATATTTTTATAAATATAATCAGTATTGATAAATGATGATTGATTGCTGTGTGTTGATTGTTTGGATGAATTGCTGATGTATTGGTTGAAATTATAGATAACGATATATATATAAATCGTTAATCAAACATTGATTCTGTTTATCAGAATATTTCATATTGAAATGAAATCGATGTTAATTATATTGTTTAACATCTGTGGATGCAAGGAAACAGGTCGGAGGAATCCAACTGGATTCCTCAACATTTATTTTACAGTTTTTTATATATGGTGATATATGATGTGATATATAATCTGTTGTTGATGATGTGTGTTAGAATGGTATTGATCATTGTAATTTGGTATTTTAAACACCATAAGAAATATTGGAATATAAAAAGAGAATTTTCATTGTTATATTGAAAAAGAAATATATATAAAATCAAAGGATTTTATAAAAAGAGATATTTATAAAATCAAAGGATTTTATAAAAAGAAATATTTTTAAAATGCATAGAATTTTATAAAAGGAATTATTTATATAATAAATAAGATTTTATAAAAGGAAATATTTGGGGAAATAAATATAGAATTTATAAAAAGAGGATTTCAAATTTATAAAAGAAATCTGAGATGATTTATTTAAATTAGATATTAAGTAAAAATATGTGTTTAACAGATGAATCAAGAAGAAGAATTTATAAATAATATTTTTAAATTAAGGGAAATATTTATCATTGGATAAATAAAGATATATAAGTCTAAACTTATATAAAGAAGTAAAACCGATAAAGGGAGTAGATTAATTTATAAATAATATTTTATAAATTAAGTTAAGTATTTATCAGTGGATAAATGGAATATATAAGTCAAAACTTATATAGAGAAGTAAGAATCAATTTTAACGTCGATATTCGAAACTGAATATGAACGTAGTGTTAACGAGAATTTTAGATGGAATTAATAAAGTGTTGAATATTAAATAAGATTTTATATGAATTGTTTATAAATAAAGTATAAATAGAATATTTAACATAAGATATTATTTTAAATACAAAACCAAACTGTTTTAATTATATAAAGAATATTTTATTCATATTGAATATGAATAATGGATTAAGGCAAGCATTTTGCGAAGAAGAAGATTATAAAAGAAATGTTATTCATATTTTTTATGAAAAATAGATTAAATAAATGTTTTGAAAATAAAAATATTTATAAAGAAGATCGGATTTGAAGTAGAAATTCAAAGGGGAATTTGAATGAGACAGAAATAGAGTTAAATCAAATATAGTTATTCGAATGGAGTTAATCGAATATAGTTAATCGATTAGAGTTAATCGAATAGAGTTATTCGAATAAGAGTTAATCAAATAGAGTTAATCGAATTAGAGTTAATCAAATAGAGTTATTCGAATTAGAGTTAATCAAATAGAGTTAATCGATTAGAGTTAATCAAATATAGTTAATCGATTAGAGTTAATCGAATTAGAGTTAATCGATTAGAGTTAATCAAATATAGTTAATCGATTAGAGTTAATCGAATCAATTAGAGTTAATCGAATATAGTTATTCGAATGGAGTTAATCGAATATAGTTTATTCGAAGAAAGATTATCGAATAATGTTTATTCGAAAGAGAGATTATAGAATATAGTTATTCGAAGGAAAGAGTTATCGAATAGAGATTTTTCGAAAGAGAGTTACTTAAGGAGGTTTGTTAAAGATTTAAAAGGTGAACTTTGTCTATTTCGAGGTTAAAAATGTTGCCCAGTTAAGGTTTGATAGGTAGTTATACCCCAACTTGATTGACTCCATTTTTAACTAAGGAATGGTTAAGGTTCGATAGTGAAGGTTGGTTAAGTGAATTTAGTTAATGAAGGTAATGGTTTGAGTTGGCATAGCGATGTTTTATTTAAACATCTATTTAAATCCAATGAAGGAATTTTGGAGATGCTTTCCAAATAAGAATCAGAATTGTTTTCTAATATAAAATAAATTAGAAATGAGAGTAAATATGGAAATGTTTTCCAATGATTAATAACGTATATTTTCTAAATTTAGAAAATAAGAATTTATGGAGATATGGAAATGGGTAACTGAATAAAATAATGATAAATTAATTTAAAAAGAGAAAAAAAGTTGATTGATGATTGATCGGTAAGATTTCCATTTGGAAATACGACCGTTGTTGTACACATATTTTTCTTTGATAGTTAAATCACCGACTATCGAAGTTTTTGACCATTGTTCTGTTGTCAATACGGAGAGACCGGGATCAGATATATTATCTGAAAACCACTCCGTATGGCATTAGCGTTTCGAATCAAATACGATGAAGATAATTGAAGACGAAGTTATGCAAGGGCTGTTCAGTAAATCCTAGGTAGAAATTGCCTAAGACGGATTTACAGAATAGTGCCTTCGGGTTGTCCA
Source organism: Allium sativum (assembly GCA_030737875.1). Classification (NCBI taxonomy): domain Eukaryota; kingdom Viridiplantae; phylum Streptophyta; class Magnoliopsida; order Asparagales; family Amaryllidaceae; genus Allium; species Allium sativum. The sequence goes on along the minus strand of CM060916.1, from coordinate 132,964,105 downwards.
GTCCCAGGACAACTTGAATGGACGAATGTCTGACGGAGTATGTCTGACAGATCGCGTAAGTTGATCGTTTCAAACGTATTTACGTTGGTGGCGGAGGAATTCGTTTCTCTTAGCTTATACCCATGGTATTTTTTGGGAAATCAATTTGTGATTTGACGGGTATGACGATGTGGCATTCAAAGTGAATGAAGGAGTGATCTGTTTAAAGATACGTTATGACCTCAAGCTTCATCAACTGAGAAATGACAAAAATCGGGCAGGCAACATGGCTAAGTGGGCCGCACCCAATTAGGGTATATTGTCACCATCTAGAGAATATTCATATTTGTTAATTCTTCCAATTCTGTATCTCCCGGGAACGGTTATGTTGGTATACCAACCGTAGGGTGATAATACATTCGGAACATTCAAGCGAAATGAATGGTCGGTCATGTGTGGCCGAGTTACAAGATGTTCTTGTTGAACTCCAGTGTATTGCTTCTAGAGTACACTGATCGGAAGGTGGTTCCATGCCTTGTCAGAGTTGGAAATCCATTACCCAATAAGAGTCTGCGATTTTTGATTGTATAATATATATGTAGAACGTGAGATGAAAGCGTTCTACTAAATTGTTATTTACTTGATCTAGACATTATTAGAATATCAGACAAGTATCGTTTTAGAAAAATATTATGGGTTATCATAAGGTAAAAACCATCCATGTTTATGTGTGGATCGGTCTTACGATTATCCTTTGTTTCAAAAGGATTTTGAAAAGTTAAACAAATGATTTGAGTTTACTCACACCAGTCACATGACTGACCCAGAGTTTATTTTGTTTTGTTTTCCCTAAACTATTGGGTGCCCAATTTTGTACGGGCAGTCAAGTAGTAGGGATGTTACAGATACTTGAAGAGCTGGAGCAGGAGGCTTCAGGATTATATAGCTATTATTATTTCCGCTGTGTTGTAAGTGTTATACTCTAATAATGGTATTGTATACAGATACTGTTTTATTTCAAAGTTATGTTATGAAATATATTTATTCGATCCGCTGTGAGATTAATGTTTACTCTGATGTTGTGATGTTCTTCTTCTTCTTCTATTCTAATTTCTACCTTATCTATTCTCACCCTCCAATTTCTTTCATGGACTATCCGGTGTTTTCGGTTCTTGGATGTTCAACATGGTGTTGTATGCCGATATCCAAGGTCGCAAATCCCCTGGGTCGTTACACATTAATTAACGATTCTTAATGTAATTATAGAAACATTAAATACACCAAAAGATGATACCATATGCACACCACAATTCTTATCAATTATAATTCAAAAAGAAAAGAAAAAAGCAATAGAAATTATCGCGAACCTATAGCGAAGACAAATCATATAACCAAATTATACTACAGAAATCTACATCTGTCTATACTACACTATAAACATGTATCTGAACGTGTTAGACATTTCAACTAATAATAATAATAATTCAATTCTCGATAATTAACTTGTTGATGTTCGTTTATGGTCAACCAAACGCAACACCCAAATCCATAGAATAAGTAGTAAATCAGTTATAGGAATGTGAGAAATAAAGTGACACGGATGTTTATAGTAGTTCGACAAGTGTTCCTAGTCCACTATGATATAATCTTATTTATTTATACTATATGATTACAACTACAATCCTTTTTGGTTTACAGAAAAGAAGAGAAAAGGGGCGAAGTGTTGGCCACAACAAAGTCCTTGCTTAGAGCCAAGAAGAAGACCCAAATACCAAAAGAGATCCAAAAGTCCAAGAAGCCATGAAAGAAACTCCAAAAATGTCTCCAAGTCAAAGAATCCTAAACCAAGCCAAAAAGATCCTGAATCCATCTCAGAAAAGGGCTACTTATAGATGCTGGTGAGAGGATGAGGGCACGACCCACGAGGGCACGAAGCCTATAAAAAATATTCCTGGGGATCAGTACCAATCTTGGGATCCATACTGGTCCCTAATGCCTTAGACATTTTCGGTCCATTATTTGATGCTCTGATTCCATTTGCTAAGTCTTTAATGCCAGATTTACACCAACCAGAGGTTATGAAGTTGCAAATAATGATCCTCAAGGAGTTATCAAATTAATTCCCATTCGTGGATACGAAACCCTCTATATTGATCCCGGGATACAAAATGTCCATAGCGATCCTGGAATACGAAATAACTGCATGACCCTCGAAGACTTGGGAAATTCCTGAACCATCCGCGATTCATACCGATCCGCACATGTTTCAAGGATACATACCGATCCCAAAACACTTATCCAAAAAATCCAAGTCTTCGTGAAATCCGAGACTTCATCCAAATAGTTCCGGGTTTTCTCAAGTGTGTACTCAAGTTCTGAGCACTTCGATAATAAGAAATTCAAAGCGTGGCGATTTTTAAAAAGACGGGGCAACACTTTCCCTCTGAAAATGCCTTTCTGCGAAAGATGTGTTTTGTATAGTCCAAAAAACCATGAGTTCTGAAGATGTAATCTGAGAGAAGTACCAACAGAAATCCAATAACCAAAAACAAGAAATCTAGAAATTCACGACCGCATCGGATTGTATTAATTGAAAACCAAAATCCGAAATCCAAAGAACTCTAAATCTGAAGACTAATGGAATCCTGTGATCTCTCGAGATCGTATAAATAGAGAAAACAAAATCTAGATTACCTGAAATATGAATCTAAGACATCCAATATCCAAAAAACAATAAAAATACGAAATCCATAATGTCCAATGTGGCATAGTCCATACCAGCGAAAAACCAAGTGAATTGCTCTACAAAATCCTGACAGAAAAATCCACATCCAATCGAGTATAGTCCATACCCGAGCCTTAACCGAATGATCTTGCCAAGTCTAACAAGACAATTCAAATCGAATTGAGTACAGTCCATAATCCATCCTAGACCGAGCGGCCTTGCCAAGTTCTATCAAGACAATTCAGCTGATCTTCCCAAGCATAGTCCATATTTGGGGAGCAGCTTAAGAGTTTTATACTTGATGAGCATAGTCCATACTCACCAGGTTATTAAAGTTTGAATTTCCAATTTCTGATTTCATACTTCACAAGCATAGTCCATACAAACAAAGTAATTTTAATTAAAGTTCCAAAAATTTTAAGTTTCTATTAAAGCCAAAAGAAAGCCTAACGGTTTATCATCAGGTACGGAGCACGCAGAGGGATTAAATCCTAACCCCATACGTGGATGAGCTGACTTACAAATTTATTAGCTACTGGGCGAATGGTTTATGATCTGCAAAGAGGAAGTTTAGGAATCTCGTTGGATTTCGTACATGGGTAGACAAACTTAGCTATCCAAAACTAGAAAACCAAAAGACCAATTGAAACAACCCAAATTTCACTGGGCCCGAATTTTTCGCAAAATGCTAAAATCCAAGTCCATTGGTTGATTTGTCTAGTATCCTACAAAAAGGCAAAGATAAAATATATCAGAGCTTAGAGACACTAGTTAGACAGTGTCATTATTATGGTATATTTACTTACTATTATATTTTATTTGTTCCGCTATGAGATATTTTATTGTGAGCTCTGATATATTTTATCTTTGCCTTTCTACATGATACCAGACAAACCAACTGGGGTTTCAGTAGACTTTGATTTTAACATTTTGCGAAAAAATCGGCCTCGTTGAAATTTGGGTTGTTACATCAATAATCAAAAGAGCCAAAGTCCAAAAAACCAAAAACCAAGAGCCAAAAGTCCAAAGAGATTCAAGTCAATTAATGATGATCCCATGCGAGTTAGGTCCTGGATCACTCCTATCCCAATTGGCAGTAGGCGGCTATGCCTATCACGTTACCGCATTCCGATTCCTAACATATTATGGAAGCTCTCCATGTCTGACATGCTCCTCAATCATGTTTCGAAGATGCCTACACTCGTTTGTATTATGGCCATCTAACTCGTGAAATAAACAGTGTTTTCTAGAATCCCTTTCCTTTTGAGTTAGCTCTCTCGTGGGAGGCATTCTGAATGGAGCAGTAGAGTAAACATCCAAGTAAGTCTCCTCTGGAGAATGAGCGATTTTTGTATATAAAGAGAATTTAGGTTCCCTCCATTGCTGCATATTCTGGTCATTCCCAAATGAAGATTTTCACTTGCCTGAATCCTTCCCTTTGACAATTTTTCATCCTCCTCCCTTTGCCAGATTAACCTCGAGAACTTACTTATCGACCCTTGCATCCTCTTCCCATAGAAATCTGTCTGATTTAAAGTAAAATTCACCAAGGAACCTTAGCGGATCTCGCTGCTGCGAGATCTTGAAACCCGACCTATCCAATACTCCAGAAACATCAGCCATAAGTACCATGGATGGATCTGGTCGGTACACCGACGCCACCGCCACATTAAACCTTTCTAAGAATTTCAGCAAAATTTCTCTAGACCTTTGCTTGATCCTCGTAAGATTTATAACATTCTTAGCTCGAGAAATATGTACCCTGAACAACTCAAAGAACTTTCCAAGAAAAACTTTCCAATTACCAACAGATTCTGTTTCCAACTGCCAAAACCACATGACAGTGATATCCATGAAGTAGAGTGGGAAGCACTTCGCCATAATGTTGTCCGACGCCGCTAGAACTTCCATGTGGCATGTATATCACATCAAGTGTGTGGTAGGATCCTTCCTACCATCATAAACATCCAACACAGACAGTTTGAAATCCAGTAGGTTTTGAGAATTCCTGATATCCACAATGAATGAGCTGCAATTAACATAGTCCAAGTCTGAATGAGATGCTCTGCCTCGCGTAAATCGTCAAATCACATCCATGATTTGTCTTCCACATTTTAGCAGTCGACTCCAATCGTTCAAGCCCACATTGGTGCTCCCGGTGTCTAACCCTAAATTAGCTATTTGTTGGTTCCCAACAAGAACATCCGGTTCCGCCCTGGCTTGAGGAGCCGTCGCGGGCATAAACCTAACTCCTAGAACTATATGAGCACTTCCCGTATCCAAATCTTCGTGCACTGGCGCTTGATCCACATTTCCAACTCTAGAATCCAAAACTTAACCAACAAAAACATAACGAGCCATCCTTTCATCGAGGTTTGGGGAGTTACCCCAGGGCCTAGCCGGACCGGTACAAAACTCGGGATCGATACCGACCCGGGGTTGATTTTGGGGAACTACCCCTATGTCTGATGCAATCGTACTTGTTCCATTAAGAATTCCATGGCCCGACGGCCTTGCAAACGCTTCGATCTAAGCCATGAATGCATTCATAGCCTCTTCTTGCCTTCTAAGAAGTTATTTTTGTCTTATATACACATAGTCAAATCCTTAACCACCCCATCCATCTCTGTTTGAGTTAAATAGATAGAGCAGTTTCCAATGGAGGAAACCGCCTGTCTTCCTTCCATTCTCTTTCCTTCAACCTAAGTTGTAGTGTCAGTCTACTTTGTTTTCACCATTGCTAAATTTGAGATTAATCTATATCCTTAAGCAATCGAAGAGATGTATCCTCCTTCCTGGCATGCAAATGTTAACGTTGGTTTATGGTCAACCGAACGCAACACCCAAATCCAAAGAACGAGCAGTAAATGCGAGAAATATAGTAACACAAATGTTTATAGTGGTTCGGTAAGTGTGCCTACATCCACTATGAGGTAATCTTGTTTATTTATACTGTATGATTACAAGTACAGTCCTTTTTGGTTTACAAACAACAAAGAAAAGAAGCGAAGTGCTGACCATGGCAAAGTCCTTGCTTAGAGCCAAGAACAAAACCCAAATACCAAAAGAGATCCAAAAGTCCAAGAAGCCATAAAAGAAATTCCAAAAATGACTCCAAGTTCAAGAATCCCCAGGCAAGCCAAAAGGATCCCTAATCCAGCCCAGAAAAGGGATACTTATAGATGCTGGTGAGTGGATGGGGGCACGACCCAAAGGTCACAATGCCCAACAATTTTTTTCCAGGGCATGGTACCGATCCCTAATGCCTTAGCCATCTTCGCTCCATTCTCTGGTGCTCTGATTCCATTTGCCAAGTCCAAAACGCCAGACTTACACAAATCTGGGGTTTTGCAAATACCAATACTCAAGGAGTTAGCAAATTTATGCCAAATCAGGGATACGAAACCCCCTGTACCGATCCTTGGATACGAAATGTCCATATCGATCCCAATACGAAATTCCTGCATCGATCCCCAAAGACTTGGGGAATTCTGACCAATACTGAGCCATTCGTGATTCACACATATTCGCACATATTTACGGGATACGTACTGATCCTGGAACACATACCCAAAAATCCAAGTCTTCTGAACTACGCGACTTCGTCCATATAGTTCCGGGTTTTGCCAAGTCCGTACTCAAGTCCTGAGAACTCTGGTAACCAAAAATCCAAAGCGTGATAGCCTTATAAAAAGGCGGGTCAATAATTGCCTTTCGAAACATGTCTTTCTACAAAAGATGTGTTTTGTATAGTCCAGAAAACCATGAATCCAGAAGCCGTAATTCGAGAGAAGTCCCTATAGAAATCTAATAACCGAAGATCAGAAATCCACGACTGCGCCGGAATGTATTAATAAAGAATTAAAATCTGAAATCCAAAGAACTCCAAATCCGAAGACCAATAGAATCCCATGATCTCTCTGGATCGTATTAATAGAGAAAACCAAATCCAAGGTACCTGAAATCTAAATCCAGTATCTAAAAAATCATAGAAATATGAAATCCATAATGTCCAATGCTGACATAGTCCATACCTGCAAAAAACGAGGTGAATTACTCTGCCAAGTCTTAATAGAACAATCAACATCCAATCGAGTATATTCCATACCCGAGCCTTAACCGAACGATCTTGCCAAGTTCTGACAAGACACTTCAAATCCAATCCAGTATAGTCCATACTCAAGCCTAGACCGAGCAGCCTTGCCAAGTCCTGACAAGACAATTTGGCTCTTCCCAAGCATAGTCCATACTTGGGGGGAAGCTTAAGAGTTTTATAGTATGTCCATACTCACCAAGTTATTAAAGTTTGGATTTCCAATTTCTGGTTTCATACTTCATAAGTATAGTTCATGCAAGCGAAGTAATTTTAATTGAAGTTCCAAAAGTTATAAGTTTTTCCTAAAACCATAATAAAACCTAACAGTTTATCACTAGGTACAGAGCATGCCTAGGGATTGAATCCTAACCAAGTATGTGGGTGATCTGATTTAGCCAATTTTGATTACAAATTTATTAGCTATGGGGAGAATGGTTTATCATCGGCAAAGAGCATGCCTAGGAATCTCATCGGATTCTGTACATGGGTAGACCGACTTAGCCATCCAAAACCAAAAGACCAATATCAAAAAGAGACAAAGTCCAAACAACCAAAATTCGAAAGCCAATAATCCAAAAGGATCCAATTCAGTTAATGATGATCGCACATGAGCTAGCTCCTGGCTCGCTTCTATCCTGATTGGCAGTAGGCAGTTGTGCCTGTCATGCTTTCGCATTTCGATTTCGAACATACTGTAGCAACTTTGCACATCTGACACACTCCTCAATCATGTCATGAAGATGCCTACACTCGTTTGTATTGTGGTCATCCAACTTGTGAAACAAATAGCGTTATCCAGAATCCCTTTCCTTCTGAGTTGGCTCCATCTTGGGAGCCTTTCAAAATGGAGCAGCCAGGTGAATACCTAAGTAAGTCTCCTCAAAAGAATGATCGAGTTCCGTGTATGTAGGGAATTTAGGTTCCCTCCATTGCTTTATATTATGATCAATTCCGAATGAAGATTTTCCCTTGCCTGAATTCTTCCCTTTGCCAAATTCATACGATCCTCTGCCCTTTGCCATATTAACCTCAAGAACTTACTTATCGACCCTTGCATTCTCTTCCTATAGAAATTTATCTGCTTCAAAATAAAATTCGCCAAGGTCCCTTGGCGGATCTCGCTACAGTGAGATCTTGAAATCCGACTTATCCAGTACTCTAGAAACAATAACCATAAGTTCCATCAACGGATCCGGTCAGTCCACCGATATCACCGCCGCATCAAACCTTTCAAAGAATACTCACAAAGTTTCTCTAGACCTTTGATTGATCGTCATGAGAGTCATAATGTTCTTGGGTCAAGAAATATGGACCCTGAACTACTCACTAAATTTTCCAACCAAAATATTCCAACTAGCAACCAATTCTGTTTCTAACTGCTTGAACCATGTGGTAGCGTTATCCATGAGGTAGTGTGGGAAGCACTTCACCATAATGTTGTCCGACGTTGTTAGAACTTCCATGTGGTGCATATATCACATCAAGTGGACGGTAGGATCCTTCCTACCATTATAAGCAACCAATACTGGTAGTTTAAAATTCGATGGGTTTTGAGAATTCTTGATATCCGGAGTGAATGGGCTACGACTAACACAGTCAAGTCTGAATGAGACGCTCTGCCTCGAGTAAATCGTCGAATCACATTCATGATTTGACTTCCAAATCCACTTTCTAGCAATCGACTACAATCGTTCAAACTCACACTAGTGCTCCCGGTGTCTAACCCCAAATTAGCCATTTGTTGATTCCTAACATGAACTTTCAGTTCCACCCTAACCTGAGGAGCCATTGCAGGCATAAACCTAACTCTCAGAACTATAGGATCACTTCATGTATCCAAATCTTCGCGCAACAGCTTTTAAGCCACATTTCCAACTCTAGAATCCAAAACTTGACTAACCAAACCATCATGAGTCATCCTTCTATCGGGATTAAAGGAGTTTCCTCCGAGTAGAGCTTGACCGATATCAATTCTAGGATTGGTACCGACCTGAGGTTGATTTTGGGGAACTGCCCTCCAAACGCTTCCATCTAAGCCAAGAATGCATGCATACTCTCCTTTTGCCTTATAAGGATTTCTTCTTGCCTTTCATACGCATAGTCAAATCTTTAAGCACTTTGTCCATCTCTTTCTGAGCTAGATTGAAACACCCCACGTCCATTAATGTCACTGACAAGGGGAATGCATTAACTTCCATGGAGGTTTTAAGTGAATATAGAACAGAAAAATTACAACAAGACAGATAATAAGTAGTACTTGGAAATCTAAAACTTCATTTTATTGCATCGGAAATTAAACATGTTTGTTACATCATAAAACCATAAATCAGAGTCAAGTACAATATCCATCTTCATAAAAAAAATACATAATCCCATTACACAAATAACCATTAAAGAAGATAACAAGATGGACTTTACTTCAACGGTCCAAGCTTTCCAAGAGAGATAAAGCAATCCAATCAAACTCCACTAGAGCTGGGTCCAACCTGAGGACCTGGAGGGGGAAAAGGATAGAAATGGAGGGGGTCAGACATAAAGTCTGGCGAGTATGATAATTCTAACAATACTATTATTAAAATAACTAGACTAAGGCATAAGCTGGAAAACAAGGAAATGTCTATGAACTATTGGGTATGGAAGAGCAGATAAAGATAACGTTAAAGATAACGTTAAAGGCACACCTAATTACTAACGAATAATTACTACACTGCACCGCACCAGTCACCCTCAAAGTTGATCCCACTTGCTTCACACAGAAACTTTATAAATAGCCTTGCGTACCCCTAGCTGACTACATAGGTGCCGTCTGCCCCTATCTCCACTAGGTGTACCCCACTACCCACTTTCGATCGGCTCCCTACTCGTAGATACCCGTGCTGGCCCCACAGTGGGGTGTATCACTCCCCTAAAGTGGCAACCCGATACAACTTGAGAATGCACGGCTTATACCTACACGATGCAACAATGTCTTACCTACCAGCCCGGGTCCACACACGCATATGAAACCCGTTGGACTTGTGTTGCCACCGCTACCCCGTTTTGGCCTCTTATAGTCAAGCCCAGTATGCGTGTCCCGTCCTCGACTTGGGTCGAGCCCACAAAGATACGTTTGGGTTACTGGTTGAAATGGGCCCCCACAAGCTACCCACCTAAGCTTGTCACCACTAGTATATCCCACTTAACCCTCTTAGTCATGTTCATTTACATGTGTGTTTGGTTAAGTCTTACTAATCGTATTTCACATGCCACTAAGGGCACCCAATAGATTCCTCATGCCACCCAAGGCACCTACTTAACCCCCATGTCCCACCTTACATGTTTATCTGGTTAAGTATTTCTTAATTCATTCAGGCCATAACCTCATAAAGACCTCTCACATTAGACTTGTAACACCCCGCCTCCGCTAGGGTCACTCGCAAAGGAATGCACTAGCTTTAGAGGGGCATTATTGGTAAACATGAACAGAAATATCACAAGACAGAACATATAAAAATAGCGGAAGTAAAATCAAACTTTCATAACATGAATAAATAAGGTCTAAAGCCTTTTACATCAGAGTACATCAAAACCTGTCTTGCAATAGTAAAGAAGCATAAAGACATTTTCATAAATTATTCCCCAAGTAAAAACAGTAAAGTAGCCATTAGCCAAGAAAAGTCCAAGCCATCCATGATGACCTTCAAGCAGAAGAAGTCCGAACTAAACAACAGTATTTCCTCCCTGTAACCTGGGGGGGAAACGGAAGAAAAGAGGCGAAACAAAACGGGTCAGTCAAAAAGACTGAGTAAGCCCTATCTACTATTAGCATAAAAACTAGTAAAGTTAACTGACATGAGAAACTGAGATGAACATAAGCATGATGACAAGATAGATAAGCTAAATCAAAATAACAGGATGAACTACTGAACTCAGATAAACTAAGGTGTCATGATAAATTACGATGTCAAGATAAAACAAGGTATCACATCGTCAGGTTTCTATCAAGTATAATATCCCCAAGATATCTATCACGTATAACGTCCCATGATATCTATCCTGCATTTTAGCTCTGCACCTACCGTACTAGTATCCCCACCGTATCATGTGTTAACCAAGAATGACCCTCACTCAAAAGTCATGTAATGGTCCATGTCAACCTAATATATCGCATATATAGGTTACTCAACTTGTATGTTTTATTCCATGTAAATGTTCAGTCCCTTGCCGTAGACCATACGGGCTTTCCCATGAGATTCTACATTACTTTAACATAGTTCCATGATCCTTAAGATCGGTTTGGACTGTTACCCTAAACCTAGCTAGGGTCTTCCAACATGAATTATCGTTTGTACAAGTAGGACTTATGCTACCTAGGGCCACTAGGGATTACGCTTACCTATTGCACGTTTTCGTATCTCGGTTTTGGTTCAACCACCCAGGGCCACTGGGATTTACGCTAACCGTCAACCGCGCCCTTTTTCCCACGCATTCATCGTGAATCGTTTTCCATGACTGTATGCACATGTATCACATCGTGCCATCCGAGTCCTGTCACAGGGCAGATCGAGAAATACAGGACTCAGTCGGGAGCTTTCGATTAATCTGCCGATGCAGATGCTAAGGTCTGTTTTTCTATACGTGGCTATGGTCCCACGCGACCCCTCCCTCAACTAGTGAAAGACAAGACAGGATAAATCCTGTATGAGAACACACTACTGGCCAACCCACAATCCTAGCCTTACCGCAACCATAATTAGATAGCAATTATGGTCTATTGGGTGTTCTCTGCCTTTCCGTACGTACACGCTTGACCAAAGATGGTAGGTAGTCTGACGAAATGCTATCTAGGGTACGACCGTGTATCGTCGACTATCCCCTATCCATCCCCGTCTTTAGGTCGCTCGCATAGCAACCAAGGCATACTCTTGGTTCTTCTAACGCAGACCTTAACCTCTCATGAGCCTAGTATAATCACCTGGCAGCTCATAGAGGGATACCAAGAATACCCTCACGTTCCCCGAAGCCGCTGCTTCGTTACCCAGTTCGCTGGAGCCTTTATCTAAATCAGATACTTGCTCCTACTCGTATACTTAAACGATGACCTACCGTATCAGGTTACTCATCTATCTATGAACTGGTCTAAATTTCCTTGACTAAGAATCATTACTTAGTTATTCCTCAACTAAGGTTTACCACTTAGCCTTATTCCCGTTATCCTTGTTAACTACGGTTATCCCCTATCCTCAGAACTAGGGTTTACATAATGGATTAAGTGTCACTTAAGTTCATGACTTAACCCGTCTACCAATCATGTCAAAATTGGCTAAGTATCCAAGTCCAAGACTTAACCCGTCTTCAAATCATGTCAAAATTGGCTAAGTATCCAAGTCCAAGACTTAACCCTACAAACCATGCTCACGTTGGTTAAGTATGTATTAAGCAATTCACGACTTAACCTCATCCAATTATCATTCTAGATTGGTTAAGTATATATTAACTTGACCCTATCAATTTACTCAGTCAAATCGGTCAAGTGTATTCAAGCGATTCGTGACTTAGCCTTATCATGTTTTCACGTTAGATCGGTTAAGTATAGGTTAACTTAACCTCAATAAATTCACGAGTTAGATTGGTTAAGTATAGGTCACTTAACCACATCAATTCATCATGTTTAGATTAGTTAAGTGTTTAACTTAACCCCATTAAACTACCAAGTGGGATTAATTAAGTCTAGGCTAACTTAACCCCATCCGATTTCCATGTTTAGACTAGTTGAGTCTAATCTTAACCCCATTCGTTAACCGTATTTTTCGGTTAAGCGTCATTAAGAAAACTTACTTAACCTTACCAAGTTATCGCGTTGGATTGATTAAGTGTTGGTTAACTTAACCCCATCCACTAGTCATATAAAAATGGTTAAGTGTCATTAGGCAAATCAAGTTACTTAACCTACCCAACCTTGTCATGTTTTGTTAAGTATCATTAGCCTAATCAAATTACTTAACCCATTTGTCCATGTCATATTTGGTTAAGAGTCATTAATCAAATTAACTTAACCCTATCATGTGGCATTAATTACTTAATGCACCTTCACCTCTCACATTAGACTTTGTTGTGGTTACTAGTTAAGCCGGTCGGTTCCGGGTAGCTTTACACCACAACTTGGTCTAACCTCGGGTTCAAGCACAACATGACCAACTTCTCACATTGGGTCCTATTGTTTGCAACTACTAGTTAGGCCGGTCGGTTCCGGGTAGTTTTACATTGCAAACTCAACCCAACCTCGAGTTGGCCACACTTATATTATCTAAGTGTCATGTCCATCATGTTTCCCAAAACATGTACAAGTTTTCAAGCATTTGGGTAGACCTAACTTAATAGGTAAATTCCCAAAGGGTAGACCTAACTTAATAGGTAAATTCCCAAGCTTATGTTTTTATGCATACTTACATGTCAACTTCCATGTTATATTTCAAGTCATGTTTTCAAGTTGTATTTTCATGTCATTAGAAATTACCCATAACATAACCCAACGCTTTTAAACTCGCATATACGTTCGCGACAACGTAATGGATTAAAAGAAGAGACTTGGCAAAGGCATGACAAAAATGGATATTAAGCCACAAGTTAATCATGGTGGCAAATGAGGCACAAATGTGTTCATTAACTTGCATGTTACATTCTTAAGCCTCAAAACATGCATAAACCCAAACTTGGCACATAAGCGAATCATGGTGACAAAAGATATGGAATGATGACTAGTAACTCGCATATATCATCATATAAGGGTTATGACTTCATATGCAAGTTGACATAAAGGTTATGAGGGTTCTCATGTTGCCTAATGCAACATTTCAACATAAAGGTTGTAGCTTTTAGCTCACAAGATCAAGATAATGACTTCATAAACTTGCATGACATGATAGCATGTATCATACTCAATGATCAAACCCAAACTTGCAACATGAACATTTAACTTCATAATTAATATCTAAGAGTAGGGAAAGGGCTTACATTGCTATGAAGGCACAAAAGATATGACAAAGCCCTTACGCAATCAAATAGACCCAAAATGCAAGCTCTAACATAAAAACCCTTGAGCCAAAATGATCAAAACCCTTGCTTTATGATGCAAAGATAGAAACTTGACTTGAATGCAAGCTAATGACACTCATACAAGCTTGAAAACACTTGTATGCATGGAAAATCTCTCATAGAAACCATTTAGAAATTTTATGAAGAGAGTGGAGGCCATGAGAGGTAAAATTTTGCCATAGTTTAGTTGCATGAATGAATAATGAGGATTTAGGATAGGTTAGGGTCTTATTTATAGATTAGGCAAGTGTTTTAGGCCATAGGATTAAACCTAGATTCAATCCAAGCCATCAAAGCATGTCTTGGGGAAGAAGTCAAGTGTAGGAACCATCTAGGGCATTTAGATTAAAGATGAACCATGAGAACCATCCAAATGCAAAATCTGCATTTGAGCGAATCGGCCCACGGGTTGACAGCCAAACACCCTGGATTAACCCCTAGTCGACCCAGCGGGCTCGGGTCGACCTCAAAAATCGGCCGGTTCGGTTATTCCCCTCTCCCAATTCGTTGTTTTGAACATTTTTGCATATTTATTTATTTAATTTTCAATTATATATATATATATCAATATATATATATTTCTCTGCGCAACCCATTTCACTTAATTAAGTATACTTTAATTTGGGAATTTTTCGTGAAACTTCGCGAGGCCATATCTTGGTCATACGGACTCCGATTCTCGAAAACTCAGACTCTATTTACGTATTTTTCCGAGACGAACGCAATGGCATAGCCCGTTTTACTTGATTCAGAATTTAAAATTAAATTCTGCCTTGATTCTCGTCTTAACACGTTATCGAAAAATACAGGTTGTTACATTCTCCCCACCTTTTAGGATTTCGTCCCCGAAATCTCCAAGTTAGGAAGAACATATCCTACCATCCATCATCCATCTACTCAAAACATCATCCACAAGAAACCATTGTCCTTAGATGATTTCTAATGCTGTATGAATATATGCAAAACGTGTGTGTACATGTTCCTTAGCTAATGCTAATGATCAGGCCTGAATAATCTTTCTAATGCAAAATATGTATAGTGCCATGAATCCAACATGTATGCAAATAGTCCTAGTCATATAGATACTATATGCGTGCACAATCATTCATTCATATGCAACAACCGCATGATAATACATTCGATTTCATCCATAAAAAAGTATAAATACTCGTGCATATGCAATATGAAATGTGACCGAGTCGAGCTAGTATCTAATGTGTATTCGCGCATCCACGAGCAACCACTTGCAACCACTTGCAACCATATCAATCATAACATGTTTCAAATACATGTTTACATCCATAGGGTTCTACCTAGAATTCCCTGAAACAGGGCCGAGAAGATAAACAAGACAAACTCCTTACGGGGTTTGTAACAGAAAGTAGGACCGAGAGGATGTCCACAAAAGATAACCTACAAGTAAGCTCTACAGAAACAGGGATCAAGGATATACTCCCAAAAAGAGATATCATGCGCGTATCTAGTCTTTGACCATCAAAGTCGTATTTCCTCGGGCTTACTTCCATTGTGCCTTGACCGCCCTTTAACTTCGCGATTTCGTAGCTTCTTATTTCCTGCTTCCATAACATGAGCTGAAACTCATTTCTTCGTCGCCTCTCGTTCCACTTGCACTTATCCTTTTTCTAGAATACTTGGCGCAAACATGACTGCGTACTCATGATCTCATGCAAGCTTTCCAAAATTCACTAGTGAATCTTGGATCTCGTTTATATACTATAAGGCATTCCATGTAGAAGAACTTTCTCTTGAAAGTAAACAGATGTCAATCAGGTTATCATGCGCACTTACTAGGGTGATCTCTATAACCCATGCATAAATGAAGTAAACCATCCGTCTTATTGGCGAACACCACTCGATCGGGCTTCAAATTTCCAATAAAGGCATCAAGGGATTCTAAGTAACTAGTCATGACAGAACCTCAAAAAGGTTACCCGATACTTCGAGGGCATTACCAAGGCTAGTCAAAAGGTCTAACTACCCTCCTATCAAAACCGAGAGTGGCACCCCCTACTGGATAACCACTTCATCCCTAGAATCCATCCATAGCTTATAAACATAAGCATTATTTCCAAACTCAACACTTGGCATAGACATTCCCAAATCCAAACAAGTCATGTATAAATGGACTGATTCTCCAATAGGACTTTGAGACAAAAATGGGATTCTCTATTACGTTAGTACTTAAGGTGCAGAGACTCAACTACCGAAGCAGACTTAAATGATGCGGGGATCAAAACAAAGTCTTGGCGGGATGATAGAAAAGAATAACTAGATCTTCAACAAGGATGTTATCCCCCTACTCAGGTACTCTAGTGAGGGTATACAACGATGATCTTGTCCTTGTCCCACAATACTTAACTATCCGTCCCGTTTCACCATACCAAAGATACTTTCTCGTCATGGGTTTCATTGTTCATCTTTCTCCCTCCTTTGAGGACTAAGCCATACCAACAAGTTGCTCATCCTTAAGCTCGTATCCTTTATCCTCTTTCTCACTATCCTTTCTTATAACGCGACCACTGGTCTCTTGAAAACCACCTCCATCGCATGGAAAGCACTTTCGTAGATAGAAAAGACTAGTCGCAGTTAAAACCACTGTGACTACAGATGGAGGAAAGAAAGGAGAAGAGATTCAATTAAGGAAACAAGGATAGTGCTAATGGCCTTTGGGGAATAGCCTTTTTCTTTTAAAAGCAAATTTTCTTGAAAAAAATGCTTCTTTGTAAACGATTTTCAAATAGTTTTCAGAAGGTCTTTAAAAACTTTTGCCCAGTCTGGTAACCTTCTGCTCTGATACTACGTGTAACACCCCGCCTCCGCTAGGGTCACTCGCAAAGGAATGCACTAGCTTTAGAGGGGCATTATTGGTAAACATGCACAGAAATATCACAAGACAGAACATATAAAAATAGCGGAAGTAAAATCAAACTTTCATAACATGAATAAATAAGGTCTAAAGCCTTTTACATCAGAGTACATCAAAACCTGTCTTGCAATAGTAAAGAAGCATAAAGACATTTTCATAAATTATTCCCCAAGTAAAAACAGTAAAGTAGCCATTAGCCAAGAAAAGTCCAAGCCATCCATGATGACCTTCAAGCAGAAGAAGTCCGAACTAAACAACAGTATTTCCTCCCTGTAACCTGGGGGGGAAACGGAAGAAAAGAGGCGAAACAAAACGGGTCAGTCAAAAAGACTGAGTAAGCCCTATCTACTATTAGCATAAAAACTAGTAAAGTTAACTGACATGAGAAACTGAGATGAACATAAGCATGATGACAAGATAGATAAGCTAAATCAAAATAACAGGATGAACTACTGAACTCAGATAAACTAAGGTGTCATGATAAATTACGATGTCAAGATAAAACAAGGTATCACATCGTCAGGTTTCTATCAAGTATAATATCCCCAAGATATCTATCACGTATAACGTCCCATGATATCTATCCTGCATTTTAGCTCTGCACCTACCGTACTAGTATCCCCACCGTATCATGTGTTAACCAAGAATGACCCTCACTCAAAAGTCGTGTAATGGTCCATGTCAACCTAATATATCGCATATATAGGTTACTCAACTTGTATGTTTTATTCCATGTAAATGTTCAGTCCCTTGCCGTAGACCATACGGGCTTTCCCATGAGATTCTACATTACTTTAACATAGTTCCATGATCCTTAAGATCGGTTTGGACTGTTACCCTAAACCTAGCTAGGGTCTTCCAACATGAATTATCGTTTGTACAACTAGGACTTATGCTACCTAGGGCCACTAGGGATTACGCTTACCTATTGCACGTTTTCGTATCTCGGTTTTGGTTCAACCACCCAGGGCCACTGGGATTTACGCTAACCGTCAACCGCGCCCTTTTTCCCACGCATTCATCGTGAATCGTTTTCCATGACTGTATGCACATGTATCACATCGTGCCATCTGAGTCCTGTCACAGGGCAGATCGAGAAATACAGGACTCGGTCGGGAGCTTTCGATTTATCTGCCGATGCAGATGCTAAGGTCTGTTTTTCTATACGTGGCTATGGTCCCACGCGACCCCTCCCTCAACTAGTGAAAGACAAGACAGGATAAATCCTGTATGAGAACACACTACTGGCCAACCCACAATCCTAGCCTTACCGCAACCATAATTAGATAGCAATTATGGTCTATTGGGTGTTCTCTGCCTTTCCGTACGTACACGCTTGACCAAAGATGGTAGGTAGTCTGACGAAATGCTATCTAGGGTACGACCGTGTATCGTCGACTATCCCCTATCCATCCCCGTCTTTAGGTCGCTCGCATAGCAACCAAGGCATACTCTTGGTTCTTCTAACGCAGACCTTAACCTCTCATGAGCCTAGTATAATCACCTGGCAGCTCATAGAGGGATACCAAGAATACCCTCACGTTCCCCGAAGCCGCTGCTTCGTTACCCAGTTCGCTGGAGCCTTTATCTAAATCAGATACTTGCTCCTACTCGTATACTTAAACGATGACCTACCGTATCAGGTTACTCATCTATCTATGAACTGGTCTAAATTTCCTTGACTAAGAATCATTACTTAGTTATTCCTCAACTAAGGTTTACCACTTAGCCTTATTCCCGTTATCCTTGTTAACTACGGTTATCCCCTATCCTCAGAACTAGGGTTTACATAATGGATTAAGTGTCACTTAAGTTCATGACTTAACCCGTCTACCAATCATGTCAAAATTGGCTAAGTATCCAAGTCCAAGACTTAACCCGTCTTCAAATCATGTCAAAATTGGCTAAGTATCCAAGTCCAAGACTTAACCCTACAAACCATGCTCACGTTGGTTAAGTATGTATTAAGCAATTCACGACTTAACCTCGTCCAATTATCATTCTAGATTGGTTAAGTATATATTAACTTGACCCTATCAATTTACTCAGTCAAATCGGTCAAGTGTATTCAAGCGATTCGTGACTTAGCCTTATCATGTTTTCACGTTAGATCGGTTAAGTATAGGTTAACTTAACCTCAATAAATTCACGAGTTAGATTGGTTAAGTATAGGTCACTTAACCACATCAATTCATCATGTTTAGATTAGTTAAGTGTTTAACTTAACCCCATTAAACTACCAAGTGGGATTAATTAAGTCTAGGCTAACTTAACCCCATCCGATTTCCATGTTTAGACTAGTTGAGTCTAATCTTAACCCCATTCGTTAACCGTATTTTTCGGTTAAGCGTCATTAAGAAAACTTACTTAACCTTACCAAGTTATCGCGTTGGATTGATTAAGTGTTGGTTAACTTAACCCCATCCACTAGTCATATAAAAATGGTTAAGTGTCATTAGGCAAATCAAGTTACTTAACCTACCCAACCTTGTCATGTTTTGTTAAGTATCATTAGCCTAATCAAATTACTTAACCCATTTGTCCATGTCATATTTGGTTAAGAGTCATTAATCAAATTAACTTAACCCTATCATGTGGCATTAATTACTTAATGCACCTTCACCTCTCACATTAGACTTTGTTGTGGTTACTAGTTAAGCCGGTCGGTTCCGGGTAGCTTTACACCACAACTTGGTCTAACCTCGGGTTCAAGCACAACATGACCAACTTCTCACATTGGGTCCTATTGTTTGCAACTACTAGTTAGGCCGGTCGGTTCCGGGTAGTTTTACGTTGCAAACTCAACCCAACCTCGAGTTGGCCACACTTATATTATCTAAGTGTCATGTCCATCATGTTTCCCAAAACATGTACAAGTTTTCAAGCATTTGGGTAGACCTAACTTAATAGGTAAATTCCCAAAGGGTAGACCTAACTTAATAGGTAAATTCCCAAGCTTATGTTTTTATGCATACTTACATGTCAACTTCCATGTTATATTTCAAGTCATGTTTTCAAGTTGTATTTTCATGTCATTAGAAATTACCCATAACATAACCCAACGCTTTTAAACTCGCATATACGTTCGCGACAACGTAATGGATTAAAAGAAGAGACTTGGCAAAGGCATGACAAAAATGGATATTAAGCCACAAGTTAATCATGGTGGCAAATGAGGCACAAATGTGTTCATTAACTTGCATGTTACATTCTTAAGCCTCAAAACATGCATAAACCCAAACTTGGCACATAAGCGAATCATGGTGACAAAAGATATGGAATGATGACTAGTAACTCGCATATATCATCATATAAGGGTTATGACTTCATATGCAAGTTGACATAAAGGTTATGAGGGTTCTCATGTTGCCTAATGCAACATTTCAACATAAAGGTTGTAGCTTTTAGCTCACAAGATCAAGATAATGACTTCATAAACTTGCATGACATGATAGCATGTATCATACTCAATGATCAAACCCAAACTTGCAACATGAACATTTAACTTCATAGTTAATATCTAAGAGTAGGGAAAGGGCTTACATTGCTATGAAGGCACAAAAGATATGACAAAGCCCTTATGCAATCAAATAGACCCAAAATGCAAGCTCTAACATAAAAACCCTTGAGCCAAAATGATCAAAACCCTTGCTTTATGATGCAAAGATAGAAACTTGACTTGAATGCAAGCTAATGACACTCATACAAGCTTGAAAACACTTGTATGCATGGAAAATCTCTCATAGAAACCATTTAGAAATTTTATGAAGAGAGTGGAGGCCATGAGAGATAAAATTTTGCCATAGTTTAGTTGCATGAATGAATAATGAGGATTTAGGATAGGTTAGGGTCTTATTTATAGATTAGGCAAGTGTTTTAGGCCATAGGATTAAACCTAGATTCAATCCAAGCCATCAAAGCATGTCTTGGGGAAGAAGTCAAGTGTAGGAACCATCTAGGGCATTTAGATTAAAGATGAACCATGAGAACTATCCAAATGCAAAATCTGCATTTGAGCGAATCGGCCCACGGGTTGACAGCCAAACACCCTGGATTAACCCCTAGTCGACCCAGCGAGCTCGGGTCGACCTCAAAAATCGGCCGGTTCGGTTATTCCCCTCTCCCAATTCGCTGTTTTGAACATTTTTGCATATTTATTTATTTAATTTTCAATTATATATATATATATATATATATATATATCAATATATATATATTTCTCTGCGCAACCCATTTCACTTAATTAAGTATATTTTAATTTGGGAATTTTTCGTGAAACTTCGCGAGGCCATATCTTGGTCATACGGACTCCGATTCTCGAAAACTTAGACTCTATTTCGCGTATTTTTCCGAGACGAACGCAATGGCATAGCCCGTTTTACTTGATTCAAAATTTAAAATTAAATTCTGCCTTGATTCTCGTCTTAACACGTTATCGAAAAATACGGGTTGTTACAAGACTGGCATTTATGGCAGCTGGATTTGCCGGGCGGGTCCGGGCAGTCTTACACCATAAAAGAGTCTAACCTCGTGTCTTTACAACTGTTATGCTTTAGTTTAGGCCTATGACCTCTCACATTGGGCTGACATTTGTGACCACTGGATTTGCCGGGCGGGTCCGGGCAGGTTTACGTCACAAACGAGTCCAACCTCGTGTCCTAAGCATTGATTATCACTTATAATCTTTTACCCCAATTTTGAATATATCCCTATTCAAATCATTGATTATTTCCAATTTTAATGATGTCCATAATTGACTCAATTATGGCCATCCACTTACGGCATGCAAAATCATATCAATTGCACCCCAACTTCTTAATATTAAATCCTTAATATTACCCCGACCCCACGTTTATACGTTCGCTTATTCAACGCAGAATATTCGTTAGACTCGAATAGTCTAACTCATAACACAAAAATAAATTATCACCACATATAGACAATTAAAATGAATCTAATTATAATAGGGGTGAAACTTGCATAAAACTACACATGTTAAGGATCTAAAGGTGTCAACTTGTTAAATGTCACAATTTACATGATATGATCATAACCCAAATTCATGTATAAATTTGCATATGGGGTTTTATGCGACATAATGATGGTGTGAACTAGCATCTAACCATAGAACTCACCCATGTCATAGCATAATTCTAGGTCTAAATAGATGTCATGGCATATGTTCATAATCTTTACTAATCAACCTAAACTTGCATACATGATTTGTCATCAACATAGCCCAAATAACATTAACATGAACTAATTAGCATAGATGATAACATCATGACTTTATAACATGTATGATTTATCACAACTTAGCATAAAACTTACAACCTATACAATATCATCATGGCATGATTTACAACATATAGGATATCATCATCACATAACATAGGGTTTACAACATACATGATAGCATAAGGTTTACAACAACATATATGACAATTCACATCATTCACTTATAATCCATTCATAACTTAATCTAATTAGTTTAATAATAATCTTGTTAAGATCATCATACTCACAATTAGAGAAGAAAGAGAGTCGAATTAGCACTCCTTTGATGAAGAATCGCTGTTAAGGTTGGGTAGTTCTGATTTGGTTGCTGTTCTTTATCTTTAATTTGATGGCGGCTGCACTAGGTCTCAAAATAACAGCATGACGACCATGGTCTTTGTTTATTTTCTGATTTAGGGTTTGTGTATAAGGGTCTTTTTATAGAGTTATAAATTAATTTAAGCCGTCGGATGTTCTTAGGGTTAATCAAAACCATTCAATTATGATAGGGTGATGAGTCAGCCCTAATGACTCAGCAAGGAGTCAGAATGGACTCAACAACACGGGTTAGCCTGAACCAGAAAGCTGTGCAGGCTCCAGCCTCGGCCTGGGCACACTTGGCAGGTGCGCCAGTGTAAATATGTACTGGCGCACTTCCCAAGTGCGCCAGTGCATTTATATTTTTTTTCTTTACTTTGCCACCAAACTTCGTTCGTCCATAACTCTTTCATCCGATACTTGTTTCCCGCAAACTCGGACTCTATTTCAACCAGAATTCCGAGACGAACACAATGGCGCAACCCGTTTCCCACAATTCTCACGTCTGAGATTAGTTATTCTTTAATTTGTGAATTAATATTGATAGAATTACGGGGTGTTACATTCTCCCCTCCTTAAAGGATTTCATCCCCGAAATCTTCAAGTTACGAAGAATGTATATCCTAACATCCAAACAACCATCTACTCAACCATCAAACACAGGCATCCATTGTCCTTATAGACTTCTAATGCTTTCATGTTTAAATGCACCGTGTGTGTATATGTCCATATCTAATGCAAAATCAGGCGGTCCACCGATTCAGTTGACTCCTTAATGCAAATCATGATAGTGCCATGCGTCCATTATGTATGCAAAAGTTCCTTAATGCTACATATTTTCTCTATATGCGTGCACAATCATCATCTGAATGCAGCATCCATATGATAATACAATCATCATACATCCCTTTTACTAAATACATCCATTTATATACAATATGCAATATGAAGTGACTGAGCCGATCTAGTGCCTAATAGTGTGTGTATATGCGTCCACGAGCAACCACTAGCAAACACTTGCATCCACGTGCATTCATCATCCATAACATGTCTCAAACACATGTTTCAACCATAGGATTATCCTAACTAAAGGTCAAGGATACTAGCGAGAGGATACTCTAAAGGTAAGATAAGTACAAGATAAGCGATAAAGGAGAAATTAAAGAACATACCCTCAAAAAGAAAAGGGTATCGTGAACGCATCTTCTCTTCTATCTCCCAAGTAGCGTTGCTCTCATCATCTCCCCATTGTACTTTGACTAGTCTGACCTCTCGATTTCTCAGCTTCTTAATCTCTGACCCAAGAATGCGCGTAGGAGCTCGTCGAATCGTCGCATCACGCTCTATCTCCACCTCTCTAAGCAAGTTCGGCTCTACCACCTCCGCGGTCTCGTGCAAGCACTTCCTCAAATGTGACACATGGAATACGTCATGTACACCACGAAGTCTCTCAGGCAACTCCACACTATACGCCATCTGTCCAATCTTCTCCTTAATAGGAAACGGCCCTACAAACCTTGGTGCTAATTTCCCAACGGACCCAAAGCGAACAACGTTCCGTAATGGAGACACTTTGATAATGACCATGTCCCCAACTTCAAACTCAAGGTCTGTCCTCCTCTTATCCGCATAAGATTTCTGCCTATCTTGCGCTGCTTTCATCCTCCTTCGAATCAAGTCGATCTTCTCCGAAGTCTCCCTAATCATATCGGGCCCAAGTAAGATCTTATCCGTAGATTCCCACCAACATGTAGGTGAACGACAAGGTCGTCCATAAAGAGCTTCGAAAGGTGCCATGCCAATGCTAGACTGAAAGCTGTTATTATATGCGAACTCCACCAATGGAAGATGCTCTTCCCATGTACCCCCAAAGTCTAGGATACATAGCCTCAATAGATCCTCTAGAATACGATTCACCCTCTCGGTCTGGCCGTCCGTCTGAGGATGATATGCGGTGCTCAAACATAACTGAGTCCCTACCGCCTCTTGTAAGCTTCTCCAAAATTCGCTAGTGAAAATAGGATCGCGGTCGCTCACTATGTTAGAAGGAACACCGTGCAAACGAACTATTTCTCGGACGTATACAGAAGCTAACCATGGAGCAGTCCTCTTACTCTTCACGGGAATGAAATGGGCGCTCTTAGTAAGTCTATCTACTATAACCCAAATCCCCGTATTACCCTTCCTTGATCGCGGTAATCCATCCACAAAGTCCATCGAGACACTTTCCCACTTCCATAGTGGAACCTCCAATGGGTGAAGCAACCCACCGGGTTTCTTTTGCTCCGCTTTTACTTGTTGGCACACCAAGCATCTAGCGACGTACTCGGCCACATCTTTCTTCATACCGGCCCAAAAGTAAATTCGTCTCATGTCCATGTACATCTTGTCCCCGTCGGGATGGATGGTCATCTTCGAACGATGTGCATTATCAAGAATAGTCTTCCTTAGGTCATCGTCTTTTGGTACACAAAGTCTACCGTCCCTACGTAACCAACCCTTATCATCTAGGGTATACATACGGAGATGGCTTGATAACTCCCCTCTTTTGAGCTTTTCTACTAGCTCAACCAACTGTGGGTCGTCTCGCTGTGCCTCGCCAATCCGTCCCAAAAGCGTAGATCTGACCTCCAAGGAAGCTAGCAAACCGGGTACAAAGTCAACGGAAGGCCTAAAATCAAACATCGAAATGAATTCTAAACTTCGCCGCTCAACAAACAAAGGACTTAAGGATAATCTTTTTCTACTTAAGGCATCGGCCACTACGTTACCCTTGCCAGGGGTATATGCTATCTCGAAGTCGTAGGATGCTAAGAATTCCATCCACCTTTGCTGCCTTAAGTTCAAGTCCTTCTGAGAGAATAAGTATTTTAAATATTTGTGGTCCGTGAATAATTCGAATTTCTCGCCAAGAAGATAATGACACCAAGACTTAAGTGCGAAAACAATAGCGGCCAACTCTAGGTCATGTGTAGGGTAAATTTTCTCGTGCGCTCTCAACTGCCTTCCACCATAGGCTATTACCCTACCCTCTTGCATTAAGACTGCGCCTAGTCCTGTCCCACAAGCGTCAGTATAAACAGTAAATGGCTTACTCCCATCTGGCAATACTAAGACTGGGGCTGAGGTCAAAGCTCTCTTTGAACGTTGGAACGCATCATCGCAATCTACATCCCATGTGAAAACTAGGTTCTTCTTCGTCAAGCGTGTTAATGGAACTGATATCTTTGCGAAGTCTTTGATAAACTTCCTATAGTAGCCAGCCAACCCCAAGAAACTTCTCACTTCGGTAGCATTTTTAGGGACCTTCCAATCTTGGATGGCCACCACCTTCGCGGGATCCACCGCTATCCCTTCTTTGGAAACCACGTGCCCTAAGAACCGTACTTCCTTCCTCCAGAAGTGACATTTAGAAAATTTTTCTTTAAGGTTATGTGCTCGTAGGGTCTCCAACACTTCCCTAAGATGTAGGGCATGCTCTTCTTCATCCTTAGAAAAGATCAAGATGTCGTCTACAAAGACCACCACGAATTTATTAAGGTACTCCCTAAACACCCTACTCATCAAATCAACAAAGTATGCGGGGGGGGGGGTTGTCAAACCGAAGGGCATCACTAGCCATTCATAGAAACCGTCTGGAGTCCTAAAGGCAGTCTTGTCTATGCTATCCTCAGCCACTCTCAACTGATGGAAACCAGTGGCTAAGTCCAACTGCGAAAACACTGAGGCGCCAACTAATTGATCGAAGAGATCGTCAATCCTCGGCAGTGGGTGTCTGTTTTTCTTAGTAAGCTTATTAAGTTCTCTATAGTCCACACAAAGTCTAAGGGACCCATCCGCCTTCGTGGCAAATACTACTGGAGCACCCCACTCCGATATACTACGTCTTATGAACCCCTTCTCAAGCAACTCCTTCACTTGCTTATTGAGTTCCCTCCTTTCACGAGGAGCCATGTGGCGTACTGGCAAAGATACTGGTTTTGCATTATCCACCAGATATATTCGAAAATCTATCTCCCGCTTCAGAGGCAAGTCCTTCACCTCCTCAAACACATCCGAATATTCTCGGACCACTCTAACAGATCGTAGATTTTCCACCGACGCGTCAAGCGATTCTAAATAACTTAGCATAACGGAATCTATGGGATTACAAAAGATTTCGAGAGTGTTGCCAAGTCAAGTCATGAGTCTGACTACTCTCCTTTCACAATCAAGTACGGCCCCATTTCTGGATAACCAATCCATTCCTAAAATTAGCCCATAGCCCGTGAAGCCCAACACATAAGCATCACATCTAAACTCAACGCTAAGTATAGAAATTTTCAAATCCAAACACATCATGGACAAATAAGCTGAGCCCCCAATTGGATTCGAAACAACTAAGGGATCCTCTACTAAACTGGTGTTTAAGTGCAGTGATTCAACTAATGACGTAGAGATAAACGAATGCGATGCGCCCGAATCGAATAAGGTACGGACAGGATGGTCAAACAGAAAAACTAAGCTTTCAACAGAAATGGTTCTACCTCGTTCTTGCAGCGGTGGGACCACGAGAGCCTGAACTTGTCCCCTTGCCTGCCCTGGTGCCATAAGAGCCTGCACCTGTCCTCCCGAGGTAGACTCTGCCCACTGCCCCTTCTTTGGGCAGTCCTTCACCAGATGTCCCGCTTCGCCACAGTGAAAACAGCCAGTCTTCTTTTTCTTTCGGCAATCCTTGCCGAGGTGGCCTGGGGTCCCACAGTTAAAGCATTTCTTCTTTCCCTTCCCATTATTGTCTTTACCACACTTCTTGTTTTCCTGTTGTGGTTTCTTCTGATCCCCTTTCTTCTCGGGTGCCTTATCAGCTTTAGCGCCTTTCTCCTCGTGCATGAGTGCCATGTCTACTAGCTTCTCAAAGGTGGCCCCCATAGGGATGTGGGTCATAGCCAACCCTTGCAACGGTTCATTCAATCCATTAACGAACCTCATAGCCTTCTTCTCCGGCGTGTTCACTAAGTCCAAGCCAAACCTTGCTAACTGATTAAATTTGTTGACATATTCTTTCACTGATAAGCCTCCTTGCTTCAATGTCAAGAACCTTTCCATATATAGATTCTCTTCTGCCCTTGAGAGAAACTTTGCCACAAACCTACGTCTGAAATCCGCCCAAGAATCAACAGGACGCTCCCCATTAGTGACCTCCCACCAAAACGAGGCCTCTCCCTTCATTAACCAAGCTGCTAATTTGACTTTCCTCCCTTCTTCCACTTCAAAGATTTCTAGCAATTCTTCCACCTCCTTAAGCCAATCTCTAGCTTCCACAAACGTTTCTGACCCCTGAAAGGGTTTTCCACCCATAGCCTTAAATTCCTTGCACGTCTTTGCAAAAGTATCAGCGCGAGGAGGAGGAGCGGGTGCAACTGGTGGTGGAGGAACATTGGCTGGACCTGCAGCGGCCCTAGCCTCTAATAACCTCCTATACCATCCTGGTATCGTTACACCATCAGGAAGGTTAAGATCTTCAGCCATGCTGAAACGAAAAAGGAAAGATTCAAAATGGTGAATTCGAAAGATAAAGATATGGCTATTGGGGATTATGTTTTTCTTAAAAACTTTCCTCTTTAAATTACTCATTAAGACATGTTTTTGAAAACACTTCTTCCAAAAATACTTTAGAAAAATAGTGTTTCTAAAAAATTTATCTGTTCTGGTAACCTTAATCTCTGATACCACGTGTAACACCCCACGTCCATTAATGTCACTCACAAGGGGAATGCATTAACTTCCATGGAGGTTTTAAGTGAATATATAACAGAAAAATTACAACAAGACAAATAATAAGTAGTACTTGGAAATCTAAAACTTCATTTTATTGCAGCGGAAATTAAACATGTTTGTTACATCATAAAACCATAAATCAGAGTCAAGTACAATATCCATCTTCATAAAACAAAATACATAATCCCATTACACAAATAGCCATTAAAGAAGATAACAAGCTGGACTTTACTTCAACGGTCCAAGCTTTCCAAGAGAGATAAAGCAATCCAATCAAACTCCACTAGAGCTGGGTCCAACCTGAGGACCTGGAGGGGGGAAAAGGATAGAAATGGAGGGGGTCAGACATAAAGTCTGGCGAGTATGATAATTCTAACAATACTATTATCAAAATAACTAGACTAAGGCATAAGCTGGAAAACAAGGAAATGTCTATGAACTATTGGGTATGGAAGAGCAGATAAAGATAACGTTAAAGGCACACCTAATTACTAACGAATAATTACTACACTGCACCGCACCAGTCACGCTCAAAGTTGATCCCACTTGCTTCACACAGAAACTTTATAAATAGCCTTGCGTACCCCTAGCTGACTACATAGGTGCCGTCTGCCCCTATCTCCACTAGGTGTACCCCACTACCCACTTTCGATCGGCTCCCTACTCGTAGATACCCGTGCTGGCCCCACAGTGGGGTGTATCACTCCCCTAAAGTGGCAACCCGATACAACTTGAGAATGCACGGCTTATACCTACATGATGCAACAACGTCTTACCTACCAGCCTGGGTCCACACACGCATATGAAACCCGTTGGACTTGCGTTGCCACCGCTACCCCGTTTTGGCCTCTTATAGTCAAGCCCAGTATGTGTGTCCCGTCCTCGACTTGGGTCGAGCCCACAAAGATACGTTTGGGTTACTGGTTGAAATGGGCCCCCACAAGCTACCCACCTAAGCTTGTCACCACTAGTATATCCCACTTAACCCTCTTAGTCATGTTCATTTACATGTGTGTTTGGTTAAGTCTTACTAATCGTATTTCACATGCCACTAAGGGCACCCACTAGATTCCTTATGCCACCCAAGGCACCTACTTAACCCCCATGTCCCACCTTACATGTTTATCTGGTTAAGTATTTCTTAATTCATTCAGGTCATAACCTCATAAAGACCTCTCACATTAGACTGGCATTTATGGCAGCTGGATTTGCCGGGCGGGTCCGGGCAGTCTTACACCATAAAAGAGTCTAACCTCGTGTCTTTACAACTGTTATGCTTTAGTTTAGGCCTAGGACCTCTCACATTGGGCTGACATTTGTGACCACTGGATTTGCCGGGCGGGTCCGGGCAGGTTTACGTCACAAACGAGTCCAACCGCGTGTCCTAAGCATTGATTATCACTTATAATCTTTTACCCCAATTTTGAATATATCCCTATTCAAATCATTGATTATTTCCAATTTTAATGATGTCCATAATTGACTCAATTATGGCCATCCACTTACGGCATGCAAAATCATATCAATTGCACCCCAACTTTTTAATATTAAATCCTTAATATTACCCCTACCCCACGTTTATACGTTCGCTTATTCAACGCAGAATATACGTTAGACTCGAATAGTCTAACTCATAACACAAAAATAATTTATCACCACATATAGACAATTAAAATGAATCTAATCATAATAGGGGTGAAACTTGCATAAAACTACACATGTTAAGGATCTAAAGGTGTCAACTTGTTAAATGTCACAATTTACATGATACGATCATAACCCAAATTCATGTATAAATTTGCATATGGGGTTTTATGCAACATAATGATGGTGTGAACTAGCATCTAACCATAGAACTCACCCATATCATAGCATAATTCTAGGTCTAAATAGATGTCATGGCATATGTTCATAATCTTTACTAATCAACCTAAACTTGCATACATGATTTGTCATCAACATAGCCCAAATAACATTAACATGAACTAATTAGCATAGATGATAACATCATGACTTTATAACATGTATGATTTATCACAACTTAGCATAGAAACTTACAACCTATACAATATCATTATGGCATGATTTCCAACATATAGGATATCATCATCACATAACATAGGGTTTACAACATACATGATAGCATAAGGTTTACAACAACATATATGACAATTCACATCATTCACTTATAATCCATTCATAACTTAATCTAATTAGTTTAATAATAATCTTGTTAAGATCATCATACTCACAATTAGAGAAGAAAGAGAGTCGAATTAGCGCTCCTTTGATGAAGAATCGCTGTTAGGGTTGGGTAGTTCTGATTTGGTTGCTGTTCTTTATCTTTAATTTGATGGCGGCTGCACTAGGTCTCAAAATAACAGCATGACGGCCATGGTCTTTGTTTATTTTCTGATTTAGGGTTTGTGTATAGGGGTCTTTTTATAGAGTTATAAATTAATTTAAGCCATCAGATGTTCTTAGGGTTAATCAAAACCATTCAATTATGATAGGGTGATGAGTCAGCCCTAATGACTCAGCAAGGAGTCAGAATGGACTCAACAACACGGGTTAGCCTGAACCAGAAAGCTGTGCAGGCTCCAGCCTCGGCCTGGGCGCACTTGGCATGTGCGCCAGTGTAAATATGTACTGGCGCACTTCCCAAGTGCGCCAGTGCATTTATATTTTTTTTCTTTACTTTGCCACCAAACTTCGTTCATCCACAACTCTTTCATCTAATACCCGTTTCCTGCAAACTCGGACTCTATTTCAACCAGAATTCCGAGACGAACACAATGGCGCAACCCGTTTCCCACAATTCTCACATCTGAGATTAGTTATTCTTTAATTTGTGAATATTAATATTGACAGAATTACGGGGTGTTACATAGATAGATGGAGGGGTTTCCAGCGGAGAAAACCTCCTGGCTTCCTTCCATTCATGTTCCTATAGCATGAGTTGTAGTGCCAGCCTTCTTTTCACCATTGTTAAATTCGAGAGTAATATGTTTCCTTAAGCAATCCAAGAGTTGTATCCTCCTTCATGGCGAGATAAAATATTGATGTTGGCTTATGGTCAACCGTGAGCGGAAAACCCAATTACAAAGAATAAGTAGTAAACCAGTCATAGAAATGCTACAAATAAAGTGATACAACTGTTTATTGTGGTTCGACAAGTGTGCCTAATACATCCACTATGAGGTTCTCTTGTTTATTTATATTGCATGATTACAAGGATAGTCCTTTTTGGTTTACAGAAAAGTAGAGAAAAGAAGCGAAGTGTTGGCCATGATAAAGTCCTTTCTTAGAGCCAAGAAGAAGACCAAAATCCCAAAAGAGATCCAAAAGTCCAAGAAGCCATGAAAGAAACTACAAAATGTCTCGAAGTCCAAGAATCCCTAGCCAAGCCAAACAATCCCGAATCCATCCCAAAAAGGGCTATTTATAGATGTTGGTGAGTGGATGAGGGCACGACCCACGAAGGCACGAAGTCCAACAAAAATATTCTCGGGGATCGGTACCGGTCTCCAATACCTTATCCATTTTTGTTCCATTCTCCGATGCTCTATTTACATTTTCCAAGTCCAAAATGCCAGATTTACACCAATCTGGGGTTGCAAAGTTGCAAATACCG
Organism: Allium sativum; assembly: GCA_030737875.1. Taxonomy (NCBI): domain Eukaryota; kingdom Viridiplantae; phylum Streptophyta; class Magnoliopsida; order Asparagales; family Amaryllidaceae; genus Allium; species Allium sativum. The sequence goes on along the minus strand of CM060916.1, from coordinate 132,932,358 downwards.
ACTCTTAAGGAGTTAGCAAATTTATGTCGATTTGGAGATATGAAACCCGCCGTATCATCCCGAGATACAAAATGTCCATACCGATCCCGAGATACGAAATTCCTACACCGATGCCCGAAGACTTAGGGAATTCTGACCAAGCGCGAGCCATCCGTGATTCACACAGATCTACACATGTTTCGAGGATACGTACCGATTCCGAAATACTTATTCAAAAATCCAAGTCTTCGTGAACTCCGCGACTTTGTCCAAATAGTTTCGGGTTTTTCCCAAGTCTATACTCAAGCCCTGAGCGCTCTGATAATCAAAAATCCAAAGCGTGACGACTTTGTAAAAAGGAGGGTCAACATAACTCATTCAATTTTTCATTGTTTTACATTTAATGTGAAGGGTACCAACCTGATGAAATTAACCATATAGGTACTTATTTTTAGAAAATAATAATAAAATATTTAAAATTATACTGCATTCAATTTTTAAATGATATTGAAATGAAAAGAATAAAAAATGAGATTATGAAATATATCATAAATTTATTATTATGAAACATTTTGGCTGTGGTTAACAAATTCTGGTCTTGTAAATTTGATTGGGCGGTGAATTATTTCTAATGGACGAATATAAAGCTGTAATGGATTCATGTTGCTAGGAATGGTTGCATTGCTAAGCGCGCACGTGTGTATGTCTCTCTCTCTCTCTCTCTATATATATATATTGGAAAATCTACTTAAACACAAAATGGTGGCACAAAATCTCAATCACTAGATTTTCCATTGAATTCCACCAACCAAATAAAGACAAACAGATCCAACGAACCATACTTTATGTCTCTAACTTTGCGTTTTTTTTTTGTGTATGTGTGTGTATATATATAATCAAGAGTACCTTAAACAATGCAGCACCCTTTACCCCCTTATTTCCACCACACATCCCGGTTTCTTTCTCCTTCCACAAACTCTCTATTTCCCCACTAACTTATTTTACTATAAATGAATGGTGGAAATATGGAGGCTAAAGGGGTGCTCCATTTTTGGGGTGCGGTTGAACGCTCCTTATATATATATGTGTGTGTGTGTGTATATATATATATATATATACATATATATAGGAAAAGGCTATTTATACACAAAATTTTAACATAATTGATCTCCACTATTGGATCATCCCATGAATTTCACCTCTCCATATAAAGGCAAAATGATCAAATAGTTGGAATTCCGTGTCTCTCAGTTTGTGTCTGAATTTGTGTTAAAATAGCTACCCTATATATATATACATATAATGAAAATAAAAAATAAAGAGCGACATCTTTTCAGATATTAACTAGTCAACGACGAGCATTACGACAAACGCTTCACGCATGATTTATTTTTTATTATAAATTTTATATATTTAACCCATTCAAAATAAAATTATTTACATGTATATTTTAATGTTAAATTATGTCTTTTTTAATTTAACTTTTTATGTTGTAATATCTTATTATTTTTAAGTATGAATCTTCATTTTTATTATTCGTTAATGAAAAATAAATTTGTATATAAAGATTATTTGTTAGATCTTATTTTTAAACAATATAAGACTTGCTGATATTTATAGATGAATACTTTGAATTTATAAATAAATTTCATATGTAAAATCATATTTTTAAATGATATTATGATCTAATAATATTTGTAGATTATTACGTTGAATTAATAAGTGAAAGTTATTTCTAAGATCTTATATATTAGTAATAATAAGTTTATAGATGGACTCAGACTTTGGTGTTGTATGTGGTTGGCGCTAAGCTATTTTACTTCCACATTTGTGCTTATATTCGTTGTTCATGGGGATTAAATGGCAAGTTTGAATTAGTTTTCAAGAAAAATGATTTTTGTGAAGTTGGGTTGTTGAGGATTACAAGCGTATCTTGAGAGGTGGTCCTTTCCTCTTCGATTCCCGATTGATCGTTGTTCAATTGCGGAAGCTTGGGCTTCATTTATCTAAGGATTTGCTCTCCTCGCTGCCTATCTGGGAGCGCTTGGAGCTTGATACCGACCTCTGGGAGCCCGAATTATTAGTGCGATCTCGAGTGTGCTGGGCTCTCCAATCACATTGGATAAGTGTACAGAAAATTTAACTAGATTGGATTTTGCCTAAGTTTTGGTGGAAATGCATGCTTCGTCGACCTTTCCGTCGATGATCTTGGTTGACATTTTTAATCGTCAGTCTCACTCGATTCCTGTCTTTTTCGAATTTAAACCCCCTGGTGTGAGCACTGTGTTTTTTTGCCACACCACTAAGAACTGCTCGACCTTTAAAGAAGTTTGGACTCCTGTATCGGCTTCGCCTGATTGTCGCATGTCTCCAGCGTTTGCTAGTCCCGTTAGCCAGTCCTAGGATTCTGCCTTTGCAACTATTGTTCATTCAACTGCTGCCATGCCTCATGTTCCGCCTGTCCCTCTACTGCTCTTGCACAAGCTGTGCATCTCAACGCTTCTTCACACCCACACTTATCTACCTTTAGTTTGGTTCCTGCTTCTGCGGATCACCCATGCCAAGTCTCCTCTTATCTATCCTTAGTTGGGTCTGTCACTCTAGATATTACCTCTTATGCTGCTGCTCCTGATGTTGTTTATCTGATCCAGATTTTGGCATTTCACGGTTAAGTGATGTATCATGCCCTGAGGCTTCTGTACATGCAGTTTATAGTGCCAATGGCTTGTCTTCTCATAGTTCCATTATTTTCCATGTCCTTGGCAGTGCAGACCCTATTGATCTCAACTTTTATGCTCATGACGGTGCTTCAGATCAGTCACTTGTTCTCCCCAATGCTTGTGCTGTCAATAGTTTCCACCACTCTGATGTTGTCACACTGCCTGATCCTGTTTCCACCGAGCAGGCCATAGCCGTAGTCCCTCATGCGAGTAAGTTTTTGCAGCCTACTGTGCGTGCCAATCCTAATGCGCTCGCCGTCCTTCCACCGACTTCTTTTGCCCAGTCTCATTCTATTTCTCTCGCAATGAAGTTGCTCCAGTGGACCTGGTCATACCGGATTCCATCTCCGTGGTTGATGCGATTCCCTATGGCTTTTCTTATCTTTGTTGCAGCGACGAATGCTCTAGGGAGGAAATTCTCGTTAATTTTGGTCGGGCAATGAACCTGAAATATGGTCCGGTCACTCGCAACTATGCTTTGGAACGTCGCCGCCTGTGCAATTTGGATAATCAAGCTTTTATTTACATCCTTGGTTCCGAGTCAGGGTCTTTAGTGGTGTTGGTTGCGTCTGTCTTTAGACGTAATCAATCGGTTGGTTGTGAGGTGGTTCGTTTGTTGCATGATCGATTCCAAATTCGGTTGAACTAGTTAGATTGGTTGTCTTTCTAGGCTTAGATGGTTGGTTGCGGTTTCCTTATTCGCGACCTTGTTATTTTCTTTTCTTCTTGTTCTGTTACCTTGAGACGGAAAGCTCCTTTTGCTTTTATCTATTTATCTTTTATTAAAGAGATAAGATCAAGAGCACCCCAAATAGTGCAACACCCCTATAGTCTCCTTGATTTCCACAACACATTATCATTTTTACCTCTTTGCACCAATCCTCGCTCCCTTCACTAACTTATTTATTTATTTATAAACGAGTGACTATAGTTGGGGTGCAAAAGGGGTGCCAAGAAAGAGGGATGCCATATAACCTCCTTTTTCTTAAGGGTGCTACTATTCACACCCCTATTTACACTTATGACCAGCAAAACTAAAAACACCTCAAATATTTTAAATTTCCTCTTCTGGCCACCATCTAAATTAATAACCAAAGGATGTAGATGCCACCAGCTTCTTTCTCTACACGAATGCATTCGTCGGTTGTGAAATGATTCATCAAATCAACATTTATATCTTTTGAGTCATTTGATCGAACATCTTGCATCGTATTATCACAACCATCATGTTTATCATCCAATTTATCATCATTTAAACACTCCAACTATCAAACGACAAATAATAATAATAATTAATGTACCAATTTGTAAAAGAAGATACATAAGTTATACGGATAAAAACCTTACAAGTCAAAACTTACATTGTCATTCTCTATTACAACGTCATCAAATTTAATGTCCTCCAAGTTTGAAATTTCGAACGAAGCGGAAAAAATATCCTAAAATGCAATGGAAAACCTAACCAGTATAAAAACCCTAACAACATGTTCTATATCATAACAGAAAACAATAAAAATAAGCAATTCTAACCTCTTTTTTATATTCATCTTCCATCTCTATTAGGCACAAAAAAATATATAAGTTTTTGTAAGGGTTTAGGGTTTGAAATTGTAAAAAAGTACGTATTTTTTAAGGAAAAATACGGCGGTGAATAACTGAGTAAAGGAATAATATATGGTGGCCAGAAGAATATAAAAAATAATCATATGTATTAAATTTATAAAGGTGACCTGAAGTGTAAATTGTGGTGTGAATAGTAGCACCCTTTCTTAAAAGGGTTTTTATGCATATAGACAAAATTAACAAAAAAAATTATCCATAAGGACAAGAGACTAAAATTTTAATCATAAAGACAAATTTTAGTGTAAAGAGAAAAATTCAAGTGTCCACTATCATTCCATACTTTACACTAAATTTGTCCATATAAATAAAATTTTAGCCTCTTGTCCTAATGGATAAACTTTTTGTTAATTTTATCTTTTATAATATTTTCATGGTCTGTTCTTTCTTTCTTAAAATAAATAAATATAAGTGTAAGCATAATAGTTCACATCTATCTACTTAAAAACTTGGGAAATAACGTGCGGAAAACAACCAGCTAAAATAATTAACGCTTGGAACAATGGGAGAGTATTTTTGAAGTTTATCAGCTGCCACCGAATCCTTGGATCCAAAGGGAAGAGGACATCAATGCGCAAAACCAAACCCATATTCATCTCCGTCAATCATCAACTAAAGACAAAACTGACAAATGGAGTTATCTGTCAGAGGTTCATAATCCTCGTGCGCACAAACTATCCGAGGAAATTTCTTTGACAGCCTCATGGCAAAACTTCTGGTAACAGTTTCATCGACACTTCTAGCTGTAGTTATAACATGATTTTTTGTTTTTTCACCTTCTAAGGTGCAATAGTCTGTACTTATTGATGCTTTGTTCTATACTGGCAAGTTTTTCCACGTTCATGTATTTGTTTCAATATCGTAAGGTGGCACCCCTCTTCCATTTTTTCAATGCTTGTTTATTAGCCTTTTTGGATAGCCTTCGGTTTATCCTACTGTATTTTTTCTTAGTAGTTTTGCAGCTAATATAAATTAGGCAAATTCTATTTAAACTCACCTAAATGCTGAGTTGCCCCACTTTCGTTCAAAACTTTCGCTGACGAGAATACCCTTTTCGCATTATATTTATTTTCATGTCCTCAGGTTACCTCGCAGTTCAATTGCGTGGTTCCTTCACGTACCACACATTGGTACTACGTGATACCCTAAGTAACCTCGTAGACCCTCTACGAGGTTACTTAGGGTACCACGTAGTCCCACTGCGTGGTACGTGAAATAACCACGCAGTTGGACTGCGAGGGAGGGCATTTTCGACTTTTTTTTTAAAATGGGGGAAACTCAGCAAAACCGCGGTTTTACTTATTTTTTTATATTTGGGGGGAGGCGGGGGAACTCAACAAATATGGTGGTTCAAATAGAATTTGTCTATAAATTATGAGAGTTTTGAGGTAGACTTCGGCTATTGTCACCCCTCCTTTTACTTTACATATCCCAGTTATGATATAAATTAATAAATTTTATTTTTATCCTTTACCCATTAATTAGATATTTTTTTCATTTTCTCTCTATATCTGCCATCTTTTCTGATTAAAATTGTGAGATACAAGTTCTATAAATGAGGAGTATATGCCGATGAATCTGAATCAAAACCATTCTAAAATGTTGATTTTCATTTACAAAAATAGATAGAAAAAAAATCGATTACTTTAATTCTATAATTACGACACTAGTTTGATATTTCCTATGTTTTTTCTCATATTTCCTATGTTTACTCATTTCCATTGTTATTCGATTTTGAGAGTTTGGGTTTTGAAAATTTTGAAGGAAATGAGAAGTAGTAAAATAAAAGAATTGTTAGAATATTAAGCATAACATCTAAAAAAGATAAGGACAAAAGTGGAATAATTGGGGTGAGAAAAGTAAAAGCTGGGGTGAGAATTTTGTTTTTAAAATTCTAGGGTGGAAAAGCAATCGGCGGAGTGAGAATAGACACGGCCTTTGTGGTATTTGATTTTATCATTAATTAGAGGTTATTGCTGCGACTATCCATGGAGCCAGCAATTTGAACCGGGGCCACAAATCTAAACTGAACTGACTTGAGTTGAGGAGATCCTAACATGGCCTGAATCCAATGGGTCTCAACTCGGGTCGAGTAATGAAAAATACCATTTAGACCTTATCAGACTCAATTCATACAGAAAGGACCCGAAAGACCAAACCAAGCTGATTTTGATCTGACCATTCAGATAAGAATGCAAAAAGGCGGGAATTATATCACATACGTCGAGAATTTTAGCAGCTGGCTTGAAAAGTAAAAAACACTTCTTCACTAGCACGGAGGGAGGCAGTTGTTAGCACCAAAACAACCAAGGAGAAAACAAATGTTGAAGCAAATGTGAAGGAGTGCTGAAGCCAGCAGACGTTCGACAAAGATTGGATATACTTCATCAACATTTGCCTTCTGAGCCAGAATTGAAGAGGCAAAGGAATCTTCTCCTAAAGTAAAAGCCCCTTCGACATAATCCGAAGGGCATGATCACTAGAAATGTCATCTTCAAGCACTAAAAGCTAAGCTATATGTCTTTCGATCAACTCGAAGGGAATATGCTAAAGCGCTCACACGTCTATCAAATAGTCATCGCGAGCAAGCGTTGTGTGTAAGAGAAGATGAAGACATAAGCAGCGTCAAAGGCCTGGGGAAGTTACAAGCTTACTCCTCCGTCAACCATCCAAAACTTTCGATTCTGGAAGAGTTCCTTTGGGAAGCCATGTAGCGGCACTATACTAATTCTTCCAATAGACAGTGGGAGATGCTTTCACAAAGCCTTTGTATATGCTTTTGTCGAAAAGTCGGGACAAAGCCCATATAGCGAAGCAAGTGTCAACGCACACCTATAATTACGACCATATGGGTCCAGAATCAGGATCGAATTTTCTCATTTTAAATTTGGTATCTATAAGGTTGAATCGTAAACCCTAATTTCTAAATTGATTTAGGAAAGAAGTTTGTAACCACAAAAGTTAATAATAAAGAGCATTTGCTAAGCAATTAAGGTAACAAAGTCGTAATTCTTTAATTATTGCTTTATCATTGTAACACAACTTTGCACGTTTCATATCAAATGAGTTTAAAAGATAATGGCTTAACCGAAGTACCTTCCGGAAGTCTACGTAAGGTCCTAAGTATTGAAGCAAACTAACCGTGTCTACTCAAAGAATAGAACATCCGAAATCCGATAGTTCAGCGCTTGACGAGGGTTACCTAAGATACTTCAGCCTAGTTAGGATTTAAGATCTTATTCCTACTATCCGATAAGCCTTCTGTTAACCTAGCCGAAGCCACGTAACTTACAACCAAACGAGAGTTTCCTAAGATAATCTAAACTAGCAAGAGCTCAACATTCTCTTTCGCAAGACCGAATGACCCCTCACCTGCCTCATCGAAAGGGTATTTAAAAGAACTACATGGGTATTTAAAAGAACTACACGGTTACATATCATAGGAATGTTAGGAATTCCAAGTTATACCGAAATCAGTGGAAAAACATTAATCGAAATAATTTCGACAGAGAACCCAAGCTATTTTCAGATGGTTATCTGTACACTGCTTTATCGATATCTCATCGTTGTATCTTGTTTTCTACAGGAACTTATTTTTGAAAGTCACTGGAAGCATCTTATAGGAACTTTATTACGGAAACGGTATCTAAGCCTGACCTAACCCTTTCTCAGATATAGGAATATACATATCATTTTGGGGAGTTGACCATAAATTTGGCTAACAACAATAATGTTGACTTCGTTCAATAGAAGGAAGTCAAATTTATACTATATAAACTCAAATTAATTTATTGGAAAAAAATTATTTTCCTTAAGGTTTTATACAAAAGGACTTTTTTTTTTCATTTATTCTGATAAATTATTTTCTCAAGAATAGGATAGTTTTTTTTTTTAATGAATTATATTATTGTTTATATACATAAAAAGTAGTTGAGCATATGCATATGGTAAATATTTAATTTCTTATGGATTTTTAGTTCCACATCGATATCATGTAACAAGCTCGGCATAAACAAAAAGTTTGTTTTTTTTCACAAATTTACTTAAAACAATTATTTTTCAAGGATATGATTTTATTTGCATGCATAGGTCGCTGGCTGGGTTGTTGGATGAATGATTAATATCCAACTAAAGAAATATTTTTAATTTCAAACTACAATAGAAGTAGGAGTTTTAAAGTCTCCGATTAAGATAAGTCACTAGGTGAGGGGTATGTTCGTTAGTATTTCCTAATAATCATTTATGTTTTTATCAATCTTTAGATGAAAATACATCAACTTATTATAACGTGTGACCTTAATGTAAAATCATAATGATAAATTTTTTACCACTTCATTATAATTGATCACGGTTGTTACGACGGCAAGTCGAGTCGATAGAGGTCCAACTAGTCGTAGGCTAGTCGGGCTAGTCTACGACTAGTTGGACTAGGCGTAGACTAGTCGATAAATAAATAAATATATACGTATATATTAATACATAATTGTAGTATATAAATAAAAATAAATATAGACATCTTTGCAGTGTGTTAATAGATAATTGCAGTTTATAACAAACAACTAGGGTTCAACTTTGGTTTAATTCTTCTTCAGTTTAATTATCTTCTTGAAATTTTGACTTCGTGTTCGTGTTCGACTTCGTAAATGGGTTCGATTTCGTGTTCGTTTTCGACTTCGTAAATTGGAGTCAAATTTCAAATTTCAGAATGCGTTCGACTTCGTGATTTGGGGTCGACTTCGACTTCATGATTTAGGGTTCGAGCTCGACTAATGGCAAGTCGACCCTCGTAGTCGATGCTCTAATGTCAACTAATCGACTAATCGACGCCTAATCACGACTAGTCGAGCGCCGTAATAACAGTGTAATTGATACATGCATTACTAAATGCATGCTCACGCTTTGATCCTATGTTAAAAATGAATTTGCAATTTAATATTCAAAAAAGTGGCATGTTTTACATATTGAATTCATATAAGAGAAAAATAATAATACTGGGAGTCAAAAATGCTTTGATTAGTAAATGGATTTTTTTTTCTCAAAGGTTTTTTTATAAAAAAGTTTGATCTCAATTTTTTTTTGGAAGTTTGATCATGGCTGGGACTAATATTTATGCCTTATATCTCTCCGAAATTGTCTCTTCTTCCTCTTCTGCCGCCTCCTCCTCCTCTTCTTCTATTTGAATAAAAAGCTTCAATACCTGGACAGTATTTGGATTACTGGCCACATATGTTTCCACCCATTTCCTTGTGCCAATTTGATATTATGCGACTGCAAACTAATACACATAAACAACAATTTCAGACAATGTTTAAATAAAAAAACAACAGAGTGTAAATAGATTGTAGCTTACAACTTATGATCCATGAACATGAATTATTGTTAGACATAGAACATAAAAAAGATTCAAAACATTAAACGGTTACACATATGTAGAACATAAAATACATATTTTCATAAGTAAAATGCATGTAAAAAATGACAAATATGAAAACACTAAAGTTGTAGAACATATATGAATATATGATATGGTCATATAACTTCCGCAATACACATTAAATATTAAACATGATTCTTTTCGAGTCTTATATTTACAAACAAAAAGAGTATCATGGTAAACCAAAATATAATCTGGCTTTTAACAAGGTCATTAGCAAAAATAGTTATTAATATATCTTAATTGACTATTTTTCAAGTGATTCGAGATGTGACTCAGATGTCTCGCATGAGATTGATCGATTTAGGGATTTTTTAAAGATTAATTTTAGTAATCAAAAGAGGAGGGGTTCACTAAAATAACAGAAGATTATAACGGCTGGATTTGAGTTTTTTTAATTATTATTATTTAAGAGCAGGTACATTTTTAAATTTTTGCATAAAATCCAAAATCACGGCCGATATATCGGCCAATATTGCCATACCTTGGATGATTTATTCCAAACGAGTTTATAGTGAGATTTATTGTCTCGTTTCGGAGGGAGATCAAAATGAGATATCGGGCGATATTTTCGAGATTTGAAACAACGATCGAAAGTATAGTTTAAACATGTACGTACCAAATTGGAGGTTTAAAAAATCTACTATTTGATGAAGTTCTTTTGTAGAATGGTCTTATATCTGAAAAACCAACCGTCAAAAAGCTACATGTGACTGTATAATAGTCATGATTATGTTCTTTTGAGCAACTATTTGCATATGGTGTATACATTATTTTGAAAATAATAATGATATTTCATGATGAATATAAACTCTAGCATATGTTGCATTCTCAGAATTGAGTTTATACGAGTGAAAATTTTGGAATAGGAAATGCTTTAATCAAGACAAGATACATAGTTTGATTTGGTTGTTATTTTACGATGGAAGCCCAAAGAATTCCAATGTATGTATGAAAATGTTTATTTTCATTTTTATTTGGTATCCAAATGAAAGATTATGTTATTCCAAAATATTTTCTGCAGGTCTAGGGAACAATATAAAGTATAATGGAATGTGATATGCAAAAAATCGGGAGTTTCCTTCACTGCGCATCAAGAGGAGATAAAGTGGGCCTTAATCAAATGCTAAGAGGTGGAACTTCTCCTGATGTCCAGGATTATGATAGAAGAACTGCTTTGCATCTTGCTGCCAGTGAAGGTCATGCATCTATTGTGGAATTGCTTATTCTGTACAATGTGAACGTTAATCTTGAAGATCGTTGGCAGAGAACTCCATTGATGGATGCTAGACTGTATGGACATAAAGACATAATCAGAATCTTAGAAGTGAATGGTGGCAGAGATTCTTTTGATGAGCGCACGATGGTAAGATGTGTACAGACACAGTTTTTCAATAAATCAATGTAGCTTGAAGATAACTTCCATCTGCTACCGCTTATTGATTTGTGGTTGGTAAATAAGCTGTTTTAGACACTGTTAGTTTATGTCGGCAGAAGGTCTGTTTCTAGTATTGGTATGCAGGTGCCTTGTTCCATTAAATTAAATTAATTCTGCATGATTCTAACCTTTTCCAGAATAATTTACCACCAAACAAACATACTCATGTTTTTTGTGGGTCGTCTTTGTTCTAACTTTGATATGGTGATACATGAACTTATGAGATATGCCATCTCTGTTGTAAACTTGTGATTAACCCTCATCCTTTGTCTTTTTTATTCTATTTGCATGATTTCTGTTTATTGTCGCTTGTTTGTATATCTCGGTTGCCTAATTATTTAGAAACCCAGTATTTAATTCTGTTAATTTCAAATATTACTACTTGTTGGTCTTTCAACCTGTTATTAGTTTGATTTCAAGCCTTCATTATAGTTTTCTGACATTGTGCTTTTGTGATTCCCATGAAAGCCGAATCCATAATGATAAACCCTAGCAACAAAAACAAGGATATGCTTTTTTCTTTTCCTTCTCTTGTGCACTTATTCATAAGCCTACATGGGCGTATGCCAGACATAACAACTAACAAGACCGGTTGAACTGTTTATAAAATAAATTATTTTTGAATGTTCACCATTGAACTTTTATTAGAGTTTACCGTTGAATCACTATATTACTATATTGCTTTTTTATATTGGTTATTTTCTTCTCAGACAATTCGTCATGAACATGGTCTGAATGAAGTTAATATTGACCCATCAGAGTTGAATTTGGAGCACTCTTCAGTAGTTGAGCAGGTAAAGAGGGAAAAAATATATTAGGTGTGCACATTTGTAAATATATTACTATAAACAGTGATGTCGGTAAAGGGTATGGATTGAACCTTTATTACCTGACAAAAATTTTCATGTGTTTCTCAGCCAGTAAAATGAAATATTTAATCTATTTTGTGATATGTAATTTGAAAATATTTTCCCCTTCTAACATCATCAGGGGATCTTTGGTGAATCTAAGAAGGTTAAATGGCGTGGAACGTGGGTTGTTAAAACTATAATTAAAACACAGAAATCTCTTCCTGAAACGACGTAATCATCAGCTCTCATCTGTAATTTTGAAAATTAGTTCGACTATTTCAGTGAAACCACTTTGACTGTTTTGTTATATTTGTAGAAAATGGTTTGCAAAAGAGATATCCCGTCTAAGGGAACTCCGACATCCAAATATATTACAATTTCTTGGTGTTATAGTCCATGAAGACGAGATTATCCTTGTAACAGAGTACTTACCAAAAGTATGTCAGCGAACATCGTACCATTCTTGCTTCACTATAGTGTTTTCTTTTCGTACATTTATCTTCTCAAATGTGTATGGGGTTCCAAACATAATTATAAAAGTTTGACACCTTGGATCAACTAGTTTAAAAATAATCATGAATTTCTTATTTATTTTATATGTAAAAAAAAAAACAGTTTAGAATTTGATGTCTACTTGTAGAATTTTGTGTTGCTAGTACTGTAAATGTTCAAGTTCATTTTGTTTTGTGGAGTATTTTGATTTTTGCACCGTATATTTTGATTCAAGGGGAACCTGTGTGAAACATGGAGCAGAAAAATACGTCTGGACACATTTATAGCCGTACGACATGCACTGGATATTGCTAGGTTTGCACCGAATTGTTGTAGATATTGAACTTACTTTTATGGCTACTCTACCAAAATACAATGTCCTATGGCTGCATACGAATAAGAAAGTTACACCCCCACGGTTTTGAATTTCTGGTCAAAGCTGACAATACTTTGATTAGCCCACCAGAATTTGTATATTTTTGGTCAAGTCTGATACTGGATCGTCCACCGTCATTCATGAAACACATAAATATTTTTTTAAATTAGCTAAGTTGTATGCATGTACCAAGAAGCGATGCATGTTTTTCCTAACTACGAGGCTCCCTAAATTGATTGCTATCTGTAAATGGTGATTGAAACTGTTATATTCCTATTTCACAAAAAAGGAAAAAAAAAAGCACAATCATCGTAGACCAACTATTATCTGAAAGTTACTATCTGTAAATGAATTGTTATCATAAATCAATTACAATCTGTAAATGGTGGTTGAAACGCATACTGTAAATGCTAGACGGCCTATCTTCATTCATGAAACAGTTTTCTTTACTTGAAAATTAAGCTGATTTGGAGAACATTGCAGTTTACATTATATATAATGGCATTATTCTTATGCAGAGGACTAAATTATCTTCATCAGCACAAACCCCAACATATCGTTCACAATTTTTTGTCCCCAAGGTTTGCTTCTGCTGAAAATTACTTTATGCATCATTCATTGTTTCTCACTTATTCAAAACAGATTGTGTATATTCTATTTTTCACATCCCCTCTTTTATAATTCCATGATTCCCCACAACGACTTGTACTATAATTGTCCAAATGAACTAATTTTCCATAGGTATAAGCTTATCGCTGTCAATATCATATCCAAAGAATCATATTTGTGTGGTAAACTTCTAACTTATCTGATACCATTTCAAATCAAAAGTTAAAATAAACACATTCAATGTTTTAACATTTTGTATAGATGATCTTGACGGTAATAGGATCATGTCTGCAAAATTATGGTTCCTTTAGAGGTGTTGAATTCAAGAGGTATGTTTGTGCGTGTTGCAAGCTTTGAGGGGGGGGGGGGGGTCACAGGGATTTGAAGCAAGCGGATCGAGGAGTGCTCTCTCTCTCACACACACACACCCTACCCTCTCTATCGCTCGATCTATATACATATGCACATAGTGTGGGAGGCTGTGATTCACAGGGATTTGAAGCAAGCGGATCGAGGGGTGCTCGCTCTCTCTCTCTCTCTGTCTAAATACATATGCACATACACGCATATACGCATATGTATGCATGCATGTATGTAAATTTGAATTTATTAATTGAATGCATCACATTTTTACCACTAAACTTCAAATTCATAAGTATATACCTTTTGTTGAACAAAGGAATGATATTCTATCTAAATTACATTAGACTCACTAAAGGATCAACTCTTCATACACGTACACGCAGATGGAGTTTTATTATCTCCCTCAATTGGAATGTATTTGCATCTCCTTTCACTTTTTTCTACATCTAATGATTTTGAAATGATCCAATATGTTGTTCATATGATCTTATTACCAACAAGATCATTCATACAAAATTCTAGGTCATTCGGATCTTGAAATGATTTCGAAATCTTAGTCAAGCTGATCTGTTGAGTTTTTTAAACCAGCATTTGAAATGTAGTTTGGGTGGGGTTTGAAGCTTGTGACATGGTCTGAAATTTTCAATAAATGATTTTGATTATAAGATGATACATACACTATTTTTTTTTCTTTTTGGTTAAGAGCAAATGAAGGGAGTTTTAGCAGATTTTAATCATAGGGGATATATGTGTGTCCTTGCCATTGTTTTATGGAACTTGCCTGAAGGAGCGCCTCAAGGCAATGACAGATTAAACACCCTGGGACTCTCCCAGAAAAGCTTTTTACATCTAAGGCTTACGTTTCAACAACACGAGATATATGAAGCATACAAAACATACATCTCATAGGCCCCAAACTATTGAGATATGCGATCCGAGACTTATTTTACCTCCAACTATAAAATACTGACTCCCACCAAAGTTATTAAACTTCAGTTATTCAACGGTGAACAGGAAAGAAAAATATATATTATATGGAAGTTAGTTTTCTTAATTGTCTTATTTCAATATCAACGTAATTAAGCACGATCGTTTTTGGAACAATAATTGAAAGCTATGCAATGAATTCTTTCAATTGCTTAGGAAATTTCTAAACTGTCAACAGCGAATGCTCGAATGAAATTTATAGATCAAACTAAATTGGTAGAAGAAAAATAAACAAAACAATAACTTGTATGATTTTCTACTACTTGTGGTAATGATTGACTTCACTCTAGAGTCAATCAAAGGCCATCTATAAAAATCAATTTTTTTAAAAGACAATTAGAGGGTAAAAGAAAATATAAAATACGTACGGTTGCAAAGCTTAAAATTGATACGCGTTCTTCGAAGGATCGAATCATATATATATATATATGTATGTATGTATGTATGTATATGCATGTATATATAAATTTCAAAAAAAAATGTATGTATATATATGTGAAAAAAGTGCTTAAATTTTATTTATTTATAGTTTTAACTATTTATGTTTTTACAAATAAAAAAATAAATATGAATAAACTCTTTAAAGTCAAGTGTTTGGTTAGTTGTTAATCTTTATTACTAATAACAAATTAATAAGAACCAAGCAAGGATAATTTGTGCCTCTATTTTTCCCAGCTACTCACACTTCAATGTTCTGAAGCTTGTGCCTCGTTTTACGAGCAAAATAATGCATGATGTATGGTTTTGCAAGTGCACGCCTACGTGTATACGTGTACATGTATAGCAAGTGTTCTGCAATATCTAAATTCACTGCATTCCCACAATTTTTTGAGCTATACAGCCCAAAATAGGATTAAATCTGTAGAGTTCTTACATGCCTCAAATTTTCTTTCTTCACGTTGTTGATATAAAGGATACGAGGAAAGCTGAGGTGGTTCTAAAATAAGAATCATGAAAACCATAAAATGATTTATCATTGTCTAATTTTATTACGCTGAGAAGATCCTATAACGTATCAATCAGTTTGATTTGTAAACTTGTAACCACCCCATTTAATCCGAATATACAATTATATTTTAGTATTGGTAAATCAGCGAATCAATTACAATATGCTACAATTATTAAGAGTTTGGTGTGTGTCATGATATGCACCATGCCCGATTGCCTTGTTGTTAATAAAATGAGTGATATACCAGTTATCCTGATCATATTCTTTAGATTGTTATAGAAGTGACATTGGAATGCTAAAAAGGAACTGTGAACTATGATTTTTCGTACAATTGATAACCTAGCATGATTGAAAATCCACAAATGCTAGTTGGAATACAAGAAGAGAAGATCGTAAATCAATCAGTGGATGAATATATATACTCTTGATAAAGGAGATATCCTAATTCTCAAAGAAACGGACGTGTATTTTTGTTCTATCATATTTTTTGAATTTATAGTATTGCTTTCTAAGTAAAGAAAAAAAAAAGCAAGAAATTTACTATTGGAAATTTATATATGGCTAAAACGTATACCTCTAATGTCTATAAAATATGATAATCAAATAACACCATCATGAGGTCTATAATTACAAATCTAGGCATACTGGCCTAAGGCATATTACAGTGAGGTAATTGCTCACTGATGTGGTAATTAACATAAAATTTGTGAGATCTAGCCAAAATTTAGCATATCCACTCGCAAATAGATTCACAAGAGATTTTTTGTTGAAAACATCAAAGGGAGTGCATTTAAATCAGAAAAAACAATCGTCAATGATGGAAACTCGACGTCGTACTGAAATGCTTTATCTTGAGTTCGATGAGAAAATTGCAACATACAATGTTCTTAGTAGTGCCATAACATTAGTTTGAACGACATATATTATGTTATATTATAAGCTAAAGTGCTTGATACCTATAAGGATTTGATGGAGGTCGTACTATTAATATTTAATTTATACGTTTATAACACGATTACTACTGAAGTGCGTGATGATGATGTACAAAGCTTTTGATATATCTACCTATATGAATATGCAAACGTGGTGTCGTCTTATATGAGACCATGGTTTATTCTAAGGCATTTCATGAGATCGAGGTACAAACACCAGACTAGTCCGTATGTTGGCATGTTAAACTATCTTAAGAAATTAAATTGAGTGTGTGAAAAATAATTAGAATGTCACTAAAGAGTGAAGATGCCACTGTCTCATTTGATACAAATATACAATTATATTTTAGTCCTGATTGGTGGGTGAATCAATTAGAACATGCTGGAATTATTGGTGTATGCCAAATATGTATCACGTTTGATATAGCGTATGTTTGCATCAAAAATGGT
The DNA here is from genome assembly GCA_030737875.1 of Allium sativum. Lineage (NCBI taxonomy): Eukaryota > Viridiplantae > Streptophyta > Magnoliopsida > Asparagales > Amaryllidaceae > Allium > Allium sativum. The sequence continues at coordinate 132,915,158 of CM060916.1, read as the reverse complement.
TCAAACACCCAAAGATTATACTGTAGAGAATAAAAGTGAAGAAACTGCAAATTAAAAAGAGGAAAAGCCACACACAAAGGTTTATAGTGATTCGACTATAGGTTGCGTACGTTCACTTTATAACTTCTCTATATTTTATATAAGAAATTGAGATTACAGAGTTTGAGAAGATGAAATCTCATGTACAAAATTCTTACAGTAAGTAAATTGCGTTAGAGAAGCCAGAAGAAGCTTTCTTAATTCCCCAGGGTGCTATTTGTAGTTGAGATACGAGTCAGGTTCGACATAAGACGTGCACAGGAAAGTAGGAGTAGAGGAACGAGTGAGATGGGTGGGTCACGTCACCACATAACTGCCAATCCAGCTCGGTGTAAGTCTGGTTTGACATAGTCAAACCGGATATGTTCCTTTACCCAGCTTTACCGATCCGAGTTTTAGTCGATCCGGAGTTCTTTACTTCTTTGCCTGGCCGATCCGGAGGTAGGTCGAACCGGAAATCTCCACACTTGCTTACCCGATCCGGACGTTGGTCGAACCGGATATGTTATGTTGAAAGTTCTTCTAAGTTATAATTGCTTTGACTATAAGTCTCCATGAACTTGACAGCCTTGTCAAAAGACAGGTCAACAACGTATGTTGGGTAAAATGAGTGGGTAAATCAGTAAATCTAGTCATGTTTGTTAGATTGTTTGATAATACTTAAAAGAAATGATGAACTATGATATTTTGTACAATATATAACTTATTGTGATAGAAGGATCCACAAATGATATTTATAACATATATGTTTTTGGTAGTAAGAAGGAAATGATTAAGAAATTCATTTTGAAAAATTTATATGGCCAAAACATATGCCTCTAGGATATATATAATTACATATGATAATCAAACAACATTATCATGAGGTCTGTAATTGCAAATTTTTGCATATTGGCCTAAGACAGTCATTCTCTTATATGGTAATTATCATAAATTTCGTGAGATCTTACTAAAATTTGGCACATTCATTGGCAAAATGACTTGCAAGGGACTTGATGTTGAGAACATCAAAAGGAATGAGTTTAAAGTCTTAAAAAAAAAAAAAAAACAATCTTCATGATAGAAATTCGACTCATCAAATTGAATTTTTTGTCTTTAGTTAATCGAGGAAAATTACATTGTATGATATGACTGGAAACATTATAATATTATTGTGAACGAAAATGTTGTGTTTTATTCTACGGTAAAGTACTAAGTAGCTATAAGGATGTGATGGAAGTCATACTGCTTAGTGTTTAATAGGTTCACAACATGATTACTATTGAAGTGCATGATGATGATGTGTATGAAACTTTCAATACATCTACCTATGTGAATGCACGAAGGAGGTGTCATCTTTTAAGATACCGTGGTTTTGTCTCCTAGGGCATTTCATGAAGCAGAGATACAAAGACAAGGCATTCCATTAATTGACATATTTAATAATATGATGTGTTTCACATTCAGAATGTCACACTGGAGCAATGGTTCGTTGCAGAATCAACCACTCGATCCTGGTGTATTTTGATGGATTATCACTATATATAGATTTAAATCTATAGAACATCTATACTTATGTATTAAGTTTTTCTACAACTTCTTGCAAGAAAATTTTATTAAAAATTTGGCAGATGATTACTAATGAAAAATTTATGAAATTGTACAAGTGCTTTATGTTTCAGAGAAGTAAGCTACATAGTAGATATTTTAGATGTATGATTGCTAAATATAACTTTCACAGGAGGCTGGTTGACCCTTTGATTGTCCAAATGTTTTATATTGTGCTGAAGAGAGAAGTTGCTTGATATCAACCATCGCTCGTTCGATCGAGATGGGTCAGCTTACATTTGATTTTTATTTTTGGTTGGAGATTGAATAATTAATTCAGGCTTTCCAGCCAACAATAATCCCTGAACATTTAAATCTTGAACATTATTTTTTTCGGAGAGGGGCATATGCACAAGGCTGGAGTAAAGTGGTTATTCATAATCGCTTTTGTTTAATGGACACTTACATTCAGGCAGGAGCAGTTTCCGCCAACCGATGCATCCTTTGGTGCATTTCCTCCTGCTTATAAATATGCCTGTCTGTGATTCCAATTCACTAAAAACAACTTTCAAAATTTCTCTCCATCTCTCTTGTTTCTTGTTTTTTTTTTTTAAATATAAATTTCACTCAAAATATTTCAGATTTGTGTAGGTTAGAAACTAGATACTTATATCATTACATGACTAAACATATAGTTTTGGTCGACTTCGGCAATGTGACCATAATCGATCAAGAATATTGAATATTTACTTCTTGGATTCCATTGTATTCTAGAAGATGATTTGTGATGAGTCAATGTACTCATTTGTTTAATTAAACGACGATGAGGGCAAGTAAAAGTGTTAGGAAAAAAATTATCAACGCATGTCTTGCTGTAAGCTTTGTAAATTTGACTTCTACTACTATTGTCTAACTAGTGCGAATCCGTGCTATGCACACGGTTGTTACTGAAATCTACCCTACATGTTTAACACAATAATTTCAACTGTGTCATTCGTGTACAAATAAATGAAAAACTTCTTTTACACATAAATTTTCAATTGAACAATGTGCGGTACATTGTTATCAATCAAAACATAAAAATAATAATTTAATAACTTATTATTTTGTATTGAAAGCAAAATAGTGCCAAAATTTTGTCAATTAAAAAATAAATAAACAATGCATTGAATTGAACTTGTAATATTTTGTATCAAAAACGGTGTTAATGATCGAGATTTTCTTTTATTTATAAATTATTCACCAAAATCTATTAAAGGTTGAATACCTTTTAAAGTATGTCAAATCTAGATTAATATGTCAATTCTACATAGAAAATTGTTAAAATGGAACATAAATATGGAGCGTTATAACTTCAAACTCAAATCCCAAAGAACAGTGAAACATACGTCTAAAAATAATTTATAAAACTAAAGTTAACAAATCAACCATTGAAGCAATCAATAGATGATCAAATATCATAAAATTTCGAAATCATTGAAATGATTAATTGTATTTAGAGCAACCTACGAAATGAAGATCTATAAAATTCAAAAAGCAGCAAATACCTAAAAACAAAGCCAATGTAAAAATTGGAACGCAAAAGGATGACATCTGTTTACTTAGAGAAGAAAGTCAATTACATTAAGATGGAGATATAAATTTTAGTGAAGAACCAAAAAGCACAAAAAATAGAAGAATATACCTAAAATTGAGCAAAAAGTCAATTAGATTAACTTGAAAGTATAACTTTTACCGAAGAAACAAAAGCAATAAGGCAACATAACATAGTAGAAGGAAGAACATACCTAAAATTTAGCAAGAGGTCGATCGGTATTCAACTCATATTAAATTTCTAGTACAATAAATTAGATTTGGGAGGAGCGTTGATAATTGATACTGCAATATAGAAAATAGTAATTGAAAAAGGAATTTAGTAAATGAAAATAAAAGCAACAAACAATGTCAATACGGAAGAAATGGAAGATAAAAGAAGGAAAATGAAGTAGCCATAATTAGAGATAGAATATTAAAAGAAGTGTATGAAGAGGAAAACAAACATAGTATTGGAAATAGAAGTGAAATAGACAACTACCATAGGTGTTAAAACTTGGTAATTAATTAAAATGAATTGGAGAGGATAAACGGAATTAACTTCCAAAATGAATTGAGATAATAGTATATGCCATGAGATTGAATGAGAGAGCAGAATTCAAATGGTCAGTTAGTGAGCTTTATATATAATAAATTGAATAGATATAAAAAATAAAAACTAAAGAACTAATGGTAAATTTGAACAAATTATAGTTAGATAAAAAGTAAAAAGATCAGTTTTTTTTTCCTTTTTGAGAAGAACTTTGGTTTTATTTTTTTTGGGAATCATAGTATACATATTAAATTTGGAAAAGATGAAGAGAAAACGTTATGAAAAAAGGTAAATGGAAAAGATAGAGAAACAGAGGTAAGAAATGAATTTTTTTAATTAAATCATAGAGAAGTGGAAAAAGAGAATATGAAGGTAGCAAAGAAATGAAACGCATATAAGAGTTAGAATTTTTAATTATAGTATGTATATGAAATTGGAAAAGGTGAAAGAAATGGAAAAAGTCAAATGGAAAAGATGTAGAATAATGATAGAAAATACAATTTTATGAAAATGTGGAAAAGAGATTATGAGAGTATGACAACAAACGAAGCATAAAAAAATGTAGCTTTTCGAATTTTGTTTGTTATATAATTAGATGTAAATGATGGAAGCTTTTAATAAAATTTTATTTAGAGATCAATATGGAAAATATACCAAGAATTAAGCATAATGCGGCATTTAGCCTGAAATTGAATGAAAAATGAGAATTCTAAGAGCACTATATTCGTTTTCTTATATAATAGAATAGATATGTCAAAATCAAGAGGTACGACCAACAATACATACATACATACGTACACACACATATATATGTATGTGTGTGTATACACACACACACACATGTATGTATGTATGGGTGCGTGTGTGCGTGAAAATATGGGGACACAAATTTACATACAGTTGGTGAAAAATTGGTGATGCAGGGGATGTCATCCTGTGGATCTCCATTAGTTTTAGGATATAAATAAGAACACATCAAATTGAACCGCTGAAATCTATTGTGTGTCAGTTTGTTTCTCAATAGACAGTCCTGGTGTATGTGAATGTATATGTATGCATACACATATAATCATGTATTAGTGGCATATGTCTTCTTTGACAAATTTGTACCATGTATTATGATTAACATGGAGACTGAATTTCTAATTTCAATTATTGTTTGCTGCACTCGATGAAGAAACTTGTTACAAGATGAAGGTGGGCATTTAAAGATAGGAGAATATTGGGTCCAGATGCTATATGATGAGATGTTCCCCGCTCAAGCAAAGTGTAAGTCAGTGCTTTTTCTGATATTGTTCTTATTGCCCTCATATGCATGATGAAGTTGATTGCCATTCTCTTTGTACAAGGTTTGTTTTTCTTGATTTAGCAAAGTTACTCTATCATTGGTGCCGTATCTAACTTTTGCTTGAAAACCAACTGAGAGTAGATGGAGATGCCTTTATAATACATGTATATTGTCTCATTGTCAGTTTGCCCAGTGCCAAACTACGAAAGACACCCATGACAGCCTTAATGGTATTTGTTATTTATATTTACAAGCAACAGGTACAAGGATCAGCTCTTCAGATAGTCCTTTGTCTGATACGAAATCAGATCTTCACTCATTTGCTCAAATATTATATGAGGTAATTCATTTGTACCCTCCAGTTGGTGTGATGTGATTCCTTCAGTAGCACACTTGTGGTTTTTGTTTAGTGTACTACAAACGACACATATAGATGTTCCAAAGCACCCACCCATGTTATCTGCTTATGTTTTCTATATTTACACAAGGTATATATTATACATATAATGCACCTTTTATTGATTACGCTTTGCACTATGTCTATTGTGCTTTGATACATGCAAGTGTGTCCAGGTGTATGTATGTGTTATCCTTACTGTGTTATTTCTTCTTCGTATGATAAAATGAATTGGCAGGGGTAAATAACCTTGCGAGGTATTATTTGTTAACTTTTGTTGACAATAGCTAAATGCTAATGTGGTCCAAGGCACAAAGTCATTCTATCTCCTTATTAGTTGGTCTATTTAGTTTCATGTATTAAAATAAAACAAAAAAGAAGAAAAGAGAGGGTAATTAATGTTACTGGTATATTGATTACATATCCTGATCACAACCGCTAGTTTACTAATATTTTTTTCAATCATTGTAAGTCTGACTCCTTTGGAGTTTAATAACTTATAACTTCTATAACAGTACAATAGCAAGATGATACAGTATGTTATAACTTAGGAATTCTGAAAGAATTCTGGACACATGAGAAGTGAGAGTGTTAAGGATCCTTTTTTTTTTATAAAAAATTTAGGCTGCTATAGAAAACAAGTCAACTAGACATGCCACTTTTGAAACTATTAATAAAGATATGTCACTTTTGGTCATGTTCGCGTAACGTTGGCGAAAAAAATAAAATAAAAGTATATGCGACATTTTAAATATCGCAAGTATATATATCATTTTTTAGAAGTTTGTACGAGTGATATTTCAAAATGCGCTAATATTGTTAATGAAAGTGGCACGGGCACATTCTCAAAAATCGCTCATATTGCTTATTTGTTTATTTTTGTCTTGTTTTCAAATTGCACAGGTACACTTATGCCAACAAGACGCTGACTTGACCAAAAGTGACTAATATTTGTAAATAGTTCTAAAAGTGACATATTTGGACCATTATTTTTCTAGACCGGTCTAAATTCAAAAGTATTCCGAGTAATAACAAATTTCATTACCATATGAACGACCATCAATTTACAAAGAGTATGTAGGAGTGGCCTAAAAGACTTGTTTAATCTAGGATTTTAGGTACTTTGAAAAAATATAAATAAATAAATAGTATTGATGATTATTCGTTCTCTCGTATAAATTAGTATTGGCTATAGTCATTTTACTAAAGAGTGGAAAAATGTAAATTATAAGACAATAAATTTTATATTAGTAAAATTCAAATTCATAAATCTTTCTCATGTAGATAATTATTGTCTTCTTTAATTGTCTTGACAAAATACATGTTTATAAATAATTGTCTAGAGTCTAGACAAAATATATTCTTTGAGAAGCCGTTGAATACTTTCGTAAACCTTTCCCATGTAGATAATTATTGTCTTCTTTAATGTAATGTAATAAAAAGACAACTAATCATTTTCCAAAATCTATAAGCGAGGCAATATGTTTAAGACCCAATTCCACATAGACTCGAGTATCTCTAGGACCTACTTAAATATGGAATATGGTATAATCAAAATCTAACAGTCTCCACCTTGATATGGTAGTCAATAAATGACATCCAAGCTCCATCTAGAACTTCAATCTTCAATCGATCTCTAATATTGTCATGAAAACAAATGTCACCGTTCCAAAAACTAATATCCTAACCGTCTAATTATGCATACCATCATTAAATTAGAACTGTTTGCAATACCACAATGACCTTCATACGGTCTTTGTCCTTTCCGTTGCTGGCTTTACCTTGATTTAGACAAAATTTTCTTTTCAACACTACTTTGAGAAGTTCCTCAGCCTATTGTTTTCCCAAACAATTTGTATACATAGTTGCTTCCTCTTTTTGTGTGCGACATCTTCCTATTACCCCTTCGAATCCTTGTAACTCCATTTTGAGTAGAAAATTTGCAGCATTTTTCTTCTAACCATCCCCAGAAAATAATATTCTTTGTTATTTTCTAGGACATATCCAACTTCCATAAATTTCAAATCTTCCATCATACATTTTCATCCTGATCGAATCTATACTCTTAACATCAACATCTCTATTACTAGTGGACTTCACCTTACACTCTTGCTCTTTATATATAATCAATGAATGCTTCTTTTTGGTGATATGGATGAAAACACAAGCATGAATCAAACATCCACTAATTTCACTTTATTTCGTCAACATAAAAAATGCCATTACTAATACCAAAATTTACCTCATCGTCGTCGCTTTCGTCAAGCTTGTCTTTCTCTTTCTCTAATGTTTTCCTTCTTTCTTTGTCTTTTTAAGCTGTTGCAAAACCTTATTTTTGTTCATGTTATTTGTAGTAATAACAGATAAAATCCCTCTTCATATTTGATATATTTGATCAATTTTCATGTTTGATCAGTTAGCCCTCTTTTTAAGATGCACTTTCTCAAATTGGATTTCCAATCTTCTTCTTTTTCTTCCATTAGATTCATCATCCACATCTCATCGACCATGCTAGTAACCACGATTCCATTAAAACAACTCCATCCGACTTTGAATCCTATGCAACTACAAGTGTTTCCCAACTCTCAAGTGATGAACTTATTAACATCAAGGTCCGTGTCTCATCATTTATCTTGTAATTTACGGCCGTCACTTGATTCACAATCCTCTAAAAATAATTGACATCTCTCCAATTGATATACTTTCCTTAAATTTTAGATTTACCAATCTTCTTATTATAAGTCCTTGTTTGTTGTAGACTTTTTTTTTGTGTGCATAATTTCATTTCTGTTTCATTCAAACTCCAAAAGCATATGTTTTATTGGTAATAATATAAAGCACCGTATTCTTAAAAAATATCGAATAGTGGCCGCAGCCTTCCTATCAAAAGTTTTTCATTCTACTTCTGATACATCAGTTGATTTTTTTCCTTTTGTTCTTCAATGGTTGTTGAAGATCATTAAGATATAGAAAATCTTCCATCTCCATGACCAAAATTCTTTTTAGAAAATTTGTGTACTAGGCTGTACCAACTATAAATATTTTTTCTAAAAATAATCAAATTTGGATATCCTAAAAATCGAAAAGATATCTTAAACCTGAAACCCTAGAAAAATAGTTTTCTAACATATAATGAACCAAAATACATGTTTATTTATAATAGTCTTGACAATTTATCTTGTTTTGAGAAGTTATTGAGTACCTTTATAGATCTTTCAGATGCAGATAATTCATTGTCTTCTTTAATGCAATAAAAGACACAATTGATCATTCTTCAAAATCTATAAAAAAAAAAGGACAATTTACTTAAGTCACAATACTATATAGGCTGATTTACCTTCAGATTCCACTCAAATACGAAATATTATATAACCAAAATCTAACAGCTTATTCTAAATCAAAACAATTAGCAATTTCAAAAAGGGTGGAGCTGTTCATTTTCTCTCTTTACATCAAAGGCAATATTCATTTTTTAATACAAAAAATCAAAATAAAAGGTCAAGAATATCTTTGAGGATGATAATACGTTGTGCTGACGATGGGTTAATGGGCCAAAAAATATGGTTATATGTCACAATGGAATATTATGATCAAAACTGTAAATGCCATCCAAAAATAAATTTGACCTAGTTAAGATTCTGTTTAGAAAACGGTGGAGCCACACCAAGTCTAGGGAGAGCGGTTGTACTCGATGATTTTATGATTTGAACTTAGTAGTAGACGTTGGAATTTGATAAAATCGGAAAATACGTGGTGGCTTGAGCATTGATAGCAAAAATTAGAGCAAGAAGAGATGTAAACTATTTAATATTCCTAAAAATACCTGAATTGATAGTTGAAGCGGAGTTCAATCTTTGGACTCAGTTGAAAGTGATAAAGAAGTTGAAGATCATTAAAACCTGGAAAGATGAACTGGGGGTGGTCGCCCTCTTTGGGCGTGGTGTAGGTTAGCAGTTTCAAAACAAAATATTTTCTAATAGCATCATAATATAAATATAACAAACAACAAAGTTTAGACCCGTTTAACATATCGTATATGTAGTACGTACGTGTCTGTCTCTCTCTCTCTCTCTCTCTCTGTGTATACACACACATATATACATACATATACACACACATATATACGTACATATACATATATACACACACACACACACATAGAACAATTACGACTGTAAGAGAGAGTAAATTGAGTGAAGAAAAATATAACTTATGAGACTAGGAAAAAAATTTGTCAGCAAACTTCATATTCATTTTACATATACTATATAAAAAAATAAAAATTAATAAGTAATTTCTAAATGGTGAAGCTACATCGACGCTCCTTGTAATGATAAATGAGCAAGAGTCTTCACATCTTGGCAGGTGTGAGGAGTAAGAACCTAGTCGATGATAGTAGGGTCCTTAACAGGAAAGTTGGTTGATACTATGACTAGGAGACATATAAATATCTTATGCGTTTAGAAGACCAAATGGATGGACCAAAGACGAAGGAGGTGGAGAACATAGGCTTCAAGTTATGGTACACAGGAAAATAAAGTAACAAGAATGGAGTATGCATCTTGATTGACATAATCCTTAAAAACGGAGTGGTCGACGTCAAAAGACGAGGAGGCAAGATCATCCTAGTCAAGCTGGTAGTTAGTGATATGGTTTTGAACGTCATTAGTGCTTATTCCCCACAAGCAGACCTAAAGGAGCCAAGAGGAATTCATGTGAAGATTTAGATGTCATGGTTAGAGATGTGCATAACAGTAAAAAAACTTTTTATAGAAGGAGATTTCAAAGGCTGTGTTGAATCAACTAGTTGGGGGTTTGAGAGAGTGGATGGTGTTTTTGTTATGGTAACATGAATCAAGAAGGAGAAGAAATATTGAATTTTGTTATTTTTTATGACCTTATGATTGCTAATAGCTTATTTAGAAAGAGACAATCACATTTTATTATTTTCAGTAGTGACCATCATTCTAGCCATATCGATTTTGTCCTTATTAGAAGAGACGACAAACAATTTTGTGTAGATGGCAAAGTCATACCTGGTGAATGTGTCGCCTCATAACACCAACTTTTGATATTCGTGTTTCGTCTTCAGGTGTTTAAGGATAAATGAGATAAGATGAATTGGACCAAATGGTGGAAGCTCAAAAGAGACTCCTCACAAGTGTTTAAGAATAAAGTGGTGGGAGAAGGGGCTTTGAATATGGAAGGAGAAGCAAATGACATGTGGGATGAGATGATAACATGCATTTAGAAAGTGGCTACTGAGGTGTTTAGGATAACAAAAGAAAAATATACGTGAATCAAAAGATTCGTGGTGGTGGAATAGTGTACAAAAGGCTATCAAAAAGAAGGATTGCGACAAATGCTTGCATCATCATAGGAGCGAGGACAACCTACAAAAGTAAAAAATGACAAATAAGACCGCAAAGAGATCAATGAGTGAAGCAAAATGTCGGACGCATGAAGATCTTTATCAACAGCTAAGTATGAAGGAGGGTCAAAAAAAACGTCTACATGAGAGCCAAGTTTCGCGAGAGGAAGACAAGAGATTTCAACCAAGTTAAAAGTATCAAGGATGAGAATGATGGACTTTTGGTGAAGGATGACGAGATAAAAAATAAATGAAGAGAATACTTCGATAAGTTTTCAACGAAGAAATTAATAGCTCTTGGATCGAGCTGATAGACCTTTTTAACGATTTGTTTGGAGAATGGAATAGTCTGAGATAAAGAGACCTAAAACGGATGAAAACAAACAAATCGGTAGGGCGTGATGACTGATGACATCTCATTAAGGTGTGGGGATGCCACGGAGATGCAAGGATAACATGACTAACTAAGCTGTTTAATAATATTTCCCAATCAAACGAGATGCCAGATGAGTGAAGGAGAAACATTTTAGTTTCAATCTTCAAGAATAAAGAGATATTCAAAGTTGTACAAATTATAGAAAAATTAAGCTTATGAGTCATATAATGAAGCTTTGAGGGAGAGTCTTCAAATATCGTTTGAGAAGATTGACAAGTTTTTTTAAAAAAATCAATTTGGTTTCATGCTTGAAAGGTCAACCACAGAGATGATTTTATTGATATGACAACTTAAGGAGAGATTTAGGGAGCAAAAGAAAGATTCACATGGTATTTATCGGTTTGAAAAAGCTTATGATAAAGTACCGAGAAATGTTATGTGGTGAAGGTTAAAAACGAAGAAGGTTCCAACGAAGTACATTACTTTTATTAAGTATATATACGATGAGGTTGCAGCTAATGCTAGAGCATGTGATGATGAAATCATTGACTTTCCCATTAATATAGGATTACGTCAATGGTCTGCTTTGAACCTCTATATTTTTGCCTTAGTGATGGATGAAGCCACAAAGAGTATACAAGATGAGATTTCTTGTGTATGCTCTTTGCCGATGATGTGAAAATTGATGGAAATATGATAGGGGTTAATAGACGGCTGGAATTGTAGAGGAATACTTTAGAATCGAAGGGTTTCAGGCTTAACAAAACCAAAAGAGTACATGAAGTGTGAGATCAGCGGTGTCATGTCAGAGGATTGAGAGGCCATCCTAGACAGACAAGTAGTGCACAAAAAGGAATTCTTTCGGTATTTAGGATTTATGTTGCAATTTGATGGTGAGATTGATGAAGATGCTAGTATTAGAATTTGAGCAGGATGAGTGAGATGATGATTAGCATTTGACATTCTCAATGTCAGAAAATTTCACACAAGCTTAAAGGAAAGTTCTACAGAATGACTATTAGGCATGCAATGTTATATAACGTAGAATGTTGACTGGCTAAAAGGCAACATGTTCAAAAGATAAGTGGAGCAAAGATGCATATGCCGCGATGGAGCTGGGGAAATACCAGACAGAACCGAATTAGAAATGATGCTATTTAGGACAAACTTGGAGTTGCATCAATTGAAGGGAAGCTAGTTCAATACCGTTTAAGATGGCTTGAACATCTCTAACGAATACCTCATGATGCATTCGTGCACGTTGAAATTATAGGCCGCACTAAATGCTCAAAGAAAGGTAGAAATGACAAGGTTGTCATGGGAGGAAGTAGTAAAAAGACATTTGAGAAAACGAAATTAATCCGAAGAGCTGGTGTCGAACATGAACGCATGGAAGTTAGCGATCTATGTGCTTGGATCTTGAATTTTTGGTTAGTTTAGTGGGTGTTATAAGATTTGGATTAGAGAACTAGTGAATAAGAGTATAATACCGTTGACCCGTCTTTTTACAAGGCAGTCACATAATGAATTCCCGACTATCGAAGTGCTCTCTAGACTTAGGCATAGCTAGTGTTGTTAATTTCCTACACGACCCGAAACCCACACGGAAATTAGCAGGTTAACCCGATCCGTTTAGTTGGTGGGTCATTTTCGGATCAACCCGAATTTGACCCTTTTATAAACGGATGAGTTTAGGGTTGATCCGCTAACCGATTTTGACCCGTCAAACCCGATTATATGTTGTATCTCTTCCATACTATTAGTCTTTTATGTATGCTGTTAGTGTTAGACTTTTATGTATGCAGTAATCAGTATGCTCATATATTCTTGTGTAAGCTGTTATATTTTACTAATATATTCTTGTATGGTGTTAGTTATATTTTACTTATACCAATCGTGTCTCTTCCAAACCGTTGGTCTTTTATGTATGCAGTATGCTCGTATGTTCTTATGTATGGAGAATGATTTTTGGATATGGTAATTTCATGCTTTAGATATGTGCTGCCTATTGGTGATTTTGTAACTTGTTGGTGATTTTGTAACTTGCTTCCTGTTGGTTGTTGGTAATTATATAATAGTGTCTGTTAGTGATTTGGTTCTTTTGCTGTTTATATTAGTAGACAATATTTGCCAATGGGTCAAACAAATAAACTTGACCCGACACGACCCGACACAACCCATTTAGTTAAATGGGTTACACGGGTTGGGTCGGGTCAACCCGTTTATAAACGGGTCGGGTTAGAGTTGAGAAAAAAATAATCCGTTTAATAAACAGGTTAACTCGACCCGTTTATAAATTAAGCTGAACCCGAGTTGACCTGGCCCGAGTTGACCCGACCCGAGTTGACCCGACCCGACACAACCCATTGACAGCCCTAGGCATAGCTTAGCTCAGCCCGAATCTACTTGATTGCAGTGATGAAGCTCTCAAAGATATGGATATACGAAGGTTGGGTTTCGGGTCGGTGAAGCCGGTTCGACCTTCCCCCATAACACCTCATTTCGGTTCGACGTTCTCGGATCAACGAAGTCTGTTCGATATGCTCGGCTTGATGTGCCACATCATCACCATCACCTAGTACAACTTCAGATCGATATGCCCGGTTTGACTATGTCGATCTGGAGTATGCGGAGCCGGAGTCTGATATTTTCTGGAGACTTAATCAATCACCTGAACGTGATCCACTTATTACGTCGCATACTCCAGATCGGATGCCACGTGTCTTGGTTGAGCCGGATTCATGTACATCTATAAATATGCCCTCATGGCCTCATTTTCAAGGATCAAACTCTTCTTCTTTGGCATACACGCAAGGACATTGCTACCATCAAAATACTTCCTATTTCTCCACTTTCTTTCATAAAAATTTAACTGTATTGTAACCATACAGTATAATAAAAGATAGATTACACTAAATGGACGTAGGCTTAATCGCCGAACCACTATAATATCTCTTGTGTCCCCTTTATTTCCTGCATTCTGTGATTGAACATTACGGTGATTTGTGATATTTCTGTGATTTGGGCGTTGAATTCAGAAAAACTAAATTCTGTGTCAACATATTGACGTGTAGGGAAGAGGGGCCAACAACTTGAATTTCTGGCTTAAAGGAAACAAATTCTTCAATGATACGAAAATGGTGAAAAAAAAGGATGTAACTTTCACCCGTACTGAAGGCGTTGGAAATGATGGAAGTTAGGAGGCTTCCACTGCTGGTCATCCCTCCACCTTTTTGACCTGTGATGAGATGGATGAAATTATTAAGGGTTTGCAATCCCGCATGGAGCGGCAAGATGAACTCCTCTGCAAGCAAGAGGAGATGATGAATAGCTTCTTCGCTAGATTAACGAATCTGAAAGGGCAAGAGGCCAAAACTTAGTCGCTGGGGCACGACCTAGCAACACAATAACATCTCAAGCACAAACTTTGATGCAACCCCACTTGACATTTCCGGCTCGGCCTAGCAAGGATGCCGAACCGAGCATAGCAGGGGATAACCGCCCTAGAGACGATGAAGTAAATCATGCCGTTTCGATTCAAAACATATTAAATAATGATACTGAAAACGTGGCTCGACCACACATGTCTCAGAGAGTGAATGATGCAGCAACACCAGGAGTTCAACTCGACTATGCTGAGCCGACCCGATTTGACTATGTCTAACGGATCCCAGGGGAATGTACGAACTAACCTCAGATGCCACGAACAGGCGTAATCTACTACAAGATTACACGTTGAAGGCACCAACGTTAGATTGGATGAATGACACCAACTGTTTGGAAACGAAAATCGAATCGCTGATGTGATTCGATGTTTTACAAGAGGCAAGGCATCTCAGACTGACATGGATGTGATAATCACAACCCCTTCACCCAAGCTATCCGACATTCTGGAAATCTGCTAGATTCCAAGTTGCCCGTATTGGAAGCTTATGATGGTAGGAAGGATCCTACCGTGCACCTGATGCGCTATATGCACGATAAAGAAGTATTATCGATGTCAGAGAACGTCATGGCTAAATGATTTCCTCTCTACTTGATTGATATTGTTGCTGTGTGGTTTAGGCAACTGGAATCGGAATTGATCAATAGCTAGAATGCTTTGGTTGTGCGCTTTGCAATGAGGCGACAACGTCGGTAAATCGATCAAAACCATTCATGGTGCTAATGGCTGTTGTATCCAGCGTCTTGGGTAAGTTAGATTTTAAGATTTCTTTGCAACGGGATCCACCAAGAGACCTTGGGGAATTCTATTTCGAAGCAAATAGATTTCTATGAGAAGAAGATGCTAGAGTCGAGAAGTATGTTCTCGAAGTTAATTCGACCAACGGCGGAGGACCGACCGGATCTGGAAAAGACAAAGATAAAGGTAAAAGAAAAGCTCTGGCTAAGAATGATCAAAATGTTCATCCACGAAGAGAGCCTAAATTCTCCAGCTACACTGAATTCAATACCTCACCAGAGGACATCTACTTGGAAATGCATGAGATTGCTCCTTTCAAGAAGCCTCCCAGGACGGAGTTCACACAGAAAGAGCAAGAGTCTGGAAAGCACTGCCTATTTCATGAAATCGATGGTCATGCGACGAGCAAGTGCAGACATCTGCTAGACATAGTCGAAGAACGTGTCAGAAGTGGAGAACTGGTACACTATGTCAAAAATCGAACTACACCGACGGAACATGTGCAACCATCTCCTACTGCTCCTCGGAGAGGGAACGGGCCTGGATCGGGCTCACATCGATTGATTATCAATTGACCTTGGATTTCTTGGATATTTGCTTTCTTTTGTTTTAGGATTTTTGGATGGCGACGTCTACCTATCCATGTACGGGAACCAGAGAGATTCTTAAGCATGCTCTTTGTAGACAACAAACCATCCTCCTTCTTTGTAATAAGAAATGGTTAAATTGACTTACGTATGTACGAGATTAAGATTTAATTCCAGGAGTGCTCTGCATCCAACGATAAACCGTTATATCATGTTTGATTATGTAATGATTATGATCTTAATAAATGGATTTTCAAACATTGACTTTGTTTGAAGGATTGTGCTATCTTGTCAGGACTTGGCAAGATTATTTAATCATGGATTTCCAAACATGTACTATGTTTGAGGAACTCAGTTGTCTTGTTAGGACTGGGCTAGATCACTTGGTCATGGCCTGGGTACGGACCATACTCAATTTAGCCTGAAGGGTTGGACTGTCTTGTCAGGACTTGGCAAGATAATTCAATCGTAACTCGAGTTTGGACTATACTCGGTATGGATTTCCAAGCAATGATTATACTTGAAAAGAATGAACGGTTTTGTCAGGACTTGGCAATAAAGTTCACTTTGTTTATTTGCTGTATGGTTTATACTCATATTGGCTAGGCCCGAAGAGGCCATTTATTTCTTTGATTTGGATTTCTCTCTTATTACGTTTCGGAGAGATCGTTGGATTATATGGATTTTCCAGTATATTACAATTCGGAAAGATCGTCAGATTCTCTTAGTTTTATGTTATAATATGATCCAAAGTGATCATGATTTCTAGTTACGATCCGGAGAGATTGTGAGATTTTATTGGGGTTCTGAATTTCTGATTATTTATTAATATGATCCAGAGTGATCATGGTTTTTCGTTTAATACAATCCGGAGTGATCGTGGCCTTCTAGTAATTCAATCTGGAGTGATTGTGGTTTTCTATAAATATGGTCCGACGCGAGCATGAATTTTTGGTTTTCTATATATTACGATCCATCGCAATCATGGATTTCTGGTCTTTGAATAATTGGATTTTTTTGGCTTAGTATGGACTTTTGGATTTTCCGAAACACGTCTTCCACAACAATACATGTTTCTCGGGGAGGGGGGAGGTGTTGACCCGTCCTTTTACAAGGCAGTCACATATTGGATTTTTGAATACCGGAGTGCTCAGGACTTGAAATGGGCTTAAGTGAGTCTGGATCTACTTGATTACAGTGGCAAAGCTCTCAAAGATATGAATATATGAAGGTTAGATTTCGGATCGGTGAATCCGGTTCGACCTTCCCCCACAACACCTCATTTT
Source organism: Allium sativum (assembly GCA_030737875.1). Classification (NCBI taxonomy): domain Eukaryota; kingdom Viridiplantae; phylum Streptophyta; class Magnoliopsida; order Asparagales; family Amaryllidaceae; genus Allium; species Allium sativum. Next base: position 132,897,979 of record CM060916.1, on the reverse strand, counting down.
GGTTCGACATTCTTGGATCGTGAAGTCGGTTTGATATACTCAGCTTGATGTGCCACGTCATCATCATCACATAGTACAACTATGAATCGATATTCCCGGTTCGACTATGTCGAACTAGAGTATGCGGAGCCGAACTCTGATATTTTTTGGAGACTTATTCAATCACTTGAACGTGATCCACAATTATGCCGCGAACTTCAGATCGGATTTCACGTGTCTTGGCCGAGTCGGATTCATGCAAATCTATGAAGTGAAAATTAGACACACATCCCTAAAACCAAACTTAATACAAACGACATTCCCTGTTAGTTTCTATGCAAAGTGGGTCCTTGTTTTGGCACATACGTGTTTTTCCAGAAATAAATGTGCTGCTTGAAAACAATATTTAAAAAATCGCAAATATTCCCAAATGCAACCTGATTTTTTTTTTTGGCATACATCTCGGCATTTATCTGGGTGAATATAAGCTTACATATTCAGTATTAATGCATAGACGTTGCATATAAAGATGAACTAATATGCATGGGCTACAAATTGTTGCTGACATATATGCATTTATTCTGTATTATATGCTGAAATGTATGCATAAAAATTAAAACGGATGAAGGCTTATGAATATGTGCTAACATGTATGCATTTATTGCTTATAAATATTGAAATGTATGCATAAAAGGCGTATACTTGAAAAAACAAGCCAATATTGAATTAATACATCAAACGATGCATTTATTGCATTATTACTGCTTACATTTCTGCATTTATACTACAGTTTGATGCATAACTACAATTTATGCAGAAATATATGCATAAATTGCAAATAAATGCATCGTTTGATGCAATATACTGCAGTTTCGCTGTTTTTTTTCGTTTTTGAATTGTTTTTTGGTAGTTTTAACACCTGAATATGTTGACGATTAGTTGTTATATTTAATTATGAATTTATGTGATTTTTTTGATGATTTATGGAAAATAGAGATGTAATTTATAAAAAATTAAGGGAGGGATGTGAGCCAAACTTAACCATCTATGAATATTTTTCCTAGAGCCTCATTTTCAAGGACTAAACTCTTCTTCTTTGGCATACTCACAAGGACATTGTTGCCATCAAAATATTTACTATTTCTCCACTTTCTTTCATGGAAATTTAACTGTGTTGTAATTATGCAATATAATAAAAGATAGATTGCACTAAATGAATGTAGGCCTTATTGTCGAACCATTATAAAATCTCTTGTGTCCATTGTTATCATGGCGACCGACTAGTCGCGACTAGTCGTCGACTAGTCGGTCAGTTGGTCCTAAGTCATCGACTAGGACTGTCGACATGAAATTTGTCAATATGTCGGTCGACTTGATCGACAAGGAGCGACTAGTCGCGACTAGTCAGTCGACTAGCGGTCGACTTAACCGACTAGTTCCAAATTTGGGCCCAAAACCAAAAATAAAAATAAAAAAATTAAACAGGTCAGAAAACCCGTAATTCTGAACCAGAAATCAAGCAAAAAATTGGTTATTTTATAATAAATACCTAAATTTTGTGAGACACAGCAGCACATGCAATGCATTGAAGCCAGTTGCTCTAGTTTTGAACCAAGATGGGACACACTTATACACGAAAATGGAAGAGTACCCACATTATTTTGAAATGTGGGACTGACACAACTCAACTTTGCTCAAAATTGTTCATTTTAGCTGCATATTGGTATGTGTATGTCTACGGTTCTTACGGTTCGACCGGTCCAACCATCAAAACCTCCGACCTTGAGCTTCCACGGTTTAACTAGCGGCACGGTTTATAAAACTATGGTTACTACATGTTTAAATTTTTATGCACATGTTTGAATTTTTATGCATATGTATATATTTATTTATTTATCGACTAGTCTCGACTAGTTTACGACTAGTCCACTAGTCGACTAATTGGACCTCCGTCGACTCGACTCGACTTACTGCCGTGATAACCATGCTTGTGTCCCTTTTTTTCTGTATTCTATGATTGAATATTACTGTGATATGTGATATTTCTGTGATTTGGGTGTTGAATTCAGAAGAACCAAATTCTATGTCAACCAATATGTACGTTGATATTCAACATTTATTAATACTAGTACCATTATCATTATTACTATTAGTTTTGATTCATTCATTATTATTGCTATTATTATTTGTTTAATTATCTTACTTATTTCTATTTTCTTTTAATTTATGTTTTCACTGTTAAATTTTTTATTGCTATTTTTACCTTTAAATTGACTTTATCATTTAGTTTTTGGTTTCATCTCTTTCCAATCCTAGTTTGTTTGGAATTAATGACTTATTAGTTGTTGTTGTTCTAAATGGTGAAGCTAGGCTTTTTCTCCATTGGCGGCACAATTGATGCTGAATGTTTCACGAATAAAAAAACAATGCTCAAGAGTATCTTCAAGAGTGATGATATGTTGTATTGATGATGGGTTAATGGACCGAATAATTTGTTTATAACTCACCGTGAAGTACTAATGTTTACAACTGTCTGTGAATGCTATCAAAACATAAATTTGACCTAGTTAAGATTTTGTTTAGAAAAACGTGGGGCTACACTAGGTTCAAAGGGGAGCTGGCTTCGACCTCGATGACAAATATTTGGTTTTGAATTGTAGTTGTTAAATTATGATCAAACTAAAAAATATTTAAAATTGTTATAATTATTTATTATTCTTTAAAGTATTTGAATTGAGAGTTGAATTGGAGTTCAAATTTCGGACTCATCTGAAAGAAATGAGTAGTTTAAGATGATGAGAACCAGTTTGGGAAGAAGAACTGGGTGGCGGACGCCCTTTTTTGACGTGATGTAGCTTCTAAACAAAATCTTATACTAATAGCAATATTGTATTAACTTAACAGATAACATAGTCCTCACTAACAACATTATTATACTGACAAATAACAAAGTTTAGAGTTGGTTTACAGATGTGCACATGCGCAAAAGTATATATATTTATGCATAAACATTTTTCAACCTTACTCCTAGGTTAATCCATCTGTTACAGATATGCCTCAAAGCAATAGTGATTCTGCCCCGATGCTTTAGTTAGTGACTTGAGTTATGAAATGGAATGAAAATTTGTATAAAAGGAGCAAAACAAGGTTATCTATTTAGATAGAGGAATGAAATATTTCCCTGGTAGAGGATAATTATTTTTAATAATGGAGGGTTTCTTTTTTTTTTTTTTTTTTTTTTTTTTTTTTTTTTAGTTTTTTGCTATCCATCCCCACACAAAATAGTAAGAGATCAAAAACTGATTGGAGCATAAAATTAATTTTAGGGTTAAAATGTATTTATGAAAAACAAATTGGTTTTTTGACATTTTCGCAATTTGAAGTCAATTTAGGTCATAAATCTGCTAAAACTGTATTTTTTTACCCACCTATATACTCTTGTAGTTCTTATTTATTTATTTTCCTTTTTTCCTTGGGGGTAGGATAATGATATATTACATACCTATATCATTCTTTACCGCTTCATTTGTGTTTATTCGTGCACATTTCTTTGTGAAATTCGTCATTTTCAGCTATTTGTCAATTGTACGATGAATATGTTTCATCAAATGCTAGTCCTCTTTCATTTTTTAACAGATGGTGGAAGGACGCCCTTTATTTCCAAACTTAATCCTCGGCAGCACAAATTTGAGCATACCGAATTCTGAACCGAAGTTCAAGCTAAGCCGGTGCTCTTCTAGGATTCAACAGTAGGTCAAATAATGAGTCACTTATAGCATTATTTACATGCTCAAATGTCAGCGCAAAACCCTTTACATTGGTTTAGACAATACAAAATAGAATGCCAAATCAAGAATAAAACTCTTTGCATAGGTTAAGTCATTACAAAATAGTATGCCAAATTAAGAACTGGCAATTCTGAGAGAGGCTTCACGGTATATGTGAGAATGATGAGAAATGTGCATGTACGCTGCGTGGCCCCATAGTATGCACTGACATGCATTTTCAATGATGCAGGTTAATAAAAGATTGCCTGAAAGGAGAAAATGATCTGAGACCAACATTTGATGCTGTCATTGAAATCCTGGAAGAAGATTTATCGAGTTTAGCCAAGCCTGGTTGTCGTCATGTCTGTTAATATTGTTTCCTTCACAAGGTACTTTAGACCACTGATGCAAATTTTGTCTAATGTTTGCATATTTATGAAAAAGCTTTACATATCAGGAGCTGAATGTATCTTGATACCGTTGTTTATTATTGCTTTACTAGTAGTGAAACTCTACACATTTTGGAGTTGCTCTATTTTACTTGTTTGTTCCAGACATGCTGTATTCTTTCTGTAATTTATTTCCGGGAGGGAAAATGCTGTTGCACCCGAAATCTGCATTTCTGTTGTCAGTGCGGCTTAAGTGGCAAATTTAGATTTGCCACTTAAGTCAACAATTAAGGCTGTAGGGGGCAGATTTACAAAAATAGCCCCCCGATATCAATGGAAGGGCAATTTTCGGGTGAAGCAAGGTATATTTTCACCCGGGACACCCAGGTATATTTTCACCCGGGCAGAATAGCATGGTCCTTCCGGGAGTTGCTCTATTTTATAGTACCATCCGTATACGTTCTGTGTACCATAGGAGCATAACACGCTTCTTCTGCTTTCAGTTTTTTTTTTAATGATATATATATATATATATATATATATATATATATATATATATATATATATATATATATATACATATGGCGAACGTTCAATGACACCCCAAATAGTGCAGCATCCCTAAATGCTCCCTGATTTCAACCACGCATTCCGTTTCTCTCCCTACATTACTTCTCTTTCTTTTCACTAACATAATTTATAATAAAAGAGAGGTGGAGAGAGGGGGGCAATTAGAGTGCTCACTATTTTGGATATATATATATATATATATATATATATATAGGTTCAGTGGCACCCCAAATCAGTGGCGGACCCACATATGAATTAAGGTGGGGCAAAAATTATTCTTTCCCCCCAAAAATAATGGAAGAAAACAAACGCTCTGACAAAATGCCTGAAAAGTAATAATTCTTCGTGGATAATACTTGCAGTTTGTATATAATGCGAGAAGAAATGATAGCTGAACAGCACAAAAGGAGGTCACATGGGGCATACTTCTCATTTTAGTAGACTTGGTCCATGTTAGAAAAGCATTACTTGTTTAATATAAATGAGTTCGAAATCAGGGGGCTTTTGGAGTGCTCCATTTTTGGGGTGTCAGGAACGCTTGCCATATATATATATATATATATATATATATATATATATATATATAAGGAAAGTTCTGGTGTATCCCTATTTTGCAGCACCCTTTTAACACTCTTACCCTACAGTGAACTATACTAATTCAAAATCAACAAGGTTTTGCTGATGTTCAATCCACATATATGTTATCATCTATCCAAAATTTGAGTTCATTCCGAGAATAATATGTGGTGGATATCATGTGGCATTTGGGGAGTTGTCGATCTCTTGCCTATATATATATATATATATATATATATATATATATATATAAAAGGCAGGTTCAATGACACCCGAAATAGTGGAGCACTCTTTGGCCTTCATATTTTCCACCGCACATTTTCTTCCTCTCTCCTTCCACTCATTCTCTCATCTCCCACTCACTTTCTTTAATATAAATGAAAGGTGGAAATTAGAGGGCATTTGAGGTGCTTCATTTTTGGGATGCAACCGAACGCTTACATATATATAATTATAGAATAGAAAGCAGAGAATGCTACAGTGGAAGTGCTATAGTAGAGAACCACTATACAAGTTTTTATAGACTTTTGCTTTTGTTGTTGGTGCTAGAGGTAGGAGTTCAGTCCTTTAGTGGAGATAGCGTACGCTAAGAGCCATTACTAAAAAATGGAGGTGAAATCCAGGATTTTTCAAAATTTAGCAATCATTCCCTTTTATGTAGCTTTGGGTTTGCTCGTCAAGTTTTCAAGGATTTCAAGACTTTTGTGACGGGTTATCAAAAAAGAATTTGGCTCATTTACCCAACCCATTTATCTAAAGTAAATGGATTGGGTGGAACCCATTAAGACAAACTGGTTTGTTTGGATAAACCCATTTAAGCTATTAGTTAATTTATTTAGATGAGTAGTGCCCATTTCTTTACATTCACCCATTTATCCAATAAAAAAAGGCGTTTGCCATCACTTCTCCAACAAAAATTAAAATTAGGACTCGTTTGACAAACAAAAGCAAAACGACTTTTACTTATTTCAAAAAATCTTTTGCTTTTAGAAAGTAAATAAGTAAATAAGAGGATATCTGGAAAACTTTTGACAAGTCGTCAAAATTGAAAAAAAAAAAGTTTAGAAATTCAAATGTAAAATTTTGAAAATTTAAATTGTAAAAAATTCAAATTTGGAAATTTGAAATTTTAAAGTTTAAAATTTGAAGATTTTAAATTTCAAATATTTTAAAGTTCCAAACTTTGAAAATTTGAAAACTTCAAATTTTAACATTTGAATTTGAAATTTTGAAATTTGAAAATTTAAATTTTCAAATTTAAAATTTGAACTTTGGGAACTTTTGAAAATTTAAAATTTAAAATATGAATTTTGAAAGATGAACTTTGAAATTTGAAATTTTGAATATTTGAAAATTTAAAATTTTGAATTTTGAAAATTTAAAATTTTGAAATTTGACTATAAACTGCCTCCGAAACATGTTAAGGGTGTAATTATTATGTTTGTCTTTAAGAATGTTTGATTTACATGTTTTAGTCACAATGTGAAGAATTTTTGTTAAATATGGGTTCAATGGGTCGTGCTTACCTGTTAAATTAGCAGATTGGGTTATGTCTTGTCTATTTAACAAATGAGTTTATTGGGCCAGTTAGTTTTTGCATTAAATGAGTTTGGTTAATTTTTCAACTAACTCATTTATACCCAATCCAACCTATTTGACCCCCTTATAATTGTGACTACTGCTGGTCAAAGCTACGATGAGCAATAAAAATCCAGGTATGCGAACCTAAACTGACGATGTGTCTCGAGTTTGGTCTAGATGATGAAAATACCATAAAAACTTGATTAAAAGCTCTAACTTGATTCATTCTAATTGGCCTGACCAAAAAGTATTATATATGTACGAGATAGGATCAAGAGCACCCAAATAGTGCAGCATCGCTTAAGCCTTCCTGATTTCCACCACATATCCCGATATCTCTCTCTTCACACTAACCCACTCTCTCTCACTAACTTATTTTACTATAAATGAGCGGTGAAAATAAGAGGGGCTAAAGGGGTGCTCCTTTTTTTGGGGTGCTGTTAAACACTCTTTATATATATATATATATATATGTGTGTGTGTGTGTGTGTGTGTGTGTGTGTTTATGTATGTGTATGTATGTATATGTATATGTATATGTACAGCGTTGTTATCCTGGCATATCTAAGTCGACTTAGTCTGACCCGAACTGAACCTTTATATCTAAGTCGACTTGGTCCATGTTAGAAAAGCATTACTTGTTTAGTGTTGGAGGACAACATATTATTACAAATTCAATATTTATAATATGTGATTCTTTAACATGGCATTAGATCATGTTTAATTTGTGTGTGTTTTTAACTTCTACATTTTTATCAAGTCCTCCAATATAAATATCCACATATTTAGCTCATGATACGACATACATTAGCAGCGTGTGTTAGGATTAGTTTCACATTGAACCGTTTATAAAATTCTATATAAACACTAAGAAACTACTCTTCACATCGTTATGTGATACTAATCTACTACATCAAATGTGTGGAGGTGTATTCGAATTAGTCCCACGTTGGGATATATACCAAATAATTTTATATAAATGCCACGAAACTATGTTTCACATCTTAGTTCTATGATAATATATGATGTTGTAATAGTAAAAAGCAAAACATGATTGGGTCCTGGCCTAACTCAAAGGTTGTAATTAGTAATTACCACCTGTAATCGAGGTGATCGAGTCCTGGTCCGACTCAAAGAGTATAATTGCCACCGTTAATGGCGATAATGGAGTCCAGAGAGGCTAAGAGAAAGCGTCCAAATTCATCCCTTAAAACCTGAATTGCCAAATGATTGGCCCCAACAAATGATTTTTGCTTGAAAATCCAAGGGCCAATTCAGAGTTTTGAATTGGCATAGGCACTGATTTAATTAGCGTCCTTAGCGAACACGCTGATTAAATCAGCGTCCTAATTAAGAACACTGATTTGTTGAGCGCCCTTAGCCTAATGACTCCAAAGCCCGTTCCCACGAAGCGGCTCTTCCGAAGGCCTTTATTGGCTCTATTTCCCCAATCGACTTTATTTTTGCTCATTAATACTATTCTCCATGCTTCAAAATTATACTACACTTTCTCTTTCTTCTTCTTAATACACTTAATGCAACACAAAAGCGAACGACTTCACTGTTTGGAAATTTTACACATCCAGCGAACTTCAGAAGCTATGTTTTCCAAAGACGACACTGTAACCCGTCAAATTACTCATCCGAGCAAGCAATCTACTGTTTCATGATGTAGTGAGGAGGACTATGATCTATGCAATATCTACTGCCACTATTCAAAGGATACAATTATGAGCAACGACCAATCAGGTGGTAAGTTTTGGAAAATAATAATGAATATCTTCAACATCAAGCATTCCGGAAGCACATGTACGTTGTTGGCAGTCTAGGGCCGAGCCGAAAAATAAATAAATCATCAAACTTTGTTTTACAAATCATACATTTACAAAATAAATTAAGTTAATCCTAGTGGAATAGAAGGCGAGGAACATTTGGTATGTTTTTATTTTATATGTTTGTTAGTAAGTTGACTATAGTTTATTTTTGAATTGGAAAATTTTTTATTACCAGAAAAATTGGCAAACAAGGAGTTCGATAAGCTATTCTCAAGAGAAGATGGTGCAAAAAGACCATATCATTATTAGTTTCCGAATTGTTGTGATCTTCTTACCAGATAACTAAAAAGGAAATCTGATAATGCTGAGAGCTTCCGCAATATTCAAATTTCCTCAAAAGGAAAGAAAAAAAGCTTCAAAATCAACTTATCCGTCTAGTGCAGGAGAGTCATTTGGAAAGGATTAGTTAAAGGGAGAAATGAAGTAAATGGGATTAGTCAAAGACCCAGCGAAGATTATAGACTGATGGGCATCAAAGTTGCAAAGAGAAAGAACAAAGTTGATGTTATCGTGGATGTTAAAGTCGTAACTGCACATGAAATTCACGAAAGAAGACATCAAGGCAGAAGTTTACTACCTCGATAGAAAATAGGTGTAATGAGTAGGTTTGCAGAAATTAAACAGCGGAAGTTGCAAGTTAAGCACAAAAGTTAGTTAAAGAACGACAAAGACAGGAGCAAGCAATAAAAGACAAAGATTTGAGGGGAGTAAGTGAATTTCAAACACAATGTTGGATGGAGATCCAAAAGCAAGTCCTTATTTCAAAGTTTCTTCAAATGTAGTTCGTCTTATTATTAGTGATATAGTAATTGTATTATTGTTAATGGGCTGTTTATTTGACTTAATTTGCTAGTTCTACTATTAGCTCTTAATTTTAGTTTCATTTATATAAATTGTTAAACTAACTTAAATAACATCTTCAAGAAAATGACATTCTTCCTTAATATAGTACTACATCACAAATACAACATAACTTCGTACAAATATAATAAACATATTACGATTAGAACTAAGAATCGTCAAAATGATTTTATATATGGTTAATATAAGATCTTTTTGTAGTCCATTGTGTATTTGTACGTCTCTAAATGAATGTTCGCAGTCAAGATGAATATCGAAAACTTCTTCTTTATAAGGATATAGTCTCGGAATATATCTAGCGGATAGGACGCACCTTCATACTCAAAGTATCTTTGTCCTTCATCCATGTCTCTCGTGTTTCAGTTATCATGTTGTAGAGAATAATGCAGGCAACAATGCAGATAATTATGATTATTGACATTTTCCCCTATACCACAAACGATAAGGGTTACCGATCATTGCTAATCTAGACTGTAAGATGCCAAAGGCTCTTTCTATGTCTTTTTTCCCTCCTGCATCGTACCAAAATTTTCTTATTTTGGTGATACTAGATTCAGATTTGTTTTAACAATAGTGCTTCCTTTTGGATAAATGCCATCATTGAGGTAATAACCATGCTTATATGTGTTTTGTCCAAGAGTGAATGTTACTGGAGATACCTGACCCTGAGCTATATCAATAAACATGTGTGATCTTTCACTAACATTTAACTCATTATTAGAACATGACATTTCAAAGAAAGCATGTCAAATCCAAAAATTGTAAGAAGCTATGGCTTTGAGAATGATAGTCAGTCTTTGTGACACCCTACATCCCTTAACTTACCCCTAATGAGTTATACCGAGAAATGTAGAGCATCTAGGTATAATAAAACTTTTACAAGAGGCTAAGATTCACAAGACATAAAAATAAATAGCAACAGAAACATTCAAAACAAACTCTTTTATTAACTTTCGAAATAACAACATTTAAAAAAAAATCATCATAAAATGCCTTACAATCCCAATCTCTCAACTTCTTATCAGAGTACATCATAAAAAAAATATCCCCACTCAAATCCAACATAACCAAATCAGATGAAATAACAAAGATGAAGCGAATGCATTATAAAAGAGAAGATATAACTCCAAGAAATACTATCCCAATTACGTATGTCACGCACTATCCTGTGAGTCTAGTAGGGGAAAAAGAATGGAGAATGGATCAGATATAAAAGTCTAGTGAATAGAAATTGACAGCTAGAAAAGAGTAATTAGGAGATAATAGACTTAAGAACAGTTCTAGTGTTACAAAGATTTGGTGTTCATACCTTGCCAAAAAAAAAGATTTGGTGTTCATGATATCTTAGGTTGATTGTTTGCATTGTAATTCCTACTATAGAAGCAAAGTATTGTTAGAAATGATTGCTTCTTCTACCATAATTAGCCTCCTACTCTCTACCATGGTAGTCGACTCCTCTTACATCAAATCGAAATCCGCTCGAACGTGCATCATTGTACAGACCACTTTAAGGCTGTTGTGGTCACTTATTTACTCTCTCTGTATCCGGCCACATATCCATTCAGATGGATAGTTATCTAGCACAAGAACCAACTGTGTCATATTTAATCGATCACACATGCTCGGATATCGCCATTGGGCAATGACTGAGGTCCTTTCTCTATTGGATCACTTAACAACTTCTATCTAACATGCATGTCTGATTGGCCATTGGTGCGGGCCCACCTCTAACAATAACCTAGTTTCACTCCCACCTCAGTTTCTTATGACTGAGTTTTAGCTAGCTATTGGCCACTTATATACCTTTGTTCAACGTGCATATCTGTTCGCCATTGGTGTGGGCCCCCACTATGTTGTTTATTATTATGATATTCTAGTCTTTTTATGTCTTTTCTATTTCATGATAGTCTCTAATTCAAATGCTGTCTTTACCTATCATGAACTAATATCAAATAAGGCTACTGTTTTTCTTTGTTTTCTTCATTATAAGTATGTCATAATTAATCTACAAGTTTCGAAGGCATGCTCTTTTCAGTCCATTTTCTTCTGTTATAGATCTGCATGTGTTTTTGGTCTTCTATGTTTATGCTGCATTTTCAATTAAATACGTGTTACGTGAAAACCGTTGTTTTTCTACTATTTTTTATACAAATTGTATAGGATTTAAAACCACTTTTAAATCTAAAACTGCAGAAATATAAGCCACTTAACACATGTGAAAGGAATGTAAAACAACTATGATTAAACTACAAATTTAAAATATATTATGCTAAATTGTAAAAATAAACTTGTATTAAACTAAAAATAAAATGTAAACCAAAATTGTAAACTAAAACTGTTTTAACCCTATTTCTTTAATTTTTCTAATTCTATTTTTGTAGCTTTCCATTCGCTTATCTTCCTATGTTGATGCCTTGTGGTTTCCCTTGATCCCATTCCTTAGGCCTTCTAATGTTTTATTTATGTTCTCCTTCCTCAAAGAAAATATTCAGTTTTTAAGTTTAACCTTTAAAAAAAGATAGGGAACCTAGTGCGAAAGGAAGAAGAAAGTGTGGAATGAAATGGCTATTAAGGGGCTCTATTTATAGGTGTACTATAGGACCTTGGATTGTAAGATCAAGTTTATTAAATTTGGGTATGTCATTTCATAATCCTAAATCTGACCTTTCTTTTCAAAATTTAACGTGTCACTTTAAACAAAATTTAGATGTCAATCCTCCATACTGTAACACCCCGAAAATTCTATAACTTTGAAATTAACAAATTAAAGTATAATTAATTTGAAATCAAAGAACTAAGGGAAACGGGATACGCCATTGCGTTCGTCTCGGAAAAATACGCGAAATAGAGTCCGAGTTTTCGAAAAACGGAGTCCGTATGAAGAAGATATGGCCTTCGGAAGTTTTTTTAAATTAAGTTTAAAATTCAAACAGAATAAAACAATTAAAAATTCCGAAGCGGGGCCCGATGGGCCAGGGAGGGGAAAGGCCCGCCTGACGCACCCAGGTCGACTGGGCTGTCGACCTGGTCTAACCAGGTCGACAGGCCTGTCGACAGGGCTGTCGACAGGGGTGTCGACCTGGTCCAGAGCCAGGTCGAGCCCAGTCCAACCTGGCTGGCCAGGTTTGTGTTTGGCCGATTTTCTGTGGTCTGCTTTGTCATTAGGGCTAGGTGGCAAGCTCTAATTGGTCTCTCTATCGAATGAATGGCTACGATCAATCCAAGCAACATCAATGGCCCTAATCAGTTCATTACCCCTATAAAAACAACCCTAGACTAACCCTAATCTATTCATTCAAAAATTAAGAACAAAGCCGCCATGTTGCTGGGGAGCGTCTAGGAGTAGCCACCAAATTGGAGAGAAGATTAGGAGGAAAATTCTAAAGCCTAAAGCAATTCAAGCAAATCAAATCAACGCCTACGTCAAAAGGAGTCGCATCTCTAAATTCCTAAATTAGAGAATTCGCCGCAACGATTGTAAGTAGAGTATTATTTTGGTATGAACAAATAATTGTGTTGATATGTATACTTGATTTGTGGCGATAAAATAATTCATATTTGTGCATTGGAATATTGTATACGTTTGGATGTTCTTGAATTATGTTATTCATTATGAAAAACTACATGCGGTAGTTTTATGCAAGTATGACGTTTGGATATTCGTAAAATATGTAATTTATGTTGAAGCTACATGTATGTAGTTGATTAATTGAAATTCATGCAAGTTTGGGATTTTGTTACTATGCCATCTTAATGTGTATTTTTATACAAACATCGTTTTTGTGAAGTAATTGGAATAAGGTTGGGATTATCATAATTCATATGAAATCATATTGAAAAGTTTGGCACCATGATCTATGTATTAAGCCATGTTTTGTACTAGAAACCTATTTGCAAACTTATGAATATGGCTAGGCTATGATCGATATTTCGCATAATTGAAACCATGTTAGGTCTATATTGTTAACAAGAATTATATGATGACATATGTGGTACATGGCTAGGTTAGATTCAAAAATCCCTTTTTGCAAGTTTACATGACTAAAGTAAAAATCATGATTTCATGTTAGAAATATTTATGCCATAGTTATGTGAACAAATTTAACTATACTTATGCCATGCTTACGTTCGACATTATGCCATGCTTATGTTTGACATTATGCCATGCTTATGTTAGAAATATTTATGCCATGCTTATGTTTGACATTATGCCATGCTTATGTTAGAAATATTTATGCCATGCTTATGTTTGACATTATGCCATGCTTATGTTAGAAATATTTATGCCATGCTTATGTTTGACATTATGCCTAAATAAAAATATAGGTTCATGTTGTAGTTAAGCCCATGTGTTAATAGTGATATTCTTAACTTAACTACAAGTTTACATGGTTTGATTCATGTCACTTATGCTTTTAGGATCAAAGTATATGTTACTACTATGCAAGTACACCAGTTTCTATTTTGTAGTTCCAACGTCATATTGCAAGTTCATGCGCTCACAATCCCCTTTTGTGTATGTAATCACGCTTTAAGCCTCTCCTTTTCTCGCATGGCTAAGTTGGGCTTAAAAAGGTTAAGCCCAACATATAAACGAACATATTAAACGGGGGAAAATAACGTTGGGTTAAAAATTACTAATGAATGAAAACATAAAATAGAAGGGCCCAAATTCAAGTATGGGTTGGGCCCATGATTGGTGTAACCTTTACACCATTAACTTAATGGACCGCAAATATTTACATATAAGAAAATAAAGAAGAAAGACAAAATATGTAAATGTAGAACATACGATGTGTTTAACCCGAGGTTGGATTGAGTTGTGATGTAAACCTGCCCGGAACCGCCCGGCTGTCCAGTAGTCACAACAATACCTATCCAATGTGGGAGGTTAAACATGGAGCCCAATAAGGACCCGAGGTTAGACTGAGTTGTGGCGTAAGACTGCCCGGAACCAACCGGCAACAGGCAGCCACAACAATACCTGTCTAATGTGAGAGGTCAGGGCCTTAATAAGACAATTAAGGCTGAGTCAGGATTGTTAGGATTAAGTGAACTAAAGACTTAATCAAAATGGAACATGCTAAACTAAACGGACTGGTGGGGGTTAGGTTAGAAAACACTTAACCAACTTAGCATGTTGGCTAGAGATAGAAAACCTAGTAACGGGGGACCCTTTTCAGCAGTAACCCTAAAAGGTGTATCATGAAACCCTGAAACTAGGCAGGGTGGGGCACGATTACTGGGCTGATTGTAAGAGGTCAAATCGACGGCGGTGGTGTAGCAGTGTAGGTTCTAACGGGGTGCGGGCGTGCACACACTCCGGCGTAGAAAAATAAAGCACTGGGCACCAGTAGCATACCTGTGCATTCTAAGGTTGTGTCGGGCCGCCGCCATGGGACTTGATACACCCCATGGTGGGACCAGCATAGGTAACTACAACATCGGGGGCCGTAAGACACATGTAACTATGCGAGTAGGAGCCGATCATCATAGAATGGATCACATCACCCTGATTATGGGGTGCCAATTGGAAACTAGTTTATATGGGTTCAGAGATTAACATGGGGTACGATAGTATATTCGACCCTAGACAACTTAACCAAGTTTATAGTGCTTTCCCACTTCTTGTTTATACTTATCATACCCAGTTCTTTATTCATAGACAGAATAGTACTAGACTTACTCAGGCTTTATGTCTGACTCTACTTTTCTTTCGTCTTCTTTTCTTCCGTTTCCCCCCCAGGTCCACAGGGAGGGAACACTGCAGCTTGACCAGCCTTAACATCCAGCTTGAAGAAGAGAAATGTATTGCTTGGACCTTTTCGTTTGAAACTATGGCTTTGGACAAACTCTATGGGCTTTTGCAGTTTATCTATGTTTTATTTATGCTTCTTTAAATAATGTAATCAAGACAGATTATGAAAGTGATATGTTATGTTTTTGGAAAAGATGTAAGACAATTATGGTGATGTTGTTGTAGCACGTATTTGCTTTTATGAAATAAAAGTTTGTTGTTTTTCCGCTGCTTACAAATATGTGTTCTTATATCTGTCTTGTATATCTGTGACTTATACTTATAAACCTCCACCAAAATTAGGGCATTCCCT
Source organism: Allium sativum (assembly GCA_030737875.1). Classification (NCBI taxonomy): domain Eukaryota; kingdom Viridiplantae; phylum Streptophyta; class Magnoliopsida; order Asparagales; family Amaryllidaceae; genus Allium; species Allium sativum. Next base: position 132,882,311 of record CM060916.1, on the reverse strand, counting down.
TTGAGAGTGACCCTAACGGAGGTGGGGTGTTTCACTTGGTATCAGAGCATAGGTTTACCAGATAAGATAAAAAGTTTTGAAAAATTATTTTCAAAAAAAAAAAAAAAAGGAAATTTAAAGAAGCATTTTTAAAAGAAAAATATTATTTTATTTTAAAAAGGCAAAGTCCACTCCCCAAAGCCATAGGTACTATCTCTTATCCTTCGTTTTGAATCTATCCTTTTTGTTTCAGCATGTCCCAAGAACTTAACTTGCCGGAAGGGGTGCCAATACCTGGTTGGTTTAGACGGTTCTTAGAAGCAAGGGCCACTCAGCCAGGTCCTACCGTTCCTCCTCCCCCAGCTGAAGGAAATCATCCAGCTGCAGCGGCACCTTTTCCTCCACCTCCTCCTCGGGGAAACACGTTTGCTAAGATATGTAAAGATTTTAAAGCTATGGAGGAAGGGATTTCCATGGAACTGAGTCCTTCGTGGCAGCTAGAAATTGGCTGAAAGAAACGGAGGACCTATTCATCATCTTTGAGGTAGAGGATAGACAAAAAGTACAATTGGCAGTGTGGCTATTGAAGGGCGAGGCTTCCTACTGGTGGGAAGTCACTAATGCTGAAAGACCAGTGGAGACATGGGAGGACTTTAGGGCAAGGTTTGAGACCAAATTTCTCTCAAATGCGGAAAGAAGTTTGCAGTTGGAAAAATTCTTATTTCTTAAGCAAGGGGACAAGACAGTCAGAGAGTATGTGAATCAGTTCGATGAGCTGGCTAGGTTTGGACTTGACCTAGTCAACACCCCGCACAAGAAGGCTCTCCGTTTCGTCAAAGGGTTAAATGAGCCATTACACAGTTTGGCCATGACCCATATACCCATGGGGGCCACGTATGAAAGATTGGTGCAAATGGCATTGCTGAATGAAGAGGATAAGGGCAAGAAGGAGACAAAGGCAGAAAGCTCTCAAGGGAAGAAAGAGGGTTTGCAGCCTAAGAAGACAGACTTTAAGAAAGGCGGGAAAGGCAACAAAGAGAAGAGGAAGTGTAATTTCTGTGCCAAAGTGGGGCACTTAGTAAAGGACTGTCGGAAAAAGAAGGCTAAGGAGAATGGTGGGTGCTTTTCGTGCGGTCAGACAGGCCACAGGGCTAAGGACTGCCCAAAGAAACGAGGACAGGGGCAGGGCGCTGGATCCACCCCAGGGGCACAGGTTCATGTGCTAGAAGCGCCACCATTGCAACAGCGAGGTATAAATACTTCTGTAGAAAGTGTAGTTTATCTTTATGATCACCCCGTTCGCACTTTATTTGATTCTGGCGCATCACACTCCTTTATCTCGTCTGCTTTAGTAGAATCTCTGCACCTAAAAACTAGTATGGTAGAGGACCCCTTAATTGTTTCAAACCCAATTGGGGGCCCAGCTCATTTGTCTATGATCTGTTTGGATTTGAAAATTTCTATTCTAAGTGTAGAATTTCAATGTAGTGCCTTTGTTTTGGGCTTTTCGGGTTATGGTTTGATTTTGGGTATGGATTGGCTATCCAGTAATGGGGCCGTCCTTGATTGTGAGAAAAGGGTTGTTAGGCTCCTAACCCAGCTCGGTAATACTTTGGAAATTTCCTGTAATCCCTCGTATGCGGTTATGCTTAGTTATCTTGAATCGCTAGATGCCTCTGTTGAAAATTTGCAATCAGTTAGAGTGGTCCGGGAATATCCGGATGTCTTCGAAGAGGTGAAGGGCTTGCCTCCGAAGCGGGAAATAGACTTCCGCATATATCTTGTAGATAATGCAAAGCCCGTTGCGTTGCCCGTTAGACACATGGCTCCACGAGAAAGGAAAGAGCTCAGTAAACAGATTAAAGAGCTTCTAGAAAAGGGGTTCATTAGGAGGAGCATTTCAGAATGGGGCGCTCCAGTGGTGTTCGCTACAAAGGCGGATGGTTCACTCCGTCTATGTGTTGACTATAGGGAGCTCAACAAGCTAACGAAAAAGAATAGGCACCCTCTCCCTAGAATTGACGATTTATTTGACCAGCTTGTAGGAGCGTCTGTTTTCTCCCAACTCGATTTAGCAACTGGTTTTCATCAGCTAAGGGTGGCTGAAGATAGCATCGATAAAACGGCATTCAGAACCCCAGACGGCTTCTTTGAATGGCTTGTCATGCCCTTCGGCTTGACAAATGCACCTGCTTACTTCGTGGACCTGATGAGTAGGGTATTTAGAGATTTCCTCAACAAATTCGTAGTGGTCTTCGTAGATGATATCCTTATCTTCTCAAAGAGTGAAGAGGAACATGCTCAGCACTTAAGGGCAATCATGGAAACTTTGCGAGTCCATCAACTAAAAGCCAAATTCTCCAAATGCCACTTTTGGAGAGAAGAGGTGAGGTTCCTTGGGCACATAGTATCCAAACAAGGGTTAGCGGGGGACCCTGCTAAGGTAGTGGCGGTACAGGATTGGAAGACACCAAGGAATGCAACTGAGGTCTGAAGCTTTCTAGGACTGGCAGGTTTCTATCGAAAATTCATAAGGGATTTTGCGAAAATCTCAACTCCGCTCATGAAATTGACTAAGAAGAATCTAGTGTTCAATTGGGATTTGGATTGCGAGTTTGCTTTCCAACGACTGAAAAGGGCTCTCACAACAGCCCCAGTTTTGACACTGCCAGATGGGAGCAAGATGTTCACTGTTTATACGGATGCATGTGGGACAGGGCTAGGCGCCGTCTTAATGCAAGAAGGAAGGGTAGTAGCTTATGGCGGGAGGCAGTTGAAAGTGCACGAAAAGAACTACCCAACCCACGATCTTGAGTTAGCCGCCATCGTCTTTGCACTCAAGTCTTGGCGACACTATCTCCTAGGTGAGAAGTTCGAACTTTACACTGACCATAAATCGTTGAAATATCTTTTCTCGCAGAAGGATCTTAACTTGAGGCAACAAAGATGGATGGAGTTTCTTGCCTCGTACGATTTCGAAATCTCCTACACTCCGGGCAAAGGCAACGTAGTGGCAGACGCGTTGAGCCGAAAGAAATTGACCCTAAGCCCGTTGTTTGTTGAAAGACAAAGCCTAGAGTTTATAGCCAGCTTCGACTTTAGGCCTTCCTCCGATTTCGTACCAGGCTTGCTAGCATCTCTCGAAGTGCGCCCAACTTTAGTGGATTCAGTAGGGACAGCACAACGCGAAGACCCTCAACTTGTGGAAATAATTGATAGGTTAATTAGGGGTGAGACTTCAAGTCACCTCAACAGATACTCCATCGACGATAAAGGTCTGCTAAGGCGAGACGGAAGGCTATGCGTCCCACAGACAAAAGATTTAATAAAGAAGGTTCTCGAGGAAGCACATCACTCCAAGATGACGATACACCCAGGTGGAGATAAAATGTACAAAGACATAAAAAGGACTTTCTTCTGGAACGGCATGAAAAAGGACGTGGCAGAGTTCGTTTCTAAGTGTATGGTGTGCCAACAGGTTAAGGCGGAACAGAAAAAGCCTGGCGGACTGCTACATCCTCTGGAGGTCCCACAGTGGAAGTGGGATAGCATCTCAATGGACTTCATCGATGGGCTGCCTAGGTCTAGGAGAGGCAACACTAGCATTTGGGTAATAGTGGATAGGCTTACTAAAAGCGCCCACTTTTTACCGGTCAAAAGTAAAAGAACTGCCTCATCCCTAGCATCACTTTACCTCAAGGAAATCGTTCGACTCCATGGAATACCATCTAGCATTGTTAGTGACCGAGACCCCATCTTCACCAGCGAGTTTTGGCGGAGTCTGCAAGAAGCAGTAGGAACGCAGTTATGCTTGAGCACAACCTATCATCCCCAAACCGACGGCCAAACAGAGAGAGTGAACAGAGTTTTGGAAGACCTTCTAAGACTATGCGTCCTTGACTTCGGAGGGACATGGGAAGACCACCTTCCTTTGGTGGAATTTGCCTACAACAACAGCTATCAAGCAACCATCGGAATGGCGCCCTTCGAAGCTTTGTATGGAAGACCGTGTCGATCGCCCACTTGTTGGTGGGAGTCTACTGATAAGCTCATACTTGGACCGGATATGATCCGAGAGACTTCAGAGAAAGTAGACTTAATACAAAGAAGGATGAAGACGGCCCAAGACAGACAAAAGTCCTATGCCGACAAGAGGAGGACCGACCTTGAATTTGAGGTTGGAGACAGAGTTTTTCTCAAGGTATCACCGCTAAGGAACGTTGTTCGTTTTGGAACCACAGGAAAGCTAGCGCCAAGATTCGTAGGTCCATTCCCTATCATCGAGAAGATTGGGAAAATGGCCTATAGATTAGAGCTACCCGAGAAGTTGGCTGGAGTCCACAACGTTTTTCACGTTTCACATCTCCGAAAATGTCTACATGAGTCTGCTGAAGTGGTAGAGCCAAATATCCTCGAAGAGGCCGAAGTGGAACGCGAAGCAACCATAAGGAGAGTTCCAACCCGCATCTTAGGAACGGTAGTGAAGAAGCTACGCAACCGCGAAGTCAAGCTCGTCAAAGTTCAGTGGAGCGACGCCGAGGGAGACGCGACTTGGGAAACTGAAGCTAGAATACGCACAGCCTACCCTTTTCTGTTCGAGGGTACATCCTTGATCTTTCATTTTCCTTAAGTTGCGCTTTTATCTATCTTTTTAGGTATATTTCCTCGACCTTATCTTTTAGGTAGAAACCCTTTGGATGGAAACATGTAATTGAAACATGTTATGTATGATGGTTGCAAGTGGTTGCAAGTGATTGCTAGTGGTTGCTCGTGGTTGCATATACACACAAAATCTAGGGTTTAGATCGGCTCAGTCACTTCATATTGCATATGCATATATGTTTGCATTCGTATATGATTGAACATTAATGTGTTGTCATGTGGATGTTGCATTTGTATTGAATGATTGTGCACTCATGTAGAATCATGAATAGGAAAATTTGCATACATGATGGATTCATGGCACTTACATAATTCGCATTAAGGAGGTCAACTGAATCAGTAGACCGCCTGATTTTGCATTAGATAAGTACATGTATACACACACACTTTGCATATGATCATGAAGCATTAGAAGTCTTTTAAGGACAATGGATGCTCGTGTTTGATGGATGAGTAGATGGATGATTGGATGTTAGGATATACATTCCTCCTAACTTGAAGATTTCGGGGACGAAATCCTTTTAAGTGGGGGAGAATGTAACACCCCGAAAATTCTATAACTTTGAAATTAACAAATTAAAGTATAATTAATTTGAAATCAAAGAACTAAGGGAAACGGGATAGGCCATTGCGTTCGTCTCGGAAAAATACGCGAAATAGAGTCCGAGTTTTCGAAAAACGGAGTCCGTATGAAGAAGATATGACCTTCGGAAGTTTTTTTAAATTAAGTTTAAAATTCAAACAGAATAAAAAAATTAAAAATTCCGAAGCGGGGCCCGATGGGCCAGGGCGGGGAAAGGCCCGCCTGACGCACCCAGGTCGACTGGGCTGTCGACCTGGTCTAACCAGGTCGACAGGCCTGTCGACAGGGCTGTCGACAGGGGTGTCGACCTGGTCCAGAGCCAGGTCGAGCCCAGTCCAACCTGGCTGGCCAGGTCTGTGTTTGGCCGATTTTCTGTGGTCTGCTTTGTCATTAGGGCTAGGTGGCAAGCTCTAATTGGTCTCTCTATCGAATGAATGGCTACGATCAATCCAAGCAACATCAATGGCCCTAATCAGTTCATTACCCCTATAAAAACAACCCTAGACTAACCCTAATCTATTCATTCAAAAATTAAGAACAAAGCCGCCATGTTGCTGGGGAGCGTCTAGGAGTAGCCACCAAATTGGAGAGAAGATTAGGAGGAAAATTCTAAAGCCTAAAGCAATTCAAGCAAATCAAATCAACGCCTACGTCAAAAGGAGTCGCATCTCTAAATTCCTAAATTAGAGAATTCGCCGCAACGATTGTAAGTAGAGTATTATTTTGGTATGAACAAATAATTGTGTTGATATGTATACTTGATTTGTGGCGATAAAATAATTCATATTTGTGCATTGGAATATTGTATACGTTTGGATGTTCTTGAATTATGTTATTCATTATGAAAAACTACATGCGGTAGTTTTATGCAAGTATGACGTTTGGATATTCGTAAAATATGTAATTTATGTTGAAGCTACATGTATGTAGTTGATTAATTGAAATTCATGCAAGTTTGGGATTTTGTTACTATGCCATCTTAATGTGTATTTTTATACAAACATCGTTTTTGTGAAGTAATTGGAATAAGGTTGGGATTATCATAATTCATATGAAATCATATTGAAAAGTTTGGCACCATGATCTATGTATTAAGCCATGTTTTGTACTAGAAACCTATTTGCAAACTTATGAATATGGCTAGGCTATGATCGATATTTCGCATAATTGAAACCATGTTAGGTCTATATTGTTAACAAGAATTATATGATGACATATGTGGTACATGGCTAGGTTAGATTCAAAAATCCCTTTTTGCAAGTTTACATGACTAAAGTAAAAATCATGATTTCATGTTAGAAATATTTATGCCATAGTTATGTGAACAAATTTAACTATACTTATGCCATGCTTACGTTCGACATTATGCCATGCTTATGTTTGACATTATGCCATGCTTATGTTAGAAATATTTATGCCATGCTTATGTTTGACATTATGCCATGCTTATGTTAGAAATATTTATGCCATGCTTATGTTTGACATTATGCCATGCTTATGTTAGAAATATTTATGCCATGCTTATGTTTGACATTATGCCTAAATAAAAATATAGGTTCATGTTGTAGTTAAGCCCATGTGTTAATAGTGATATTCTTAACTTAACTACAAGTTTACATGGTTTGATTCATGTCACTTATGCTTTTAGGATCAAAGTATATGTTACTACTATGCAAGTACACCAGTTTCTATTTTGTAGTTCCAACGTCATATTGCAAGTTCATGCGCTCACAATCCCCTTTTGTGTATGTAATCACGCTTTAAGCCTCCCCTTTTCTCGCATGGCTAAGTTGGGCTTAAAAAGGTTAAGCCCAACATATAAACGAACATATTAAACGGGGGAAAATAACGTTGGGTTAAAAATTACTAATGAATGAAAACATAAAATAGAAGGGCCCAAATTCAAGTATGGGTTGGGCCCATGATTGGTGTAACCTTTACACCATTAACTTAATGGGCCGCAAATATTTACATATAAGAAAATAAAGAAGAAAGACAAAATATGTAAATGTAGAACATACGATGTGTTTAACCCGAGGTTGGATTGAGTTGTGATGTAAACCTGCCCGGAACCGCCCGGCTGTCCAGTAGTCACAACAATACCTATCCAATGTGGGAGGTTAAACATGGAGCCCAATAAGGACCCGAGGTTAGACTGAGTTGTGGCGTAAGACTGCCCGGAACCAACCGGCAACAGGCAGCCACAACAATACCTGTCTAATGTGAGAGGTCAGGGCCTTAATAAGACAATTAAGGCTGAGTCAGGATTGTTAGGATTAAGTGAACTAAAGACTTAATCAAAATGGAACATGCTAAACTAAACGGACTGGTGGGGGTTAGGTTAGAAAACACTTAACCAACTTAGCATGTTGGCTAGAGATAGAAAACCTAGTAACGGGGGACCCTTTTCAGCAGTAACCCTAAAAGGTGTATCATGAAACCCTGAAACTAGGCAGGGTGGGGCACGATTACTGGGCTGATTGTAAGAGGTCAAATCGACGGCGGTGGTGTAGCAGTGTAGGTTCTAACGGGGTGCGGGCGTGCACACACTCCGGCGCAGAAAAATAAAGCACTGGGCACCAGTAGCATACCTGTGCATTCTAAGGTTGTGTCGGGCCGCCGCCATGGGACTTGATACACCCCATGGTGGGACCAGCATAGGTAACTACAACATCGGGGGCCGTAAGACACATGTAACTATGCGAGTAGGAGCCGATCATCATAGAATGGATCACATCACCCTGATTATGGGGTGCCAATTGGAAACTAGTTTATATGGGTTCAGAGATTAACATGGGGTACGATAGTATATTCGACCCTAGACAACTTAAACAAGTTTATAGTGCTTTCCCACTTCTTGTTTATACTTATCATACCCAGTTCTTTATTCATAGACAGAATAGTACTAGACTTACTCAGGCTTTATGTCTGACTCTACTTTTCTTTCGTCTTCTTTTCTTCCGTTTCCCCCCCCAGGTCCACAGGGAGGGAACACTGCAGCTTGACCAGCCTTAACATCCAGCTTGAAGAAGAGAAATGTATTGCTTGGACCTTTTCGTTTGAAACTATGGCTTTGGACAAACTCTATGGGGCTTTTGCAGTTTATCTATGTTTTATTTATGCTTCTTTAAATAATGTAATCAAGACAGATTATGAAAGTGATATGTTATGTTTTTGGAAAAGATGTAAGACAATTATGGTGATGTTGTTGTAGCACGTATTTGCTTTTATGAAATAAAAGTTTGTTGTTTTTCCGCTGCTTACAAATATGTGTTCTTATATCTGTCTTGTATATCTGTGACTTATACTTATAAACCTCCACCAAAATTAGGGCATTCCCTTTGAGAGTGACCCTAACGGAGGTGGGGTGTTTCACATACTTACCTGGAAAATATCCGGGCTAGGTACAGAACTCGGGTAGACCCAACCTTATTGGGTAGTTCACCGACCGTCGGAGTCGATCGATATGTGTTGGGTATATATGTAAACATAGAACTTGTAAACTTATATGTTAATACTAACTTCTAACAACCAAATTTTCTAATAACTATATCATATTCATTCGGATTATAAAAAGTTATATATGGGAACTATCCAGAATTATGGATTCAACGGTGCAATTCTATAGCAAAATCAATTTCATAAGTTTGTTTTATTATTTAATTAATTTCTTAATTAATTAATTATTATTAAAATATCGGGGTGTTACTTTCTCCCCCTCTTTAAAGGATTTCGCCCCTGAAATCTCCAAAGATAAAAAGATGTAATTAAAAACCATAATCGAAATCTACAACTATCTACTAAAATATAATTCATCCATTGTTCTTAAGATTTTTAATGCAATTTATGTTGTTACGCAATCATGTAGTGTATATGTTCCTAAATAATGCAAAAGATTAGGCAGTACACTGATTCAGTCGACCTTATCATCACAATTATTGAAAGTTCTATATGCATGCTACAACCATCATCTATATACAACATCCATATGTTATCCATCCATTTATAGAAACCATATAATAAATAATAAAATGCAATACACATCCATATGCTTATGATTTTTATGACTAAGTTGGTCGATCACAAAATATAATAGTGCATGGTGTGTGTATATCCCCTCATCTGTATCTACTAGCAAATGCTTACAACCACTTGTATCCATCATACATAACATGATTACATACAACCCTTCCATTTATAAACTCAATCCTAAGATCTACCATCTCAAGGGTACTAAAGGAAAGATTCTAATCAAAGGAAAAAAATCGTAGTATAAATATTTTAATGGCGTACCATCAAGGATATGAGGCACACATCTTCTCCTCGACCTCCCAAGTTGCTTCTACTACGTCATTTCTCCATTGAACCTTTACAAGTCAAATCTCTTTATTTCACACTTTCTTAATATCCTGCTCTATGATTCGGGTATGAATACGACTGTGACGTCCTACCCCGAGACCCACGCTAACAAAGAACGAAGTAATACTATCTGTTAGTGTAGAGAATATGGCTGGTTAGGAGCAACCATCCGTAAGCTTTGTCTTAAACGAGTGTCAAATATGTCGATTAGGTGCTTAAATTTTCTTTTCTTATCTTAAGTGGATTGACGTACACAATTCATATTTAACACAAAATTTGGTGGCTAAGGATCTATTTAGAACAAAGTACAAGCACACACACGTATAATAGATCATGAAACAGAGTACATATATTTACACACAGTGGAAATACAACATTACATGTGGTACATATACGAATGGTTCTTATAAACCATATATGCGTACAACGTGTCCCAAAAATGAACATACATACACAAGATGAACACTTAATTATTCAACCCAGGTATTAGCCTCATAGAGATTAATCCAAGGTAGTAGTAGAGTAAGAGAAGAATCTAATGTGGGCTACTAACCTAAAATAACTCGGTCAGACCTAAGTATATAAAATACAAGGGTCGGTCTAGCTTAAACATTTTAGTTAGAACATGATGAGTGAAATATAGTGTCACATGGAGATGATTCCTTTTCATTAGAAAATGAGTAACATAGACCCGGATCAATATATAGCATATGTGATCGGTTCACGGAATCGACATATAAGTTATTCATGTAAAATAAGAACACGAAACATAAATATTTCCATCTACACAAATTTCCTGACTCTAAAGCTAGCATTTACCAACTCTAAATTACGTAAAACATAGGATGGAAACCACATAATTTACAATAAATAGAACTTGGTTAGGAGTTCAAAGCACGAAAATTAATCACCATATATAACTCCACAGATAGCTCCTAGGCTATTTGTATATATATATATATAAAACAGTCATTAACTAAATGGTGAAAACATTTAGAAATCATAGAATCAATAAATCAAATATTATGAAATCTAGAAAATAATATAAAAATTGGATCCAAGCCAAAGTCGACAAGTCAAAGCAACGCCGCACGTGCATATCATAGATGACGAAGCCTGCTGAGTACTAATCAACAAATATGGCACCTAACACAGATGACCAGAAGGTCTAACACAAATGGCCCGAAGGCCAAGCGCAAATGACTCGAAGGTCTAACACAGATGGCTAGAAGTCCTAACGTAGATGACCCGAAGGTCTAGTACTGACAATATTACAAAATGTGTCATAAACTCCCAAATAGTAATCTAAACAGTGATAACAGTATGTTTCATACCACACGTTCTCACTTATTGATTTATTACTAGTCAGCTAATTCCACATTAGTGTAACTTCAACCAGACAGGTCTAAAATTGATCGATATAATAAATTCATGCGTCCTATACCATATGTTTTACCATATCATTTAAGTCACTTCATCATTCTCTCAAAGAGTGAAACAATGTGTACTTTGATAGAAAAATATTTATTTGAGAAAAAGAGTTTGAAAGCAATTTTCGAATACAATTTAGAAATTATTTATGATAAAATCACCTTATATTGAGGATTAAGTTCATATAGAATAGTTTTGAATATACATATGAAATATTTATATAGATCACTTTCATAAAATATTCATTTAGAAATCCTTCTAAACTTGCTTTGGAAAAATGCATGCATGAAATTAGTAGAATTCAACTAGAAATTCATGAAAATCAGTATCCTAAAACTTTCCACAATACTCACTAGTCTATGATTCGAATTAGTGTTAATCTTGGCTTTCCTATTATAAGATCAAGCATATTAAAAACATTAGAACAATGCTTCAGGAGTAAATCAAGAGTTTGCAGAAAATCACTCAGAAAACAATAAAAAAAAGCATTAACAAACAAGAAAGTATACGCATAACCGCATTTACTAAGGTCGACTTTCATCATACCTTAGGTTGATCTAAGGGTCTACCTATATTGATGTAATGTCGAGCTATGTGTCACATTTTCTTTATGATAATTTGCATGCTTCGTTTCTAACTTTGAACCCATTTTCAACACAACCACACACAAGATCTAAACATGAGTTTGAGAAATAAAAAAGATCGATGTAGGGACTACAATCTGGAAGAATTTAGGCGTGATTCTGGCACAAAAAATTATTCTATAAACATATGAATATGGATATGTAACAGTTCTTTAAAGTAAATATGAAATCACAGGAGATGTTTACAGTAAACACAGATCTTTCAGGAAACCACGAAATTCAAATTTGCAATCATATTCAAGCTAGAAATGTGAATTTACAACTCACCTTGCGTGGATTTGAAATGAAAAGGGCAGTGATTTACTTGAATTAGTTTGCAAAAATTATGGACTTGAGTTACAAGAACATACAGGATTGAAGATACAGACATGCAAATACAAAATACTTACATTGAATTTTTTTTCTCAAATCTAGGAACAAAGCTCTGATTTTGGTTATTTTACCTATAAGAAAGAAGACTTAGCGATCTTTTCCCTTAGATTTCAATTTAAAAGTGCTTGGATTATGGATAGAAGAGAGGGTTTTACTCTTTTTCACTTACTGACATTTTCAGGAAGAAGAGAGGAGATGCAAGGAGGAAAAGTGTACGTATAATCTCATATTCTTCCTTGCTAATCTAATTTGCACATGAAAAAGGGGATTTGAGCTTAATATTGACCCTATTAACCCATTAAGGCAATGTGTGATTAGTTCAAGTTAATTTAGCCTAAACATGACATTTACCAACATATTAACACCGATATACACCCTTTCAACACATTTTTACACCAAATAATACAAAATTGACTTATTTTAGCTTTACAAAAATACTGTATAACATGTTTCAATTTAAAATACATTTTATGTTATGTGCAAAAATATCTTTTATAAATTTAACATGGTTTCTAACTATAAACACAACTTAAAAATTATATTTAAATTTTGCTTAAAACCAAGATTTTAAACACCAAGATTTACAAAACATTATTTGTTTTTCTTAACACAACTTAATAACCCAGGTTAAAATATGTTTACACTCAACTATTTATTTTCAACCAGTATTTCACTAATTGCATTTTAATTTACAACCCGATTACATTTAAAGATACACTTTCATAACTAAAATTCATCATTAGCAATAGTTTATAAAATTATCACATTTTGGCAAATAAAATCTTTTGACGCATATCTTTATCACAAACACATTTTGAGATTTTATAAATTCCATTTCGTGATATATATGTTTATTCAACAAACACGTGTTCAATTTATATTTTTTATTTCATTATTCAATCCAATTTATCCTCAATTCAACACAACTGTTCTACAATCTCCAAAAATCCCTCATTCATACAACCTAGATCATTATACGAGTTCTCATTTTTTATTGCGTATTTAGTTTTTCTCTACTTTACAAACCACATCATAATATATTTATCTAAGTATCCAAAACTAGGATTATTAAAGACTACCCCTTAAAGAGTTTGCGTTCCCACAATTTCCTCTATGATAACACATTACCGTTCCAATTTCCAAATGACTATTTCCCAAATTTTCCCCTTTTAAAGAATTATACTTTAATTTCTTGAATATAAAATTTTCAAAATGTAACATTGATTCCAAATTTAAGAAATATTATGCACAATAAATTAAATTATCGAATTTCATTATTTGCTTAGCATTTATTTTAAAATACACACTTGCTTCTCAATTCTCAAGTTGGTTTACAAAAATGCCTCGCTATCTTTTGATATCAAATTGCTTAGTCAAATGGCATTGATTTTTATTACAAAATCAAAATGGCCTCACTACTTTTCATTCTTTCTTATTATTATAACTACACAGTTACATACGTCATCTAAAATATGAGAGTGTATTTTCCAAGATTTTACCTATGTGCAAGGTATTTACTCTTTTAAATCATATTTTCATACACAAAGTATACTAATATTTACTCTTTTGTTTTACAAAACACTGTTTCCCTTAAAAAAATCTTTAAGTTGTCTCAAAATAATATTGAGCCACTAAATTTATTAACGATTCATTCCGTCGTTTGGCTGCAAAAATCGATACAATATTGATGTTTCCTCGCCATGCTCACTGCTTTTCTTAATTCATTCAGTGGCTTATCGTTATTTCAACCCAAGTATTTTTCAATGATTAATTATTTTCTCATGTCAAAATGTTGTACATGATGTTTTAGAACCATTATCGATGACATGGCATCCCATGTATCGACCAGAATCCTTAAACAATGTTTGAACAAGTCAACATAATAGATAATCACAAGTTCTCCTTAGTTGTATTTATTTTATTACCATTAACATCCATTTATTTTTATTTTTAGTAAATATAACCAAACATTTAATTATAAACAACAAATTAATTATTTACACATCACCCCATTAATTCCACGTGTGAACCACTAATAACCGTGTAGTGTGAAAACCGTCTATAATTTTCGTTGTGCACTCTGTTTAATTTCTAGAATGTTGACACTTATTATCGCAATATAAGTCTCAACTCTTATTATCTTGTTACTTAACTCATTATCCTATCCTTATCTGCGGAATTAATTAAATCTTTATTACTTACACAAGGGACTGGATTCTACCACTCACCTAGTTTAGACCTAAAATATCATGCTATGAAAGGATTTGATAAGATAAATATTTCCCATAAGGGTAAACTATCTATAATAGGACTCAACTCATAGGTTACTAGGGGATTAAACACATTCCTAGATGTACTTCCAAACCTGTTGTCTACCCTAAAATCATAGAAATATACTGTATGACAATTAAGAATAACAACGAAAGAAAACAAAGATAGACACAGAGTTATCCTCCGTTGTTGTAACACTTGTACTATTTCGTTTATGTTTTGTGTTTATCATACTTTGTACTAAGTTTCATTCGGATACCATTTGTAATGCACTCACCCGTCAGACTCATGCTAACAAAGAGCATTACTAAGTAATACTTTATGTTAGTGTAGAGAATAAGGCTGGTTTGGAGTGACCATCCGCATGCTTTATACGAAACAAATATCAAATATGCCAATTGAGCGCTCAAATTTTATTTTCTTACCTTAAGTGGATCGATGTACTCAATTCATGTTTAACACAAGACTACAGTGGCTAAGGATTTATTCAAAATAGAGTTCAAGCACGAACACATATAATAGATCATATATCAAAATACATATATGTACAAATAGCAAAAATACTACATTACATCTGCTATATACAATAGTTCTTATAAACCGTATACAAATACAACATGTCTTAAAAGTGAATATACATGCACAAGATATGAACACTCAAAAACTCAGCTCAGGTAATAGCCTTATAGAGATTAATCCAAGGTGGAAGCAGAGTAATGCTAGAATCTACTATGAGCTACTAACCGAAAATAACACAATCCGACCTAAGTAAATAAAATACATGGGTCAATTTAGCATAAACATATCAGTTAGAACATGACAAGTGAAATATAATGTCACATGAGAGATAATTTCTTTTCTTTAGAAAAGGAGTAATACAGAATCAGATCAACATATGTACATGTGATAGGTTCATGGAATTGACATATAAGTTACTCATGTAAGATAAGAACATGAAACACAAATGTTTCCGTTAACACCAATTTCCCAAGCTCTAACGCTAGTGTTTACCAACTCTTAAATCACATAATCCACAAGATGGAAAACACAGAAATCGTAATACATAAAACTCGAATAGGTGTTTGAAGCATATAAACGTAATCACCATATATAACTGCACAGATAGATCTAAGGCTATATATATAACTGTCATCAACTAAATGGTGAAAATATTTAGAAATCACAGATTCAACAAATCAAGAATAATTAAATATAGATATAATATAAAAATTGGATCCTAGATCCTAGTCACAGATGGTAAGCCAAAGAAATGTTGCACGTGCACATCATAGATACCTAAAGGCTACCGAATATTAATCAGTCATTATGCACCTAATGTAGATGAATGAAAGGTCTAACACAAATGACATAAAAGCCTAACGTAGATCATCTAAAGATCAAACACAAATGGCCTGGAAACCTAATGCAGCCGACTCGAAGGTCTAAGCTGTCAATATCTTCATAAACTCCGAAATAGTAGCCCAAACATTGATAATAATTTATCTCAAACCATACGTTCTCACTTATCAGTTTACCACTAGTTAACTAATTCCACATTAATGTAACTTCTATCGAGAAGTCTGGAATTAATCGATATAATAAACGCATGTGTCCTATACCATATGTTTTATCATATCGTTTAAGTCACTTGGTCTTGAAGAGTGTAAAAACATGTAGTTTGATAGAAGAAATACTTACTCAAGAAAAAAAGCTTAAAAACTATGTTCGGTAACACTTTAGTAATATTTTACAATAAAATTTGCTTATATTGAGGATAATACACACATAAAGTAGTTTTGAGCATATATATATATATATATATATATGTGTGTGTGTGTGTACATGTTTATATAGATTGCTTTCATAAAATATTTATTTAGAAATCCTTGAAATCGCTTTAGAAAAATACGTGCGTGAAATTTGTAGAATTCAACTAGAAATTTATCAAAATCAACATTATAACGCCCTATATCTATACTTGTGTTAGCCAAGGTCATTACAAGTAATGATGTCAACTAACCCGAAGAATAAGGCTGTTGAAGCGTTACCGTTAGTATATTAGCTTTAAACAAGCGTTAAACATGTCGGATAATGTGGTCTTATTTTTCAGTTCTCATATGGAACTCCAGCACATCGAATCCAAGTTCAAATCCACTACACTACGGCTATATGTAATTTGGAAACAATATAAAATACATAATAATATAACTAGAGTCAGACACAATATTCACATCGCGAAGGTGGAAATAGAAATGTGTAACAACCCGTATTTTTCGATAACGTGTTAAGACGAGAATCAAGGCAGAATTTAATTTTAAATTCTGAATCAAGTAAAATGGGCTATGCCATTGCGTTCGTCTCGGAAAAATACGCGAAATAGAGTCTGAGTTTTCGAGAATCGGAGTCCGTATGACCAAGATATGGCCACGCGAAGTTTCACGAAAAATTCCCAAATTAAAGTATACTTAATTAAGTGAAATGGGTTGCGCAGAGAAATATATATATATATTGATATATATATATATAATTGAAAATTAAATAAATAAATATGCAAAAATGTTCAAAACAGCGAATTGGGAGAGGGGAATAACCGAACCGGCCGATTTTTGAGGTCGACCCGAGCTCGCTGGGTCGACTAGGGGTTAATCCAGGGTGTTTGGCTGTCAACCCGTGGGCCGATTCGCTCAAATGCAGATTTTGCATTTGGATGGTTCTCATGGTTCATCTTTAATCTAAAGGCCCTAGATGGTTCCTACACTTGACTTCTTCCCCAAGACATGCTTTGATGGCTTGGATTGAATCTAGGTTTAATCCTATGGCCTAAAACACTTGCCTAATCTATAAATAAGACCCTAACCTATCCTAAATCCTCATTATTCATTCATGCAACTAAACTATGGCAAAAATTTACCTCTCATGGCCTCCACTCTCTTCATAAAATTTCTAAATGGTTTCTATGAGAGATTTTCCATGCATACAAGTGTTTTCAAGCTTGTATGAGTGTCATTAGCTTGCATTCAAGTCAAGTTTCTATCTTTGCATCATAAAGCAAGGGTTTTGATCATTTTGGCTCAAGGGTTTTTATGTTAGAGCTTGCATTTTGGGTCTATTTGATTGCATAAGGGCTTTGTCATATCTTTTGTGCCTTCATAGCAATGTAAGCCCTTTCCCTACTCTTAGATATTAACTATGAAGTTAAATGTTCATGTTGCAAGTTTGGGTTTGATCATTGAGTATGATACATGCTATCATGTCATGCAAGTTTATGAAGTCATTATCTTGATCTTGTGAGCTAAAAGCTACAACCTTTATGTTGAAATGTTGCATTAGGCAACATGAGAACCCTCATAACCTTTATGTCAACTTGCATATGAAGTCATAACCCTTATATGATGATATATGCGAGTTACTAGTCATCATTCCATATCTTTTGTCACCATGATTCGCTTATGTGCCAAGTTTGGGTTTATGCATGTTTTGAGGCTTAAGAATGTAACATGCAAGTTAATGAACACATTTGTGCCTCATTTGCCACCATGATTAACTTGTGGCTTAATATCCATTTTTGTCATGCCTTTGCCAAGTCTCTTCTTTTAATCCATTACGTTGTCGCGAACGTATATGCGAGTTTAAAAGCGTTGGGTTATGTTATGGGTAATTTCTAATGACATGAAAATACAACTTGAAAACATGACTTGAAATATAACATGGAAGTTGACATGTAAGTATGCATAAAAACATAAGCTTGGGAATTTACCTATTAAGTTAGGTCTACCCTTTGGGAATTTACCTATTAAGTTAGGTCTACCCAAATGCTTGAAAACTTGTAACATGTTTTGGGAAACATGATGGACATGACACTTAGATAATATAAGTGTGGCCAACTCGAGGTTGGGTTGAGTTTGCAACGTAAAACTACCCGGAACTGACCGGCCTAACTAGTAGTTGCAAACAATAGGACCCAATGTGAGAAGTTGGTCATGTTGTGCTTGAACCCGAGGTTAGACCAAGTTGTGGTGTAAAGCTACCCGGAACCGACCGGCTTAACTAGTAACCACAACAAAGTCTAATGTGAGAGGTGAAGGTGCATTAAGTAATTAATGCCACATGATAGGGTTAAGTTAATTTGATTAATGACTCTTAACCAAATATGACATGGACAAATGGGTTAAGTAATTTGATTAGGCTAATGATACTTAACAAAACATGACAAGGTTGGGTAGGTTAAGTAACTTGATTTGCCTAATGACACTTAACCATTTTTATATGACTAGTGGATGGGGTTAAGTTAACCAACACTTAATCAATCCAACGCGATAACTTGGTAAGGTTAAGTAAGTTTTCTTAATGACGCTTAACCGAAAAATACGGTTAACGAATGGGGTTAAGATTAGACTCAACTAGTCTAAACATGGAAATCGGATGGGGTTAAGTTAGCCTAGACTTAATTAATCCCACTTGGTAGTTTAATGGGGTTAAGTTAAATACTTAACTAATCTAAACATGATGAATTGATGTGGTTAAGTGACCTATACTTATCCAATCTAACTCGTTAATTTATTGTGGTTAAGTTAACCAATACTTAACCAATATAACGTGAAAACATGATAAGGCTAAGTCACGAATCGCTTGAATACACTTGACCGATTTGACTAAGTAAATTGATAGGGTCAAGTTAATATATACTTAACCAATCTAGAATGATAATTGGACGAGGTTAAGTCGTGAATTGCTTAATATACTTAACCAACTTGAGCATGGTTTGTAGGGTTAAGCCTTGAACTTGGATACTTAGCCAATTTTGATAGGATTTGTAGACGGGTTAAGTCATGAACTTAAGTGACACTTAATCCATTATGTAAACCCTAGTTTTGAGGATTAGGTGGATAACCGTAGTTAACAAGGATAACGGGAACAATGCTAAGTGGTAAACCTTAGTTGAAGAATAACTAAGTAATGATTCTTAGTCAAGGAAATTTAGACCAGTTCATAGATAGATGAGTAACCTGATACGGTAGGTCATCATTTAAGTATACGAGTAGGAGCAAGTATCTGATTTAGATAAAGGCTCCAGCGAACTGGGTAACGAAGCAGCGGCTTTGGGGAACGTGAGGATATTCTTGGTATCCCTCTATGAGCTGCCAGGTGATTATACTAGGCTCATGAGAGGTTAAGGTCTGCGTTAGAAGAACCAAGAGTATGCCTTGGTTGCTATACGAGCGACCTAAAGACGGGGATGGATAGGGGATAGTCGACGATACACGGTCGTACCCTAGATAGCATTTCGTCAGGCTACCTACCATCTTTGGTCAAGCGTGTACGTACGGAAAGGCAGAGAACACCCAAAAGACCATAATTGCTATCTAATTATGGTTGCGGTAAGGCTTGGATGTGGGTTGGCCAGTGTTGTGTTCTCATACAGGATTTATCCTGTCTTGTCTTTCACTAGTTGAGGGAGTGGTCTCGTGGGACCATAGCCACGTATAAGAAAAACAGACCTTAGCATCTGCATCGGCAGATAAATCGAAAGCTCCCGACTGAGTCCTGTATTTCTTGATTTGCCCTGTGACAGGACTCGGATGGCACGATGTGATACATGTGCATACAGTCATGGAAAAGCGATTCACGATTAATGCGTGGGAAAAAGGGCGCGGTTGGCGGTTAGCGTAATCCCTAGTGGCCCTAGGTGGTTGAACCCAAACCGAGATACGAAAACGTGCAATAGGTAAGCATAATCCCTAGCAGCCCTAGGTAGCATAAGTCCTAGTTGTACAAACAATAATTCATGTTGGAAGACCCTAGCTAGGTTTAGGGTAACAGTCCAAACCGATCTTAAGGATCATGGAACTATGTTAAAGTAATATAGAATCTCATGGGAAAGCCCGTATGGTCTACGGCAAGGGACTGAACATTTACATGGAATAAAACATACAAGTTGAGTAACCTATATATGCGATATATTAGGTTGACATGGACCATTACACGACTTTTGAGTGAGGGTCATTCTTGGTTAACACATGATACGGTGGGGATACTAGTACGGTAGGTGCAGAGCTAAAATGCAGGATAGATATCATGGGACGTTATACGTGATAGATATCTTGGGGATATTATACTTGATAGAAACCTGACGATGTGATACCTTGTTTTATCTTGACATCGTAATTTATCATGACACCTTAGTTTATCTGAGTTCAGTAGTTCATCCTGTTATTTTGATTTAGCTTATCTATCTTGTCATCATGCTTATGTTCATCTCAGTTTCTCATGTCAGTTAACTTTACTAGTTTTTATGCTAATAGTAGATAGGGCTTACTCAGTCTTTTTGACTGACCCGTTTTGTTTCGCCTCTTTTCTTCCGTTTCCCCCCAGGTTACAGGGAGGAAATACTGTTGTTTAGTTCGGACTTCTTCTGCTTGAAGGTCATCATGGATGGCTTGGACTTTTCTTGGCTAATGGCTACTTTACTGTTTTTACTTGGGGAATAATTTATGAAAATGTCTTTATGCTTCTTTACTATTGCAAGACAGGTTTTGATGTACTCTGATGTAAAAGGCTTTAGACCTTATTTATTCATGTTATGAAAGTTTGATTTTACTTCCGCTATTTTTATATGTTCTGTCTTGTGATATTTCTGTGCATGTTTACCAATAATGCCCCTCTAAAGCTAGTGCATTCCTTTGCGAGTGACCCTAGCGGAGGCGGGGTGTTACACGTGGTATCAGAGCAGAAGGTTACCAGACTGGGCAAAAGTTTTTAAAGACCTTCTGAAAACTATTTGGAAGAAAAAAAACCGTTTACAAAGAAGCATTTTTCAAGAATTTTTTTTTTTAAAAGAAAAAGGCTATTCCCCAAAGGCCATTAGCACTATCCTTGTTTCCTTAATTGAATCTCTTCTCCTTTCTTTCCTCCATCTGTAGTCACAGTGGTTTTAACTGCGACTAGTCTTTTCTATCTACGAAAGTGCTTTCCATGCGATGGAGGTGGTTTTCAAGAGACCAGTGGCCGCGTTATAAGAAAGGATAGTGAGAAAGAGGATAAAGGATACGAGCTTAAGGATGAGCAACTTGTTGGTATGGCTTAGTCCTCAAAGGAGGGAGAAAGATGAACAATGAAACCCATGACGAGAAAGTATCTTTGGTATGGTGAAACGGGACGGATAGTTAAGTATTGTGGGACAAGGACAAGATCATCGTTGTATACCCTCACTAGAGTACCTGAGTAGGGGGATAACATCCTTGTTGAAGATCTAGTTATTCTTTTCTATCATCCCGCCAAGACTTTGTTTTGATCCCCGCATCATTTAAGTCCGCTTCGGTAGTTGAGTCTCTGCACCTTAAGTACTAACGTAATAGAGAATCCCATTTTTGTCTCAAAGTCCTATTGGAGAATCAGTCCATTTATACATGACTTGTTTGGATTTGGGAATGTCTATGCCAAGTGTTGAGTTTGGAAATAATGCTTATGTTTATAAGCTATGGATGGATTCTAGGGATGAAGTGATTATCCAGTAGGGGGTGCCACTCTCGGTTTTGATAGGAGGGTAGTTAGACCTTTTGACTAGCCTTGGTAATGCCCTCGAAGTATCGGGTAACCTTTTTGAGGTTCTGTCATGACTAGTTACTTAGAATCCCTTGATGCCTTTATTGGAAATTTGAAGCCCGATCGAGTGGTGTTCGCCAATAAGACGGATGGTTTACTTCATTTATGCATGGGTTATAGAGATCACCCTAGTAAGTGCGCATGATAACCTGATTGACATCTGTTTACTTTCAAGAGAAAGTTCTTCTACATGGAATGCCTTATAGTATATAAACAAGATCCAAGATTCACTAGTGAATTTTGGAAAGCTTGCATGAGATCATGAGTACGCAGTCATGTTTGCGCCAAGTATTCTAGAAAAAGGATAAGTACAAGTGGAACGAGAGGCGACGAAGAAATGAGTTTCAGCTCATGTTATGGAAACAGGAATAAGAAGCTACAAAATCGCGAAGTTAAAAGACGACTTTGATGGTCAAAGACTAGATACGCGCATGATATCTCTTTTTGGGAGTATATCCTTGATCCCTGTTTTCTGTAGAGCTTACTTGTAGGCTATCTTTTGTGGACATCCTCTCGGTCCTATTCTCCGTTACAAACCCTGTAAGGAGTTTGTCCTGTTTATCTTCTCGACCCTGTTTCAGGGAATTCTAGGTAGAACCCTATGGATGTAAACATGTATTTGAAACATGTTATGATTGATATGGTTGCAAGTGGTTGCAAGTGGTTGCTCGTGGATGCGCGAATACACATTAGATACTAGCTCGACTCGGTCACATTTCATATTGCATATGCACGAGTATTTATACTTGTTTATGGATGAAATCGAATGTATTATCATGCGGTTATTGCATATGAATGAATGATTGTGCACGCATATAGTATCTATATGACTAGGACTATTTGCATACATGTTGGATTCATGGCACTATACATATTTTGCATTAGAAAGATTATTCAGGCCTGATCATTTGCATTAGCTAAGGAACATGTACACACACGTTTTGCATATATTCATACAGCATTAGAAATCATCTAAGGACAATGGTTGCTTGTGGATGATGTTTTGAGTAGATGGATGATGGATGGTAGGATATGTTCTTCCTAACTTGGAGATTTCGGGGACGAAATCCTAAAAGGTGGGGAGAATGTAACAACCCGTATTTTTCGATAACGTGTTAAGACGAGAATCAAGGCAGAATTTAATTTTAAATTCTGAATCAAGTAAAACGGGCTATGCCATTGCGTTCGTCTCGGAAAAATACGCGAAATAGAGTCTGAGTTTTCGAGAATCGGAGTCCGTATGACCAAGATATGGCCTCGCGAAGTTTCACGAAAAATTCCCAAATTAAAGTATACTTAATTAAGTGAAATGGGTTGCGCAGAGAAATATATATATATTGATATATATATATATATAATTGAAAATTAAATAAATAAATATGCAAAAATGTTCAAAACAGCGAATTGGGAGAGGGGATAACCGAACCGACCGATTTTTGAGGTCGACCCGAGCTCGCTGGGTCGACTAGGGGTTAATCCAGGGTGTTTGGCTGTCAACCCGTGGGCCGATTCGCTCAAATGCAGATTTTGCATTTGGATGGTTCTCATGGTTCATCTTTAATCTAAAGGCCCTAGATGGTTCCTACACTTGACTTCTTCCCCAAGACATGCTTTGATGGCTTGGATTGAATCTAGGTTTAATCCTATTGCCTAAAACACTTGCCTAATCTATAAATAAAACCCTAACCTATCCTAAATCCTCATTATTCATTCATGCAACTAAACTATGGCAAAATTTTACCTCTCATGGCCTCCACTCTCTTCATAAAATTTCTAAATGGTTTCTATGAGAGATTTTCCATGCATACAAGTGTTTTCAAGCTTGTATGAGTGTCATTAGCTTGCATTCAAGTCAAGTTTCTATCTTTGCATCATAAAGCAAGGGTTTTGATCATTTTAGCTCAAGGGTTTTTATGTTAGAGCTTGCATTTTGGGTCTATTTGATTGCATAAGGGCTTTGTCATATCTTTTGTGCCTTCATAGCAATGTAAGCCCTTTCCCTACTCTTAGATATTAACTATGAAGTTAAATGTTCATGTTGCAAGTTTGGGTTTGATCATTGAGTATGATACATGCTATCATGTCATGCAAGTTTATGAAGTCATTATCTTGATCTTGTGAGCTAAAAGCTACAACCTTTATG
Organism: Allium sativum; assembly: GCA_030737875.1. NCBI lineage: Eukaryota > Viridiplantae > Streptophyta > Magnoliopsida > Asparagales > Amaryllidaceae > Allium > Allium sativum. The sequence goes on along the minus strand of CM060916.1, from coordinate 132,858,265 downwards.
TTGAAATGTTGCATTAGGCAACATGAGAACCCTCATAACCTTTATGTCAACTTGCATATGAAGTCATAACCCTTATATGATGATATATGCGAGTTACTAGTCATCATTCCATATCTTTTGTCACCATGATTCGCTTATGTGCCAAGTTTGGGTTTATGCATGTTTTGAGGCTTAAGAATGTAACATGCAAGTTAATGAACACATTTGTGCCTCATTTGCCACCATGATTAACTTGTGGCTTAATATCCATTTTTGTCATGCCTTTGCCAAGTCTCTTCTTTTAATCCATTACGTTATCGCGAACGTATATGCGAGTTTAAAAGCGTTGGGTTATGCTATGGGTAATTTCTAATGACATGAAAATACAACTTGAAAACATGACTTGAAATATAACATGGAAGTTGACATGTAAGTATGCATAAAAACATAAGCTTGGGAATTTACCTATTAAGTTAGGTCTACCCTTTGGGAATTTACCTATTAAGTTAGGTCTACCCAAATGCTTGAAAACTTGTAACATGTTTTGGGAAACATGATGGACATGACACTTAGATAATATAAGTGTGGCCAACTCGAGGTTGGGTTGAGTTTGCAACGTAAAACCACCCGGAACCGACCGGCCTAACTAGTAGTTGCAAACAATAGGACCCAATGTGAGAAGTTGGTCATGTTGTGCTTGAACCCGAGGTTAGACCAAGTTGTGGTGTAAAGCTACCCGGAACCGACCGGCTTAACTAGTAACCACAACAAAGTCTAATGTGAGAGGTGAAGGTGCATTAAGTAATTATTGCCACATGATAGGGTTAAGTTAATTTGATTAATGACTCTTAACCAAATATGACATGGACAAATGGGTTAAGTAATTTGATTAGGCTAATGATACTTAACAAAACATGACAAGGTTGGGTAGGTTAAGTAACTTGATTTGCCTAATGACACTTAACCATTTTTATATGACTAGTGGATGGGGTTAAGTTAACCAACACTTAATCAATCCAACGCGATAACTTGGTAAGGTTAAGTAAGTTTTCTTAATGACGCTTAACCGAAAAATACGGTTAACGAATGGGGTTAAGATTAGACTCAACTAGTCTAAACATGGAAATCGGATGGGGTTAATTTAGCCTAGACTTAATTAATCCCACTTGGTAGTTTAATGGGGTTAAGTTAAACACTTAACTAATCTAAACATGATGAATTGATGTGGTTAAGTGACCTATACTTATCCAATCTAACTCGTTAATTTATTGTGGTTAAGTTAACCAATACTTAACCAATATAACGTGAAAACATGATAAGGCTAAGTCACGAATCGCTTGAATACACTTGACCGATTTGACTAAGTAAATTGATAGGGTCAAGTTAATATATACTTAACCAATCTAGAATGATAATTGGACGAGGTTAAGTCGTGAATTGCTTAATATACTTAACCAACTTGAGCATGGTTTGTAGGGTTAAGCCTTGAACTTGGATACTTAGCCAATTTTGACAGGATTTGTAGACGGGTTAAGTCATGAACTTAAGTGACACTTAATCCATTATGTAAACCCTCGTTCTGAGGATTAGGTGGATAACCGTAGTTAACAAGGATAACGGGAACAATGCTAAGTGGTAAACCTTAGTTGAAGAATAACTAAGTAATGATTCTTAGTCAAGGAAATTTAGACCAGTTCATAGATAGATGAGTAACCTGATACGGTAGGTCATCGTTTAAGTATACGAGTAGGAGCAAGTATCTGATTTAGATAAAGGCTCCAGCGAACTGGGTAACGAAGCAGCGGCTTCGGGGAACGTGAGGATATTCTTGGTATCCCTCTATGAGCTGCCAGGTGATTATACTAGGCTCATGAGAGGTTAAGGTCTGCGTTAGAAGAACCAAGAGTATGCCTTGGTTGCTATACGAGCGACCTAAAGACGGGGATGGATAGGGGATAGTCGACGATACACGGTCGTACCCTAGATAGCATTTCGTCAGGCTACCTACCATCTTTGGTCAAGCGTGTACGTACGGAAAGGCAGAGAACACCCAAAAGACCATAATTGCTATCTAATTATGGTTGCGGTAAGGCTTGGATGTGGGTTGGCCAGTGTTGTGTTCTCATACAGGATTTATCCTGTCTTGTCTTTCACTAGTTGAGGGAGTGGTCTCGTGGGACCATAGCCACGTATAAGAAAAACAGACCTTAGCATCTGCATCGGCAGATAAATCGAAAGCTCCCGACTGAGTCCTGTATTTCTTGATTTGCCCTGTGACAGGACTCGGATGGCACGATGTGATATGTAATAACCCGGAAAATGTGAACCAGTTTAAATTTTTTAAATTAGGTTATTAACAAGAAATTTGAATGATTAAAATAGCCTATTTCCATCAAATATAGAATTGTGTATAATATGGCCGAATGAATTTTCAGAAGAGTCGATATATAGAATATATAGGCCTGGAAAATTGATATTTTGCATATGGCCTCGGAATTCGACGAAACCACTTTTGTTGGGTCCGAGATGTCAAACTATTGTTAGATTTCAAATTTCATAATTTTTCGAATCAATATGTGAGCGTGGCAAAAGAAAACGCGTTTGACCAGTTTCTGTTGAATTTAATCGACTGGAAATTGGCCATTTTTCATACGGTCTCAGAATTAGACGAAATTAGTTTTGTTAGGACCGTATCGTCAATACGAAACTAGAAAATATTTTTCTGGAATTTTTCTAGTTAGTATGTGACCCCGGTAATTTGAAATGTACGTTTAAAATTCAATATAAGGATTTAAATTGTAAATTCAACGAAAACTGATTGTAACGATCAAACCAGCTTACGATACATATCCCATTGTGTTCGGAATGGGGGTAAAACGCTATGGACGACAGGCGGTAGGCCTCGTTTCGAGGTCGAATGTAAAAGACAACCCTTTTGCAAAAAATTTTAATAATTAAATAATAATAATAAAAAAAAAATAGAATTCCCTCCCTTTCTTCATTGCCCCCCCCGAATCACTTACCAGAAAACGAAATAAGAAAAAAAAAGAAAAAACCTAACCCTAAGTTCATCGAGCCGCCGCCTTACCCTTACCGCCGTCGAACCCTCGACGCCGCCCCCCACCTCGAAGCCGCCTTCACCTCGAAACCTCTCGAACACCCCTCCCAGTCGCGACGCAATCGAAGCCTCCACCTCGAACATCATCGCGACACCACTGGACCACCGCCGACGCCTCTTCTTCCCTCCTCCACTTCGAAATCTCGGTGAGCTTTTAGATTATTTTGTTTTGTTTTTATTTTTGTTTTACAGTAAATTGAAAACTGTTTTTTTTATATAATTTAAAAACTGTTTTGTTTTTAAAGAGTTAAAACTGTTTTTTTAAAAGAAACTGATTTAAAAAGATTTTAAAAACAGATTTTATAAAAGGAAAAAAAAACTGATTTGTTAGAACTTTAAAACTGAATTTTTAAAAGAATTTTAAAACTGCATTTTTAAAAAAGATAAAAACTGCATTTGAAAAAGGATTTAAAAACTGCATTTTTAAAAAAGATAAAAACTGCATTTTTTATAAAGATAAAAACTGCATTTGAAAAAGATAAAAACTGCATTTTTAAAAAAGATAAAAACTGCATTTTTATAAAAGAGAAAAACTGATTTTATTTTGAACTTTAAAATAGGAAAAAGGTTTAATCTTTTAGTAGAAAAAGATTTGAACTTGCAAAAATAAAGATCATATTTTTAAAAGGAGAAAAGACGGGATTTTTATTATGTAGAAGGAGCAAGACAGGATTTTAGTTTTTTTTAAAATAATAAAAATATAATTTTTACATCATGAGAATGATAAAAATATAATCTTTATATTTAATAGCGAAGTCAAAATGCAATCTTTATATATGGAATAACATAGTAAAAATTCGATTTTTACCTATGTAGAGAATACAGGCAACGAAAGCAACAAGAAGGCGAAATAGGCGAAGATTTCTATTAAGGAAGAATCGTGTTAGTGGATAGCTATTGGTGAGGATCTCTCACTTTTCAATTTCGATTTTAAAATAAACATATATGAGTTGAAAATGAAAGTGAATTGCTATATATAAATATCTATATATATATATATATATACACGCCCCTCGTCCACAAACCATGGACGATATTTATTGGTTGAAATTGTTGTGAAAATTGATTGATAGTTTGGGATTGTTTGTGATTGATATTGGTTGATTGCGGTTGAAAGATACCCATTTGTGGTTGAGAAATATTTGGTTGAAACCACATAGGATTAATTTGTGGAAATGAAATAAAAATAAACATGCCGCCTGCGTGCGAACTAGATGCATGATTCCCATTGTCAAAAACCGCGAGGTTTTAAGGTAGAGCGAGGAGCCGTACTAGGGACGGTGCCGGTGTAACTACCCTGCCGTTATGCTGCCGAAATTTTAAATGATATTCTTGTGTTTGAATTATTTTCATATGCTTAAACTATATTTATTCATTGTATAGAAAACATTCATGTGTTGAATTGATATTCATTCGTTGTTTAGAAATTCATGTGTTGAATGATATTCATATTTTGAAATAAACCGTTCGATAATAAAAATCACATTTTTATCTATATATAGAAACTATAGAAAACATTCATGTGTTGAATTGATATTCATTCGTTGTTTAGAAATTCATGTGTTGAATGATATTCATATTTTGAAATAAACTGTTCGATAATAAAAATCACATTTTTTATCTATATATAGAAACTATAGAAAACATTCATGTGTTGAATTGATATTCATTCGTTGTTTAGAAATTCATGTGTTGAATGATATTCATATTTTGAAATAAACCGTTCGATAATAAAAATCACATTTTTATCTATATATAGAAACTATAGAAAACATTCATGTGTTGAATTGATATTCATTCGTTGATTAGAAATTCATGTGTTGAATGGTATTCATATTTTGAAATAAACTGTTCGATAATAAAAATCACATTTTTATCTATATATAGAAACTATAGAAAACATTCATGTGTTGAATTGATATTCATTCATTGTTTAGAAATTCATGTGTTGAATGGTATTCATATTTTGAAATAAATTGTTTGATGATAAAAATCCTATTTTATCACCAACTTAAACTATATAGAAAAATAGTGTTTTGAAATGAATTGTTTTACAATAAAAATCACATTTTTATTGTATGCCTTAATCGTTGAAATGTGAAGTGTTAAAAATAGCCACTTGTTCAAAATAAACATATATGAGTTGAAATATTCATTAATTAGCCAATGAAATGATTTGCACCTATTTATATAACATTAGAATGAATGGTGTTTTTAAACCAAACAGAAATCAAATATGGAATTGAATAGAAAATGAGAATTGATAAGAACTGTATATATGTACATGCATATTCATTGAACAGGTTATAGCAAAGGGGCTAGAGAAGAGGAATAAAATTTTGTGCCCGACAAATAGGTACACATTTACTGATTTGTTTGGGTGATGATTTTGAGCCTGTTGGCTAGCCGCTTGGCTTTTTCTTTTTCTTTTTGAGATTAGAAGGACCGGGAACGCTATTTGCGATTTCCCGATGCCCCCGGTACAGGGGAGGTTATGGCGAAATTTTCCAAAATTTTAGGGAGTTAGAAAAATATTTGAAGTGAAAACGATATAGAAATCATTGAATGAACTATATTTATATAAATATATAAATATAAATAGAATTAAAACGAAACGTGGCCGTGCAGTTCGTATTTTGAAACCGTGATTTCAAACGACTAGTGCGGGGAATCCGACCATTGGATTTTCCCGAAACCTCAACCGTCGGGTTCGCCTTGGAATAATCTTTCCAACGGCACCAACCTTGTAAAAATCCAACGGTTGGATTGTCTGGGATGTTTAATTCAAAATTAAGGAAAAACAGCGCCAGAAACGATTATATTTTTATATATATATAAATATAATTAAATTTAATCGAATTACGACGCTGCAGTTCGTAAATTGAAACCGTAACTTCAAACGACTAGTGTGGAAGATCCGACCGTCGGATTCTCACGAAACTGGAACCGTTGGGTTCGCTTTGGGAATATCTTCCCACTGATATAGACTTTGTAGAAATCCAACGGTTAGATTTTCCGATATGTGTAAAACAAATTAAGGGAAAAACAGCGCCAGTGACACGAAATGACCTGAAACGTCGTTTAATTAAATATGGCCATTTTTAAATAAATAAAAATGGCGAAAAATTGTTATAAAATATTATAAGCAACATAGGTTGCAAATAAACCAGTTGGGCTTGAATTGTTTGATATTTGATGGTTGTATGTGTATGATATGAAAATAACACTAAATAACTGAAAGATGGATGTCGAATAATATAACCATATAAAGAATCGATTTAAATTCTAATGACGTGAATTATTTGAAAAGGCCGAGCTAACCCTCATTTCAAATAATTCATCGAGCGATTCGAATTGGAAAATGAAAAGACAATCCAAGACCGACGATCTTCGTATCGGTTGGATGGGCGCTACTGAGGTTCCTAACCGGAGTAGCTACCGGAAAGGGGCGGAAGTAGTAGCCGTCTGAACGTGTATGTTGATTGGACGGATATACGAGGAATTTGACGCCTCCGGTTTCGTTCAGACCCAGGACGGACTTGTAAATGGACTGTGTGTCTGACATTGGATTTTGTTCTATATTGATTGATCTCTGTTAAATATATATCTGTTTGGCGGTGGAGAATTTATTCTCTTGCTTAACGCCCTTCTCTGAGACGTACGAGCTCAGAGGTTATATATCGATGGAAATCAATCGTATGGAGTGGACTGCCTATGTGGCATGCCAAGATGCTGTGATCAAGGCTTCTGTTGAAAAGCAAAGTCTTGTGGATGATGATCAAAGCAAGGCTACGTGGCCTAGCTTTGTGTATTTCGTAGATTCGCGAACCTCACGCCCCCGGTATGAGTTAAAAACGGGATACGGACCGCTGGGAGAGCACGACGTTTCTTTCTAGCTATGGTGGTGTCAGTGACTTACCAGCCCTGACATATATATCTACTTTTCACCTTTGTGGTTGTTGGAATGCGAGGCGCCTCGATTATAGGTCTGTAAGGACCGGGAAACGTGTGTTCAGGAATAAATAATCCTCTAACGTAAGTGAGGACCGGCCCAGCCGATCCAGGGGTTACCCAGTGTGCGTAATCCTGAGGCATTTGCTAGAGTGTCTCGAAGCGGAGAGGAGCTTGCCCCTTGCCTCGACTCATGACGGAAATCCAATTTCCAATACGAAATAACGGGCTTGATTGTAGTACTAGTATGGTGACATAGTATATGGTAGCTATGCCGCCTATGATTGATATTTATGATGCTATTCGTTTTTGAAACATATATGCACTAGTAATAATATCAAATGATTTCGCTTTATACGTATCAAGCATATTTGGCTATTATAAGGTAAAACTCTATCCTCCGGCTTGCGTTGCATTGTGTGATGGGACCTGAGTCTTATAATAGCTTCATTCTTTCTAAAAGCATTGCGTTGTTTTAAAAGAATTTACCTTGTTTTAATTGCACTAGCAATCACTGGAGTAAACCCGTTCCGCGAAAGTGGCGTGGTCCTATGATTTGCTATTACTGTTGTTTAACTGTTAAATAGATTCCTCATACCAGTCCCCATGACTGACTCGTTGTTTGTTTCACTTTGCAAACGCGGGTGCCCTTATTTTCACACGGGCAGCCTAGTACACAGGTGACAGGTGGTTTTTGGTTCTGCACTGCTGCACAGCATACACTTTTGGCTCATGGCGAGGCTGACTTCATAGTGATGACTTAGATATTTTCCGCCATTCCTGTATTTATGTTATGATTCCGCCACTGGCGATGCAGACTGATTTACTTTCCGTATTTCTCACTATATGTATATGTATTCCGCCTTCGGCGATGTAGACTGATACTCTTATTATGTCACTGCATGTATGTATTCCGCCTTTGGCGATGATGACTGATCACTTCCCTTTCTTTTTACTAAGTGTATCCCACGTTATGCTATTCTGATATTCCTACATGTTGTGATTCCGCTGTCATATCCATGTAAAATTATTTTATTTATTGTTTCTGCTATTATCTGTACTCTGCTATGATGATTAATGTGTTATTTCCTAATGATTATCCTTAATACCGCCCCTCGGATTTTGGGATCGTCACAGTTGGTATCAGAGCTTTGGTTAACCTTAGCTCCAGGATCTAACACATTAAACACCTCGTCAGAATAGAATCAGTAGTGTTCTAATGCGAGTAGCTCATTAGAGATAGGATTAGCAACGTCCTAGAATGAGCTAAGCAGATTAGCAAAACAATTTGATCAGTACATCATCATTATCTTTCTTTGTATTTCCTTGCTTTATCATTTATGAAAATTATCAAATCTGTGAGCTTGACTCTTTTCTTGCTTATACAGTACTCTTAGATGGCTACACGAGCAGCAGCAGCCAGAGGAGGCCGTGGAGGCCGAGGAGATGCAGCAGGAGGACGGGGGAATATCCCCGTAGCTGCAGAGATCCCTATTATTCAGGCACCAGCACCAGAAGACTTTGAGTTGGATAAAGTGGCAAAGAGATACCGAAATCTTGGAGGGAAACCTTTTACTGGCACAGGCACAGTGACCGAAGCTATCGCTTGGCTAAAAACCTGTGAGAAAATCTTCGAAGGTATGGGCATGGGAACTAACAACAAAGCCCGACTTGGCATTTGGCTCCTTCAGGAAGAGGCAGAGCTGTGGTGGGATGCCATTACTTCTGGAGATGCAGCTGGTACTATTCGAACTTGGGAGCAGTTCAGGACTTTATTCAATGAGAAGTTTGTGCCAGAACAAGCTCTTGAGAGGATGCGGGAGCAATTTGCTAATCTCCAGCAGGGAGACCTCTCTATTCAAGACTATCTGAATAAGTTCACTCAGCTATCGCGCTATGCTCCAGAGTTGGTTTTGACCGACAAAGCGAAGAATAAGAGATTCATTTTTGGGCTGAAGCGCAAATATCACGATAGAGCTATGAGCAACATCAAACTTTCTTTTACAGAACTCGTAGAGATGGCTTGCAACTACGAGGACATGGATGAGAGGCATGCTAGCCAAGACCGCGCTAAGAGCCAAGCAGGGATTAAGCGCAAGACCTCAACTGACCAACCCGAATCTAGCATCACCGCGGCCGCTACTCAAAAACCCGCAAAGATCCCGAAAGGAAACTGCTACAATTGCGGGAAGCCCGGTCATTTCTCTAATGTATGCAAAGCCCCAAAGAAGCCAAGGGCCAGTGACTCGGTTGAATGCTACAATTGCCACAAGAAGGGGCACTATAGCAATAATTGTCCTTTGAAGAAGAGCGCACAAGTGGCCCATGTTTATGACGGGAATACCCCGCCAGCTACCACCGATGGATCAGGTAAACCCGATGTCTTGGGAGGTACCCTTACTATTAAAAATATTCCTGTTTCTGTACTTTTTGATACTGGTGCATCACGTAGCTTCATTTCTGGTAAAATTGTACACAAGTTAAAATTGAAACAAAGAATCCTAAAGGAACCGATTAAAGTTCAAAACCCGATAGGAGGTTCTGTGAGTCTCAGTACATATTGTAAAGTACCTATTTCCTTCTCTCGATACAAGTTCTCTTTTAAAGTAATTCTCATGGACCTTTCCGACTTTGATATTATTATGGGACTTGACTGGTTAACAAAATATAAGGCCGAAGTTAGATGTGCCGAAAGAATCGTTAAAGTTGAAACAAAATCTAGGCATATCACTATACCTTGTCTCGGTGCAGAAATAAATAGAGCAGAATTCTGGGCTTCTTTAGAAATTACTCCCCCTTCAATAGGGAAAATACCGGTCGTGAAAAATTATGCGGATGTGTTTGAAGAAGTAGAGAACTTACCGCCGCAAAGAGAAATTGAATTTAGAATTGATCTAATTCCGAACGCCCGACCAGTAGTTCATCCAATAAGAAGAATGGCCCCGAAAGAAAAAGAAGAGCTAAGTAGCCAAACCCGAGAATTACTTTGGAAAGGTCTGATCAGACCAAGCTTTTCAGCATGGGGAGCCGCAGTAGTATTTGTCCCTAAATCAGACGGTACTCTAAGACTTTGCGTCGATTACAGGGATCTCAACAAACAAACACTGAAGAACAAATATCCTTTGCCCCGAATAGACGATCTGTTAGATCAATTAAATGGAGCAACCGTATTCTCCAGAATGGACCTAGCTACAGGTTTCCACCAATTGCGTATAGCCGAAGACTGTGTTCCTTTGACAGCCTTCAGGGGTCCCGATTTATTCTACGAATGGTTAGTAATGCCGTTCGGCTTGTGCAACGCTCCGGCATACTTCGTTGATCTTATGAACAGAGTGTTCCGTGGTGTGTTGAATAAATTTGTTCTAGTCTTCATCGATGACATTCTAATCTACTCTAAGTCGGAAGAAGAGCATGCAAAACATTTAGAACAAGTGTTGAAAATTCTAAGAAGAAATGTCTTGAAAGCTAAATTTTCTAAGTGTGTCTTCTGGCAGAATGAAGTTAAATTCCTTGGCCACGTCATATCAAAAGAAGGAATCGCTGTAGACCCAAGCAAAATTACAGCGATTCAGAACTGGAAACAACCTACTACACCCACTGAAGTTCGAAGTTTCCTTGGGTTAGCTAGTTACTATCGGAAATTCGTTCAGGATTTTTCAAAGATATCAGGAGTTTTGACAAAGCTTACAAAGAAGCATGAGAAATTCAAATGGACTCCCGAATGTGAAGAAGCTTTCCAGGAGCTGAAACTGAAATTGACAACCGCTCCGGTATTGACAATAATAGAAGGTAACCAAGACTTGACAGTATGGACAGATGCTTCTATTAGAGGGCTAGGAGCAGTGTTAATGCAAAAAGGCCAAGTGATCGCATATGCCAGCCGTCAACTAAAGCCGCATGAAAGAAACTATGCTACTCATGATCTTGAGTTATTAGCTATCGTGTTCGCTTTAAGAATATGGAGGCATTATTTATTAGGCGAGAAATTCGAACTATACACCGATCATCAATCCTTGAAATACCTTTTCACCCAGAAAGATCTAAACTTGAGACAACAGCGTTGGTTAGAATTCCTTGCAGCATACGATTTTGAAATTATATACACTCTAGGGAAAGCCAATGTTGTAGCAGATGCGCTCAGCAGAAAGAATGAAATCATCGCCAGTTTTGTCATCACGTCTTCATTAATAGACAGGATCTCGACTCTTCAGAAAGACGATGAATTTATTCAAAGAATCAGTCAAAGAGTCAAGGGAGGTGAATCCACAAGTTTTCGACTCGATGACAAGGGAGTTCTTAGATTAAAGGGCAGAATTTGCACCCCAAACCTTCCCGAGCTCAGGAGAGAAATACTTGATGAATGCCACAAATCCAAATTAAGTATCCATCCCGGTGTGAGCAAAATGTATAACGATGTCAAACGCACATTCTGGTGGAGGTCAATGAAGAGAGATATCTCATTATATGTTAGCAGATGCTCCACTTGCCAACTAGTCAAGAGTGATCAGCAGAAATTGGCTGGATTATTACAACCATTAGAAATTCCAGGTTGGAAGTGGGAACAAATCTCGATGGATTTTATCGATGGCCTGCCTCGGACTAGAAAAGGAAACGACAGTATATGGGTAATCGTAGATCGTTTCACGAAGACTGCCCATTTTATACCTGTCCGATCCAACAGAACGGCTCAAAGTCTGGCGCAGATTTACTTCAAAGAAATTGTTAAACTTCATGGAGTACCGCTCAATATAGTCAGCGATAGAGATCCCCTGTTCACTAGCAAATTCTGGGAAGCATTCCAGGAAGAATTGGGAACCAAATTAAATCTAAGCACCGCTTATCACCCTCAGACAGACGGCCAAACTGAGCGGGTGAATAGAATTTTGGAAGATTTGCTGCGGGCTTGCGTTATTGATTTTGGAGGCTCATGGGAAGATCATTTACATTTAGCAGAATTCTCTTACAACAATAGCTATCAAGCAAGTTTGGGAATGTCCCCATTTGAAGCACTATACGGTAGACCGTGCAGATCTCCCGCATGTTGGGTAGAACCTGGCAACAGACTTGTGTTAAGACCCGATATGATTCAAGAAGCATCGGATAAAGTCGATTTCATTAAGAAGCGATTAAAAACCGCACAGAGCCGACAGAAAAGTTATGCTGATGCGAGAAGAAGGGATATATCGTTTGCCGTTGGCGATTATGTTTATTTAAGAGTTTCTCCAATGCGAGGAGTAATCAGATTTGGCAAGACTGGGAAGTTGGCACCGAGATTTATTGGCCCCTTTCCTATACTTGAACGGATTGGAACTCTTGCATATAGGGTTTCATTACCTGATTGGTTGCCTGGTGTACATAACGTGTTCCACGTATCTCAACTCAGAAAACATGTTCATGATCCAGATCTTGTTGTGGAAGAAGCAGCACAACAGGATATTGACATAACTCCAGAATTAGCACTCAAAAGAGATCCATTAAAGATAGTTGGCAAAGAAACCAGAGAGCTAAGGAAGAAAAAGATCCATTTAGTTAAAGTGCAGTGGAGTAGTGATCCTAGAGACTGTACTTGGGAAACTGAGGAAAGCATTAAACAAGCCTATCCCAAATGCAGATTGGACATCTCTGACTAACTCCGGTGCAAGGTACCTTTACAATACTTTGCATTTACATTTTATTTCCTGCTTAACTATTATTTCCTTTTCGAGGACGAAAAGTTTTAAGTGGGGGAGATTGTAATAACCCGGAAAATGTGAACCAGTTTAAAATTTTTAAATTAGGTTATTAACAAGAAATTTGAATGATTAAAATAGCCTATTTCCATAAAATATAGAATTGTGTATAATATGGCCGAATGAATTTTCAGAAGAGTCGATATATAGAATATATAGGCCTGGAAAATTGATATTTTGCATATGGCCTCGGAATTCGACGAAACCACTTTTGTTGGGTCCGAGATGTCAAACTATTGTTAGATTTCAAATTTCATAATTTTTCGAATCAATATGTGAGCGTGGCAAAAGAAAACGCGTTTGACCAGTTTCTGTTGAATTTAATCGACTGGAAATTGGCCATTTTTCATACGGTCTCAGAATTAGACGAAATTAGTTTTGTTAGGACCGTATCGTCAATACGAAACTAGAAAATATTTTTCTGGAATTTTTCTAGTTAGTATGTGACCCCGGTAATTTGAAATGTACGTTTAAAATTCAATATAAGGATTTAAATTGTAAATTCAACGAAAACTGATTGTAACGATCAAACCAGCTTACGATACATATCCCATTGTGTTCGGAATGGGGGTAAAACGCTATGGACGACAGGCGGTAGGCCTCGTTTCGAGGTCGAATGTAAAAGACAACCCTTTTGCAAAAAAATTTAATAATTAAATAATAATAAAAAAATAGAATTCCCTCCCTTTCTTCATTGCCCCCCCCCCCCGAATCACTTACCAGAAAACGAAATAAGAAAAAAAAAGAAAAAACCTAACCCTAAGTTCATCGAGCCGCCGCCTTACCCTTACCGCCGACGAACCCTCGACGCCGCCCCCCACCTCGAAGCCGCCTTCACCTCGAAACCTCTCGAACACCCCTCCCAGTCGCGACGCAATCGAAGCCTCCACCTCGAACATCATCGCGACACCACTGGACCACCGCCGACGCCTCTTCTTCCCTCCTCCACTTCGAAATCTCGGTGAGCTTTTAGATTATTTTGTTTTGTTTTTATTTTTGTTTTACAGTAAATTGAAAACTGTTTTTTTTATATAATTTAAAAACTGTTTTGTTTTTAAAGAGTTAAAACTGTTTTTTTTTAAAAGAAACTGATTTAAAAAGATTTTAAAAACAGATTTTATAAAAGGAAAAAAAACTGATTTGTTAGAACTTTAAAACTGAATTTTTAAAAGAATTTTAAAACTGCATTTTTAAAAAAGATAAAAACTGCATTTGAAAAAGGATTTAAAAACTGCATTTTTAAAAAAGATAAAAACTGCATTTTTTTATAAAGATAAAAACTGCATTTGAAAAAGATAAAAACTGCATTTTTAAAAAAGATAAAAACTGCATTTTTATAAAAGAGAAAAACTGATTTTATTTTGAACTTTAAAATAGGAAAAAGGTTTAATCTTTTAGTAGAAAAAGACTTGAACTTGCAAAAATAAAGATCATATTTTTAAAAGGAGAAAAGACGGGATTTTTATTATGTAGAAGGAGCAAGACAGGATTTTAGTTTTTTTTAAAATAATAAAAATATAATTTTTACATCATGAGAATGATAAAAATATAATCTTTATATTTAATAGCGAAGTCAAAATGCAATCTTTATATATGGAATAACATAGTAAAAATTCGATTTTTACCTATGTAGAGAATACAGGCAACGAAAGCAACAAGAAGGCGAAATAGGCGAAGATTTCTATTAAGGAAGAATCGTGTTAGTGGATAGCTATTGGTGAGGATCTCTCACTTTTCAATTTCGATTTTAAAATAAACATATATGAGTTGAAAATGAAAGTGAATTGCTATATATAAATATAAATATATATATATATATATATATATACGCCCCTCGTCCACAAACCATGGACGATATTTATTGGTTGAAATTGTTGTGAAAATTGATTGATAGTTTGGGATTGTTTGTGATTGATATTGGTTGATTGCGGTTGAAAGATACCCATTTGTGGTTGAGAAATATTTGGTTGAAACCACATAGGATTAGTTTGTGGAAATGAAATAAAAATAAACATGCCGCCTGCGTGCGAACTAGATGCATGATTCCCATTGTCAAAAACCGCGAGGTTTTAAGGTAGAGCGAGGAGCCGTACTAGGGACGGTGCCGGTGTAACTACCCTGCCGTTATGCTACCGAAATTTTAAATGATATTCTTGTGTTTGAATTATTTTCATATGCTTAAACTATATTTATTCATTGTATAGAAAACATTCATGTGTTGAATTGATATTCATTCGTTGTTTAGAAATTCATGTGTTGAATGATATTCATATTTTGAAATAAACCGTTCGATAATAAAAATCACATTTTTATCTATATATAGAAACTATAGAAAACATTCATGTGTTGAACTGATATTCATTCGTTGTTTAGAAATTCATGTGTTGAATGATATTCATATTTTGAAATAAACCGTTCGATAATAAAAATCACATTTTTTATCTATATATAGAAACTATAGAAAACATTCATGTGTTGAATTGATATTCATTCGTTGTTTAGAAATTCATGTGTTGAATGATATTCATATTTTGAAATAAACCGTTCGATAATAAAAATCACATTTTTATCTATATATAGAAACTATAGAAAACATTCATGTGTTGAATTGATATTCATTCGTTGATTAGAAATTCATGTGTTGAATGGTATTCATATTTTGAAATAAACTGTTCGATAATAAAAATCACATTTTTTATCTATATATAGAAACTATAGAAAACATTCATGTGTTGAATTGATATTCATTCGTTGTTTAGAAATTCATGTGTTGAATGGTATTCATATTTTGAAATAAATTGTTTGATGATAAAAATCCTATTTTATCACCAACTTAAACTATATAGAAAAATAGTGTTTTGAAATGAATTGTTTTACAATAAAAATCACATTTTTATTGTATGCCTTAATCGTTGAAATGTGAAGTGTTAAAAATAGCCACTTGTTCAAAATAAACATATATGAGTTGAAATATTCATTAATTAGCCAATGAAATGATTTGCACCTATTTATGTAACATTAGAATGAATGGTGTTTTTAAACCAAACAGAAATCAAATATGGAATTGAATAGAAAATGAGAATTGATAAGAACTGTATATATATGTACATGCATATTCATTGAACAGGTTATAGCAAAGGGGCTAGAGAAGAGGAATAAAATTTTGTGCCCGACAAATAGGTACACATTTACTGATTTGTTTGGGTGATGATTTTGAGCCTGTTGGCTAGCCGCTTGGCTTTTTCTTTTTCTTTTTGAGATTAGAAGGACCGGGAACGCTATTTGCGATTTCCCGATGCCCCCGGTACAGGGGAGGTTATGGCGAAATTTTCCAAAATTTTAGGGAGTTAGAAAAATATTTGAAGTGAAAACGATATAGAAATCATTGAATGAACTATATTTATATAAATATATAAATATAAATAGAATTAAAACGAAACGTGGCCGTGCAGTTCGTATTTTGAAACCGTGATTTCAAACGACTAGTGCGGGGAATCCGACCATTGGATTTTCCCGAAACCTCAACCGTCGGGTTCGCCTTGGAATAATCTTTCCAACGGCACCAACCTTGTAAAAATCCAACGGTTGGATTGTCTGGGATGTTTAATTCAAAATTAAGGAAAAACAGCGCCAGAAACGATTATATTTATATATATATATAAATATAATTAAATTTAATCGAATTACGACGCTGCAGTTCGTAAATTGAAACCGTAACTTCAAACGACTAGTGTGGAAGATCCGACCGTCGGATTCTCACGAAACTGGAACCGTTGGGTTCGCTTTGGGAATATCTTCCCACTGATATAGACTTTGTAGAAATCCAACGGTTAGATTTTCTGATATGTGTAAAACAAATTAAGGGAAAAACAGCGCCAGTGACACGAAACGACCTGAAACGTCGTTTAATTAAATATGGCCATTTTTAAATAAATAAAAATGGCGAAAAATTGTTATAAAATATTATAAGCAACATAGGTTGCAAATAAACCAGTTGGGCTTGAATTGTTTGATATTTGATGGTTGTATGTGTATGATATGAAAATAACACTAAATAACTGAAAGATGGATGTCGAATAATATAACCATATAAAGAATCGATTTAAATTCTAATGACGTGAATTATTTGAAAAGGCCGAGCTAACCCTCATTTCAAATAATTCATCGAGCGATTCGAATTGGAAAATGCAAAGACAATTCAAGACCGACGATCTTCGTATCGGTTGGATGGGCGCTACTGAGGTTCCTAACCGGAGTAGCTACCGGAAAGGGGCGGAAGTAGTAGCCGTCTGAACGTGTATGTTGATTGGACGGATATACGAGGAATTTGACGCCTCCGGTTTCGTTCAGACCCAGGACGGACTTGTAAATGGACTGTGTGTCTGACATTGGATTTTGTTCTATATTGATTGATCTCTGTTAAATATATATCTGTTTGGCGGTGGAGAATTTATTCTCTTGCTTAACGCCCTTCTCTGAGACGTACGAGCTCAGAGGTTATATATCGATGGAAATCAATCGTATGGAGTGGACTGCCTATGTGGCATGCCAAGATGCTGTGATCAAGGCTTCTGTTGAAAAGCAAAGTCTTGTGGATGATGATCAAAGCAAGGCTACGTGGCCTAGCTTTGTGTATTTCGTAGATTCGCGAACCTCACGCCCCCGGTATGAGTTAAAAACGGGATACGGACCGCTGGGAGAGCACGACGTTTCTTTCTAGCTATGGTGGTGTCAGTGACTTACCAGCCCTGACATATACATCTACTTTTCACCTTTGTGGTTGTTGGAATGCGAGGCGCCTCGATTATAGGTCTGTAAGGACCGGGAAACGTGTGTTCAGGAATAAATAATCCTCTAACGTAAGTGAGGACCGGCCCAGCCGATCCAGGGGTTACCCAGTGTGCGTAATCCTGAGGCATTTGCTAGAGTGTCTCGAAGCGGAGAGGAGCTTGCCCCTTGCCTCGACTCATGACGGAAATCCAATTTCCAATACGAAATAACGGGCTTGATTGTAGTACTAGTATGGTGACATAGTATATGGTAGCTATGCCGCCTATGATTGATATTTATGATGCTATTCGTTTTTGAAACATATATGCACTAGTAATAATATCAAATGATTTCGCTTTATACGTATCAAGCATATTTGGCTATTATAAGGTAAAACTCTATCCTCCGGCTTGCGTTGCATTGTGTGATGGGACCTGAGTCTTATAATAGCTTCATTCTTTCTAAAAGCATTGCGTTGTTTTAAAAGAATTTACCTTGTTTTAATTGCACTAGCAATCACTGGAGTAAACCCGTTCCGCGAAAGTGGCGTGGTCCTATGATTTGCTATTACTGTTGTTTAACTGTTAAATAGATTCCTCATACCAGTCCCCATGACTGACTCGTTGTTTGTTTCACTTTGCAAACGCGGGTGCCCTTATTTTCACACGGGCAGCCTAGTACACAGGTGACAGGTGGTTTTTGGTTCTGCACTGCTGCACAGCATGCACTTTTGGCTCATGGCGAGGCTGACTTCATAGTGATGACTTAGATATTTTCCGCCATTCCTGTATTTATGTTATGATTCCGCCACTGGCGATGCAGACTGATTTACTTTCCGTATTTCTCACTATATGTATATGTATTCCGCCTTCGGCGATGTAGACTGATACTCTTATTATGTCACTGCATGTATGTATTCCGCCTTTGGCGATGATGACTGATCACTTCCCTTTCTTTTTACTAAGTGTATCCCACGTTATGCTATTCTGATATTCCTACATGTTGTGATTCCGCTGTCATATCCATGTAAAATTATTTTATTTATTGTTTCTGCTATTATCTGTACTCTGCTATGATGATTAATGTGTTATTTCCTAATGATTATCCTTAATACCGCCCCTCGGATTTTGGGATCGTCACATGATACATGTGCATACAGTCATGGAAAAGCGATTCACGATGAATGCGTGGGAAAAAGGGCGCGGTTGGCGGTTAGCGTAATCCCTAGTGGCCCTAGGTGGTTGAACCCAAACCGAGATACGAAAACGTGCAATAGGTAAGCATAATCCCTAGCAGCCCTAGGTAGCATAAGTCCTAGTTGTACAAACAATAATTCATGTTGGAAGACCCTAGCTAGGTTTAGGGTAACAGTCCAAACCGATCTTAAGGATCATGGAACTATGTTAAAGTAATATAGAATCTCATGGGAAAGCCCATATGGTCTACGGCAAGGGACTGAACATTTACATGGAATAAAACATACAAGTTGAGTAACCTATATATGCGATATATTAGGTTGACATGGACCATTACACGACTTTTGAGTGAGGGTCATTCTTGGTTAACACATGATACGGTGGGGATACTAGTACGGTAGGTGCAGAGCTAAAATGCAGGATAGATATCATGGGACGTTATACGTGATAGATATCTTGGGGATATTATACTTGATAGAAACCTGACGATGTGATACCTTGTTTTATGAAACACCCCACCTCCGTTAGGGTCACTCTCAAAGGGAATGCCCTAATTTTGGTGGAGGTTTATAAGTACAAGTCACAGATATACAAGACAGATATAAGAACACATATTTGTAAACAGCGGAAGAACAACAAACTTTATTTCATCAAGTCAAATACGTGTTACAACAACATCCTTCCCAATAACATAACACTTTCATAATCTGTCTTGAGTACATTATTTTTAAAGAAGCATAAATAAAACATAGATAAACTGCAAAAGCCCCATAGTGGATTGTCCAAAGCCAGAGTTCAAAACAGGAAAGTCCAAGCAATACATTTCTCTTCTTCAAGCTGGATGTTGAGGTAGGTCAAGCTGCTGTGTTCCCTCCCTGAGGACCTGGGGGGGAAACGGAAGAAAGAAGACGAAAGAAAAATAGAGTCAGACATAAAGCCTGAGTAAGTCTAGTACTACTTTGTCTATGAATAAAGAACTGGGTGTGATAAGTAAAACAGGAAGTGGGCAACATTATAAACTTGGTTAAGTTATCTAGGGTCGAATATACTATCGTACCCCATGTTAATCTCTGAACCCATATAAACTAGTTTCCAATTTGCACCCCATAATCAGGGTGATGTGATCCATTCTACGATGATCGGCTCCTACTCGCATAGTTACATGTGTCTTACGGCCCCCGATGTCTGTAGTTACCTATGCTGGTCCCACCATGGGGTGTATCAAGTCCCATAGTGGCAACCCGACACAACCTTAGAGTGCAAAGGTATGCTACTGGTGTCCAGTGCTTTATTTTTCTGCGCCGGAGTGCGTGCACGCCCGCACACCGTTAGAACCTACACTGCTACACCACCGCCGTCGATTTGACCTCTTACAATCAGCCCAGTAATCGTGCCCCACCCTGCCTAGTTTCAGGGTATCCTGATACACCTTCTAGGGTTACTGCTGAAAAGGGTCCCCCGTTACTAGGTTTTCTATCTCTAGCCAACATGCTAAGTTGGTTAAGTGTTTCCTAACCTAACCCCACCAGTCCGTTTAGTTTAGCATGTTCCATTTTGATTAAGTCTTTAGTTCACTTAATCCTAACAATCCTGACTCAGCCTTAATTGTCTTATTAAGGCCCTGACCTCTCACATTAGACAGGTATTGTTGTGGCTGCCTGTTGCCGGTTGGTTCCGGGCAGTCTTACGCCACAACTCAGTCTAACCTCGGGTCCTTGCTGGGCTCCATGTTTAACCTCCCACATTGGATAGGTATTGTTGTGACTACTGGACAGCCGGGCGGTTCCGGGCAGGTTTACATCACAACTCAATCCAACCTCGGGTTAAACACATCGTATGTTCTACATTTACATATTTTGTCATTCTTCTTTATTTATATGTAAATATTTGCGGCCCATTATTAAGTTGAGGGTGTAAAGATTACACCAACCACGGGCCCAACCCATACTTGAATTTGGGCCCTTCTATTTTATATTTTCATTCATTAATTAATTTTTAACCCAACGTTATTTTCCCCCGTTTTACACGTCCGTTTATATATATTGGGCTTAGCCTTTTAAAGCCCAATTTAGCCATGCGAAAAGGGGAGGCTTATGGCGTATACACAAAGAGGGGAAAGTGAGCGCATGAACTTGCATATGACGTTGGAAAATACATAATAGAAATTGGTGTACTTGCATAGTGGTAACATAGGTGACATGAATCAAAGCGTGTGAACTTGCATAGGTTTAACTACAACATGAACCTATATTCTTATTTAGGCCTAATGTCAAACATAAGCATGGCATAAATACTGCTAGCATAAACATGGCATAATGTCAAACATAAGCATGGCATAAGTACTGCTAGCATAAACATGGCATAATGTCAAACATAAGCATGGCATAAATATTTCTAGCATAAACATAAACAAGTCATGTTCATAAGGTTTCTACATGTTTACAAAGGGATACTTTGTTACTAGCACAAAAGGTATAGTTCAACTTAATCATGATTTAAGTCTAATTACATAACAATGGTATAAACATCCTCATAAATATTCCTAATCATGGTGTTTGCTTTAAACTTGCAAAAAGGGATTTTTAAGTCTAACCTAGCCATGTTTCACATATGTCATTTAACAATATAGAACTAACATAGATTTCAATTATGCCAAATATCATTCATAGCCTAGCCATAAATTTGCAAAAGCATGACTTAATACATGGATTATGGTGTCAAAATTCCAACATAGTTTCATATGAACTATAATAACCAAACTTGTTTCAATTACTTGCAAAATGATTTATGCACAAAAATATGATGGCATAATAACCAAGCCCCAAACTTGCATGAATTTCAATTAACTACATACATGTAGCTTCAATATAGATTACACAATTTGCGCAATATTCCAAACGTTTATTTGCATAGAACTACCGCATGTAGTTCTTTATAATGAATAACATAATTTTGCACAAATATGAATTACTTCCATTGCCACAATTCAAGCATACACATCAACACAGTTGTTTATTAATACCAAAGTAATACTCTACTTACAATGGTTGCGGCGAATTCTCTAATTAAGAGACACGATTCCTTTGTTGAATTGATTAGCTTTAGGTTGCTTTGAATTGCTTTAGGCCTTAGAACTTTCTCCCTAATCCTCTCTTTAGTTGGCGGCTATTCTTTGTCGTTCCTCAGCAACATGGCGGCTATGTTCTTAATTTGAATGAATAGATTAGGGTTTAGTCTAGGGTTGTTTATATAGAGGTTAGGAATTGATTAGGACCCTTGATGTTGCTAGGTTAGATCGTAGCCATTCATTAGGAAGAGAGACCAATAAAAATCCGCCACCTAGCCCTAATGACAAAGCAGACCACAGAAATTCGACCACACACCGACCTGGCCAGCCAGGTTGACTGGGCTCGACCAGGTCGATACCCCTGTCGACAGGGCTGTCGACAACCCTGTCGACATGGGTAGCCCAGGTCGACAGCCCAGTCGACCTGGGTGGCCCAGGCGGGTGTTCTTCTACCCTGGCCCAATGGGCCCGATTTTAAATTATTATTTTATTCTGTTTGAATTTTAAATTTAATTCACAACTTCCGAAGGCCATATCTTCTTCATACGGACTCCGTTTTTCGAAAACTCGGACTCTATTTCGCGTATTTTTCCGAGACGAACGCAATGGCGTATCCCGTTTCCCTTAGTTCTTTGATTTCAGATTAATTATACTTTAATTTGTTAACTACACAGTTATAGAATTTTCGGGGTGTTACATTCTCCCCCACTTAAAAGGATTTCGTCCCCGAAATCTTCAAGTTAGGAGGAATGTATATCCTAACATCCAAACATCCATCTACTCATCCATCAAACACGAGCATCCATTGTCCTTACAAGACTTCTAATGCTTCATGATCATATGCAAAGTGTGTGTGTACATGTACTTATCTAATGCAAAATCAGGCGGTCTACTGATTCAGTTGACCTCCTTAATGCGAATTATGTAAGTGCCATGAATCCATCATGTATGCAAATTTTCCTATTCATGATTCTACATGAGTGCACAATCATTCAATGCAAATGCAACATCCACATGACAACACATTATAGTTCAACCACATACGAATACAAACATATATGCATATGCAATATGAAGTGACTGAGCCGATCTAAAACCTAGATTGTGTGTGTATATGTAACCACGAGCAACCACTAGCAATCACTTGCAACCACTTGCAACCATCATCCATAACATGTTTCAACTACATGTTTCCATCCAAAAAGATTCTACCTAAAAGATACGGTCGAGGAAATATACCTAAAAGGATAGATAAAAACGCAACTTAAGGAAAGAAAGATCAAGGATGTACCCTCGAACAGAAAAGGGTAGGCTGAACGGATTCTAGCTTCAGTTTCCCAAGTCGCGTCTCCCTCGGCGTCGCTCCATTGAACTTTGACGAGCTTGACTTCGCGGTTGCGTAACTTCTTCACTTCCGTTCCTAAGATGCGGGTAGGAACTCTCCTTATGGTTGCTTCGCGTTCCACTTCGGCCTCTTCGAGGATGTTTGGCTCTACCACTTCAGCTGACTCATGCAGACATTTTCGGAGATGTGAAACGTGAAAAACGTTGTGGACTCCAGCCAACTTCTCGGGTAGCTCTAATCTATAAGCCATTTTCCCAATCTTCTCGATAATAGGGAATGGCCCTACGAATCTTGGCGCTAGCTTTCCTGTGGTTCCAAAACGAACAACGTTCCTTAGCGGTGATACCTTGAGAAAAACTCTGTCTCCAACTTCAAATTCAAGGTCGGTCCTCCTCTTGTCGGCGTAGGACTTTTGTCTGTCTTGGGCCGTCTTCATCCTCCTTCGTATTAAGTCTACTTTCTCTGAGGTCTCTCGGATCATGTCTGGTCCAAGTATAAGCTTATCAGTAGACTCCCACCAACAAGTGGGCGATCGGCACGGTCTTCCATATAAAGCTTCGAAGGGCGCCATTCCTATGGTTGCTTGATAGCTGTTGTTGTAGGCAAATTCCACCAAAGGGAGGTGGTCTTCCCATGTCCCTCCGAAGTCAAGGACGCATAGTCTTAAAAGGTCTTCCAAAACTCTGTTCACTCTCTCTGTTTGGCCGTCAGTTTGGGGATGATAGGCTGTGCTCAAGCATAACTGCGTTCCTACTGCTTCTTGCAGACTCCGCCAAAACTCGCTGGTGAAGATGGGGTCTCGGTCACTAATAATGCTAGATGGTATTCCATGGAGTCGAACGATTTCCTTAAGGTAAAGTGATGCTAGGGACGAGGCAGTCCTTTTACTTTTGACAGGTAAAAAGTGGGCGCTTTTAGTCGATGGACTCGCAAAGTTTCCATGATTGCCCTTAAGTGCTGAGCATGTTCCTCTTCACTCTTTGAGAAGATAAGGATATCATCTACGAAGACCACTACGAATTTGTTGAGGAAATCCCTAAATACCCTACTCATCAGGTCCACGAAGTACGCAGGTGCATTTGTCAAGCCGAAAGGCATGACAAGCCATTCAAAGAAGCCGTCTGGGGTTCTGAAAGCCGTTTTATCGATGCTATCTTCAGCCACCCTTAGCTGATGAAAACCGGTTGCTAAATCGAGTTGGGAGAAAACAGACGCTCCTACAAGCTGGTCAATAAATCGTCAATTCTAGGGAGAGGGTGCCTATTCTTTTTCGTTAGCTTGTTGAGCTCCCTATAGACGGAGTGAACCATCCGCCTTTGTAGCGAACACCACTGGAGCGCCCCATTCTGAAATGCTCCTCCTAATGAACCCTTTTTCTAGAAGCTCTTTAATCTGTTTACTGAGCTCTTTTCTTTCTCGTGGAGCCATATGTCTAACGGGCAACGCAACGGGCTTTGCATTATCTACCAGATATACGCGGAAGTCTATTTCCCGCTTCGGAGGCAAGCCCTTCACCTCTTCGAAGACATCCGGATATTCCCGGACCACTCTAACTGATTTCAAATTTTCAACAGAGGCATCTAGCGATTCAAGATAACTAAGCATAACCGCATACGAGGGATTACAAGAAATTTCCAAAGTATTACCGAGCTGGGTTAGGAGCCTAACAACCCTTTTCTCACAATCAAGGATGGCCCCATTACGGGATAGCCAATCCATACCCAAAATCAAACCATACCCCGAAAAGCCCAAAACAAAGGCACTACATTGAAATTCAACACTTAGGATAGAAATTTTCAAATCCAAACAGATCATAGACAAATGAGCTGGGCCCCCAATTGGGTTTGAAACAATTAAGGGGTCCTCTACCATACTAGTTTTTAGGTGCAGAGATTCTACTAAAGCAGACGAGATAAAGGAGTGTGATGCGCCAGAATCAAATAAAGTGCGAACGGGGTGATCATAAAGATAAACTACACTTTCTACAGAAGTATTTATACCTCGCTGTTGCAATGGTGGCGCTTCTAGCACATGAACCTGTGCCCCTGGGGTGGATCCAGTGCCCTGCCCCTGTCCTCGTTTCCTTGGGCAGTCCTTAGCCCTGTGGCCTGTCTGACCGCACGAAAAGCACCCACCATTTTCCTTGGCCTTCTTTTTCCGGCAAGTTAAGATCTTGGGACATGCTGAAACAAAAAGGATAGATTCAAAACGAAGGATAAGAGATAATACCTATGGCTTTGGGGAGTGGACTTTGCCTTTTTAAAATAAAATAAAATTTTCTTCAAAAATGCTTCTTTAAATTTCCTTTTTGAAAATAATTTTTCAAAACTTTTTATCTTATCTAGTAAACCTATGCTCTGATACCAAGTGAAACACCCCACCTCCGTTAGGGTCACTCTCAAAGGGAATGCCCTAATTTTGGTGGAGGTTTATAAGTACAAGTCACAGATATACAAGACAGATATAAGAACACATATTTGTAAACAGCGGAAGAACAACAAACTTTATTTCATCAAGTCAAATACGTGTTACAACAACATCCTTCCCAATAACATAACACTTTCATAATCTGTCTTGAGTACATTATTTTTAAAGAAGCATAAATAAAACATAGATAAACTGCAAAAGCCCCATAGTGGATTGTCCAAAGCCATAGTTCAAAACAGGAAAGTCCAAGCAATACATTTCTCTTCTTCAAGCTGGATGTTGAGGTAGGTCAAGCTGCTGTGTTCCCTCCCTGAGGACCTGGGGGGGGGGGAAACGGAAGAAAGAAGACGAAAGAAAAATAGAGTCAGACATAAAGCCTGAGTAAGTCTAGTACTACTTTGTCTATGAATAAAGAACTGGGTGTGATAAGTAAAACAGGAAGTGGGCAACATTATAAACTTGGTTAAGTTATCTAGGGTCGAATATACTATCGTACCCCATGTTAATCTCTGAACCCATATAAACTAGTTTCCAATTTGCACCCCATAATCAGGGTGATGTGATCCATTCTACGATGATCGGCTCCTACTCGCATAGTTACATGTGTCTTACGGCCCCCGATGTCTGTAGTTACCTATGCTGGTCCCACCATGGGGTGTATCAAGTCCCATAGTGGCAACCCGACACAACCTTAGAGTGCAAAGGTATGCTACTGGTGTCCAGTGCTTTATTTTTCTGCGCCGGAGTGCGTGCACGCCCGCACACCGTTAGAACCTACACTGCTACACCACCGCCGTCGATTTGACCTCTTACAATCAGCCCAGTAATCGTGCCCCACCCTGCCTAGTTTCAGGGTATCCTGATACACCTTCTAGGGTTACTGCTGAAAAGGGTCCCCCGTTACTAGGTTTTCTATCTCTAGCCAACATGCTAAGTTGGTTAAGTGTTTCCTAACCTAACCCCACCAGTCCGTTTAGTTTAGCATGTTCCATTTTGATTAAGTCTTTAGTTCACTTAATCCTAACAATCCTGACTCAGCCTTAATTGTCTTATTAAGGCCCTGACCTCTCACATTAGACAGGTATTGTTGTGGCTGCCTGTTGCCGGTTGGTTCCGGGAAGTCTTACGCCACAACTCAGTCTAACCTCGGGTCCTTGCTGGGCTCCATGTTTAACCTCCCACATTGGATAGGTATTGTTGTGACTACTGGACAGCCGGGCGGTTCCGGGCAGGTTTACATCACAACTCAATCCAACCTCGGGTTAAACACATCGTATGTTCTACATTTACATATTTTGTCATTCTTCTTTATTTATATGTAAATATTTGCGGCCCATTATTAAGTTGAGGGTGTAAAGATTACACCAACCACGGGCCCAACCCATACTTGAATTTGGGCCCTTCTATTTTATATTTTCATTCATTAATTAATTTTTAACCCAACGTTATTTTCCCCCGTTTTACACGTCCGTTTATATATATTGGGCTTAGCCTTTTAAAGCCCAATTTAGCCATGCGAAAAGGGGAGGCTTATGGCGTATACACAAAGAGGGGAAAGTGAGCGCATGAACTTGCATATGACGTTGGAAAATACATAATAGAAATTGGTGTACTTGCATAGTGGTAACATAGGTGACATGAATCAAAGCGTGTGAACTTGCATAGGTTTAACTACAACATGAACCTATATTCTTATTTAGGCCTAATGTCAAACATAAGCATGGCATAAATACTGCTAGTATAAACATGGCATAATGTCAAACATAAGCATGGCATAAGTACTGCTAGCATAAACATGGCATAATGTCAAACATAAGCATGGCATAAATATTTCTAGCATAAACATAAACAAGTCATGTTCATAAGGTTTCTACATGTTTACAAAGGGATACTTTGTTACTAGCACAAAAGGTATAGTTCAACTTAATCATGATTTAAGTCTAATTACATAACAATGGTATAAACATCCTCATAAATATTCCTAATCATGGTGTTTGCTTTAAACTTGCAAAAAGGGATTTTTAAGTCTAACCTAGCCATGTTTCACATATGTCATTTAACAATATAGAACTAACATTGATTTCAATTATGCCAAATATCATTCATAGCCTAGCCATAAATTTGCAAAAGCATGACTTAATACATGGATTATGGTGTCAAAATTCCAACATAGTTTCATATGAACTATAATAACCAAACTTGTTTCAATTACTTGCAAAATGATTTATGCACAAAAATATGATGGCATAATAACCAAGCCCCAAACTTGCATGAATTTCAATTAACTACATACATGTAGCTTCAATATAGATTACACAATTTGCGCAATATTCCAAACGTTTATTTGCATAGAACTACCGCATGTAGTTCTTTATAATGAATAACATAATTTTGCACAAATATGAATTACTTCCATTGCCACAATTCAAGCATACACATCAACACAGTTGTTTATTAATACCAAAGTAATACTCTACTTACAATGGTTGCGGCGAATTCTCTAATTAAGAGACACGATTCCTTTGTTGAATTGATTAGCTTTAGGTTGCTTTGAATTGCTTTAGGCCTTAGAACTTTCTCCCTAATCCTCTCTTTAGTTGGCGGCTATTCTTTGTCGTTCCTCAGCAACATGGCGGCTATGTTCTTAATTTGAATGAATAGATTAGGGTTTAGTCTAGGGTTGTTTATATAGAGGTTAGGAATTGATTAGGACCCTTGATGTTGCTAGGTTAGATCGTAGCCATTCATTAGGAAGAGAGACCAATAAAAATCCGCCACCTAGCCCTAATGACAAAGCAGACCACAGAAATTCGACCACACACCGACCTGGCCAGCCAGGTTGACTGGGCTCGACCAGGTCGATACCCCTGTCGACAGGGCTGTCGACAGCCCTGTCGACATGGGTAGCCCAGGTCGACAGCCCAGTCGACCTGGGTGGCCCAGGCGGGTGTTCTTCTACCCTGGCCCAATGGGCCCGATTTTAAATTATTATTTTATTCTGTTTGAATTTTAAATTTAATTCACAACTTCCGAAGGCCATATCTTCTTCATACGGACTCCGTTTTTCGAAAACTCGGACTCTATTTCGCGTATTTTTCCGAGACGAACGCAATGGCGTATCCCGTTTCCCTTAGTTCTTTGATTTCAGATTAATTATACTTTAATTTGTTAACTACACAGTTATAGAATTTTCGGGGTGTTACATTTTATCTTGACATCGTAATTTATCATGACACCTTAGTTTATCTGAGTTCAGTAGTTCATCCTGTTATTTTGATTTAGCTTATCTATCTTGTCATCATGCTTATGTTCATCTCAGTTTCTCATGTCAGTTAACTTTACTAGTTTTTATGCTAATAGTAGATAGGGCTTACTCAGTCTTTTTGACTGACCCGTTTTGTTTCGCCTCTTTTCTTCCGTTTCCCCCCCAGGTTACAGGGAGGAAATACTGTTGTTTAGTTCGGACTTCTTCTGCTTGAAGGTCATCATGGATGGCTTGGACTTTTCTTGGCTAATGGCTACTTTACTGTTTTTACTTGGGGAATAATTTATGAAAATGTCTTTATGCTTCTTTACTATTGCAAGACAGGTTTTGATGTACTCTGATGTAAAAGGCTTTAGACCTTATTTATTCATGTTATGAAAGTTTGATTTTACTTCCGCTATTTTTATATGTTCTGTCTTGTGATATTTCTGTGCATGTTTACCAATAATGCCCCTCTAAAGCTAGTGCATTCCTTTGCGAGTGACCCTAGCGGAGGCGGGGTGTTACAAAATGAATAAAACACATAAGTGTATATACAAGGATAGTGGCCAGCCAAGATCCACCGTACAACATAAGAATAGATACAAGTGCTATCCAAAAGAATATTATACAAAAAGGTGTCACTGTCTCATACAAATATCAACAAAAACTACAACTCTAGTGTAGCAAGCCAAAAGTCAAGAACGGGATTCTACTAGAAACCGTGTGGAAAAACCTACAACACCTCAGTCTGACCTGAGTATTATTTGTAAGAAAATAAACAATAAACGGATCAGTCTATTTGTACTTATCTCATAAGCTGGAGTAAAACAAGCGAGATAAATAAATGTAGAGATATAAACAATAACAATAGTGTCACACAGAAGGGTAAGGCTCGGAAAGCCTACGGTATTCCCAATTTTTTTTAATCAAAGCTATAAAAGAATATATCATTCTGAATTATATAGGTATTCATAGGAAATAACTCATATTCAATTAACTCAAAATTGACAATATCAATAAAGTCAAATTCCAGAAATCAAAAATCCATAAATCTCAAAGGGAGGGGGTAAGGTCTCTCTCAAATTGGGATCCCGTAGACTCGTTGACACGTGTATCTAAAATGAGACGCAATTTTTAGGTAGTTAGCCTTTAATATTGAGTCGAAGCTCCTTGAATGGTCCGAAGACCACGGGCCGCGACCCCGCTAATATTGAACCGAAGTTCCTCGAAATGATTCAAAGGTCATCAAAAATGCATAAAATCAAGAAACGATCACAACTGATCCCGGGTAGTGTAAATTACTCCAAATTAGTAATTATAAGACTTGAGGTACATGTTCCATAACCACTTTCTTTACTCGAATAGTTCGAACGAGTCGTATAGTCCATTAAAAACATAAGACGATCATTGCCACAGTTTTCAATCGAACGAGTCCAAGAAGTAACCGTCGAAACAAACGCAAGGGTTCATAGTCCTTGTTTTTACTAAGACGTTTAACTGGATTTCTCATATGAGTGAGGGAAAAAACTTATATAATATATACTAGTAGATTGGAAGATGGTTTATAAAATAACTTCGTATAATGAAATAGAATTGAAAATTATTTTAGAAAAGGGCTTGATATCTAGAAAAATAAAACCCCTTTTATAATCTGAAATGGCAACTCTCATATAATCTTGATTGAAATAACGATCAAACTCAGAATTCACATTTGACGCGTAAATTAAATCTCAAGAATATCGATTATAGAAATCCATAAGCAACAAACAATTCCAAAATCCAGAAAAGAGATCGTTAACTCATAAATAGCAAAAGAAATCCATCCTGAGAAATATGAAATGATAAAACTTGAAATCTCATAAGAAAAAGGCAAGATATGAATTTTACTACAATTCAGCCGTCTGAAATTATAATTCGGACATTTGAATTGAAATAACAAAAACCATGTTTCTACCCTGAGTTTCAAACGTCTGATTTGGATAAAACATCCGTCCGAATCTGTATTCACATGCCAATTTTAGCAATTCAGACATCTAATATACAAAGACACATTTTTCTAAACATTCATAGCAGGTCAGACGTTTGAATTATATAATTCAGGCATTTGAATTATGGTTTGGGCCTTGTTTTGCCTGTGCAGCTTGCTCAAAATAATTTCGACATACATAAAAACGAGGCTTCCATGACTTACCGAAACAACACGAGAACTCAATTTTACATGCAAACAAAGAATCACAAGAGAAATCATCAAAATTAAATCGAAATTCGTAAATTGTAAATGTTAAAACACAAACCAATCAAAACAACCAAATACACACAACACATTCACAATTCAAATGTGCCATAGGCACACTAGACAAGCATATAGCTTGAGGTATAGATGTGAGTTCTCCAAGAACTCACCTTTGATTGTAGCAAGCAAAGAGATGAGTCAAGACTTAGCCAAATCAACTTCTCTTCGAGTATAGCTCACAAACCCTCAACGTAAACATATGTATAGTAATCCTAAGAGTTAGGTATAGGAAAAATCCCCAAAATTGAAGAGGGGTCAAGTTGGGGAGGATGGAATTGATCTTACCTAATTTCACTTCAAATTAGCAAAGCAAACACCCGATTTCCTAAGAGATTAGGCGTAGGAATTTTGATTTCCCTCTTCCTTAGGGCATAGGAATTTACTTAGAAAATAAAAGTAGAAGTAATGAAGGAGTTGAAGGAGGTAGAGAGGCTATGTAGGCAACCTTCATTGGGTTAGTGGCTAGTTTAGCCAATCTAAGCCCAACTAAAAAGTCCCAATTTTCACTTCCTCCAACCATGTCGATGTTTATAGTTTTAAAAGTCATAAACGACATTTTGAACTCAATTGAAGTGGTTTCGAGTCCAAATTCATCTGTATGCAAAAAGTTACTTTTTGGACCAACACTCGATTGACGAAATTATATTTGAATAAATTATCTAAATATATTTTCGTAAAATAAGCGGGTAGTTACAAATATCCTAAAACTTGCAAGAAAACGCACCAATCCAAAATTCGAATTAGTGTTAATGTCAGATTTCTTATTATAGGATCGAGCCTATTAAAAACATTAAAAAAATGCTTTAGGAATCAACCAAAAGTTTGTAGAAAATTACTTAGAAAACCATAAAATAAAAGCATTAAAAAGCATGCAAGTATACCTTCACCATGCCTTAGGCCACCGATGGATTGACCCATGTTTATGCAATTTCGACCTACATGTTGCATTTTCTTTAAGCTAAAACACTTGCTTCATTTCCAACTTTGAACCCATTTACGACACAACCACATGCATGATCTAGACACAATTTTGAGCATAGACAAAGATCAATGTATGAACTACAATCTGGAAGAATTTAAGCATGATTCTGACACAAAACGGTTATGCTGTAAGCACACAAAGATGGACATATAGCAGTTCTGTATAGTAAATGTGGAATCACATGAAATATTTATAGTTAACAAAGATCTCTAAGTAAACAACAAAATTCAGACATACAATAATATTCAAGCTAGAAGTGTGAGTTTACAACTCACCATGCATGGATTTGAAATGAAATTGAAAGTGATTTACTTGAATTAGCTTGAAAAAATGATGGATTTGATTTACCGGAACCTGCAAGATTGAAGGCACAGACATGCAAATATGATATACTTATGATGAACAATTTTTCTCGGAATCTAAGAAATAGATGATTAAATTTTCTATTTTTGTTAACTTACTTGTAAGAATGAAGATTTACTAAGCTTTTTCCTCGGATTTCAACCTAAAAGTGCTTGAATTTGTAGATTAGAATAGAGGGTTTTTCCCTTTTTTCTTTGTTGAATTTTTCAAAAAGAAGAGTGGAGACGCACGAAAGAAAAGTCTATATATGTGTAAAAGCCCACTTTTGGGTCCGGTTAAATCTGGTAATTAAACTGACTTAAGCCGTTCTCAAAGGTGGATTATCGAGGTACTTTATACATTAGCACATAACAAAAGAAGCTTTTCATTAATATCATCATAATATTACATCAAAGTACAAGAATATATCAGAGTATAACAGATACCAGAGTATACTGAAAATACATACACAACGTAATTATAAAACTCTCAGTATAACACTAAGAAATGATCCTGAGTATAGTTGTAATCTAGAACTCTAAAAATGAATCCAAGGCAAAATCAGCAAAACCAAAACAACTAGGCTGCTAGTGTGGAAAATATGGGAACCCAGAGTTTAGATGAAACAATAAACTCTGAGTTAGTCATGGGACTTGAAATGACCCGAACTTCCCAGTGAAGGAAAGCCCGGATTGAGTTGAGAACAACACACATCGGAACACAAACAGAAGAACATTTCATTGCTTATTACAACAATTCCATCAGAATACAAGAATATACAGAGTATGAATAAGTATTATACATCAGAAAAATATCAGAGATTACAATACATTACATAGCAGCGGAAAATAATATAAAACACAACTGAAGACGATATACGGATACAGAGTTTTCCGAATATCATTCCAGCTGTACCAGTATCCTGTGAATATAAATTTGCAAAACCCAACTACAAGCTGGCCGTGCGGAAAATAAGGGCACCCAGAGTATAGGTTAAAACAATAAACTCCAGGTCAGTCATTTGACTGGTGTGAGAACTAAAGCAGTTATTAATTTGATTTTTTTAAATCCGGTAAATCAAGGGACCACGCCGTATAACACGGAACGAGTTTTTACCCCAAGAATACCAGTGCATAAGCAAACAGCGCAATGCTAAATAAAGAACAATGAAGCTGTTATAAGACCCAGGTCCCATCACACAATGCAACGCAAGCCGAAGGATAGGGTTTTACCTTATAACAGCCAAATAATGCTTGATACGCGAAATTTAATCTTTTATTATTACTATAAGTGAAGAAAACAACTTCGAATATAAATGTATCAATCATGGACGGCATGGGTACCATATATCATGCCGCCATACTAGGCTCTACAAATAGAACCGAAAAGTCACGTATTGGAAATTGGATTTCCGTCATGAGTCGAGGCAAGGGGCAAGCTCCTCTCCGTTCGAGACACTCTAGCAAATGTCTCAGGACCACACGCAGCGATCCTTGGAACCTCCAAGGCTGGTCCTCTCCTACTTTTGAGGATTAATTATTCCTGAACACACGTTTCCCGATCCTATATGACCTATATCCGAGGCGCCTCGCATCCAACAACCAAACAGGTAAAAAGTATATAAATGTCAGGGCTAGAAGTCGCTGACACTACCCATAGCTAGAAAGAAACGTCGTGTTCTCCTTGGGTCCTTATCCCGTTTTTGACTCATACCGAGGTGTGAGGCTCGCGAATTAACGCCATACACAAAGCTATGCCACATAGGCCGTGCTTTGATCATCAACCACAAGACTTTGCTTTTCAACAGAAGCCTTGATCATCTTCCACTTAGGCATGCCACACTGGCAATTCACTCCATGCGACTGATTTCTATCGATATATAACCTTTGAGCTCGTACGTCTCAGAGAAGGGCGTTAAGCAAGAGAATAAATTCTCTACCTCCAAACAGATATATATTTAATAGAGATCAATCAGCATCGAAAAAAATCCAGTGTCAAACACACAATCCATTTACAAGTTCGTTCTGGGTCTGAACGAAACCGGAGGAACCTTATTCCTCGCATATCCATCAATCTCCAAGTACGTCTGGACGATCACCAACTGATTCCCTCCTCTTGGGTGTGCAGCCCAATCAATATCATCAGTAATCATCCAAACGATGTGAAGACCTCCGGTCTTCAACCACCGTCTTCATCTTCGACTTCTCGTCGAATCAGTTATTCAAAATGGGTATAAACCCGGCCTTTCCGAATAACCCGCGTATATAATAAACAAGTGTTACACAAACACAACATACGCCTCATTCCAATTCAGAGTATTCTTTTATTCAAATATTCAAATTCTTAGGGAAAGGTTCCCATTAATTTTATCAAAGATAAATTCTTCTAAATTTATTCTTTAATCTTCCTTTGGATATCATTTCAAACCATGTTAAGGTTTTCCAAACTAATCGGGATTAGCGAACCACACCGAAGTAATTATTTATTTTATTTTCCAATCCCAACCTATTCATCCCATGGAGCATAACTGGTAATACTCCATATCTAACACCACGGTGTTATCGGTAAATATTAATTACCTTTTCACGTTCAAATCTAATTAAAGATTTAACTATCGCTTTGGAGCAAAACTGGTGATACTCCATTCTCGATCATTTCAATCTAATTAAAGATTCATTAAAACTCCACTTAGTTTTAATCTTCCCACAAATCAATATTAATGGTTATTCAAAGCTAAGAAAATAATCTTATCTTAACTGGGTTAAAGAACCAATGCCATTTAAAAACACGGTTCGTGACAGACCCAAAATCCCATTCCATTGTTAATCGGGTTAAAGAACAGGTGTTATTCAAAACACCGCTCACAATAAACCCAAAAACCAATTTAAATTCAATTAAATACTAATTAACTGGAAAATTTCACTAAATCTTAATCAAAAGATTTTTTTTCCTAAACTGGGTCCAAGAACAGTGTTATTTAAGACATCATTCACGACGAACCCAAAATCCCATTTGATATTAAATACAAGGCTCTGAATAGAAAATATATCGGCTTATATTCAATATCAAATTCTGAAACCAACAAATATCGTATTGGAAATAATGATATAAATATATCTTTCAAATTTCCACAACCATATCTGTATAATCACGAAATCCAACATCAAAATATTCTGAAGATAATTTCGATTCAAATCCATTTCAATTCGTATATTGGAAATTCTGATTATTTTTAAAACCACCAATTTATTTATTCAAAAACATTGGATTATAATTCTAGTTCATAACTAGTTCATTTCGATAAAAATATATTTTTATCCTTTTTAAATATGGGATTTTTCTCCCCAATTCTTTCTAAATCATTTATTATGATTTTACACAAATTATTGTTATTTTTAATAATTTTATCAAGGCCCGTACAGTCGATTTCCATAAACGGCCATCGAACTGCACTTACATCGACCGTTTCCCCATTTGATTTGGACATAATTCCAAATCCAACCGTTAGATTTAAAATTTCTAATATTCATTTGAAAACTATTTTCGATACGAACCCAACGGTTCCGGTTTCAGGAGAATCCGACGGTCGGATCTCCCGTAACGCCAATTCGAAGTCAATGGTCGAAATTCACGAACTGCCGCGGCGCGGCGCGTTCTATTCAGGCCATTTAATATATATAATATATATATTATATATATTTCGTCGATTTCAATTCTAAACGTATTTTATAAATCGTTTAAATTCGTTTTAAAACTATTTCAACTTCATATTCAATTTTAAATCAAAATTGAATATTCCATATCATTAATATATAAATGATAATATTTTTAAAACGTTATATTTTGAAATCACTTCCTTTTCGCTATTCATTATAAAAAAAATGAATAAAATCGATATAAATATCGTTCGCGTCAAAATGGCGCATATCTAATCAGCACGACTTTATATATTTCAATAACTTCGTTATTCTATTCAACAAATGAATATTTTCTTCAACACATGAATATATATTTCTTTCAACACATGAATATTCTCAACATATGAGTATTGTCAACACATGACTATTTTTTTTTATTTAATATATTTTATAAAATTATGATTTTTATCGTTTAATTCTTAATCAACCTCTAACCGTAATTTAGCAAGAGAACAATTCCCTAAGTATTAACCCCGAAGGCTGAAACCAACATCAGATCAATACCCAGGAAACCACTCATCTTAACTAGTTTCCAGTTAGTTTCTAATTTTATATATGATAAAGATGTAAATTTTATTGTTTAAAGATTTTACTCAACACATGAATATTTTCAACACATGAATGGTTTCAACACATGAGTATTGTCAACACATGACTATTTTGTTTATTCAACACATGAATATGATTTATTTTCTAAATTGGAATAAGACCCAATCAATTACCATATAATGTTATTTATATGGATTCCATTCAACACATGTATATAATAGCAATGATAAATAATCAACCATCATCCAGAGTGCACCACACAACTGTCTGTCAACCTATTGATTGACATACAACTAAACAATTGGGATTAGTGTACGTCAAATATCATCCCAACACCCATGCGGGGTTTCAATCAACAAACACTGAATATTATTTGTGCAGTTGGGCGCTGTGTAAAATTTATCGTCCCAATCAATATCAGTCAAATGGGTGTACATAAACAAATCGTCTGATTTGTAAATGAATATTTATTTTATTCACATACTCGTTAAAAATTATATTTTTAACTATAAAATATTTTTAACTATATAATTTTTTTATTTTATTCCACATCACACAATCAATTTTCACAACACATCAATCAAACAAACAAGTCATCCATGGTCTGTGGACGACGGGTGTCGGGTGCTGCTAAGCACCGTCTGCATCCTAGTATATTTTGACTTGAAAATAAATTAAAAGTGAGAAGTTCTCACAGAGGGTTCCACTCTGCCATTCTTTATTTCTGAACGGTTCGAACTTCGTTTTGATCTCAGTCTGATCCATCGCCATCTGTTTCACGCAGTTGATTATTAAAAATCACATTTTTATATGGTATTCATATAAATAAAAATCACATCTTTGTATGGTTTAAAAATCTTACCTTTGCTTAATTAAAAATCAAATCTTTTTATATTTAAAAATGTAACCTTTTCTAAATTAAAGATCCAATCTTTCTATTTCAAAAATATAATCTTTTCCTTTCATAAAAATATGGTCTTTTCTTTTGTAAAGATATAATCTTTCTATAAATAGAAATCATTTCTTTTCATTTATAAAAATCCTATCTTTCATGTATATAAAAATCAAATTTTTACTTCGCTATTTTATATTTAAAAATCGTATTTTTATTCGCTAACAATCCTATATTTTTCACGCTATCCATATAAGTAAAAATCATATTTTTATATACGATTTTTATAAGTAAAAATCGCAATTTTAATTACTTAAACAAATAGAAATGAAAGTAAACGCTCACCACGGTCGGAGGATGCTCGGTTGGTCAGCAACATCGAGATGGTGGTTTCGGCGGAGAGTTTCAGCGGGTATCCACACGTAGAAAATATAAAAATTACATTTTTATGGAAGAGGGGGCCTCGGGGTCGGGGATGGGGGTGAGGGAGGCGGTGCTGGGCTTTGGGAGGGGAGGTGGAGTCTCGGTTGGCCGACGGTAGCTGTGCAGGAGGCGGAGGCGGCGGGTTTAGAGGGTGAGGCGGTTTTGGGTCGGTTTTAGTTAGAGGAAGAGGGAGCGAGAGAAGAGAGGGGGAAGGAGGAAGGAGGGGGAGGCGGAGGAGGGGCGGTGATCTCAGGCGGCGGTGGCGACGTGGGGTAGCGGCTGTGGGGGAGGGGCGATCGCGATTTTTTTTCTCCGTTGACTTATGAAAGAGGAGAGAGATGAGGGAAAGGTTATATAATTATATATATATATTTTTTATTATTTTTAATTTCAAAAAGTACCTTTTTATTTTGAACTCGAAATCAAACCCACCGACTGTCGTCCATAACTAATTACCCCCATTCCGAACACAATGGGATATGTATCGTAAGCTGATTCGATCGTTTTGATCAGTTTTCGTCAAAATCAAAATATAAATCTATATATTGAATTTGAACGCGCATTTCAATTTACTGGGGTCACATACGAACTCTAAAAATTCCCGAAAAATATTTTCTAGCTTCATATTGACGATACGGTTCTAACAAAACTAATTTCGTCAAATTCCGAGACCGTTTGAAAAATGGCCATTTTCTGGTCGATCGAAATTGACTTAAACTATCAAAACACGTTTTACTTCGCCATGCTCACATGTTGATTCCAAAAATTACGAATTTTGGAATCTAGAAATAACTCGACATACTGGATCCAACAAAAGTGGTTTCGTCGAAAACGGAGGTCGTTTGCAAAATTTCCTTTTTAAGGGCCAAAATTCCATAGCGACTATTCTGAATTTTCATTTGGGCATAACTTTTTATTCCTGCTATGAAATTTCAGTTTTTCGGATTCATTGGAAAGATATTCTCAATTAGATCCTAATATTTTTGGTTTCGCTAAAATCCGGTTTATTTTGAATCCTGTACATTCATTTGAAATCGAATTTTCGAACTACCTCGCCATTTTCAATTCCTTTTATATTTTAAAATAAAATATTTCTATTCTAACGTCGATCTATATAAATATATACGTTCTAATTCTAATCAAAAAAAAATTCTTGTCGTTATTATTTAAAATAATTTATTTTAAATATTCAAAATTCATTAAAATTGCCAGAATAATTTTTTTAAATTGGCTCGGATTTTCCGGGTTGTTACAGGACTAGTGTGAGCACTAAAAAAATAGTTCTAGTTACTTTCATTAACCCTTTCATTTCATTTATTCAAATCTTTATTTAAAGACTTATGTAAAACTTTAACATAGTTTTAAAATCTCCAAAATCATTATTCAATGATTACTTAACTTTGGAAGTCAATCCCGTCTTTAACTGGGTTAAAGAATAGATGTTGTCCAAGACATCGGTCACAATAAACCCAAAATTCAAAATTGATATCAAATATAAGGCTTTAAATAGAAATCATATCGACTTATATTTAACATCGAATTTTGAAATAAACAAATACCGTATAAGGAATAACGATATAAATATCTTCCAAATTCCTCAAACAATATCTGTATAACTACGGAATCCAATGTCGAAATATCCAACGATTATTTCCATTCAAATCTAATTAAATTCATACATTGGAAAAACTTAACTTGGTTAAGTACTTATTTACTTCAAAACGTTTTAACACTGATACCAAAATAGCTAGTTTTCACAAAATAGCTTTATATTATTAAAAACTAAATATATCTAGTCCAAATCACTTTCAAATCGTATATTATGATTTATCATAATTTTTCCTTATTTTTAATAATTTTTATTTGACCATTATAGGCAGAATCCAGTTTTGACCCCTAAACCACCAAATCAGATTTTTTTAGGAAAATCCAATTTGGATTTATCTTAAAACCTAACTGTTGGATCTTACTACTTTCTTTTGCGTCTGGAAACTCTTTTCATTTTGAACCCAATGTTTTACGTTTTGGGAAAATCTGATGGTCGGATCTTCCGGAAGGTCAATTTGAAGTCAATGGTCGAAATTCGCGAACTACCACCGCACGACTAGTCCTATTCAGACCAAAATTCGTCTTGAAATTAAATTAAGTCGAATTGCATCCAAAATAGCTTTTTAATTATATAAAACATATATAATCACTTTTAAAAACTATACTTCAACTATTTCTCTTTAAAATTAAATATTCCATTATTTAATCATTAAAATAATATTAAGTTTTAAAACTTGTCATTTGAATTCCAAATTTTCTTGAAGTCCATTACAAAAATAAATATGATAGTTTGGAAAATAAAATCTTATTAAAACATTTTCAGGATACCCAAACCAAACTTCACTTTTTAAAGTTACTATTCATTTTCAATTTAAATTTGAAAACATGCCTTTATTACTTGAAAACTTGTTCAAATAATATTTCTTTCTTTATGAAAACTATTCATAATTACATAAATTATATTTCGAAATCATTTCGGATTTAAATTCATTTTTTTTTCACTTAATATTTTATTTATAAAATATTCAATTAAATTCTGAATTATTTTCAAATAAAGTACAAAGTTCAGATCTTTTTCCAAATTAAATTTCAAATTCAATTCATTTTTAAATTCAAATCAATTCTCAATTTAACTCATTTTTGAATTCAAATAAATTTCAAATTAACCTTCTCGTGTGCGGATCAGTTAGGGACATAGCCTGGGAGAGTAGGAAACTATATTTTCCAAACCCAAGCCTAGACACTATCCTCTCTATCATCCTAGAACGTTATGGTATTTTACGAAAGAGACTTCATCAATATATATATATATATATCCATACATAGGTGTCATTCACTTAAGTATTAATATAATTAAAACTTAATTTCCAAATAGGAATCATTTAACACAAGTGTTAATACACTTAACACTTAAAGTCAACCACCCAATAACATATCCAATAACCCAATTTCTATTCATTAAAACATCCAAAACATCATACAACATCCAACAACAATATAGGGTGTCATTTACACAAGGATTCAAACTATTTACACGTGAAGGTGACCTTTCTATCACTTAAAATTAGTTGTCCACATTTTTAACACACAGGGTTGTCAATGAGTACCCGAAAATCCGATATCCATCCACATTTGTATTCGAAAATATGGAATATATCCATTATCCGTGATGCTAATATGGATATTCGATATCCATAAATCCTTCTGGATACGGATATGGTTTTTGTGGTATCTATATCTGAAAAATATACTTTCGATTTTCTGATGTGCGTGTGTGTACGCGTATTGTATATATTATATATACAATTTTTAACTTACACATAAGCTTAAATTAATATGTAAATTTCCTTAAAATAGCTAAACTAATCTCAACTATTGTATTATAAAAGAATGTTGTATTTTTTATTATGCAACATTTTAAATCTTGTACTCATTTTGTTTTATGGTATGGTTATAATTAACATATAATTGTGTATATGCTTCTATGGTTTATATTTTGTTTTATTTTTGTCTTAAGGTGGTTTATTTCATATTTTTGCCACTTTATCTCTTAAAATATTTATTTTATGAAATTTATTTGATCGATGTCTTACTTGTAATTTTTAATTAGATGTATTCATCTTTTCAAAAAATATTTAATGAACCAAATTTGCATGTGAGTGATGTATTTGTAAAGTTTTATTATTTTATTTTCAGATATTTTTGGATAACCGCATCCAATGTACATTTTTTATTTTCGGATACAGATATTTTCGGGTATCCAAAAATATCCATGGATACGGATATAGGTATTCATAAAGGGGTATCCGTGGATATCAAATATGAATACGGATACCGAATTTCATTTTCGGATATGGATTCAGATACAGCACTATTCGTATCCGTCTGCATCCATTTACAACCTTATTAAAACATAAGGCAACATCTTTAACACTTTAATTACATTAGTCACAAACACAACCATCATTAGTCACCACAAGCACCACTAGCAATCTATTAACTTCATAAACAACTTACGAACATCATTAGCAAACATAAGTAAGCTAGAAATCCAAATGTGAGTAAAGAGTTCTCACCACTGCTATCCACTCCACCAATCTTTTAAAGGTAGGGTTTTTAACACCAACGAACTTTGTTATCACCTTTACAAACACTGTTTTCACCTGGTTCTCGCTACAAACTAAGTATAATATGTATATATATTTTTAATATGCATTTCATGAAGAAAAGAGGGACCTTTATGGGATTTTAGGAGCTAAAATTGGGATTTTTAGTAGAATGGTTGAATCTTTTTGTAAGTGGGGTTTAGATCAGCGCAATGGGAAGGGAATGGAGTGGTTCAATGGTGTAAAGGTGGGGATAATGGTGGCCAATAGGGTACGACCTAGAGGGTATAGGGCACGAAAAGTAAGAAGGAGGAGAAAAGGTTGTAGATGTAGGCTAGTAGGGAAGAAAGGAGGAGTTTTAAGGTGGTTTGGAGGTGTTATAAGTGGAGGGGGAGGGGAATGAGTTTGGGTCGTAAGTTGTAAAAGGGAGGAGGCCATTAATCGAGGAAGGAAGAAGAAAAGAAGATGAGGATGAAAGGCAATGAATAAAGGAAGAAGAAAAAGGAGGAAGATTGTTTTATAAAGGAGGGAAGTGCACCAAAATTTGACAACTCAAAAGTTGTCACATGCTTAAGTCTTAAGGAAAAAGGAAGTGTGGAAGAAGGTGACAAATGTAGGAGAGAGGGATGAGTTGTCTAAATGAAAGAGGGTTTAGGAAATGGTGCTAAAATGAGTTGTTTTTAAATTAAATTAAATAAATTATGACTTACGGCTTACATAAGAAGGCACTAACATAATTTTGAATTATTCAAACTATATGAAACCAATTGCATGTTAATATATCAATTAAGGTGTCATTAACCATTGGAAATACTAATATGGGTTTATAAATGGACATTTCCAATTGTTATTCTAAAAAAAAATTCAAATTTCCAAATAAAACTAGTGTAGATAATACTAGTGTTTTTCTATAGATATAAATTAACTATAAATTTTATAAACCAGTTAATTATAATATATATGTACTTTTCAACCGTTCTAAGTCTATTTTATCAATATTTTCAAATTTCAATATTATCCAAGATAGTTTAATTTAAATCGAATTTCAATAAAATGATTCATACGCATTTCCAACTCGTATGATCAAATCGTAAGCCCAATCAGTTTGAAATTCGAAATCCTACTATATTTCAGTAACACATATCCAATGAAATTGGTCTCGTCAAATTCTGAGACTACCTCTAAAACGATGTATTTCCAGGTTATTAGAATAATATTAAATTATCCATTTCTCAATATTTTCACTTATAATTGATTTTAAAAGTTCTACTAACCTTGTTTTAATCCCAGATAAGTATAAAACCAAGTTAGAATTTATTTTCAATTATTCTCAAGTCCAGATTCAGTATCAAATTATTCAAAATCCTATTGAATATCTTTAAAATTCATATTTTAGAGTGATGAAAAAACACAGGTCATTACATTCTCCCCAACTTAAAAACTTTTCGTCCTCGGAAAAGAAAGTGGACGTAAGTAAACTTATTTACAATCCCATCTAGATAACTCTTTCTGATTATTTACCAAATACCTTTTTGTCAAAATTGTGAAACTAAATTCACTAGGTATTCCTAATTACTTACACCATGTTATTTTCTTACCTTTTAGGTTTCAGGCATTATTGACTGTCCAAAATCGTCGATAATTTCTATTTGTAATTCAAATTCTTTGTACTTACCATAAGCAATCCTTTTATATTTAAAATATAACCTTTCAAAAACAAATTTTAAAATCCATTTCAAATTGAAATACGGTTTCTCGTATACGCAACACTCTTAACTCATTCTAGGGAGTTACAAACCCCATCTCTAATGAGTCACTCATCCTAAGGTACTACTGATCCCATCTCTGACGAGTTTTCCTTTATAGGATGTTACTAATCCTACCTCTGATGAGTCTTTAGAGGAAGATGATGGCAGATGATATTGCCTTCCGAGATAGAGAATCAGAAGGGGTGGAGGCCCCGAGCATCGATCCTTTGGTGATTATGGCTAATATTGACCTAGCCACAATATATAAGGCCCTTGTTGACAGCTGGAGTTTCGTAAGTATTCTATTCGAACGAGCTTACGATCAGATGAGGTTGGAGGTGAGAGACTTAATTCCGTGCAAAGGTAGGATACGCGACTTCAATGGATCGAAAAATGAACCAGTGAGAATGATTGAATTACCGGTGGAGTTGGGTGAGGGGGACCATAGGAGAGTGGGGATCCTCCCGTTTCTTGTGATGGACATAAACTCTCTATACAACGCCTTTTTGGACCGAATGGGCCTAGCAGAATTCAAGACATGCATAACTCCCTAGTGCCTGCTCCTTAAGTTTCCGACTGAAGATGGAGTGGGTGTAGTATGGAGAGACCACATAGCAGGATAAGCGTGCTACTCAGTGGAATGGAAAATAGTCCACGAAAAGAAAAATAAGGAATCCGAAGACAACCCTCCTCCTGCAAAGGAGGTGAAAACGTAGCAACTAAAGAAAATATCCCAACCAGGATCAACCAGTGGCCATCTCGAGGATATTGATCCAAGGAAGGACGAAGAGTTGGAATGTAGAAAGACATCTCCAAATGAAACTACTATGGAGATTCCGATCGATAACGATG
This sequence comes from Allium sativum, assembly GCA_030737875.1. Taxonomy (NCBI): domain Eukaryota; kingdom Viridiplantae; phylum Streptophyta; class Magnoliopsida; order Asparagales; family Amaryllidaceae; genus Allium; species Allium sativum. Next base: position 132,813,503 of record CM060916.1, on the reverse strand, counting down.
ACCCAACAATGGTCTTGAAGATCGGATCCCACCTAAACCCCCTCCGAACGAGGGAGTTGACTGATATTTCTTCGCAGAAACCTAGACGTGTTTGTGTGGTCCCATGCTGACATGTATGGGATATCTCCGTCCATTATGACTTATTCACTTAACATAGAACCAAAGCATGTTCCAGTGAAGTAGAAAAGATGTTTGCTTGGCCCAGAGAGGCCAGCAGCATGAGGTCGCAAGTTAAGGATAATAGGTTCATCCGAGATGCGACATACCCTAAGTGGGTATCAAATATAGTGCTTGTGAAGAAGGAAAACAGGAAGTGGCGAACATGCATTGACTTTTCAGACTTGAATAAGGCCTGCCCCAAATATAGCTTTCTACTTCCTAGGATTAATCAGCTTGTCGACTCAATGGCCAGAGACGAGCTTCTCTCATTCATAGATGCTAACTCAGGGTACAACCAAATTGCGACGCATGTCTCAGACCAGAAACACACATGTTTCATAATGGATCTCGGGCTGTATTTTTATCTGGTCATGCCTTTGGACTAAATAATGCGAGAGCAACTAATTGATGTTTGGTCAACCATATGTTTCATGATCAGATTGGGAAGACGATGGAGGTGTATGTAGATGATATGCTGGTAAAGTCAAAGCAATCAACCGATCATGTCCGGGACTTGGTAGAAATGTTCGGTGTCCTTCATAGAGATGGAATGAAGCTCAATCCTTTGAAATGTTCTTTTTCATTGCATCAGGGAAGTTCTTAGGCTTTATCATCAATTTCGAGGAATTGAAATTTGTCCCGAACAAATTGAAGCAACCAAAGATATTCTGGAGCCTCGAAAGATCAAATACATATAAAGCTTGGCAGGAAAGGTTGTAGCTTTGGGCTGATTCATTAATAGAGCAACTGAAAATGTGCTTTCCCTTCTTTGAGCTAATAAAGAGTAGGAAGTGCAACTTCACTTGGACGCCTGATGGTGTCGAAGCTTTTCAAAACCTGCTTAATCAGTTGGAGAGGCCAACTATATTTTCTAAGCCAGTAGACCATGAGGACTTTTTCGTGCCTGGTAGTGTTCCTTCATGCTATTAGTTCAGCTCTAGTCCGTGAAGAAGATCGGGTGTAGCGACCAGTCTATTACGCAAGCAAAAAGTTGAAGTTAGTAGAACACAACTATCTGAAAATTGAGAAACTAGATTACAGTTTGTTGATTGCATCAAGAAAGTTCCGTCACTACTTCCAAGCTCTCCCCATAAAAGTTTACACCGACCAACCGCTATGACATGTCCTTCAATGACTGGAGGCATCTGGGAGGCTGCTCAGATGGAACATTGAGCTGAGTCAGTTTGACCTCACCTTCCTTACCCGAAAGTCTATCCGAGGACAAGAATTGACAAACTTCATAGTCGAGTTTACGACTTCCGAGGAAGACACTCCGGGGGAAGATTCTGATCTTCCTGATGTTAAACCAACATTGGATACGTGTAAGTTGTACACAAACGGGGCTTGTAATGATCGACGTTCTAGCGTCGGAGTTGTATTGTTAACTCCTGAGGAGCGATCAATTTATTACACTAAGGCTAAACTTTCCCGCTACCAACAACAATTCTGAGTATGAAGTCCAAATTTCTGGGTTGAAGCTCGCAATAGATTTGTGGGTAGTAGCCTTGGAATTTTCTACGATTCACAACTTATTGTATTTCAGGTTCAGAAGGAGCACCAAATTAAGAGGGCACGACTTGCCGCCTATCTCAAATGGGTAGAAGAGTTGTTGGACGGTTTCGGCTACCATTGCATCTCACATATTCCAAGGGAAGAAAATCAAAATGCCAACAAATTAGCTAAATTGGCTAGTTTCGACGCCAGAGATGAAGCAGAAATGGTGAAAAAATGGTGCCAATAGAGACATCAGATACTCTGAGCATTGACCATATGGAGATTGATCTAGCCTTGGAGACCGAACCGGAGAAAGTGTCGTGGATGACCCCTATCGAGAACTTCCTCTAAAATGGAACCCTCCTAGAATGAAAGAATGAAAAATGAGCTATCGTGCACAAAGCCTCAAGATATATCATTCAGGAAGATACACTGTACAGAAGAGGGTTCTCAGTTCTTATGCTCTGATGCGTTGCCGATGACGACGCCAAATGAATGTTTCTGGGAGTGCATGAAGGTGAATTAGGCGCTCACACCGAGAGGTAGACTCTGGCAATAAGGTGTTGTGGTACGGCTACTTCTGGCCTACCGTTAGTCGGGATGCAGCTAATTATTCCAAATGTTGCGGCAATTGTCATAGATTCAAAGAGCTCCGTCAACTCAACTCACCCAAATAGTTAGTCCTTGGCCCTTCGTTGTATGGGGTGTACATCATTGGAAGCCTATCAATCTCTAATGGTGGAGTGAAGTATGCGATCGTGGCTGTGGATTACTTTACGAAATAGGCTAAAGCAGAACCATTGACCACAATCACGACAAAGTGGCTGATCAACTTTATCGTTAGAAACATAGCCTATTTGCACTTCCCAGGACCATCATAACTGATAATTGTACCCAATTCGACAGTCCAAAATTCGGAGACTTTTATCAACGATATCGTATCAAGAAGAAGTACACTGCAATTACACCCATAATCGAATGGAAAAGTCGAGGCCATGAACAAGATCATCAAATCCATCCTAAAGAAAAGGTTGGAATGAGCCAAAGGCAAATGGATTGATGAACTGCCATTATCCTTTGGGCTTTCGTACAACCCGTAAATTTGCGACACGAAGGAGTTCGAAAGCAAGTGGAAGACGGCTCTGAAGCAGTCATCCCAATAGAACTTGAAGTCTCCTCTCACCGGACGATGCATTATGACCTGTTGACTAAAAAAAGCGCTTCTCTTAGAATCTCTGGACAAGATTGATAAGAATAGAGAGGAGGCTAACTTGGGTGTTGAGTCACACAGACAACGAGTCGCCCGATATTATAATAAGAAGGTTCGATTTAAAACCTTCGACTTTGGCGACCTTGTCCTGAAACGAGTTTTCCCAGCCTTAGTGCAAATGGGCCCGAAATGGGAAGGACCTTACATTATCCAACAGAGGCTTGATAATGGAACCTTCAAGCTAATGACTATGGATGGCGACCCACTTCCTAGAGCATGGAATGCCGAACATTTGCGGCGTTACCTTTCTTAGTCTTTTATTATTTTATTTATTCTTAGCACTGTAATAAGGCATGTGTTTCCATGTTCCACTACTGTGTATGTTACTTTGGCCATGTGTTGTGATTTAACCCACCTGCTCCAAAGATTGAATGAAGGGATAAAAAAATCCCCAACGGTGTCCATTGGCTCACGTTTAGACGAGCTAGACCAACTCACTGACCAGTCGGACTTTGGTTGACTAAAACTCGGGCTTGACTCTGATGTTCAACAAGACGATCAACGCTTTTCAAACTAAAGTGTTGAGACAATGCCTAAACAACATTAGATTCCACCCCACATTTTGGCGGGATGAGTATAAACTAAGGGATGTGATCCGACCATCCAAGTGAAGACCTTTGCCCTTGACATGGCGGCAAAGGGACGATGCCTAAGCAAGCATGACCCGACTGCTTGCCTGATTAACTCCATTCCTCAGAGCGTGGAATGGATTATAAACTAAGTACGACTGTGACCGACCACTCGATCCCTAACTTTATCTCTCATATTTTGGGAGTATAAAATGACTTGCATGCCTCGATGCAAGGCCGCGTGATCTATGACTCTGAACCATACCGATTATAAGAGAGTATAAAGGACGAACACCAACGTTCACACAAACTCTGTCGCCCTCCAGTTAAGGGTAGGAGTATAAACATTTAAGGACCAGACGTCCAAATTGACTCACCTAGATCTCCACTAACGCTGGAGGCACTGGTATAGCCTCACAAATTAACTTTAAACGTGACTCGTAAATCAAAGTTAAATTTGGGGCATACAGACTATACCTCTAAATATCGACATACTACTTATTACTTAACTTGGTAATATTTAGATTGCAAGTACACTGAATGGAAAGAAATATATTAACTTGCGGACAAATAACATTTTTTATATCAAAGAAAACATTGTTTCGCATACAAAAGTGTAGGTTTATACAAATTTGTAGACAAAAACACAAGGTTCGCACTCGCAACAATATCTAATGGCCCTAAGAAGAGATACAACAATTAATTATCCTATGATGGCTTATCATCGGTCTTCTTCTTCTTCTCTTGCTCCTTCCTCTGCGTAGAAAAGTCAGCATGCTCCTCAATAGTCTTAGACTTCCTTTTCTTGGGCTTGCTACTGGAATAATCGAAAACTCATGACGAGGGAGCTTCATGCTTCTTCTTATGGTGCTTGATTGGATCAGGAGGTGAAATCTTCTTGGTGGGCGAAGCTGAACATGGAGGAGGGATCATTCGGAGAGGAGGAATTGGCAGGGGTTTGTTAACGTATCGACTGTTGTGGTCTCTTCTTTAATCTTTTGAACCTCCCTTATTTCCTTTCCTTGAATTCCACCATGCTTAGCGGTCCATTCAGTCCAAACTCTCTAGTATAAGTGGCATCTACTTCACACCTTGAGTGCCCTTGCCGTCTAAATCTTTTAGCGCGTTAATCGTGCATTCTTCCTTGTTAGGATCATCAGTAAGGGGAAAATTGGGCTCGTCAATGGCTTGGGATTAGGCTTCAGAAAGAGTCTTAGCCGGACGGGTACCTGTAGCATGAAGAGTAATAACAATTAGTCCTTCGGGAACAACGAGAAATTCAAATGACGTTTGCTAGACTCTCCCAAACTCTAGCGAACTCAGAGAGATACCTTCTATGAAGTCGGCACTAGTAAGTCCTGGAGTTTCGGGCATTTCAGTGATTGGTGTCAATGGCTTTGGCATCTTGAGAGCAGGGAAATTTGAATTGTATCCTTCCACCTCTCCAGACTCGGAGACTGCAGAAGAAGAGCCAGAATGTGACGACCGCCTATAACTCCTGCACTTAACATAGGAAATAATGCATTGAAAGATGTGCCAGGCAGCTGTGGACGATCATCGGGATAAGATAACACCTGCGGAACCTATCGTATAACTCACATCGCAAGGATAAAATATAACAGAACATATAAAACAAGCGATAATAGCGAAGCAGAATTGAGCAGAATCTTAAAATTCTTCATATCACCCTGAAAAAATATCCACACACCCTTGGATAACACTATAAGAGTCTGTACAATAAGCCTCACTACAAACACTCAAAGAATACATCAAACAATGGGAAAAACAAATACTAGATAGTAGAAAACAATACGCCAGCCTTTTTCTTGTCATCTCCTAGCAGCAGCATCACCAAGGCCTATCACCTGTCACTTGCTACTCAGTCTTACCATCCACAACCGGATGAACAACCTAAGGTAATAAGAGGGAAACATAAACTATTGAGTCAAACAACAGTCTTAATGAGCAATAAAACAACTATCTAACATCATAAATAAAGTATATGAGAATAGGCAGATTAATCAACTAATCTACCAACATCAACAGATAAAAACTCACACCTATCTTCCCTACATATAACAGTGATAGCCTTTACAACAAGCATTTAGAAACAACAGTATATTCATGACAATCGGCTATCAAGTGTAGACCATTCTAATCGACATTGACATCTCCTAAGCACAAGCCCCAGAGGCCTAAACCAATATCAGACAAGCACCAAGAGATATCTCCTTTTACGTAGGACAATCTACACAAGACGGTACAAACAAAACAATCATCATCCATGACTCTGGCTATCACCACCATTCCTTCTTTGAAACCATCATTAGTTGTATGACCGGCTCAACACCTTGTTGTCCATCAAGGCTAATAGTAAACCCCGGTTCTAGCAAAACTCCATACGCCATCGTGACTCGTATCTCTAGGACCATCGTGACAGCCCAGGGTACTCGACCAACCACTTCTAATCTTTGGGTCCCCATTGTACCCTACTTTGAGTCCGCTGGGATCTATGATAACGATAATCTCTCGACCTAGAACATCTCTAGCCATCCAACCTGATGACTATTTATAGCTCAAGCCACTTCTTGAGCAACCATTATCCACGAACTCACACATTACTTGGATCATTCCCACTTGAATTCATTTCAAAGCCACAATCATTACTGAACCAAAATAACACCATATAATGGTCCATCTTCGTCAGGTCTTCCCCTATAGGTCACGAACGACCTATAACCAGCAACTTGATCCTCTAGGTTGCCCCATCGCATCCACGGCCTAACCCACCAAGTCGTTTAATGACCTGACCTAGAACAAGCCGCCTTATAAGCACTTGCACGAGCGACCTACGGAAGCCACAACCTGACTTCACGTTGCACATACACCATGTTGACCGACCCACTCTAGAAGATCCATGCCTCACAAGCTTAAGCAACCAGATGCCAACTGAAGCCCCAACGACCTGGTACCCCCGACCTATCGTCAACGACCCAACCAGCTCCGCCTTCTAATGGCTTGTCTTCCATTGACATAGGCCGACCCTACTCCTTGTGACCTGACCTATGCATGAAAGATTTAGGCTCCAACGACCCGACTTCGATCCACCCATTTCTTGAGCCACGAGACACATGACCCAAGCTTCATGCCATGTCATCAACGACCTATCAAAAAGGACCCGACTCCAGATCTGACCAAAATAGCTCCAGTCTTAACCAAATCATCATCAAACGACAACAACGATTCAAACAAATCATCCAATTCAGCAATCAACACTTTATGAAATCATCAACAACATCAAAATGACAATTATTCATCAATAACCATGCAAAATTCATCAAATCATGATAAATCAATGCATAAACTAAAACAACGGATCTAACTTGCATAAACCTATGAAGTAACATAAGAATTACCGGTTTTAAGTTGCTAGATTTGATCCACTGGTGAATCAAATAAAAATATACTTACCATGATGTAGATCTAGGTGAAAACAACTTAAAATAATGAAAATATGATCAAACAACCCATATACTTGATTGAATCTGTGTGAGAGATGCTTATCACTCACCAAATCTTCAAAACAACAAGAAAACAATAAATCTTCAATTCGAACAGCGAAGAATGAACTTCAGATTCCTTAGTTTGATGAAATTCCTCTTCACTTGATGTAGATCTAGTTTCGATTGATGTAGATCTTCAATATTCTTCCTTAGATCTAGATTTTAATGGTGGAAAGGTGTATTTGATTGAGCAAGGAGGATCATGAGCTCAACCAAATGAGGGAATGAAGAAAGTAAACTATTCTCCATGCTTCTAACCTCCTATTTATAGCCTCACACTAGCCCACTAATAGGCCTCCTCAAATCATCCCATCAATGGCTCACAAAACCAAAACAGAAAATTGTGAAACACAAAAAAAGCGATTCCTCCCAAACCGCTGAACAAAATCTTTAATGTGACCACTCTACGGAATTGGCAACATCATTTCCTTTCCAAGAAAATTGATTTCAGCACCTGATTCTATCCCAGTCAAAAGTTATTCCCTGTACAAAACTGATAGGGGTAAAGTGGTCACAAATAAGATTGGTAAAAATTATGGACATGTCTTACATCCCCATAAACAACATATCAAAATATGAGAATGATCCAACCCTCAGAGAATTAAATAAAAATATTTTACGATCCTCCAATACGTAAAATGCGGGCTGTTACATAGAACCACCATCGATTATGTCTTTGCCCTTAGACTGACGCTTTGCGACATCCTCACCCTCATTTTGTACCCTTATCCCTACTATCAAACGTTCGGGCTCATCATTCCTTAAAAATGTTTTCATCAACTTCTCCTCATCCATAGTCTCGGTCTTTAGCCTACGCCTCTCCTCCTCGACTAGTTCACTCCAACGTCAGCTAAAGTAGTGGGGTGGTCCTCCATCCAAGATATGCCGCGATGCAGAAGGACTTGAGCAAAGAAAGATAGAATAAGAGGCCTAACATCTTTCATCTCATGTTTAACCTCAGCAAGTTGCTTCTCCAGCACATCTTTATCAACTTAGAATTGCGCATTGAAGTCGAAGCAAATTCTAAAGTAGTGTTAGCATTCTATTTGGCACTTTTTACCCTTTCCTCAGCTTCGGCCAGCTTGGCCTTTATATCAGCAACCTCTTTCTCAAGGGAAGTCTTCTCAAACCGTGCGCAAGTACAAGTGAACCTTAGGCTGGTATTCTCAGAAGTAACATTTTAAACTCCTCCTTAAGAGCCATTATCTCCTTACTCATAATGCCAAGTTTAGTCTGGAAGCGATGCTGCAGCTCACCATACATTTTCTTATATTTCTCGGTCTTCGTTTTTACTTCCTTCAATTTGGCTATGTCATCGGTGAATTCTTTCTCGACGGGATCCAAGGCGTGTTTATCATAATCCCACATCCGCTTCTGATTGTCTAAGTCTAATTGGAGGTCCCGAATGATTTCGGTCAGATTTCGAGCATACTTACTTGTTTCTTGGTACTTCGCATTGATGAAGTCTATTTCTATTTTGACATTGTCAGTCCAAGTTTCGGGAATTGGCTGGAGGTTAAGGACAAAGTGTGAATGCCCAAAATGGTATCGAGGAAATTGTTCTTTCAAAATCTTAATCCTTCCCGTAGTAGAAGCATCGAGTATGATAGGCTTTGAAGTAGAAATCTCGGTGGGCTTTTTTGGTACAACCACCGTACTATCCATATCCTTAATCTTATCTTTTGGGATCCAAATGTTTCTTAGGGGGCTTATCCTGTGCTAGAAACTCTTTCGGAGGAGGAGGGACCTTGGTGATCAATTTATCCATCTCACAGGGATCACAATAGCTCTTATGTTTGTTGGTGTCATACCAGACTGGAGAATCGGAGCGCGAATGAGGACGATACTTCTGTACATGGTGCCTCCTTCCCCCTCTCCTCTCTTTCGTGATCATCCATATATTCTCGCTCTGGATTAGAATAATCTCTATAAAGGCTACTACGGATTTTCTTGGGATCATATCCTCAGTGGGACATGGTTCGTGCAAATCAAAATGTGCCAGTTACCAGGAAATGATACGACAAGCAAGTACTATAACATGCAGTACGGGTGTCGTGTATATCTTAGTGTATCCCCCTGACAGACCGGTAGTCGATGCATTGCTAATAGGCGTAACCTCTTCAACCGTAATCGCAACACGATCTCTTTCGAGCGCAGAAAGAACGTCTGAGAATCCATATCTAGAAAATGGTATTGTTCAGTTGGAAGAGTAAGCTATCCAAACCCTTGAAGGGATTCTACGAGAGAGTGATCCGCCTCTTGGATTGGTTGGCATTTTAACTGCTCTTGTGGAGACGAGGTGTGCATTGACTACACCACACTTTCCTTTTGAGCACTAGGAATCTTCTCTATTATGCACTTTTCTAGTGAAGGAGTCTTATGCCCCTCTTCAACCGGCTTTTTAGGCGACTTCTCCTTCCCTTCCTCTTCTGGACCCCGATTGGGACCAGGAACATCCTTTATTCTGATCGTTTGCTTTTTCCGACCTTGGGGTCGGGCTGTTATGATCTTCCCTTCGACTAGGGGCATGACATCTGCTCCATACACCCCAATTGGGGGCTTGCCCGCTGGCTCCCTAACTAGAGAACATTCACTTGAGGAACAACAGCCAGGGCATGAGCACTACCTATTCCAAAGGTCAGGTTGGCATTAAGCAAGTTTAACCTATGAATATATTTTCCTGCTATACGTCTCTTGTAGTTCGGTCACTCACGAAAATGCTCCTCAAAGTCATCAGACGAGCGAAATATTCATCACTAGTTCCGTATTATCACATGCAAAGAAGCATCAACATTAAAATCCATTCATCAAGGTTCCAAGAGATGGATGTGGGACAATCACTTATGACATTTGATCAATCATCGGGCGCAACCTTCTTGTTTTGGGACATAGAATAAATCCATCTTGATATTGCTCATTTTACTTATCCCTTCGGTCACCACTTGTCTTTTTGTGGCGGATTATGGAAAAAGAAAGGACGGGCTATCTTTCTGGTGTTTGAAGTTGAAGAAGTAAGCAATATATTTGAATGAAGGCTCATGGTCTAAATACTCTCTGTAAATGATGTACAAGGAAAGAAGATATGCATAAGCCAACGGGTGCAGTTCTATAGGAACGATCTCTGTGTGGTGAAGGAAATCAACGATATAAGGATTGAATGGCTGGACACATCCTATTGAACACATTTGCCGGTTGATAGTCATAAAACCCTCAGGTGGATTGTGTGCAGTGTCCCTCGGAGTGGGTACTCGAACATGCTCGAAGGGTATCATGTGTTTGGCGCAAAGTCATCGCAACTTTGGCTCGTCTATACTAGAAGGATGGGAATCTGTCAGATTAAACAAGAAGATGACCTCAGCGAAAGTATTAGGAGCTCTCTCTCTTCCATGGATTCATTACTCGATGACGACTCCTCCCCTAACGACGAAGAATCAGCCCTGAGGTCATGAGGTTAAACTTTATAAGCTCCATCTTTATCAGTATTTATATCTAAATTGAATTCTATGTTCGGACATTGAGGGAGTGTCTTTCCTTTCCCAGCTCTAAAACCTCTTGTTTCTTATCTTCTTGCCATCTCTGTTATGCTATTTAAGGAAACCATACATGGTTAGAGCGAATAAACCAGATCCCCCTATGTGTGTTCTAGTGTAGTGTGCGAATTGATCATGTAGATGCATAGTTGAAAGAAAAACATCGAGAATGTCAAATTGTTTTAAGTTGTATGCAGCCAAAATCATGTTACAAATATCGCAATGGGCTCTGTCCTAACTATCCAGATGCTTGTTAAAGTTAGTTCATTGTTATCTTTATCAATTTTAATTGGATCGACGCGGAACAGGTCATCGCCTCGGATCGGCCAACCCTGGGTCGGTACCTTTGGCTCATCCAACTTCGGATCGGTAGTACCGAATGAGATGTTGCAACTTGAGAAAACTAGATAGAAATTTTCGGGTTGGCTTGGCCAGATCCTGGCTCAAATATCTCCCATATTGACCCGAACGCCTCTTCGTTTCCAGATCTTCCTCATTTCAACTGCGGGGACCACACTGTACCCTTATCATTTACCATCTCCTTTGTAATTCCATACCGTTCCGATCCAAGATAAGCAAAAACTCTAGCTCCCTTAATCCATCTACCAAACTCAACCGATTTATGCAAGACGATGACATCATCACTCCTTCTCGAGGCTTCTAGACCGTAACACCACATCGAATCCATCGTCAACGATGAGCATAGGCACGGTCTTTGAATCGAGCAAATTCGAATGGAAAACCCATAAGAAGTTAAATAATCGGAGCATGATTCGTGCAAATCCATGAAGAAAGATGGTTAACGACCTACCTATTGATCGAGATAGCGTTTGCAAGAATTCAGGATTTGGAATTTGATTGGAGTTGGAAAAGTTGTCTTGTAAAATCTAGGTTCGGTGGTTCTAGAGTGGAAAAATAGTGTAGTGGGATAGGTGCGCTAGTTATAAAGAAAATATGAGACTCTTCATCTTCCCTAATGTGACTGGCTGGCCAGGGTTTAGATCGGCATGCCAACCTAAACACCCTAAGCATACCGATCCGAGCTGGATCTATATATAAAAAGAAAGAAGAGAAAGAGAAAAAGGGATGAATAAAAGACTATATCCAACTTTAAGTATCTACAATCACATGTATTGACTCACATGCATTCAAGGATTCGATTTATTTTGCGCTCGACTTGTGGAACAAAACGACGTTGTCTGGTAACGACCTGTGTGTGGATCATCACGCATAGGAGCCAATGACTCGGCATGACTCAACCATATGACTAACATGTTTAACCCCTTGATTCTACGGGGGTTCAAATATTTACCAGTGTCTCCTGATTACTTTTAGTCCATGACTTCGACCTAACAAACACTATCGGACACATTGTGAAGAATGGTTGGCTATTTATACAGATGAAAATATTCAAATATCATGACCTCTCAAAAGAGTTGCGACTGTTCAGCAACATTTCTCTTCAAAACCAATGACTCTTCGGGAGATACGATTCAACAATTTGAAAGCAAATCTCATCAGCAATGCAATGTACTTTGGGGGGCAAAGTGTTGAGATGCCATTCTGGTAAGGCCGTCAAGGTTCATTGGCAAGGTAATTAAGATTCGTTCCCCTCTACTGAGACGAAGGAAGCAACTCACCAGCATCGGCCCTCTTGGGATCGGCCCTCCTAGGCTCGACCTCCCTTAACCTGGCCTGAAAAAGATAGAAACAGAAGGAAAGGAGGGATCAGATCGGTATATCGACTTGGGTCATGCCGACCCGGAATCCGCAGCGTTCTATGTCCTATTCTATCGGCTATATCCCAAGTCAAATACTTGATATTTCTCCTATATTTCCGGATCTCGCTACACTTGTCATATATCCAACCGAAGAAGACCACTCTCGCAGATTAAATACTGATTCTGCTACCTTCCTACCGAGCCGGATGGGCGTCACATGGCATACCGAGCCGGATTCGAACTTACCTGTAAATAGTCCTCCAAAGGCTTCAAAGAAAGGACTATTGATCATTCTCTTTTCATTTTATTACTACTACAACATTGTACTCGATATTTGCCATTAAATCCATCACTTGTACTCAAATTTAATATATAATCAAGAGATTATAAAGTGGACGTAGGCTCGTTAACGCTGAACCACTATAAATTTGTGTGTCGTTGCATTTATTCTCATTTTTCGTTTATATTTCTTCATTTATTTCTCTACACTATCTCTTTTTGGGTGTTGTTCCACTTTTTGGTGTAAACACGATGATTGTAATAGAAGTGAGTATGTGGCCTCTTGGAGTAGATGCATTCGTCGGTATCCCTTTCCAGCTTTGATTTAGTGTATAGTCAGTACAAAAGATCCTAAGTATGATCCGTCATCATTTCCTTCTTTAGGCGTATTGCCACATATTATGATTTTTATATGTTGCATTGTGATATTCTGGTGTATCGCCAAGTATGTTATATGACATTTTTGATATTTGAGATTTTACTACTTCTTCATCCTTCACCGGCATTTTATTCCCATTTCTATGATTTCAAGGTACTAATATTTGATTCTCCAAGGTAAAGGATATTATATTTACGGTAATTGGGTGATATTGGACTTTATTTACTGATTGGCCATTTATACATTGTGAGTTCCTTCTTAGAGATGATTCTTGTGTTTGACTGAGAATTAGATTTATATGATCGGTCTCTTGTATTTATTCCATGGAATTTATTTTGATGGATTTTACAAATGATGGTTAAAGATTAATTGTGATGAGATTTCATTTTACTACTACTATTATTTAGAAAAACCCAACATTATGTACTTATTATAACGTATTTAAACACAGTCTGATCCGTTGATTATTTATATAATACTCGGGTCAAACTGAGACAGTTCAGGTATAGGGACATTGAGATCAATTTGTATTTCATTAGACTTTGAGGAGAATAATAACTTAGTATATTATTTATTGATATATACATTAAAGTGTAATAAGTTAAATATATGTAAAGTGCTGAACATTAGACATATTATACTTTATTGCTGCGAATTACTTTGTAATGTAACACCCTACACTTTTCTACACCCAAATTTTGACGAAAATCGAAACTCAAACACATTCAAGCATGGAGCATGTATATCTGGGACCAGCAAATAAATGAGCATTAGCATAAATCAGAGTATTATAAGATAACTCACAACGGAAACAAAATAGGATAAACTAGTATTAACTCAAGTAACTAACTTTTTTAAAATAAGTGACCTTGCCAATACGGAGCATGAGAGAGAACGAGAACCGAAAGCCAAACTTAAACACCTGTGAGAACCCGTCCTTCTCTTGAAAACCTAGGTGGTTGTAATGAGGAGGGGGTCAGAACAACAAGATTCTGGTGAATAGGAAATGTACTACACAGATTATAATACACAGATGTATCCTGTTTGGTTAAATGAAAGATGTATGCCTATCAAGGTTAGTGATTCTAGTCTAACCTTATAGATGTTTACGCACGACCCTACTACCCTTCCCAAGATAGAGTTTCAAGATATAATACCAAGATAGAACATTTACACATATAATCAGGAAGCCTTTAAACAATAATTAAGCTGATTGTTAGATTATAATTTTCTGGCTTATTAGACCGAGAAGGGGAACCCTTGCTGCGAAGTCTACATATATCTTTTCATCTCCTTACCCTTCATTGTTTTCCACCTCACTATTAATGATAGATAGGGTGGAGTCTCCTGATCACTTAAGACTCTAGGCGGACTTATTAGGCACTTAATACCTTTCGATAACTTGTTCCACATTCTTACAAACTAGAGGGCGCTAGCTATGGGCCCTACTAATTCGGGCTTCCGTCATTCGCGTGTAACACCCCACGTCCATTAATGTCACTCACAAAGGGAATGCATTAACTTCCATGGAGGTTATAAGTGAATATAGAACAGAAAAATTACAACAAGACAGATAATAAGTAGTACTTGAAAACTAAAACTTCATTTTTATTGCAGCGGAAACATGTTTATTACATCACAAAACCATTAATCGGAGTCAAGTACATTATCCATCTTCATAAAAACAAAATACATAATCCCATTACACAAATAGCCATTAAAGAAGATAACAAGCTGGACTTTACTTCAACGGTCCAAGCTTTCCAAAGAGAGATGAGCAATCCAATCAAACTCCACTAGAACTGGGCCCAACCTGAGGACCTGGAGGGGGAGAAGGATAGAATTGGAGGGGGTCAGACATAAAGTCTGGCGAGTATGATAATTCTAACAATATTATTATCAAAATAACTAGACTAAGGCATAAGCTGGAAGACAAGTAAATGTCTATGAACTATTTGGAGGATAAAGATAGCGTTTAAGATAACATTAAAGATAACGGTAAAGGCATACATAATTACTAACGAATAATTACTATACTGCACCGCACATTACTACACTTCACCGCACATTACTACACTGCACCGCGCCAATTACTACACTGCACCGTGCCAATTACCCTAAAGGTTGATCCCGCATTCTTCACACAGAAACTATATAAATAGCCTTGCGTACCCCTAGCTGACTACAATTACTACACTGCACCGTGCCAATTACCCTAAAGGTTGATCCCGCATTCTTCACACAGAAACTATATAAATAGCCTTGCGTACCCCTAGCTGACTACATAGGTGCCGTCTGCCCCTATCTCCACTAGGTGTACCCCACTACCCTCTTAGAAATTTTATAAGTAACTTCGTGTACTCCTAGCTGACTACATAGGTGCCGTCTGCCCCTATCTCCACTAGGTGTACCCCACTACCCACTTTCGATCGGCTCCTTACTCATAGATACCCGTGCTGGCCCCACAGTGGGGTGTATCACTCCCCTAAAGTGGCAACCCGATACAACTGAGAATGCACGGCTTATACCTACACGATGCAACAACGTCTTACCTACCAACCCGGGTCCACACACGCATATGAAACCCGTTGGACTTGCGTTGCCACCGCTCCCCGTTTTGGCCTTATAGTCAAGCCCAGTATGCGTGTCCCGTCCTCGACTTGGGTCGAGCCCACAAAGATACGTTTGGGATACTGGTTGAAATGGGCCCCCACAAGCTACCCACCTAAGCTTGTCATTAATATATCCCACTTAACCCTCTTAGTCATGTTTCATTTACATGTGTGTTTGGTTAAGTCTTACTAATCGTATTTCACATGCCACTAAGGGCACCCACTAGATTCCTCATGCCACCCAAGGCACCTACTTAACCCCCATGTCCCACTTTACATGTTTATCTAGTTAAGTATTTCTTAATTCATTCAGGCCATAACCTCATAAAGACCTTTCACATTAGACTGGCATTTATGGCAGCTGGATTTGCCGGGCGGGTCCGGGCAGTCTTACACCATAAAAGAGTCTAACCTCGTGTCTTTACAACCGTTATGCTTTAGTTTAGGCCTAGGACCTCTCACATTGGGCTGACATTTGTGACCACTGGATTTGCCGGGCAGGTTTACGTCACAAACGAGTCCAACCTCGTGTCCTAAGCATTGATTAACACTTAAAATCTTTTACCCCAGTTTTAATAATTCCCTATTCAAATTATTAATTAAGTCAACTTTTAATGATGTCCATAATTGACTCAATTATGGCCATCCACTTATGGCATGCAAAATCATATCAATTGCACCCCAACTTTTTAATATTAAATCCTTAATATTACCCCTACCCCACGTTTATACGTTCGCTTATTCAACGCATAATATAGGCTAGACTTGTATAGTCTAACACCTAGCACAAAGATAAATTATCACAACATATAGTCAATTAAAATAAATCTAATCATAATAGGGGTGAAACTGGCATAAACTACACATGTTAAGGATCAAAAGGTGTCAACTTGTTAAATGTCTCAATTTACATGATATGATCATAGCCAAAATCTATACATAACTTGCATATGGGGTTTTTAAGCAACATAATGATGGTGTGAACTAGCATAGGATATCACATATGTCATAGCATAGTTCTAGATGTCATGGCATATGTTCATAACTTTTCTAATCAACATATGTAACTTGTCATATAGATCAACATAGCCCAAACATGATGATTTAATTAATATGAACTAACTAGCATAGATGGCTTTCTAACATGTATGATTCATCACAACTTAGCATAGAAACTTTCAACATACATAGCATGATTTACAACATATAGTATATCATCACCACATAGCATAGGATTAATAACATACATGATAGCATATGACAATTCACATCATCTACTCACAATCCATTCATGACTTAACCTAATTAAAATGATAATAATCTTGTTAAGACTATCATACTCACAATTAGAGAAGAAAGAGAGTCGAATTAGCGCTCTTTTGATGAAGAATCGCTGTTAGGGTTGGGTAGTTCTGATTTGGTTGCTGTTCTTTATCTTTAATTTGATGGCGGCTGCTCTAGGTCTCAAAATATCAGCATGACGGCCATGGTCTTTGTTTATTTTCTGATTTAGGGTTTGTGTGTAGGGGTCTATTTATAGAGTTATAAATTAATTTAAGCCGTCGGATGTTCTTAGGTTTAATCAAAACCATTTAATTATGATAGGGTGATGAGTCAGCCCTAATGACTCAGCAAGGAGTCAGAATGGATTCAACAACACGGGTCAGCCTGAACCAGAAAGCTGTGCAGGCTCCAGCCTCGGCCTGGGCGCACTTGGCAGGTACGCCAATGTAAATATGTACTGGCGCACTTCCCAAGTGCGCCAGTGCATTTTTTTCTCTTTCTTTGCCCCCAAACTTCGTTCGTCCATAACTTTTTCATCCGGTACTCGTTTCCCGCAAACTCGGACTCTATCTCTACTAGAATTCCGAGACGAACACAATGGCGCAACCCGTTTCCCACAATTCTCATGTCTGAGATTAGTTATTCTTTAATTTGTAAATATTAATATTAACAGAACTACGGGGTGTTACATTCTCCCCTCCTTAAAGGATTTCGTCCCCGAAATCTTCAAGTTAAGAAGAATGTATATCCTAACATCCAAACAACGATCTACTCAACCATCAAACACAGGCATCCATTGTCCTTATAGACTTCTAATGCTTTCATGTTTAAATGCACAGTGTGTGTATATGTCCATATCTAATGCAAAATCAGGCGGTCCACTGATTCAATTGACCTCCTTAATGCAAACCATGATAGTGCCATGCGTCCATTATGTATGCAAAAGTTCCGTAATGCTACATATTATTTCTACATGCGTGCACAACCATTCACCAAAATGCGGTATCCATATGATAGCACAACCATTATACATCCATTTTACTAAATACAACCAGTTATATGCAATATGCAGTATGAAGTGACTGAGCCGATCTAGTGCCTAATAGTGTGTGTATATGCGTCCACGAGCAACCACTAGCAAACACTTGCATCCACTTTGCATTCATCATACATAACATGTCTCAAACACATGTTTCAACCATAGGATTATCCTATCTAAAGGTCAAGAATACTAACGAGAGGATACTCTAAAGGTAAGATAAGCACAAGATAAGCGATAAAGGAGAAATTAAAGGACATACCTTCGAAAAAGGAAAGGGTATCGTGAATGCATCTTCTCTTCTGTCTCCCAAGTAGCGTTGCTCTCGTCGTCTCCCCATTGTACTTTGACTAGTCTGACCTCTCGATTTCTCAGCTTCTTAATCTCCGACCCAAGAATGCGCGTTGGAGCTCGTCGAATCGTCACGTCACGCTCGATCTCCACCTCTCTAAGAAAGCTCGGCTCTACCACTTCCGCGGTCTCGTGCAAGCACTTCCTCAAATGTGATACATGGAATACGTCGTGTACACCACTAAGTCTCTCGGGAAACTCCACTCTATACGCCATTTGCCCAATCTTCTCCTTAATAGGAAACGGCCCTACGAACCTTGGTGCTAATTTCCCAACGGACCCAAAGCGAACAACGTTTCGTAATGGAGACACTTTGACAAAGACCATGTCCCCAACCTCAAATTCAAGATCCGTCCTTCTCTTATCCGCATATGATTTCTGCCTATCTTGCGCTGCTTTCATCCTCCTCCGAATCAAGTCGACCTTCTCCGAAGTCTCCTTAATCGTATCGGGCCCAAGTAAGATCTTATCGGTAGATTCCCACCAACATGTAGGCGAACGACACGGCCGTCCATAAAGAGCTTCGAATGGTGCCATACCAATGCTAGACTGAAAGCTGTTATTATATGCGAACTCCACCAGTGGAAGATGCTCTTCCCATGTATCCCCAAAGTCTTGGATACATAGCCTCAAAAGATCCTCTAGAATGCGATTCACCCTCTCGGTCTGGCCGTCCGTCTGAGGCTGATATGCGGTGCTCAAACATAACTGAGTCCTTACCGCCTCTTGTAAGCTTCTCCAAAATTCGCTAGTGAAAATAGGATCGCGGTCGCTCACTATGCTAGAAGGAACACCGTGCAAACGAACTATTTCTCGGACGTATACAGAAGCTAACCATGGAGCAGTCCTCTTACTCTTCACGGGACTGAAATGGGCGCTCTTAGTAAGTCTATCTACTATAACCCAAATCCCCGTATTACCCTTTCTCGATCTCGGTAATCCGTCAATAAAGTCCATCGAGACGCTTTCCCACTTCCATAGTGGAACCTCCAATGGGTGAAGCAACCCACCGGGTTTCTTTTGCTCCGCTTTTACTTGTTGGCACACCAAGCATCTAGCGACATACTCGACTACGTCCCTCTTCATACCGGCCCAAAAGAAAACTCGCTTCATGTCTTTGTACATCTTGTCCCCGCCGGGATGAATGGTCATCTTCGAACGATGTGCATCGTCAAGAATAGTCTTCCTTAGGTCATCATCTTTTGGTACACAAAGTCTACCGTCCCTACGTAACCAACCCTTATCATCTAGGGTATACCTACGGAGATGGCTTGATGACTCCCCTCCTTTGAGCTTTACTACTAACTCAACCAACTGCGGGTCGTCTCGCTGTGCCTCGCCAATCCGTCCCAAAAGCGTAGGTCTGACCTCCAAGGATGCTAGCAAACCGGGTACGAAGTCAACGGAAGGTCTAAAGTCAAACATCGAAATGAATTCTAAGCTTCGCCGCTCCACAAACAAAGGACTTAAGGATAACCTTTTTCTGCTTAAGGCATCCGCCACCACGTTACCCTTGCCAGGGGTATATGCTATCTCGAAGTCGTAGGATGCTAAGAACTCCATCCACCTTAACATATCTCCCTTCCCTAGAGACCACATGCCCTAAATTCCTCACTTCGCTCCTCCAAAAATGGTATCTTGGAGAACTTAGCTTTAAGCTAGTGCACTTGTAGGGTCCCTAAGCTTTCCCTAAGACATAGGGCATGCTCTTCTCTGCTTCTAGAGAAAACCAGGATATTATCCCATGTAAAATCGTCACAACTATCCATCTCTCACGCAGACCATCCTAGTCGAATTCGACATCCCCCAAGTGCAAGCCCCAAAGGCCTAAACCAATATCAGACAAACACCCAAGGGATACCTCCTTCGAATTCAGACGACCTACGTGAGATGATACTAGTAAGATGGTCAATCAATTGAGCACTTGACCGACTCTGGCCGTCCTTGCCAGTCTTGCTCCAAAACTACCGCTGATTACATAACGGGCTTTGCTTAATCTATTAAGCACATACGAAAACTTATTCCGCGCCTATGGGTAAACCCCGCGCTTTATCAACGACGTCTCCATACTCACGGACCACACAAACAGGTTCCTAATCATCGTTAGATGCGTCAGAAGATTCTAGGCAGCTAAGCATCACTGAACCCCTAGGGTCACAAGAAATATGAGGGTTTTTCTACAACGAATCAATAGTCTAACTACCCTCCTTTCACAGTCTAGGATGGCACCCCGCTTGGCTAGCCAATCCACCCCTAGAATCAAACTACAGCCCGTGAAACCAAGGACAAAGGCGTTGCATTCAAACTCAATGCCCAAGATAAACACTCTCAAATCCCGACAAATCATAGAAAGATGAGCCGAACCACCAATAGGATTTGAGACTACTAAGGGATCAGTAACAATACTAGTATCTAGGTGCAGTGTTTCAACTAATGATGTAGAGATAAACGAATGTGATGCGCCCGAATCGAATAAGGTACGGACAGGATGATCAAACAGAAAAACTAAGCTTTCAACAGAAATGGTTCTACCTCGTTCTTGCAGCTGGGACCGCGGGAGCCTGAACTTGTCCCCTTGCCTGCCCTGGTGCTATAAGAGCCTGCACCTGTCCTCCCGAGGTAGCCCCTGCCCTCTGCCCCTTCCTTGGGCAGTCCTTCACTAAATGTCCCGCATCGCCACAATGAAAACAACCAGTCTTCTTTTTCTTTCGGCAGTCCTTGCTGAGATGGCCTGGGGTCCCACAGTTAAAGCATTTCTTCTTCCCCTTAGCATTGTTGCCTTTGCCACCCTTATTTTGATCCCCTTTCTTCTTGGGTGCCTTATCAGCTTTAGTGCCTTTCTCCTCGTGCATGAGTGCCATGTCTACTAGCTTCTCAAAGGTGGCCCCCATAGGGATGTGGGTCATGGCCAACCCTTGCAACGGTTCATTCTAGCCATTAACGAACCTCAGAGCCTTCTTCTCCGGCATGTTTACTAAGTCCAAGCCAAACCTTTCTAACTGATTAAATTTATTGACATATTCTTTCACTGATGAGCTTTCTTGCTTCAATGTCAAGAACCTTTCCATATATAGATTTTCTTCCGCCCTTGAGAGAAACTTCGCCTCGAACCTACGTCTGAAATCCGCCCAAGAATCAACAGGACGCTCCCCATTAGTGACCTCCCACCAAAACGAGGCCTCTCCCTTCATCAACCAAGCTGCTAAACGAACTCTCCTTCCTTTTTCCACTTCAAAGATTTCTAGCAACTCTTCCACCTCCTTAAGCCAATCTCTAGCTTCCACAAACGTTTCTGACCCTTGAAAGGGTTTTCCACCCATAGCTTTGAATTCCTTGCACATCTTTGCAAAAGTATCTACGCGAGGAGGAGGAGGAACGGGTGCAACTGGTGGTAGAGGAACATTGGCTGGACCTGCGGCGGCCCTAGCCTCTAACAACCTCCTATACCATCCTGGTATCGTTATACCGTCAGGTAGGTTAAGATCTTCAGCCATGCTGAAACGAAAAAGGAAAGATTCCAAATGGAGAATTCGAAAGATAAAGATATATGGCTATTTGGGGATTATGTTTTTCATAAAAACTTCCTCTTTAAATTTCTCATTAAAACATGTTTTTGAAAACATTTCTTCCAAAAATAACTATTTTTTTTTCTAAAGTATTTTTATCTGTTCTGGTAACCTTAAGCTCTGATACAACGTGTAACACCCCACGTCCATTAATGTCACTCACAAAGGGAATGCATTAACTTCCATGGAGGTTATAAGTGAATATAGAACAGAAAAATTACAACAAGACAGATAATAAGTAGTACTTGAAAACTAAAACTTCATTTTTATTGCAGCGGAAACATGTTTATTACATCACAAAACCATTAATCGGAGTCAAGTACATTATCCATCTTCATAAAAACAAAATACATAATCCCATTACACAAATAGCCATTAAAGAAGATAACAAGCTGGACTTTACTTCAACGGTCCAAGCTTTCCAAAGAGAGATGAGCAATCCAATCAAACTCCACTAGAACTGGGCCCAACCTGAGGACCTGAAGGGGGAGAAGGATAGAAATGGAGGGGGTCAGACATAAAGTCTGGCGAGTATGATAATTCTAACAATACTATTATCAAAATAACTAGACTAAAGCATAAGCTAGAAGACAAGTAAATGTCTATGAACTATTTGGAGGATAAAGATAGCGTTTAAGATAACATTAAAGATAACGGTAAAGGCATACCTAATTACTAACGAATAATTACTATACTGCACCGCACATTACTACACTGCACCGCACATTACTACACTGCACCGCGCCAATTACTACACTGCACCGCGCCAATTACTACACTGCACCGCGCCAATTACTACACTGCACCGCGCCAATTACTACACTGCACCGCGCCAATTACCCTAAAGGTTGATCCGCATGCTTCACACAGAAACTATATAAATAGCCTTGCGTACCCCTAGCTGACTACATAGGTGCCGTCTGCCCCTATCTCCACTAGGTGTACCCCGCTACCCTCTTAGAAATTTTATAAGTAACTTCGTGTACTCCTAGCTGACTACATATGTGCCGTCTGCCCCTATCTCCACTAGGTGTACCCCACTACCCACTTTCGATCGGCTCCCTACTCGTAGATACCCGTGCTGGCCCCACAGTGGGGTGTATCACTCCCCTAAAGTGGCAACCCGATACAACTGAGAATGCACGGCTTATACCTACACGATGCAACAACGTCTTACCTACCAGCCCGGGTCCACACACACATATGAAACCCGTTGGACTTGCGTTGCCACCGCTCCCCGTTTTGGCCTCTTATAGTCAAGCCCAGTATGCGTGTCCCGTCCTCGACTTGGGTCGAGCCCACAAAGATACGTTTGGGATACTGGTTGAAATGGGCCCCCACAAGCTACCCACCTAAGCTTGTCATTAATATATCCCACTTAACACTCTTAGTCATGTTTCATTTACATGTGTGTTTGGTTAAGTCTTACTAATCGTATTTCACATGCCACTAAGGGCACCCACTAGATTCCTCATGCCACCCAAGGCACCTACTTAACTCCCATGTCCCACTTTACATGTTTATCTGGTTAAGTATTTCTTAATTCATTCAGGCCATAACCTCATAAAGACCTCTCACATTAGACTGACATTTATGGCAGCTGGATTCGCCGGGTGGGTCCGGGCAGTCTTACACCATAAAAGAGTCTAACCTCGTGTCTTTACAACCGTTATGCTTTAGTTTAGGCCTAGGACCTCTCACATTGGGCTGACATTTGTGACCACTGGATTTGCCGGGCAGGTCCGGGCAGGTTTACGTCACAAACGAGTCCAACCTCGTGTCCTAAGCATTGATTAACACTTAAAAACTTTTACCCCAGTTTTAATAATTCCCTATTCAAATTATTAATTAAGTCAACTTTTAATGATGTCCATAATTGACTCAATTATGGCCATCCACTTATGGCATGCAAAATCATATCAATTGCACCCCAACTTTTTAATATTAAATCCTTAATATTACCCCTACCCCACGTTTATACGTTCGCTTATTCAACGCATAATATAGGCTAGACTTGTATAGTCTAAAACCTAGCACAAAGATAAATTATCACAACATATAGACAATTAAAATAAATCTAATCATAATAGGGGTGAAACTTGCATAAACTACACATGTTAAGGATCAAAAGGTGTCAACTTGTTAAATGTCTCAATTTACATGATATGATTATAGCCCAAATCTATACATAACTTGCATATGCGGTTTTTAAGCAACATAATGATGGTGTGAACTAGCATAGGATATCACATATGTCATAGCATAGTTCTAGATGTCATAATAGATGTCATGGCATATGTTCATAACTTTTCTAATCAACATATGTAACTTGTCATATAGATCAACATAGCCCAAACGTGATGATTTAATTAATATGAACTAACTAGCATAGATGGCTTTCTAACATGTATGATTCATCACAACTTAGCATAGAAACTTTCAACATACATAGCATGATTTACAACATATAGTATATCATCACCACATAGCATAGGATTAATAACATACATGATAGCATATGACAATTCACATCATCTACTCACAATCCATTCATGACTTAACCTAATTAAAACGATAATAATCTTGTTAAGACTATCATACTCACAATTAGAGAAGAAAGAGAGTCGAATTAGCGCTCTTTTGATGAAGAATCGCTGTTAGGGTTGGGTAGTTCTGATTTGGTTGCTGTTCTTTATCTTTAATTTGATGGCGGCTGCTCTAGGTCTCAAAATATCAGCATGACGGCCATGGTCTTTGTTTATTTTCTGATTTAGGGTTTGTGTATAGGGGTCTATTTATAGAGTTATAAATTAATTTAAGCCGTCGGATGTTCTTAGGGTTAATCAAAACCATTTAATTATGATAGGGTGATGAGTCAGCCCTAATGACTTAGCAAGGAGTCAGAATGGACTCAACAACACGAGTCAGCCTGAACCAGAAAGCTGTGCAGGCTCCAGCCTCGGCCTGGGCGCACTTGGCAGGTGCGCCAGTGTAAATATGTACTGGCGCACTTCCCAAGTGCGCCAGTGCATTTTTTTTTCTTTCTTTTCCCCCAAACTTCGTTCGTCCATAACTTTTTCATCCGGTACTCGTTTCCCGCAAACTCGGACTCTATCTCCACTAGAATTCCGAGACGAACACAATGGCGCAACCCGTTTCCCACAATTCTCACGTCTGAGATTATTTATTCTTTAATTTGTAAATATTAATATTAACAGAACTACGGGGTGTTACATCACGCATATACCCTTACCCCACATAAGGTGAGAGATGATATTTTATCGCTCGTTTTACCTTGTAGCTGACCTTATTAGATAACACCCTTACTTGCTTACTACTTCCCGTAGGGTAAGTAGCCATATCTGACGTTTTTAGTTTACAGGTTTGGGTAGACAATACACACATGTTCTTTAAAACCCCTATGTTGAAAGACCTATTCCCCAGGTGGACTCTTCAACCCCAACCACTTAAGACCCAGGAAGCGGACTACACGCGAAGGTTATTTGGTTTGTACCCCTTCAGCCCTTATTACCTTTCCTTATTGGGATAAAGTGGGCTACGTCATTACGCCCAAACTGTTTTAGTTTCTCTCCACATGACTTATTATCGTCACGGGTTCTTATGGTTAATAATATTTTTACATTATTAACCTACTAAGTCCAACGCTATTTTTAATTATAAGTTCTATATTCATTAATAAAAATAAGGAAAGTTATATCCACTTTACCCTGGGATATTTATTACTTTCCTAATTGGACATAGTATTTAAGAAATAATCAATATCCATTAATCCCCTTATGACATCCGTTTTCTTTTATTTCTATGTTTATTGCCCTTTGCGACCATAACAATCATATTTTCCTAAGGCAACCATTTATCAGTCCTAGGATATTTATTTGTTGTACCCCAACAGACAATTACTATTCTTATTTATTGGTTGACTGTTGTGTATATATATATACATATATTTATGCACTTGACCACTACATTAAGTTGACTACTTGTGGATGCTGGATTTGCCGGCCGGTTCCGGGTAGACTTCTACCACAAGTTGAACTTAACCTCATGTCTTAGTACATTTATGTTTACACATTAGACCCCTCACATTAAGCGACTACCTATGGATGTTGGGTTTGTCGGTCGTTTCCGAGAAGACTTCTTCCACAAGTGAGCTTAACCTTGTGTCTAAACGTAGTTATAGTTCAAATTTCCTAATTGGGGTGTACAACATTAATCCTAATTAATTTAGGAATTATGTGACACCCTACATCCGTTAATGTCACTCTTTATTAGAATGCATTAAGTTTCGTGAAGCATTATAGGTAAATAGAAACAGAATCTCACAAGATAGATATATAAAAGAGCAGCGGGAATTCAAAACTTTATTTTTCAACAGAAAACATCATGGTCCAAAAATCCAGTTACAACATTAGTGTGAAGTACTGAAAACCAACTACATTAAATAAAAGTATCTGCCTTGTACTAAAACCATCCGAGTATAGTAATATAAAATCATGGTTCCTAAAAAGAGCCATAACAGAGTAGACAAGTAGTCAAAGCGGTAAATCTAAGCAGCTTTAAGCAGAAACAAAGAGAGATTCCTAATTAAGCCTGAGCATTCCCACCCTGAGAATCTGGAGGGAGAAAGGAAGAGAGAGAAAAATAAACAAAACGGGTCATACATAAAGTCTGGCAAGTCCAGTGACTTTTAGCATATAATAAGTAAAAGCATCATGACAGGCATATAAACTGGATAAGAGATAACAATATCATATAATAGGCATAACAGACTGAACATGATAAGCAGGACAAACCGGATAGATTGCCTTCTCAAATACCTTTCTCTGCACCAACACTTGTATAATAGATATGATCCCAACAGAAACATATGGTAGATTTAGGTGTACTTCTAGTAACGGTTTTACCCCAAACAGTAATAACAGGTACCCCAACAGAAATAACGGGTGTTACCCTAACCAGAAACCATAGGCACCTAAACAAGCAAGGCTGGATGTACCCTAATTACTACTCCCAATCAATCGGCTCCCTATCCTGTAAGTACCTTGTGTCGGCCCCATAGTAGGATGTATCACTCCCTAAAGTGGCAACCCCTAGAAGGACACATACCGATTTACTGGTGTTATAGCGGCTTATTTTCCCATGCAAGCCGGACCCATGCACGCACATGACTCCTTTGGAATGCTCTATCAGAACACCTCCACCCATATGAACCTCTTATAATCAGCTCAGTAAATATGCCCTAATCCCTACCTAGTGCGGGGTTCCCCCTTTGATACCAGAATAGGTTACTGACTGATACAGGTCTCGCACCACAGATGATACAAGCTACAGCCTAGGCTTGTATTCCTAACTAATAGGATTTTGACAGGTTATGCCTAAATGATTAACAAGCCCGCATAACCCAAATATATAAAACATGTTAAGTTTATCGGGTTCGTATAACCCTCCACAGATTTAATATATTTACTTAACCCCCATAGATTCAAACATGTTTACTTAACCCCCACACAATTTAACAGGTTCATATAACCCCCATAGATCTAAACAGGTTCCAACTGTTGTTTATAGTTTAATTACATGTTCCGCTTAATCTATTAATTAAGCCTACATATTTACATGCCCCAACCCTCAAGTCATAATTCACAGTATAAGATATGCCCCAAATTTTAGTCATACATCACAGTATAGATTATGCCCTCATACCCCTGTCATGATTCATAATACAAGGTGTGCCCCAATTTATCTTTCCCAACCATTCCCAGTTTCGTTCGTTCGCATATTTCAGCGATAGGCCTAGGCTCGAAGGTAGCCTAGGCTATAAAAATAAAAAGGGAAAGAGGGAGTGAAAAGGAAAAAAATAGGCATAATAAAAAAATAGGTATATGATAACATGAATAGGCATATAAAAACTGAACAGTAGATTAGGTGTACATGTAATGGAAGATATGTTTAGGTATGAATTATATTCTTAATAGGCATAGGTTTAGATCCAGATTCATAAATGTAACACCACATATTTTAACAACACTAAAAGATGATAAATTAAGGAATAATTAATTTATTAGTCAAAATTAAGTGAAACGGACTGCGCCATTATGTTTGTCTCGGAATTCTGGTCAAAACAGACACCTGGTTTTGCGTAAAACGGACACCATATGAAGAAGTTATTAAGCCTAGAACTTTGTATCCGCACAAGAGAATTATATATATATACAAACAAATCAAATGTTAAAAAAATTCAAAACAGTGAGAGGGAAGACCCAAGGACGGAACCGATCGTTTCTGGGGGTCAATCCTAGGCCCTGTTGCGTCGACCCAGGCTCTTTAGGGTCGACCCCCATACAGATCTGGGCAGATTCAGTTTTTCGAACGTGGACTTGTTTTGTGGCTAGATTCGTCGAACATAGGCTATAAATAGGGCCCGATATTCATTGTTTTGTTCATCTAATTCATTAGCGACGACGAGGAGCAGCTCCAACATAGTTTGATCTAGCGTATTCTTCTTCAACAAACAAGTTATTCAAATTCAGAGATCTGTTCTGCAATAGCTACAATCAATTCTTCTGTTTCTTAGATCCAATCACAGTGAGTCTATGTTATTTTTAGATAGAAATAATTAAAAATGAATCTTGACATGCCTATAAGTTTGGATCCAAGCCTTTGACTATTTATCATGTCAGATCTGCCATTATTTGTATATCTAATTCATTGATTAGATCTCATCATGCCTATTTATGATCACGTCACTATGCCTAATCAATTCTATTATCACATGTTCATCAGATCTGTTTTATATGCCTATTTCTGTTAATCAGATCTGTTCTTACATGCCTGTTTCTGCTATCATACGCCCATTTCCGTTACTTTTGGCTTTATACCTATTTTTTTCTTCTCTCTCTCATTCCCGTTTTATTTTTATAGTCAGACTACCTTCGAGTCTATACCAATATCGCTGAAATATGCGTACGAACGAAATTGGGTTAAATAGGGAATGATTGGAAATAGTAATTTAGGGGCATAACCTGTACTTTGAATAACGATTGGAATATGGGGGAATAAACTATATTGTGAATTTGACTAAAAATTAGGGCATGATTTATACGGTAAATTATGACTTGTGGTTTGGGACATATAAATCTGTAGGCTTAATTTAAGATTAAGTGAAACATGTTAATGGAACTGTAAAGAATATGTGAAGCCTTTTTAATCCATTAAAAGTGGGGCATAACTTGTATTGGGAAATTTGGGCATAACTTGAATTAAAATGTGGATTTGGGCATGAACCAAAATTGTGATTAAAAGACCTTAATTTGGGGCATATGGTTCATTACGAACGTGACTTGGGAAAGGGGAATGAAAACTTATAACGACATAGGAATAATTGGTTAAGAATGAAGATGCCTAGAATTACAATAATTAGAAAACTGTAACCGCGCTTAGACACGAGGTTAGATTGCACATGTGGTGGAAGTCTTCCCGGACCCGACTGGCATATCCAGCGACCACTAGTGGTGAATCTAATGTGAGGGGTATAAGTGCATAAACACGTGACGGGACTAAGACATGAGGTTAAGTACGAATTGTGGAAGAAGTCTGCCCGGACCCGACCGACATATCCAGCATCCACAAGTGGTAGATTTAATGTGGGAGGTCTAGTGCATTATAACCGTAAATGAATGTGTGGTAATGAACTTGCAATATTTAACTTGTTTAAATCCATAAGGATTATATGAGCCTGTTAAATCTGTGGGGTTAAGTAAACCTATTAAGTATGTGGGGTTAAGTAAGCCTGTTAAATCCGTGGGGGTTAAGTAAACATGTTAAATCGGTGGGGTTAAGTAAACCTGTTAAATCTGTGGGGTTAAGTAAACCTGTTAAATCTGTGGGGGTTATACGAACCTGTTAATTTAGAAAACTTAACTTGATAAATCTGTTGGGGTTATATGGACCAGTTAACTTGTAAAGTTTAACCCGTAAATCTGTAGGGGGTTATGTGAATCTGTTAAATCTGTTAGGCATAACCTATCAAAATCCTAGTTAGTTGGGGACACAACATCTGTAAGGGTTGGCTTGTGTCATCTGTTGTGTGGGACCCAATTAGTCATTAACCCATTCTAGTATTAAAGGGGGACCCCGCACTAGGTAGGGGTCAGGGCACGCTTACTGAACTGATTGTAAGAGGTTCATCTGAGAGGAGGTGTGTACTGGCGTGTTGCAACAGACTCATGTGCGTGCATGAATACGGCCTACATCTGGGAAAATAAGCCGTTGTAGCACTAGTAAACATGTCTGTGTCCTTCTGTAGATTGCCACTTTAGGAATTAATACACCCTACTGTGGGCCCTACATAGGGTATTTACGGAATAGGGAGCCGATCGATTGGGGGGTAGTAAATAAGGTACATCTAGTCCTGTCTGTTTCTATGGGGTACCTGTGTTCCTGTCTGGCCTAACACTCATTATTTCTGTTTAGGTACCGGTTAATTCTGTTTCGGTTAAAACCCGTTACTAGAGTACACCTAAAACTACCATTATATTTCTGTTGGGATCATCATGTTTATGTTAAGCAATTAGGGAGTATGTAATCCTGTTACATGTCTGTTATACTAGTATTGGTGCAGAGAAAAGTACTTAAGAAGCGCAACACATCCAGTTCTGTTATCCTATTTATCTTGTTATACCTACCTTATGACACTGTTATCTCACTCTCCAGTTTATATGCCTGTCATGATGCTTTTACTTATATATATGCTAAAAGTAACTGCACTCGCCAGATTTTATGTTTGACCCATTTTGTTTCCTCTTCTCTCTCTTCCGTTTCCCCCCAGGTTCTCACGGTGGGAATACTCGGGCTTGATTTGGATTCTCTGCTTTCATCTTGCTTGGAGTTGCTTAGATGTATTGCTCGATTTCTTGTCTCTCTACTATGGCTATGTTTTGGGGATTATGCTTCTTCTATTATTGTACTCTGATATGTACAAGAAAGAAGTTTTAATGATGTACTGAGTTTTATGCATTTCAGACATATGATGTAACCATGTTTTGAACTATGATGCTTTATGATTAATAAAGTATTTAATTCTGGTACTATTTTGTATCTGTCTCGTAATGTTTCTGTTTCTGTTTACCTATAACGCTTCACGAAACTTAGTGCATTCTCTTAATGAGTGACATTGTGGGGTGTCACACTTGGTATAAAAGCTGAAGGTTACCAGATTAGATAAAAGTTTTTGAAAATTATTTTCAAAAAGGTTTTAATAGAAAGCATTTTAAAAAATAAAAGTCTGTTTTTCCCTAAAGCCTTATGTAATATCATTCGATCCTTTGTCTGAATCTTTTTCCTTTTCTTTTGAGCATGTCTGGGGAACCTAATATTCCTGAGGGCATTACGATACAAGGCTGGTTCCGTAGGTAACTAGAGGCCACGGCGCCTGCTGGTGGTCAAGCTGACGTTCGTCCCCCAGCTGCACCCGTCGTTCCTCCTCCTCTGCATGCAGATAACTTCTCTGAGATTTGCAAAGATTTCTGTGCTATGGGAGGGAAGCCGTTTTGCGGAACCGAGACTTTCGTTGAGGCAAGGAATTGGCTCAAAGAAACGGAGGATCTATTTGGAATTTTCGAAGTGGACGATTATAGGAAAATTCAGTTAGCCACCTGGCTACTGAAAGATGAAGCTTCGTTCTGGTGGGAAGTGACGCAAGCAGGGCGTCCAGTGGGGACTTGGGATGATTTTTGTGACACCCCACGTTTGTTAATTTCACTCACAAAGGGAATGCATTAAGTTTCGTGAAGCATTGTAGGTAAACAGACACATAATTTTACAAGACAGACATAAATAAGATAGCAGTGGAAATTCAAATTTTTATTTAATTCACAATCCATACAACATGGTTCAAAATACCATGAGTCTCAAAAACCATTACAACAACATAACTTCTGTATTCACTACAAGAAAAAGCTGATTTTGCAACGGCCTAATCCGCTGGTAATCCGTCGCTATACAGGCGTTAGCGACGGATTACCTGTGGATCGGAGTGGTCGGTAAATTTCAAGACGGTATTTGTGTCAAACTTTAGCGTGAGTTCTCCGACCATTTTCCGTCATTTCTCTCAATATAAAATTTTAATTTTAAATTATTTTAAATTTTATTTACCGACGGATATGTATTTTTGAGAAATTATTATTTATAAATATCCATCGGTGATCCCTTGCTAATTAGCAAGGGACTTGCGACGAAAATATTTTTTGTTGGTAAATTCTTATGGATTAGCGACATATTTTTGTTTATGTGAAATGTCATTAGTTGGCAATCCGTCGCTACTCCCCTTCTGATATATATATATATATATATATATATATATATATATATATATATATATATATATGACTAATATCATCCAATTGTGAACGCTGAAATGAATAGCATATCAAAAAGCAAAGTTAAATTTGCCAACGATATTAATTTTGAACTGAAAAGAACATTCATAATCATATACAAAAAAGAACATCCATAATTCTTCATTAATTCGTACACGAAGTTGAATTATGATCAATAAAACTATTCAGTTGGTGCTAATATCATCTCATATACAAAACACATACAATGTTGTACCCACATAACATTATATTTACACTAAAATAAGTCTTAAAATACCTAACCAATATACGAAGACGTTGACGACGACAAACGCAAAACTCTATCATAGCCCCTAAGCATTGCCATCATCTTTGTCATTTGTGCTTCAATGCTCTTCCTATCTTGCTTATTCTTCCTCGAGCCATTCTATTATCACACATTTTATTATCACAAAAAAGGAAAGAACTAACGTTTCAATCAGATTTCATGTATGTTCAAGTGAAAGCATTGGAGTAAAAGAATAATACTATCAATTATAACCAGAAATGTATATTAAAATTACCTGCGCTGCACAAAGCAGGTGGATCTCTTTGTAGATCTTTCATCTCTTTTATTATTCTTTGAGAAGCCATTACTTGCAAGTTTTAAGTTATTATTAAGAAGAAGGAAGATAATATGGATGTATACATAAATGAAAAGGAAAAGAAATGGATAGATGGTCAAATATTCTTCATTTTGATTTATGGGAGAAGATAGGAAAATAGAATTTGACAATGGTGAGAATAACCACTTCACAAATTCAATGGTAAAAGCAATGAATTATTCTCAGAATCTCACAAATGAGAAAGCCAAATCAATATTGGCTTTGCATTGGCCAAAACTGAACCTTTTCATGGAATAATATAATGTACTTTTAACTTTGCGATAATGAAGAGCTAATTAAACATTGTAAATGGAGAGCTATACTTAAGCCTTGTTAGCTGTTGCGACCTTTGTGGAAAGCATCTTTTGGTTCATCTGTCACTTTTGTTAATTGTTATAAAAATCTTATAAAAAGTTTGGAAATTGTACCAGATGTAGCCTGGGCATAAACAAAAGTTGTCCACAATGAACGTTATGACGATCAACTGAAATGTTTGTGTTTCTTGCCAAAACAAATATTCAAAACCAAACCAGCTATTCCTATCATTGAATCTATTCAATTATCGAGTCGGGGCTGATCCTATTATTAGATGTACTTAATTATTAGAGAGATATTATTCATTAAAAAACATCCAAAAACACAATAATATTTTCTAGTGTACTATTAAGTGAAAGCATTAGAGAAAAATTTCGTGTACTGCTGTCAATGCCTTATGTTCATCAGTAACTATTTTATTTCCTAGAAAAACCACAGGTGGAGATGCCAAGATACTAACCCAACCAATTAAACTCATTTATTAGATGGGTCAAACCCATTTAGTAGATGAAAATGCTTCCATAATCGGAAATCATACAGTTTTTCATAAGTAATTCCATGAACTTACGTTGGCCAAGTCACAGTACTCAACATTAAGAATCATGTATGAAAAGAAAGGACTAGCAAGTAATATCTCTCTTTTAAACCAAAATTGCATGTAGATTTATACCTAAGATATAAAAAAAATCGCTGAAAAATGATGGCAAACAAAGGTAAATTGCAATATTTCACTTCCATAAAACTAATTTTCAGAAATAATTTGCAGGTGTTTAATTCCATCACAATTAACATTAATATAATTAGAGTATGTGTCAGTAGTTTTGAGGTAAGCAGTGTAATTGATTGGAGCAAAGACCCTTTTTTTGTCGTTTATTCTGAATCAATTGGTTAGAACAAAGCAGTTCACTTCCATCACCATTCTGAATCATCATTCACACGAAATGACTAACCACACTAAATCTAATGGCATTAACTTAACTGGAAATCTGAAATATGAGTTGTTGTATGAAATCTTACTTTATACAGTCCATAATATTGTTGTGCTCGTTTTCTGCCTTTCCTCAGTAGAACACGAGAGTCTGCACCTAAGCCACTGCCAATAGATAAAGACCGATCAAATTTTGTATGGATAGACATATGCGTTAAATCAACAACAGATAAAACAACAAAATACTAGTCCATGATGAAAATTAGTCAACATATTAGAGCGTTAACAAGGCAAACCAGAGTCATGACTGCATAGTTGATCGATAAACTAGGACGAAAATTTTATCAATACTCAAACAAGAGACACAGTATAACATAAGAAGAGCAAGCATAACGAGACAACAATACCTACAACACCAGCAAGCAACCGATCCCTTCGTTCTAATTTATAAAATATGTGGTAAGTGCTTGCTTTTACCGGGCCTCAACAAGTTTCTCTATCATATCAGCAGGATCTTGAGCAGTGGCATTGCTTTGAGCACCATCTTCTTCAAAGCCAATGCAAAATGCTTCCTCCAAACCCATCACAATCTCAACGGATGCATACGTTTATTATGTTATAATGCCAATAATTATGTACAAAAAAATGGACATCTTAGAGAAGTATACAAATGATCCCAAAATAATTATAATATCTTCAGTTTAATTATAGCCCAAATGAATTCAAATCAAAACAATATTTTGCGTCTAATTTTACTACATGCTGAAAAAAGGTGAAGGAATCATTATGGTGCCAGGTACCAGCCTTTGACATTTTTAAGACTGCATTTTTTATAACATAACTGTCAAAACATACCACCAACAGCAACACACATAGACATTACTGAGCTTTTACATCATAATTTGTGATCTTTTGCATCATTATATTTTGAAATCACGGAATTTTAAGATTGTCAGATATTGTGAATCAGTGTATGGATCAAATGTATGTAGTTAATACTTACCTTTAGCACCATGTTAAACAATATGCCATATTCTAGAATACCATAAGTACTGTCATTCAATATCCATCACTGACGGTAGAGAAAATATTGCAATTTGCATTTCAGCATGATTAACTAGCTTAATACAGTGCAAGCTACCCAACAAAAATGCTTAACAGGCTATAAAAAACAGCATAACTTTTCATTACCTGTATACAAGTCCAATATTTGTCGTCAGTAGCTGAGTTTTTTGTACCTGTGATGAAATAAACAAATAGAAAAAATTAACCAAAACAAGATTTTTTTTTTATTCTGAGAGAGAGAGAGAGAGATCCAACTATCCTAGGAACTTCCGATTTCCCCAAAGAATTGGAACGACATGATTATGATTCATAAAGAATGACAAAATCGGTAGCTTATTTCAACCATTGCATTAAAGCATAATGCATTTTCTAAATCAATTTGTAAGCTGAGTTTTCTAAATCATTTGCCATGACCCAAAATTCATAAAATAGTTTCAAAAACTTCTTTAAGAACACATTCCTAGTTTTAGATATTACAAATAGAATTAATATTCATTTCCATATTTTAGTAACCTAAAATAAATATATTTACCTAACCTTGTTTTCCTTTGGCTGCTGCTCATGAATATGTGCATTCCAGCCTGGGATAACAAAGTACACCATCAATACAAGCTTAAGCATCAAATTTAGTTTAAGGGTGTATAAATGAAATAAAGAAATACACAGTTAACAGTTTAAGGACATAAAAAATGATATATGCAATGTCAACTCCATGCTTATATGGGCATCATGAATGATGCTTAAGAACTTGGCGGCAGACCAGCCTCAAGTAAAATGAAAGTACCTGGAAAAATATAAGCACGGTCATCTTTAAACACAAGCAGTTAGAATAAAAATTTCAACACGAATGCTCTGATCAAGTGTTACCACTAAAATATATCGTTTTCTTACATTCTCCAAAAGAATCTAAATGTTATAAAGAAGGTGAATTGAGGTTGTGATGCTTATAATTTCCACCACGACTTCCACTTTTCCTTTTATTTCAGTTACCCTTTTTTTGATCCGTAACTGACTGATTATTGAATAATGAAAAATTAAGATGCACATCCATATGCATGACAAGCAAGTACACTTAAATAATAATTTAAGTCTTGATTATACCTAAAGTAGAAATATTGGAACCTGATCGATGGACCAAGTTTGAAAATTAAATTCACCCTGATAGTCACTGACTAACCACTGACAAAGAAATCCATTATTTTGGAACAATAAGAGATTATTGTACCTCAAATATCAGTGATTTGTTGCGTCCGAGACTTAGTGAAGTATCAATCGTAGCATCGTATGAGTTAATTATTCTTGAGAAGTTGCTGAATACTCAAACAGAAGACAATTAGATGGAGCAGACTGGAAAAGGACTCGAAGACGACTTGTAAGTTGATAGATCAATGTCCATTCGGTGATGGAAGCAGCGGCGGCGGCGACTTCTTCAGCAGACATGAATAGAATTGGGGATTAGGGTTTGAGATAGTGAATTAGGAATTGGAGCTGATGGATTTCGATGTGCTGTACAGAGGAGCGTAGCGTGATGCAGTTCCTTAAATTTGATTGGATGGAACAAAGAGCACAAAGATTGCTGCACTGATGCGGTTCCTCAAATGTGATTGGATATGTAACGGCAAGGAATTTCGCCCAATCCGAATCGATCGTTAAACCGATCAAGACCGTTCGAAACCCCTGATCGTTTGAGAATAGGACAAATCAGAACGTAGACGGAAGAACATTTCATTGCTGATTACAACAATTCCATCAGAATACAAGAATATACAGAGTATGAATAAATATACATTCGATAAATATCAGAGATTACAATAAATTACATAGCAGCAGAAAAATAATACAACACATAAATGAAAGTAATACACGAATACAGAGCTTTCCGAGTATCGTTCCAGCTGTTAACCAGGATCCTGTGAATATAAATCTGCAAAACCAAAACTACTAGCTGCCCATGTGGAAAATAGGGGCACCCAGAGTTTAGGTTAAAAATATAAACTCCAGGTCAGTCATGTGACTGGTGTGAGAACTAAAACAGTTATTTAAAGCTTTACTTTAAAAGAGAGTAATTCAAGAGACCACGCCGTATAACACGGAACAGGTTTCCTCCCAAGAATATCAGTGCATATGAATGAACAACGCAATGTTTTTTTTCGAAAAATGAAGCTATTATAAGACCCAGGTCCCATCATACAATGCAACGCAAGCCGGAGGATAGGGTTTTCCCTTATAATAGCCAAACATGTTTGGTACGTTCAAAACAAATCATTTGATACTATAATAAGTGTATAGTGTCAAAACAATTTCAATCATAAATATCAATCATAGACGACATAGTATCCCATGTTACTATGTCGCCATACTAGGCTCTATAAATAAAACCGAGATACACGTATTGGAAATTGGATTTCCGTCATGAGTCGAGGCAAGGGGCAAGCTCCTCTCCGATTCGAGACACTCTAGCAAATGCCTCAGGACTACATACTCTGGGTAACCCCTGGGATCCTCCAAGACCGATCCTCCCTTACGTTTGAGGATTAATTATTCCTGAACACACGTTTCCCGGCCCTATAGGACCTATAATCGAGGCGCCTCGCATCCAAACCACAAAGGTGAAAAGTATATAAATGTCAGGGCTGGTAGGTCACTGACACCACCCATAGCTAGAAAGAAGCGTCGTGCACTCCTTGGGTCCTCATCCCGTTTTTGACTCATACCGAGGAGTGAGGCTCGCAAATTCACGTTATAGACAAATCTACGCCACGTAGGCCGTGCTTTGATCATCAACCACAAGACTTTGCTTTTCAACAGAAGCCTTGATCCATGCAACTCAGCATGCCACACAGGCAATTCATGCCATGCGATTGATATCTATCAATATATAACCTCTAAGCTCGTACGTCTTAGAGAAGGGCGTTAAGCAAGAGAATAAATCCTCCACCGCCAAACAAATATATATTTAACAGAAATCAATCAACACAGAATAAAATCCAATGTCAGACACACAATCCATTTATAAATTCGTTCTGGGTCTGAACGAAACCGGAGGCACTTTCCTCGCATATCCATCGATCTCCAAGTACGTCTATACGATCACCAACTGATTCCCTCATCTTGGGTGTACATCCCAATCAAGATCATCAGTAATCACCGAAACGATGTGAAGACTTCCGGTCTTCAACCACCGTCTTCATCTTCGACTTATCGTCGAATCGGTTATTCAGAATGGGTATAAACCCGGCCTTTCTGAATAACCCGCGTACATAGTTAACAAATGTTACACAAACACAACATACGCCTCATTCCAATTCATCAGTCACTAACCGTAAATTAGCAAGAGAACAATTCCCCAAATATTAACCCCGAAGGCCGAAACCAACATCAGATCAATACCCAGGAAACCATTCTTCTTAGCTAACCTACAGTTAGTTTCTAAATTTCACATTCTTAGGGAAAGGTACCCATTAATTTTATCAAAGATAAATACTTTATAATTTATTCTTTAATCATCCTTTGGATATCATTTCAAACCAAATTATGGTTTTCCAAACTAGTCGGGATTAGCGAACCACACCGAAGTAATTATTTATTTTATTTCCCAATCCCAACCTATTCATCCCATGAAGAAAAACTGGTAATACTCCATATCTAACACCACGGTGTTATCGGTAAAATTAATTACCATTTCACGTTCAAATCTAATTAAAGATTTAACTATCGCTTTGGAGAAAAACTGGTAATACTCCATTCTCGCTCACTTTCCAAATTTGATAATTTAAATTATCAATTCACATTTCAATCTAATTGCAGATTCATTAAAACTCCCTTTACTGGGTTAAAGAACTAATGTCATTTAAAACACAGTTCACGATACCCACAAATCAATTCTAATTCAATTCCAATTAAATATATTAGAAATTCTGGTTATTTAAAATCCATTTCAAATCCAATTTATTTATTTAAAAATAATTGGGTTTTAATTTTAGTTCAAAACTAGTTCATTTCGATAAAAATCCATTTTTATCTTTACAAATGTGGGATTTTTCATCCCAGTTCTTCACAAATCATATATTATGATTTTACACTAATTATTGATATTTTTAATAATTTTATCAAGGCCCTTACAGTCGATTTCCATCAACGGCCATCGAACTGCACTTACATTGACCTTTTCCCCATTTGATTTGGACATATCTCCAAATCCAACCGTTAGATTTCAAATTTCTAATATTCGTTAGAAAGATCTTTTCGATACGAACCCAATGGTTCCGGTTTTAGGAGAATCCGACGGTCGTATCTCCCGAAATGTCCGTTCGAAGTCAATGGTCGAAATTGATGAACTGCCGCGGCGCGGCGCATTCTATTCAGGCCATTATATTATATATATAATATATATTTCGTCGATTTCTATTTAAAACGAATTTTATAAATAGTTTTAAATTCGTTTCAAAACAATTTCAACTTCCATTTCAAATTCAAATCAAAATTAAATTTTTCCTTATAAATTCGTTTTAAATTCATTTCAATTCAATTCAAATTCCAATTCAATTTGAATTCATTTCAAATTGATTTTTTATTCTATTTCAATTCGTTTTCAATTCAATTTGAATTCATTTTCTATTCAATTCAATTCGAATTCGTTTCCTTTTCAATTCAATTCGAATTTCTTTTATTTTCAATTCAATTCAATTCGAATTCGTTTTCTTTTCAATTCAATTCGAATTCCTGTTATAAATATTTGATTTTTATCTCTTTTCAATATTCATTATAAAAACGAATATAATCGATATAAATATCGTTCACGTCAAAATAGCGCATCTCTAATCAACACGGCTTTATATTTTTCAATAACTTCGTTATTCTATTCACCAAATGAATCTATATTTCTTTCAATACATGACGCTATATTTTTGTCAACACATGACTAATCTCAACGAATGAGTACTGTCCACGTGTGACTATTTTTGTTTATTTAATATATTTTATAAAAATTATGGTATCTATCGTTTGATTTCAAATCAGACTCCAACCGTAAATTAGTAAGAGAACGACTCCCTAAATGTTAACCCCGAAGGCCGAAACCAGCATCAGATCAATATCCAGGAGACCACTCATCTTATCTATTTTCCAGTTAGTTTCTAATTTTATATATGATAAAGATGTAAATTTTATTGTTAAAATATTTCGTTCAACACATGACTAATCTCAACGGATGAGTACTATCAACACATGAACCTTTATTTTATAATATTCTTTGTTTTTCCAATTGGAACGAGGCCCAATCAATTACCATATAAAGTTAATTATATGGATTCCATACAACACATGTATATAATAGCAACGATAAATAATCAACCATCATCCAAAGTGCACTACACTGTATAAGCATCAAATATAGATATCTAACGCTTATAACAGCCTGTCGATCCATCGATCGACATACAACTAATTATTGGGATTAGTGTATGCCGTATTTTATCCCAATACCCGTGTGGGGTTTCAAACAATCAAACACAGATTTTATTTGTGCAGTTGGGCGATGTGTAAAATTTATCGTCCCAATCAATGTCCTTCAAATAGGTGTACATAACAAACCATCCGGTTTGTAAATGAATATTTATTTATTCACGTTCACGTTAAAATTTATATTTTTAATGACCAAATTATTTTATTCAACCTATGAATATTCTATTCGGTTCATTTATTAAATAAAATGATATCTTTATTTTTCTAACTTATTTTAGAAAATTTCGGCGGCATAACGGCACGATACTAGAAACGGGACAAGGCCTAGCCTTATCCCCGGTCTAATAATGGCCCACGCCATCCACATATCAATCAAATCCATTCCATTTCACCAAACAATCAAATTCAAATCAAATAATCTAACCAATTACACGACCAAACAAACAAGTCCATGGTCTGTGGACGTTGGTATCGGGTGCTACTAAACACCGTCTGCATCCTAGTATATATTTATATAACTAGAAAAGAAAAGTTAAAGTGAGAAGTTCTCACAGAGGGTTCCACTCCGCCATGCCGTCTGGATCTGCTTGAAATTCCAATGCAGTTCTTTTCACGCTGTTCAAATAAAAATATTATTTTTATTATTTCATTTCAATAAATAAAAATGATATTTTTATTTTTACTTTATATATTTTTATAATCCTCGCTTCATAAAAATTATATTTTTATAATCTCTGTTTTATAAAAGTTATATTTTTATAACACCGCTAGTTTCAAAAATAAAAATCTTATTTTTCCCTTTTACTTTAATGAAAAATATGATCTTTTCTTCATGGAAAAAATCTCGCCTTTCCTTATATAAAAATCTGGCCTTTCTTTATATAAAAATTATACCCTTTTAATTTAAAAAAATCATTCCTTTATATTTTATAAAAATCACTTCTATATATTTATAAAAATCACTTCTATTTGTTTATAAAAATTCAAACTTTTTGTTTTCAAAAATAAAAATTTTCTACCTAAGAAAATCTAATTTTTCTATATAAGAAAATCTAATTTTTCTCATAAGAAAATCTAATTTTTCTCATTGTTAAAAGTGAAATCTTCTCATGTTTGAAAACCATATGGTTTCATGTTCAAAAATCATAGCTTTCATCATGTAAAAAATCGAATCTTTATCACTTAAAAATCAAATCTTTTCACTAATCAAAAATCTAACTTTTCCTCATCAAAGATCTAAACTTTATTTCTACAAAAATCTATTCTTTTTCTTTAGAAAAATCCAATCTTTTTCTAATTAAAAATTGTATATATTTTTTTATTATGAAACCATATACGCTTTTCATATATATATATATATATAATAAGATTGAATTTTTATAGGATGTTTTACATAATAAAAATCACATTTTTCCTCACCTAAATAAGTAAAAATGAAAATAAAAACTCACCTTCATTTTCCTAACGTCGAAGAAACCCAAATCGGTGAAGAGGGGAGCATCAACAATCGATTGAAGGGAGATTTTCAAATCGAAGAAGGAAAAGAGGGGCGGGGTGGTCGGAGAACGACCGGTGGGGTCCGGCGATGGTCGTCGTTGGCGGGGGCTCCTGGTGGGCTGCGGCGCTGTCCATCATGGGAGGATTTGGGGGCGGTTTACTCGAGTTAGGGGAGGAGTGAGGGAGAGCGACGGCGTGAAGAGGGAGGGATGGCCATGGGAGAGGACGGTGATGGGGAGAAGGCGGAGGTCTGGCGCGAGGTCGGAGGGGGGGGGGGGCGCTTGCTTGGGCGGTCGCGATTTGGGAGTGACGGGTTCTCCATTTTTTTTATTTATATCACTTGACTGAGTTTGACTGAGGGGGGAATAAGGGAGAAAAGGATTTTTATAATTTATTTATTTAATATTTAATTAACCCAAAAAGCAACTTCTTAATTCGAACTCGAAATTGAACCCGCCGCCTATCGTCCATAGCTAATTACCCCTATTCCGAATATAATGGGATATGTATCGTAAGCTGATTCGATCGTTTCGATCAGTTTTTGTCAAAATCAACATATAACTCTATATATTGAATTTGAACGCGCATTTCAATTTACTGGGGTCACATACGGACCCGAAAAATTCCAGAAAAATATTTTCTAGCTTCGTATTGACGATATGGTCCTAACAAAACTAGTTTCGTCGAATTCTGAGATCGTTGGGAAAATGGCCATTTTCCAGTCGATTAAAATCAACTAAAACTGGTCAAACGCATTTTCCTTTGCCACGCTCACATATTGATTCAGAAAAATATGAAATTTGAAACCTAGCAATAACTGTACATCCCGGATCCAACAAAAGTGGTTTCGTCGAAATCCGAGGTCGTTTGCAAAATTTCCATTTTTAAGGGCCTGAATTCCATAGCGACTATTCTGAATTTTCAACAGGACATATCTTTTGATTCCCTTATGAAATTTCGATTTTCCAGATTTGTTGGAAAGATATTCTCAATTAGATTCAAATATTTTTGGTTTCACTAAAATCCAGTTTATTTTTCACCCGGTATGTTCAATTGAAATTTGAAATCGAATTATCGAACTACCGCGCCATTTTCAATTCCTTTTATAATTATATATAATTATTTACATTCTAACGACGATCTATATAACTACATACGTTATAAATATATTCAAATAAATTTCTCGTCGTTTTTATTTAAAATAATCCATTTTAAATATTCAAAATTCGTTATAATGGCCAAAATAAAAAAATAAAAAATTGGCTCGCATTTCCGGGTTGTTACATTCTCCCCCACTTAAAACTTTTCGTCCCCGAAAAGGAACGAAGCCGGAA
Source organism: Allium sativum (assembly GCA_030737875.1). NCBI lineage: Eukaryota > Viridiplantae > Streptophyta > Magnoliopsida > Asparagales > Amaryllidaceae > Allium > Allium sativum. The sequence continues at coordinate 132,770,065 of CM060916.1, read as the reverse complement.
TTTGTTTAACAAATCAACTCAACTTTCATTGTTTTCGCTACGGCTTAAGTTCTTCAACTTTTCAGTTTCTAAGAACTTTTCAAAATTTTCAAAAATTTGGCTAACACCCTAAATTTTCGAAGAATTTCGCCATAACCTCCCCTGCACCGGGAGTACCGGGAAAATCCCGAAATTGCCATACAGTCCCTCTGATCTCAAAAAGAAAAAGGAAAAGCCAAGCGGCTCATAAAATCATCATCACCCAAACAAAACAGTAAATTATGGTAAATATGTACCTATTTGTCGGGCAAACAAATTTTATTCTTCTGCTCTAGCCTCCTTGCTATGACCGGTTCAATGTAAGTACATGTATATGCAAGCAAATACGATCAATTTTTAACACAATTCAATATTCGATTCTATTAGGCTAAATGGTTCAAAATTATCAAACAAATAGACAAACAACACAACCATCAATCAATTAGTGAATTAGAATTCCAAATTCATAATTTTGATATATATACTGAAAATCTTGTTTTTGATGCCAAATCACAACAATGTATTCTAGCTATATTTTGGTTCTCACACCAGTCTAATGGAAATATATAGATATCACACCTTCGAAACACGAACATAAGTTCTGATGATGATCGATCAATCATCAGAACCATCTCCGGGTGTCTAGAATGTGATTCTATATCTATCCAGTATATTAAAACTTCGAATATATGTACATGACACGTATATGCAAAATCTTTATATATTGGATTGTCCAAATTCAATACAAATAAAATGTTCAAATACGTATAAAATGGTTTAAATTTTCAAAACAAAACTGTTTTCATTTGAAAAATATACTCTTCACACTCGTTCTAGGATACTACTGATCCCATCTCTAACGAGTCATTCTCATTGGATATTACTAATCCAATATCTGATGAATTCTTTCGTTCGGTTCTAATGTGTCTTGTTCTCGAGCACTGTAAACCAAAGCTCTGATACCAACTGTAACGGCAAGGAATTTCGCTCGATCTGAATCGATCGTTAAACCGATCAAGACCGTTCGAAACCCCTGATCGTTTGAGAATAGGACAAATCAAAACGCAGACGGAAGAACATTTCATTGCTTATTACAACAATTCCATCAGAATACAAGAATATACAGAGTATGAATAAATATACATTCGGTAAATATCAGAGATTACAATAAATTACATAGCAGCGGAAAAATAATACAACACACAACTGAAAGTAATACACGGATACAGAGCTTTCCGAGTATCGTTCCAGCTGTTAACTAGGATTCTGTGAATATAAATCTGCAAAACCAAAACTACTAGCTGCCCGTGTGGAAAATAGGGGCACCCAGAGTTTAGGTTAAAACAATAAACTCCAGGTCAGTCATGTGACTGGTGTGAGAACTAAAACAGTTATTTAAACCTTTACTTTAAAAGAGAGTAATTCAAGGGACCACGCCGTATAACACGGAACGGGTTTCCTCCCAAGAATACCAGTGCATATAAATGAACAGCGCAATGTTTTTTTTCGAAAAATGAAGCTATTATAAGACCCAGGTCCCATCATACAATGCAACGCAAGCCGGAGGATAGGGTTTTCCCTTATAATAGCCAAACATGTTTGGTACGTTCAAAACAAATCATTTGATACAATACTAAGTGTATAGTGTTAAAACAATTTCAATCATAAATATCAATCATAGACGACATAGTACCCCATGCTACTATGTCACCATACTAGGCTCTACAAATAAAACCGAGATACACGTATTGGAAATTGGATTTCCGTCATGAGTCGAGGCAAGGGGCAAGCTCCTCTCCGATTCGAGACACTCTAGCAAATGCCTCAGGACTACACACTCTGGGTAACCCCTGGGATCCACCAAGCCCGGTCCTCCCTTACGTTTGAGGATTAATTATTCCTGAACACACGGTTCCCGGCCCTATAGGACCTATAATCGAGGCGCCTCGCATCCAAACCACAAAGGTGAAAAGTATATAAATGTCAGGGCTGGTAGGTCACTGACAGCACCCATAGCTAGAAAGAAACATCGTGCACTCCTTGGGTCCTCATCCCGTTTTTGACTCATACCGAGGTGTAAGGCTCGCGAATTCACGTTATACACAAAGCTACGCCACGTAGGCCGTGCTTTGATCATCAACCACAAGACTTTGCTTTTCAACAGAAGCCTTGATCCATGCAACTCAGCATGCCACACAGGAAATTCATGCCATGCGATTGATATCTATCGATATATAACCTCTAAGCTCGTACATCTCAGAGAAGGGCGTTAAGCAAGAGAATAAATCCTCCGCCGCCAAACAGATATATATTTAACAGAAATCAATCAACACAGAATAAAATCCAATGTCAGACACACAATCCATTTATAATTCGTTCTGGGTCTGAACGAAACCGGAGGCACTTTCCTCGCATATCCATCGATCTCCAAGTACATCTGGACGATCACCAACTGATTCCCTCATCTTGGGTGTACAGCCCAATCAAGATCATCAGTAATCACCCAAACGATGTGAAGACTTCTGGTCTTCAACCACCGTCTTCATCTTCGACTTATCGTCGAATCGGTTATTCAGAATGGGTATAAACCCGGCCTTTCTGAATAACCCGCGTATATAGTTAACAAATGTTACACAAGCACAACATACGCCTCATTCCAATTCATCAGTCACTAACCGTAAATTATCAAGAGAACAATTCCCCAAATATTAAGCCCTAAGGCCGAAACCAACATCAGATCTATACTCAGGAAACCATTCTTCTTAGCTAACCTACAGTTAGTTTCTAAATTTCACATTCTTAGGGAAAGGTTCCCATTAATTTTATCAAAGATAAATTCTTTAAAATTTATTCTTTAATCATCCTTTGGATATCATTTCAAACCAAATTATGGTTTTCCAAACTAGTCGGGATTAGCGAACCACACCGAAGTAATTATTTATTTTATTTCCCAATACCAACCTATTCATCCCATGAAGAAAAACTGGTAATACTCCATATCTAACACCACGGTGTTATCGGTAAAATTAATTACCATTTCACGTTCAAATCTAATTAAAGATTTAACTATCGCTTTGGAGCAAAACTGGTAATACTCCATTCTCGCTCACTTCCCAAATTTGATAATTTAAATTATCAATTCACATTTCAATCTAATTGCAGATTCATTAAAACACCCTTTACTGGGTTAAAGAACTAATGTCATTTAAAACACAGTTCACGATACCCACAAATCAATTCTAATTCAATTCCAATTAAATATATTAGAAATTCTGGTTATTTAAAACCCATTTCAAATCCAATTTATTTGTTTAAAAATAATTGGGTTTTAATTTTAGTTCAAAACTAGTTCATTTCGATAAAAATTCATTTTTATCTTTACAAATGTGGGATTTTTCATCCCAGTTCTTCACAAATAATATATTATGATTTTACACTAATTATTGATATTTTTAATTATTTTATCAAGGCCCGTACAGTCGATTTCCATCAACGGCCATCGAACTGCACTTACAGCGACCCTTTCTGAAATTTGATTTGGACATATCTCCAAATCCAACCGTTAGATTTCAAATTTCTAATATTCGTTAGAAATCTCTTTTCAATACGAACCCAATGGTTCTGTTTTTAGGAGAATCCGATGGTCGGATCTCCCGAAATGTCCGTTCGAAGTCAATGGTCGAAATTTACGAACTACCGCAGCGCGACGCGTTCTATTCAGGCCATTATATTATATATATAATATATATAATATATATTCCGTCGATTTCTATTTAAAACGAATTTTATAAATAGTTTTAAATTCGTTTCAAAACAATTTCAACTTCCATTTCAAATTCAAATCAAAATTAAAATTTTCCTTATAAATTCGTTTTAAATTCATTTCAATTCAATTCAAATTCCAATTCAATTTGAATTCATTTCAAATTGATTTTTTTATTCTATTTCAATTCGTTTTTAATTCATTTTGAATTCATTTTCTATTCAATTCAATTCGAATTCGTTTCCTTTTCAATTCAGTTCAATTCGAATTTCTTTTATTTTCAATTCAAATCAATTCAATTCAATTCGAATTCGTTTTCTTTTCAATTCAATTCGAATTCCTGTTATAAATATTCGATTTTTATCTCTTTTCAATATTCATTATAAAAACGAATATAATCGATATAAATATCGTTCGCGTCAAAATAGCGAATCTCTAATCAATACGGCTTTATATTTTTAAATAACCTCGTTATTCTATTCACCAAATGAATCTATATTTCTTTCAATACATGACGCTATATTTTTGTCAACACATGACTAATCTCAACGAATGAGTACTGTCCACGTGTGACTATTTTTGTTATTTAATATATTTTATAAAAATTATGGTATCTATCGTTTGATTTCAAATCAGACTCCAACCGTAAATTAGTAAGAGAACGACTCCCTAAATGTTAACCTCGAAGGCCGAAACCAACATCAGATCAATATCCAGGAGACCACTCATCTTATCTATTTTTCAGTTAGTTTCTAATTTTATATATGATAAAGATGTAAATTTTATTGTTAAAATATTTCGTTCAACACATGACTAATCTCAATGGATGAGTACTGTCAACACATGAACCTTTATTTTATAATATTCTTTGTTTTTCCAATTGGAACGAGGCCCAATCAATTACCATATAAAGTTAATTATATGGATTCCATACAACACATGTATATAATAGCAACGATAAATAATCAACCATCATCCAAAGTGCACTACACTGTATAAGCATCAAATATAGATATCTAACGCTTATAACAGCCTATCGATCCATCGATCGACATACAACTAATTATTGGGATTAGTGTATGCCGTATTTTGTCCCAATACCCGTGTGGGGTTTCAAACAATCAAACACAGATTTTATTTGTGCAGTTGGGCGATGTGTAAAATTTATCGTCCCAATCAATGTCCTTCAAATAGGTGTACATAAACAAACCATCCGGTTTGTAAATGAATATTTTTTTATTTATATCGTTTGACTGAGTTTGACTGAGGGGGGAATAAGGGAGAAAAGGATTTTTTATAATTTATTTATTTAATATTTAATTAACCCAAAAAGCAACTTCTTAATTCGAACTCGAAATTGAACCCATCGCCTGTCGTCCATAGCTAATTACCCCCATTCCAAACACAATGGGATATGTATCGTAAGCTGATTCGATCAGTTTTTGTCAAAATCAACATATAACTCTATATATTGAATATGAACGCGCATTTCAATTTACTGGGGTCACATACGGACCCAAAAAATTCCAGAAAAATATTTTCTAGGTTCGCATTGACGATACGGTCCTAACAAAACTAGTTTCGTCGAATTCTGAGACCGTTGGGAAAATGGCCATTTTCCAGTCGATTAAAATCAACTAAAACTAGTCAAACGCGTTTTCCCCTGCCACGCTCACATATTGATTCAGAAAATTACGAAATTTGAAACCTAGCAATAAATTTACATCCCGGATCCAACAAAAGTGGTTTCGTCGAAATCCGAGGTCATTTGCAAAATTTCCATTTTTAAGGGCCTGAATTCCATAGCGACTATTCTGAATTTTCAACAGGACATATCTTTTGATTCCCGCTATGAAATTTCGATTTTCCGGAGTTGTTGGAAAGATATTCTCAATTAGATTCAAATATTTTTGGTTTCACTAAAATCCGGTTTATTTTGCACCCGGTATGTTCAATTGAAGTTTGAAATCGAATTATCGAACTACCGCGCCATTTTCAATTCCGTTTATAATTATATATAATTATTTATATTCTAACGACGATCTATATAACTACATACGTTATAAATATATTCAAAATAAATTCTCGTCGTTTTTATTTAAAATAATCCATTTTAAATATTCAAAATTCGTTATAATGGCCAAAAAAAATTTAAATTGGCTCGCATTTCGGGTTGTTACAGGATAGAACAAAGAGCACGCGGATTGCTGCACCAAAGACACACAATAGAAGTTCAACGGATGTGATTAAATTATAATTTCGTTTGAAGCACATTCAGCATAGTCAGATAATGAGTGTTGTTATTGACACTCCAACAATTTTTAAGGGGGGTTCATTTTTTGAAAACACTCCCCTCTTTGAAAAATTGTTAAGGGGCTACACAAACATATTATTTCACACTACTCAATATTCCTGGTTTGCCCCTATAAATTAGATTAAAAAAACTTACTATATATGGTAAACCGAATTAAAATAAGCAGTTCGTCACCACTGCACCGAATGCCGCACGTAATCAATTATATGTGTATTCGATAGTGATATGTCGAAAATTAATAATCATTTCGGTGTGTTGCCTCCGTAATAATAAAATTCAACATATTTATGTCCAAAAAAAAAGTTCGATCCTATTTCTCCAAAAACGCTTATCCTTTAGGGTTAAAAAATCGATATATGCAAATCAATTTTTTTTTACTATGGCCCTTGCAGTACTTGTTAAGGTAAAATTACTTTTATTTGTTAAGAAGCTAAATGGGTAATAATGTAAAATTACATTTATTTGTTAAAGGACTTCTTTCCTCATTGGTACTCCCCTTAACAATTTTTAGAAAAAAAAATTGGCCCTCCTAACAATATTTGGAGCGTCAATAACAATACGAAGTAACTGGAATTTACACGTTCAACATATTTAGCACAGCGTGAAGGAAAGAAAAATGTGGACATGACGAAGTGAAAACGAGGTGAACGAGCGAATAAGGGGGAAAAGGCAGAGAAATTTCACGCGTTGGAGCCAAAAGTTTCACACGAGCAGCCGACGTTTAAAAAAAGTCTATTTTATCTTAGTTAGAATTTATAGAAAATTTTAAAATTAAAATATGAAGTACTATACAATTTAAATTAAACTATTAAATGAACTTTATCAATATTTTAAAGTTTAGAAAATTTGGTTATTTCATGTCAAACGATAATGGTTTTTATAAACTTTATGATTTATTTCAAATTTTCTAATTTTTCGAAATATAAAATATATTTATCAACTATCATTATAAAATATAAATATCAACTATAATTATCAACTGCAATTATTAAATACAATTATTTAAAATTAATTCTTGAATACTAAATATCGTTTCATAAGTATTAAATTTTATTATTAATTGTTAAATAATTATTATAAAAAACCTGGTATTTTCATCTCTTGCAAATCTGTTGGAATTCTGCTGCAAAATAGCTCCAATAAGTATTCGTTGGTATTCTGCCCGGATTTGCAGCGGAAAATAACGACAGAAATTATCTGTCGGTAATTTGACGCAATTTGCAACCGCTTAGCGATGGATGACAGAAGACGACGGTAATAAATAAAAGAAAAAATGTTGAAAAAACAAAAAACTGTTCCTTGCAGATCACATGGATATCCATCATAAATTAGCGACGGAAATTTCCACTTCTAAATATCTGACGCTAAATCAGTGTTTTCTTGTAGTGATTTTAACATCAGAGTACATAAATACTTAAAAGAAAACACAATTCCCCAAACAAAAGAGACAAAACCATAGTAGAGATAAGAATTTGAGCCATACTTCGGAAGCAGCTCTAACAAGATGATATCTGAGTCCTGACTAAGCCTGAGTGTTTCCTCCCTGAGAACCTTGGGGGGGGGGGGGGGTGACGGAAGAAAGAAGGAGAAACAAGTGGGTCAGACATAAAGTCTAGCGACTTTTAGCAAGTAAATAAATAAAAGTAGCATGACAGACGTATAAAGTGGATAACATAGATCACTACATAAATGGCAGGTGTGACAAGGTAGACAGGATAAGGTGTATATGCTTCTAATGATTACTCTGCACTATTACCAGTACAACCAGAATGAGGTGATCCCTTCCACGATAAGGTGGTAGACTTAGGGCATACATCCAAATGTATCGGCTCCCTACTCCGTAGATATTCTATGTCAGCCCCACAGTAGGATGCATCATGTCCTAAAGTGGCAACCCCTCGTTGATGCGCACAGCCCCATATCTACATGTGTCACGGTCGTCTTATCCCCTTCGGCCCGACTCATGCACGCACATGGCCCGGTCGGTTTGTGCCGCCAACACCGCCTCCATGTTTGGATCTCTTACAATCAGTCAGTAAGCGTGCCCCCACCTCCGTCCTAGCTTGGAGTTCTCTACTCGGTACATACTATGGGTTACTGACTAAAACGGGTCCCACACAATATGATACAAGCTCTCCCCTTTGTCTTGTATCCCCCACTAGGTTTTCCACTGGTTATACTTACCATAAGGGTGTCTTTAATTATATAACCCCAATCATTCTACCAGTTATGCTTACCTTAAAGGTGTCTTTAATTACATAACTTTATCATTTCCTCTGGTTATGTATACCACTAGGTGTCTTTAATTACATAACCTTATCGGGTTAAGTTTGTGGGCCTATATGTAAATATTACCCACCCCCTCTAGAATTGCTTAACCCATCCACTATCCAACCAATTTTACTTAACCCTAATTTTAGTTCGTAATCATACAATCCCTATGGATTAAATTAGGTTAAGTAGTCCAACACATTACCATGTCCAATTATGTTTTATAATGGGCTAGACCTCCCACATTAGGCCTACAACGTATGGATGCTGGATATGCCGGTCGGGTCCGGGCAGTCTTATTCCACAGCTAGGCCTAACCTCATGTCTTAGTCCGATTCGTACTTGCGCACTTATACCCCTCACATTAGGTTCAACATTAGTGGTTGTTGGATATGCCTGTCGGGTCCGGGCAGACTTCCACCACTAATGCAACCTAACCTCGTGTCATAAGTGCAATTACAATTCCTAATTGTAATTACTAAACATTCCATTTTTATCCAATTCTTACCTATGTCTTAATAGGTGATTATGTCCTCACTTTTCCCCTTTTTGAATTATATGTCCAACTCATGTTTATATTCAAATTATGTCAATATTAACCTTTCTCCCTCCCCGTTCCCTAACTAGCATGTTCGCACAATTTACGGCATGTATAGGCTAAATAATAGCCTAATCATAAACGATAAAAAGGGAAGGTAATGGAAATATGACAAAGGTGAATGTTCTAACATAAATAGCATAAACATATACTAACATAATGAACTTGTAGCAGTTAACTTGTTGTAACATAGCAAAGGTGATAAGATGAACATGACAAGATCTAAATTTAATTTAGATGTCCAACAAGTTCAGATCAAATATGAGAAGCACAAAGGGATCTAAATGATAGACTAGATCTGATTAATAATTTAGGTGTCCACATAATACAGATCTAGTAGGTAAAAGTAGATCTAACAAATAGGGATTAAGATCTACATCATAGAATGTCCACATAATTAGGATGACACAGTAGCATGTTTAGATCTAAATATGGATTCACATGTCCAATTTATAACATATCTAAATTGACCGCAATATGACAAGGGAAAGGTGATTTACATAAAGAATTAGATCTAACCAATGTTGTAATTATCCAAATTAACATTAACCACAATATAGTTACAAATCAAGATCCACAAAGGCGACATAATAGAAGAACCACAATTGAATTAGATCTAGTGAAGTAGATCTATCATGACATAGTATAAGATTTAACACTAGCATAGATTCATAGTTTACAACATATCCAAATCACAGTCTTTCACAATTTACTTTTATTCACTTAAAACTAAAAGTAACCAACTCACATTGTTTGGATTGGGAAAGAGAAAGAATGGATCTTGAATCTCTAGATTTGATTTGCAAAACTGATAGTTGAATAAGATAAGGGGTTCAGTTCAGACACCGGCAGAGTTTGGCCACCATGAATTCTCAATGAAGAAAATATTAGAAATAGCCATGTATATATAGCTGCAAAACCTTCTGAAACCGACTGCCACCTCAGCCCTAGGGGTTTCGACACCCCTGTGGGTGGGTCAACCCATAGGTCGACCCCTAGGTCGATACGCCTCTAGGGAGGTCGACCCCCTAGAGCGGGAAATCTGCCGCCACTTTTCATTTTTTGAATTTGAACTATTCTGGATAAAATTCTGACTCATCTCTTACTCATGTGTATATATATATTCTTTTTGCGCGTATACAAACTTAAAACCCTCATAACTTCTCCATACGGTGTCTGTTTTACGCAGACCAAATGTCTATCTTGACCAGAATTTCGAGACGGACGCAATGGAACCCTCCGTTTTCCTTAATTCTGAATATTAAATTAATTATTATTTAATTTATCATCTTTAACGTTAACAGAATTACGGGGTGTTACAATTTTAGGTAAAGGTTTGAATTGAAGTTTCTTTCTCAAGCTGAGAAAAGCATGCAAATGGAAAGGTTCTTGGCGCTCAAGAAAGGAGGCATGACTGTTAAAGAATATGTTAACAAATTCAACCAACTAGCGAGGTTTGGATTGGAACTGGTAGATACTCCGCATAAGAAGGCTTTGCGATTTGTTAAAGGACTGAATGAAGCCCTTTATGGGTTAGCTATGTCTCACATTCCAATGGGAGCAACTTTTGAAAGGCTCGTTGATATGGCCTTGATGCGTGAGGAAGACAAAAGCAACAAGAAGGAGGCTAAGGTAGAGGAAACACAAAACAAGAGAGTGTGGCCCAAGAAAGAACAACAACAAGAAGGCGAGAAGCCTGACAAAGCTCAAGGCAAAAAGAAATGTCATGGTTGTGGGAATGTGGGTCATTTGGTCAAAGACTGCAGAAAAAGGAAGAATGCTTGCTTCAACTATGGTAAAGTCGGACACTATACAAGGGAGTGCCCGAAGAAGTAAGGGCAGGGCCAAAGGGCAGGATCTTCTGGAGGGCAAGTACATGCTCTCGTGGTTGATGTACCGGATAGAGGTAGGAAATTTTTTGTTGAAGGTTTGATTTCTCTTTCCAAACATCCTATTAGAACTCATTTTGATTCTGGTGCTTCTCACTCTTTTATATCTGATTCTGTAGTTGAGTCTCTGCACCTTAGTACTAGTATGGTTTTGGATCCCGTTGTTGTCTCAAACCCCATTAGGGGTACGACTCATCTGTCTATGATTTGTCGGGGTTTGAGAATATCTGTGTTAGGCGTCGAGTTTGAATGTGACGCATATGTGCTTAGTTTTATGGGATATTGTCTGATTCTAGGGATGGGTTGGCTAGCCATGTATGGTGCCATTCTGGATTATGAGAGGAGGGTCGTTAGATTTTTTGACTTGCCATGGGAGGACGCTCGAGATTTCTTGTGACCCTAAGCGGTCTGTCATGCTTAGTTTCCTAGAGTCACTTGATGCATCTATTGATGATCTGCAATCGATACTAGTAGTCTGTGGGTATCTTGATGTTTTTTATGTGGTTCGGGTCTTACCCCCGAGGTGCGAGATTGATTTCCATATATACTTGGTGGACAATGCAAAGCCAGTTGCATTGCCTGTGCGCCATATGGCTCCAAGGGAAAGGAGGGAGCTTAGTAAGCAAGTATGGGAGCTGCTTGAGAAAGGGTTTATTAGGCGAATCATATCTGCATAGGGTGCTCTGGTGGTATTCACAACTAAGGCGTACAGCTCGCTTTGCATATGTGATATTAATGATGTTTTTCCTCTTTCTTATTTATGGAAGTGTCTATATGATACACCAGAGGTAGTTGAGCGGAACATGCTTGAGGAAGTAGAGGTAGAACAGGAGGCGAAAATTAGACGAGTTCCTACCCGTATACTTGGATCAGAGGTTAAGAAACTGCGCAATAGAGAGGTTAGGTTAATAAAAGTGCAATGGGGAGAAGACGACGAGGATGCGAGTTGGGAGACTGAAGACAAGGATCATGCTTCATACCCTTTCCTTTTTGGGACTATGTTCTTAACTTCTTTTTCCAAGCTTTTATTCGTACTTGCTTTTGTCATTCGTCTATATCCTATCGATCGAATCTTCGATCTTTAGGTAGGGAACCCATGGATGTAAACATGTGTTTGAGAGATGTTATGTTTGATGGATGCAAGTGGATGCAAGTATTTGCTAGTGGTTGCTTATGGATGCATATACACACACATTACGCAATAGATCAGCTCAATCACTCTCATACCGCATATGGATGCGTGTGCATATTTTTCTTCTTTTAATGGATGAAAGTGGGTGTATCATCATATGGATGTTGCATTTGAATGGATGATTGTGTACGCATATAGCCTTTACATGGTATATTAGGATTATTTGCACACATGTTGGATTCATGGAACTAACATACATTGCATTTAGGAGGTCAACTGAAAAAGTAGACCGCCTAATCTTTCGCATTAGTATTGGGATATATACACACACCTTTGCATATGTTCATATAAGCATTAGAAATTTTTAAGGACAATGGATGCCTGTGATTGTTGGATGAGTAGATGGATGTGGATGTTAGGATATACATTCTTTTCAACTTGGAGATTTCGGGGATGAAATCCTTTGAGTAGGGGAGAATTTAATACCCCGTATTTTAACAACACTAAAAGATGATAAATTAAAAAATAATTAATTTAGTATTCAGAATTAAGTGAAACGGACTATGCCATATTCTGGTTAAAATAGACACCTGGTTTGCGTAAAACGGACACCGTATGAAGAAGTTATTAAGCCTAAAAGTTTGTATACGCACAAGAGAATTATATATATACAGACAAATCAAATGTTTAAAAAAATAAATCAAAATAGTGAGAGGGAAGACCCAGGGATGGAACCGAGCATTTCTGGGGGTCGACCCGAGACCCTGCTGGGTCGACTGGGTCGACCCAGGCTCTTTGGGGTCGACCCATGGGTAGACACCCAAAGAGGGGGTCGACCCCCATACAGATCTGCGAAGATTCATTTTTTCGAATGTGGACTTGTTTTGTGGCTAGATTCGTCGACCCTAGGCTATAAATAGGACCCTATATTCATTGTTTTATTCATCTAATTCAATGGCGACGACGAGATGCTACTCCAACATAGTTTGATCTAGCATATTCTTCTTCAACAAACAAGTTATTCAAATTCAGAGACTTTTTCTGCAATAGCTACAATCAATTCTTCTGTTTCTTAGATCAATCGCAGTGAGTCTATGTTATTTTTAGATAGAAATAATTAAAAATGAATCTTGACATGCCTATAAGTTTGGATCTAAGCTTATGACTATTTATCAGGTTAGATCTTCCATTATTAGTATATCTAATTCATTGATTAGATCTCATCATGCCTGTGTATGATCATGTCACTATGCCTAATCAGTTCTATTATCATATGTTCATCAGATCTGTTTTATATGCCTAATTCTATTCATCAGATCTGTCCTTACATGTTGTTTCTGCTATCATAAGCCTATTTCTATTACTTTTGGTTTTATGCCTATTCTGTTCTTCTCTCTCTCATTCCCTCTTTATTTTTATAGCCAGGATACCGTTGAGCCTAGGCCAATATCACTGAAATATGCATACGAACGAAATTGGGTTAAATTAGTAATGATTGGAAATAGTAATTTAGGGGCATAACCTGTACTTTGAATCACGATTGGAATCTGGGGGCATAAACTATATTGTGAAATTTGACTAAAAATTGGGGCATGATTTATACGGTAAATTATGACTTGTGGTTTGGGACATATAAATCTGTATGCTTAATTTAAGATTAAGTGAAACATGTTAATGGAACTGTACAGAATATGTGAAGCTTGTTTAATCCGTTAAAAGTGGGGCATAACTTGTATTGGGAAATTTGGGCATAACTTGAATTAAAATGTGGATTTGGGCATGAACCAAAATTATGATTAAAAGACCTTAATTTGGGGCATATGGTTCATTACGAACATGACTTGGGAAAGAGGCATGAAAATGTATAATGACATAGGAATAATTGGTTAAGAACGAAGATGCCAAGAATTACAATAATTAGAAAACTGTAACCACGCTTAGACACGAGGTTAGATTACACTTGTGCTAGAAGTCTGCCCGGACCCGACCGGCATATCCAGCGACCACAATTGGTGAATCTAATGTGAGGGGTCTAAGTGCATAAACATGTGACGGTGCTAAGACACGAGGTTAAGTCCGACTTGTGGAAGAAGTCTGCCCGGACCCGACCGATATATCCAGCATCCACAAGTGGTAGACTTAATGTGGGAGGTCTAGCGCATTATAACCGTAAATGAATGTATGGTAATGAACTTGTAATACTTAACCTATTTAAACCCATAAGGATTGTATGAGCCTGTTAATTCTGTAGGGTTAAGTAAACCTATTAAGTATGTGGGGTTAAGTAAGCCTGTTAAATCTGTGGGGTTAAGCAAACCTGTTAAATCGGTGGGGTTAAGTAAACCTGTTAAATATATGGGGTTAAGTAAACCTGTTAAATCTGTGGGGGTTATATGAACCTGTTAATTTAGAAAACTTAACTTGTTAAATTTGTTGGGGTTATATGGACCCATTAACTTGTAAAGTTTAACCCTTAAATCTGTAGGGGGTTATGTGAATATGTTAAATCTGTTAGGCATAACCTGCCAAAATCTTAGTTAGTTGGGGACACAAGATCTGTAAGGGTTGGCTTGTGTCATCTGTAGTGTGGGACCCATATTTGTCAATAACCCATTCTGGTATTAAAGGGGGACCCCACACTAGGTAGGGGTCAGGGCAAGCTTACTGAACTTATTGTAAGAGGTTCATCTGAGAAGAAGTGTGTACTGGCGCGTTCCAACGGACTCATGTGCGTGCATGAGTACGGCCTGCATCTGAGAAAATAAGCCACTGTAGCACTAGTAAATAGGTCTGTGTCCTTCTATAGGTTGCCACTTTAGGAAGTAGTACACCTAATGTAGGGCCCACACATGGTATTTTCGGGATAGGGAGGCGATCGATTGGGGGTTGTAAATAAGGTACATGTCGGGTACCTGTGTTCCTGTCTGGGCTAACACCAGTTATTTCTGTTTTGGTACCGGTTAATTCTGTTTGGGTTAAAACCTGTTACTAGAGTACACCTAAAACAACCATTATATTTCTGTTGGGATCATCCTGTTTCTGTTAAGCAATTAGGGAGTATGTAATCCTGTTGCATATCTGTTATACTAGTATTGGTGCAGAGAAAAGTACTTAAGAAGCGCAATATATCCAGTTCTGTTATCCTGTTATACCTGCCTTATGACACTGTTATCTCACTCTCCAGTTTATATGTCTGTCATGATGCTTTTACTTATTTATATGCTAAAAATAACTGCACTCGCCAAACTTTATGTTTGACCCATTTTTGTTTCCTCTTCTCTCTCTTCCGTTCCCCCTCCTCCCAGGTTCTCGGGGCAGGAATATTCTGGCTTGATTTGGATTCTCTGCTTTCATCTTGCTTAGAGCTGCTTAGATGTATTGCTTGATTTCTTGTCTCTCTACTATGGCTATGTTTTAGGGATTATGCCTCTTTTATTATTGTACTCTGATATTTTATGTACAAGACATAATTTTTAATGATGTACTGGGTTTTATGCATTTCAGACATATGATGTAACCATGTTTTGAACTATGATGCTTTATGGTTAATAAAGTTTTTAATTCCGTTGCTATTTTACATATGTCTTGTAATGTTTCTGTTTCTATTTACCTATAACGCTTCATGAAACTTAACGCATTCTCTTATTGAGTGACATTAACGGATGTGGGGTGTCATAATAAACATGAAGGGTTACTTGTTAAATATTTATATCTAAAGGCAACATGAACTCAAAAAGACTGATCTAAAGAACAGAGAATGACAAGCAGATGTTGCAGAAGAAATTTTTGTATGCGTATAAGCTGTTGTTGAAGAAAATATGCAAACTCAATCCAAGCAGGGGCAGCATCCTATTGTCTCCATTGTTTTTTATGTGTAAATCAATAGAAATTTGGTCCCATTTATAGCCTTAAGCCAACGAATCTTGTTCAGAAACAAGTCCACATTCAGAAATGAACCTGGATGGATCTGGGGTGGGTCGACCCTAGGGTCGACACCCCCTTGAGTGGGTCGACCCCCTTGGGGTGTGGGTCGACGCCCAACAGGACAGAATCCCGCGTCAACTTCCTGCTTGATTTTGGACTTATTTTAAATTTTTCGGACTTGATTTGTATATATATTTCTCTTATATGTATACAAACTTCTAAGCTTAATAACTTCTTCATACGATGTCCGTTTTGCGCAAACTTGAAGTCCTTTTTAATCAGAATTCCGAGAGGAACGCAATGGTGCAGTCCATTTTACTTAATTCCCAATATTTAATTAAGTATTCTTTAGTTTATCTTTATAGTATTCTTTAAAATTACGGGGTGATACAAATTGTAACCATTATCCTAATATATTCACTTTCCCCAATCAAAATTGGTTACAATTGTTATTTATTGATTTTCGGTCCTATTTATAGCAATTCATTATATTAATTGCTACGAATGGTCACCACAAGTATATTAATTCAATATGGATTACATTTACATATATAATTCCATATTTGAACTTCATTCAAACATTCAATACAATGTATATTTTATCGTTTTACACTGCTTTGGACAGATAATATGTGTATATCTATATTTTATGTTTTCGTGCAGTCAACGTAGTAATTATTTTTATTTTTTATTATTATTCTAAATTTAATGATTTGACTTAATTGACAACCAAACATTCCTTTTTACATTCAATCTTATCAAAAGGATCCAATCTTACAAAAAGACCGTCAGCTATGGTTATCGTAAATTATGCCTAATTAGTGGAATTGACTTGTTTCCAAATCACAAGAAATACATGTAAATATATAATTTGGAATAGTTGATGCAAATTACGCATAAATATGTATATTTATATTTATACGTACATTTGCACCACTTTTCCCTTTTAGGCTTTTTATCATATCTCTTGTGATTTCAAAATAATGCCTTTTTATTTAAAAGGAGGAAAACGACATATTTCCAATAACTA
Organism: Allium sativum; assembly: GCA_030737875.1. Taxonomy (NCBI): domain Eukaryota; kingdom Viridiplantae; phylum Streptophyta; class Magnoliopsida; order Asparagales; family Amaryllidaceae; genus Allium; species Allium sativum. Next base: position 132,753,126 of record CM060916.1, on the reverse strand, counting down.
AGCCAAAATCCAATATTCTTTTAATATTACAAACACATAATTTATTAATCGTATCTTTTTATCGAAAATCACATACTTTATTATTTAACACTGAACTAGAGATCTGAAATGTAACAACATTTAACAAGTGTTTACTTGGGACTGATTTCCAGATCTACAGTGCGTTGCAATGTCCACAATACATTTTACAACGTAAACATAGGAAATAGGTATAAACAAATTTTAGAATCCCACAATTAACATTATGCCTAACCAAAATTCATATATTCAAGCTTTAACAATGTTTACAATCAGATCTGATGGGTGTGAATCCAATTACAACAATTTAGTGAACATATCTAATAGAAATAGGCATAAAAATTTAGATCTAATTCAAACGAAATAGATAGGCTATTATAACTGTATTCGTAAATTTCCTACTCACCTACAAGCATCCAAATCCAAAGTTTGAACCTTTTAGGCCTACAATTCCCAAATTCTTATAAATCTACAATTTATCTAAAAAGGGGAGAATTTTAGATCTGTAGAGATGTAAGAACATAGAAATAGAGGGGAGAATCTGATTTGGAGCATCAATTTGCATTCTTTTTCATTGAATTTGGTAATCTAGTCAATTCTATATGAATTGGATTTGATTTGTTGTATACGAATCTATTTTTATTTTAGAAATTAGGTTAGAAGAGGGAGGAAAATGGTAGAGCTCCGCTATTGGCACAGATTTGTGTGGAAAAGAATGAGACATTACCCCTTATTTGTAGAAGTGAAATTGTCCTTGAACCGTTGGATTCATTTTAATTTATATCTGTCCATTCGTTTTTTATATGTAATAAACTAAACCTATAAGACCTAGTCGTCCCTGTGCGTTTTGACACCCAGTGGGTTGACCTCTAGGGCCGACCGCCTTGGTCGTCAAATGCCCAGTAAGGCCTGGTTAAATATGGTATATTATATATATTCTAATTTATTTATTTACCATCCATTATCGTATTTCGTCCGGAACTTTTTCATGGGTCCGTTTGGCACAGGTCCCTATTAAGTTTCAAAATTAGGCTCACATCCGATCATAAACTTATTATAAATTAGGTCCCTATTTTTCAAAAGTAGATCAAAAAATGAATAGAAAAAATTAAAAAAATACGAAAATTAATATTAAAATAAATTAAGCATTCGACAAAAAATTCAGTCAAAAAAACACGCCAGAAACAGAAAACAACAAAAAACAGTGAAAAAGCAGTTAAATGCATAATATTATGAACGTACTTCAATTTTCTTGCATATATATATGCAAGTATTTCAGCATTGCATCTACGTTGATTTTCTTGCATATTTCTGTGTAGGTACTGCATAATTCTTGCATAAATATATGCAATAATTCAAAATAGTGCAACTCAATTCATTTTTATTTACATTCAAGTGTGCAAGTAAAACTGAAAACATGCACACATGTGTGTAACATATCTGCAGGCAAAACGTTAGTTGAATTTGCTTTATGCAATAATTGCATATATGTGTGCAAGTATTGGCAATAATTGCATACATATATGCAAAAAAAGAATTCTTTGTGTGGTATTCTGGGATTATTTCCAGATTTTACAAGTTTTTTCTACTCAGTGCCGCATTTTTTTTGGCACAAAATGAAGGAAGTGGAACGTTTGAAAGCAAGAGGAGGAACATTTGAAAGCAGGGGGCGCAACTTGAAAATGGGGGGCGGGTTAGTATTTAAAACTTGGGAGGGATGTGAGCCTAATTATGTTTCAAAATAGGGATGTGAGCCTAATATTCACCTTGAATTTGTCATTCCCTATTTAATTTCTCCCAAACCGGAAAAACGAAATTGAAGCTTGAATTTTAATGTTTCTTCCACTTAGAAATAATCCATTTCCCACCCTTCAGTGGAATTTTCATCTCAGTTACCCAAAATACTCCAAAAAAATCAATCTGTAGACTGTAAAGAAGGCTTAAAACAAGCTCTAAAACGTAGAATGAATCAATTTATAACCCCCGCGCATCGTTGACAAGGTATGGAAACAACGCTTCCATGGCCAAAACAGCCTTTTCCTTGTTATCGTTAATGTTTTTATCGTGTCGTTGGCCTATTGCACCGCTAAATGCGCACATAAAACATCCAAAAATCTTCTTTACGTCGTTCATGTGACCAAAAGTCGAATATTTTTCGAAAAATAATTTTCCGCTTTAAAACTTCTTATATTTATTTTGAAAATTTCTTTTCAAAACCCTTTCATTTTTCTCTGAAATAAGAAAATGATAAAAAAAAATTCAAACAACGGTTCCCCAAAAATCTCAAAAATGTATTTTGTGGAAATTTAAACGATTCAAGTCACATGTCGGTGAAAAAGGAAGTAAGTCGTGTAAAAATGCAAAAGCTGAAATCACACAAAAGACCAAAATAAATTTTAGTTTTAATAAGGAACGGTAATTTATTTATTTATATAACCGTGACGTAGAACCGACCCCTTTACTAAAATTTATTCAACATGGAATTCTATTCTTTCCAACTCTAGGACAAGTGCAAGTAAAAAAATGAGGTTTCATTCAAATAAACGTGTGTGAATGACAGGAAAATTTCAAACATAGAAATCTCATTAACTAAAGTCGTGCAATTTTCAATACTAGCAGTTACATCACTATAACAACGACAACAAAGATAAAGAAAAATGCTGGAAAGGGAAACACACGATACAAGATACAATATCCTCAAGGCATGCACTAACAATAACTTTTACCACCCCCTGTAGGCTGGTCTACCTCCGCGGTTGGAGCCTGATCAATTAACACGCCTGCGCCTGGAGCATATGATGGAGGAGATGCAGCAAATATCACGCGCCTGTCAGCGTTGTTCGTCGCGAACCTCTCATGACCAGACTGTTGGGGCTGCTGAGATGGAGCAAGTGGTGTGGGGACAAAAGCATCGAGCAGCTGAATGCCCATCTTCCGGAGAGTGGCGCGGCAAATGGCGGTCGACGCCTTCTTCACTACTGCCTCCTCGGAAATTCTCACCTGTAAGTGTCGGAAGACATGGGTGAGAAGGTGACTATATGGAAAATGGCTTCGTGGGGTGCCGACGAAGGGATCATAAAGATGGATCATAAGCACGTTCCCCCAATTGACGGCTATGCCGCCAAGAATACCATATGTGGCGCGGCGAACAGAAGGATAAATCTGCTCTAAGATTCCCATCTTTGGGATGGTGTTATGCTGTATGATGCGCACAACTACACGGGCGATGGGTCTTAGATTGGCGGTGGTCCAAGCTCCGAGCTCTCCAAGAAAGATACGCCGAAGGATCTAAGGGTCATCCATCTCTATAGCATCAAGCTCGACTCCAACTACTGAGATGCCCAAAATCTAAGCTAAATCGTCTGCCCATAACCTCAGATCTGAAGACGCAAGACTTGTCATCGATGTCTGCATCCATCTAGGCATCAAATAGACGAACGCAACGCGGATACAGGTCGTGCTCAAAAGTGTCGAAGCATAGAATCGGTGCAAGGCCTATGGCGACAAAAAGCACCTCCAAACCAAAAGTGGTGAAGTCAGAGAACTTCATCGGTCGACCAACTTGAAACTTGAAGCTAGCCGAGGCTTAGTAGTGCTTGATCTTCACCTCATCGCAATCTAACCAACCGGCTTCCTGAGGCGTGAGACCGGGGTGTTGGTTGCGAGGTGCCATGGAGGAATTGGCGAAATGGGAAAAAGAAATAGAAAATCTGGAGTATAATTGGGTAGGCACCTACACGAGAAGGATTTTGGTAGTAATTAGGGACGAAACGGAGCGAGGGTTGCTTGGGTTGGAGGCTGCGAAGGAGGAGGGCTTGGGTACGGTGGAAATTTGGGGTTCGGGAAGAAAGAGCTGGATGGAACGATATATATATCGTTTCAGCCGATTCGGGTCGAGTCAGGCCACACTCACCGTAGGAGAGCGGTCGACCTGGCCCTAAGAGGGCGGTCGACCACCGACCGACCGCTTTCCTCATAGTGGGCACGGTCTGTACTTCGGGCCAACGGCCCGTATATTATATATAAAATTAAAATTTGTATTACGTCGAAACAACTTCTACTCCCAACCGAATTCTCATATTGACTTCCACCACTCATCGATTTAAAGAAATTTAATTTTCCAATGCCTTTTCCCTACCTCTAAAAAGGTTGTGACCACCGAATCAAACGACTTAGAGTAGGAAATCAGCTAGAAATCCAAAATAAAATTTAAAACGGATTCTCCCCTTACTAGCAAGAAAAACTAAACGATTCAAAAACAAATACCCCAAAATCTGAACGGAGGATTTTCCTTAGCCTTTTCGAAGAAAAAATTAAAACTTTTCCAATAATGGAATTTATCATAAACTAATGGTTTCATATTGGATTTATTATTACTATTATTTATACTCCAGTTTATATTTCAAACTGAAAAACCTTTTCATGTTCAAAGTGTTGGAGCTTTAAATTCTTGAGGATTAATTGTGATAATTCCAATAAATTATCCAATATATATATATATATATAGGAAGAGGGATACTAAAAATCACAAGGAATAGATATTTATTATTCTTAAGTTTAGTGGCATATTCCTTGTCATTTCCAATTCCTTTCTCCTACCGATCGGATTATATTTATTAAAACTATACATGGCCTCGATAATTTTGAATCACGAATATATTAAAATTTAAAAATCATATCTTTATAAAGCTAGGCCTTTACAAAACCATTTCCTGAAACCGTCATTAAAAGCATTGAAACCCATTTTATTTTTCTAAATAGTTTTAAAAATAAATCTCTTCGAATACCAGGCCAAGAACTCAAATGAATATTTTAAATAAAGGTAGATTCAAAAATTCAACGAAGTAACAAATGAATATACCTCGTAATTGTATTTCCCATGGATACGACATACTAACATTGACTTTTTCCCGTTTTAGATAGAGGAATGGTGTTAACTGGAACTACTAAACAAAACCAAAAACCAGAAAGGTGACTATCTCGGTTGTAGCTAGATTTTTATATTATATATATTTCTGTTCCAGTCTCCAAACTCGAATCAACGGAATTCATCATATGTCGTCCTCATGCTCTTCACGACGAGATCGCCAACGTATTGTAGGGTAAGATAGAAATAGCTAGAAACTCGAACTCAACATATTTCAACTCTTAGTCGCTTAAAGCCCATTTTATTATCTGGCCCACGACTAATTCATCGTCGAAATAAATTTAAGTTGAGTAAGAAAGACGAAGAAAAACAAAAAAGAAAATCGAACTACATTCTCTCATGAGTCCTAATTTAACTAATTCCTCTTATCATTTAACCTATGCTCGGATACCAAATGTAACACCCCACACTTTTCTACACCCAAATTTCGACTAAAATCAAAACTCAAACACATTCAAGAATGGAGCATGTATATCTGGGACTGCAAATGAATGAGCATTAGCATAAATCAGAGTATTATAAGATAACTCACAATGGAAACAAAATAGGATAAACTAGTATTAACTCAAGTAACTAACTTTTTTAAAATAAGTGACTTTGCCAATACTGAGCACGAGAGAGAACGAGAACCGAAAGCCGAACTTAAACACCTGTGAGAACCCGATCTTCTCTAGAAAACCTAGGTGGTTGTAATGAGGAGGGGGGGTCAGAACAACAAGATTCTGATGAACAAGAAATGTACAACACAAATTATAATACACAGATGTATCCCATTTGGTTCAACCCAAGATGTATGCCTATCAAGGTTAGTGATGCTATCCTAACCTTGTTGATGTTTATGCACGACCCTACTACCATTACCAAGGTAGTGTTTCAAGATATAATACCGAGGTAGAACGTTTATGTGTATACTCAGGAAGCCTTTAAACAATAATAAAGTTGATTATTAGATTATAATTTTCTGGCTTATTAGACCGAGAAGTGGACCCCTAGCTGCGAAGTGTGTGTGTATATATATCTCTTTTCATTCCTTACGGTTCATTGTTTTCCGCCTCACTATTAATGATAGATAGGGTGAATTCTCCTGATCACTTAAGACCCTAGGCTAACTTATTAGGCACTTAATACCTCTCGACAACTTGTTCCACATTCTTATAAACCAGAGGACACTAGCTACGGGCCCTACTAATTGAGGCTTCCGTCATTCACGTATATACCCTTACCACGCATAAGGTGAGAGAAGGTATTTTATCACTCATTATACCTTCTAGATGACCTTATTAGATAACCCCTTAGTCGCTTACTACTCGCTGTAGGGTGGGTAGCCATATCTGATGTTTTTAGTTTCCAGGTTTGGGTAGACAATACACACATGTCGTTTAAGACCCCTATACCGAAAGACCTATACCCCAGGTGGACTCTTCAACCTTATCCACTTAAGACCCAGGAAGCGGGCTATACGCGAAGGTTATTAGGTTTGTACCTTATCAGCCCTTATTACCATTCCCTATTGGGATAAAGTGAGCTACGTCATTACGCCCTTATTTCTTTAGTTTCTCTCCACACGATTTATTATCGTCACGGGTTCTTATGGTTAATAATATTTTTACATTATTAATCTACTAAGTCCAACTCTACTTTTAATTATAAGTTCTATATTCATTAATAAAAATAAGGAAAGTTATATCCTCTTTACCCTAGGATATTTTTAACTACTTTCCTAATTGGATTTAGTATTTAAGCAACAACCGATGTCCATTAATCCCATTATGACACCCATTTTCTTTTATTTCTATGTTTATTGCCCTTTATGACCATAACGGTCATATTATCCTAAGGCAACCATTTATCAGTCCCAACGTGTTTATTTGTTGTACCCCAACATACAATTACTATTCTTATTTATTTATTTATTGGTTGACTGTTGTGTGTGTGTGTGTGTATATATATATGCATCAGACCACTCACATTAAGTTGACTACTTGTGGATGCTGGATTTGCCAGTCGGTTCCGGGCAGACTTCTACCAAAATTTGAACTTAACCTCGTGCGTTAGTACATTTATGTTTACACATTATAACCCCTCACATTAAGTTGACTACCTGTGGATGCTGGATTTACCAGTCGGTTTCGGGTAGACTTCTTCCACATATGAGCTTAACCTCATGTCTAGATGGGGTTATATTTCAAATTTCCTAATTGGGGTGTACAACATTAATCCTAATTAATTTAGGAATTGTAACCATTATCCTAATATATTCACTTTCCCCAATCAACATTGGTTACAATTGTTATTTATTGATTTGCGGTCCTATTTAAAACAATTAATTATATTGATTGCTACAAATGGTCACCACAAATATATTAATTCAATATGGGTTACATTTACATATATAATTCCATAATTGAACATCATTAAAACATTCAATACAATGTATATTTTTATCGTTTTACACTGCTTTGGATGGATAATATGTATATATTTATATATTATGTTTTAGTGCGGTCAACGTAATTATTATTTTTATTTTTCATTATTATTCTAAATTTAATGATTTTGTTTAATTGGCTACCAAAAATTCCTTTTTACATTCAATCTTATCAAAAGGTTCTAATCTTACAAAAAGAACGTTAGCTATGGTTATTGTAAATTATGCCTAATTAGTGGAATTGACATATTTCCAAATCACAAAAAATGTATGTAACATATAATTTGGAATAGTTGATGCAAATTATGCACAAATATGTATATGTATATTTATATTTATACGTACATTTGCACCACTTTTCCCTTTTTAGTCTTTTTATCATATCTCTTGTGATTTCAAAATAATGTCTTTTTATTCAAAAAGAGGAAAACGACATGTTTACAACAAATAAGCCAAAACCCAACAATACTGAAAACAAACAAGCATATTTCTTTTAATATTACAATCACATAATTTACCAACCATCTTTTTATCCAAATTCACATACTTTATTATTGAACACTGAACTAGAGATCTGGAATGTAACTACATCTAATATGTGTTTACTTGGGACTGATTTCCGGTCTACAGTGCTTTACAATGCCATAATACATTTTACAACATTATTGTAGAAAATAGGTATAAACAAATTTTAGAATCCCACTATTAACATTATGCCTAACCAAAATTCATATATTCAAGTTTTAACAATGTTTACAATAAGATCTGATGGGTGTCAATCCAACTACAAAAATTTAGTGAACATATCTGATAGAAATAGGCATAAAAATTTAGATCAAATTCAAACGAAATAAATAGGCTATTATAACTGTATTTGTAAATTTTCCGCTCACCTGCAAGCATCCAAATCCAAAGTTAGAACCTTTTAGGCCTACAATCCCCAAAATCTTATAAATTTACAATTTATCTGAGAAGGGGATAATTTCAGACCTGTAGAGATGTAAGAAAATAGGAAGAGAGAGGAGAATCTAATTTGGAGCGTCAATTTGCATTCTTTTGAATTGGATTTGATTTGCCGTATATGAATCTATTTTTATTTTAGAAATTAGGTTAGAAGAGGGAGGAAATTGGTAGAGCTTCGATACTATCACAGATTTTTATGGAAAGGAATGAGGCCTTACCCCTTTATTTATAGGAGTGGAATTGACCTTGAACCATTGAATTCGTTTTAATTTATATCCATCCATTCGTTTTTATATATAATAAACTAAACCAATAAAACCTAGCCGTCACTAGGCGTTTTCACGCCCACTGGGTCGACCGCTACAGTCGACCGCCTAGGTCGTCAAATGCCCAATAAGGATTGGTTAAATATAGTATATTATATATATTCTATTCTATTTATTTTCCGTCCATTATCGTATTTCGTTTGTAACTTTTCATACGGACCCCATTCGCGAAACTCTAAACATGAAAGTTGACCAGAATTCCGACACGAACGCATTGGTTAAAGTTTCGTGGCCAAATTCCATCGTTTGCAGAAATTCATATTTTTGAGATTCTAATTAAATAACTAATTATTGCCAAAATTCCAGGTTATTACATGTGATCTCTGTATGTTCCGTATATTTTGTATTATTCTATCCTTGAGCCACACATGATACTGTTTTGCACCAATCCTGCATACGTAAAGGTGAGTTATATTTCAATTTTTTTTAAGACATACTAGTGTTAGCCAATACAACTATGTGCCCCTATAGCCTCATTCTCTGTATTACCTGACAATATTACTTTGTAATACTTTTGGGTAGTATTGGTATAGAGGTGGGGTGATTACAGTTTGGTATCAGAGCAAGTATAGAACAATATATTATATATACATGAAAGAGACGAGTTTAGACCTTAGAAGAGACTTAGAATCCCTTTCCCCGTAGTTATGCAGTAGATTTTATTGTATTATATGATAATAGGTGTATACGATGATTACTGGGACAAACCATTAGGGGACGTATTTGTTATTTTTCTATGGTATAATAATACATCGATTTCCCTTCCCCATAATTTCAGTGTTTATCTTTATTTGGAATTTAAATAGTTGTGTATAGTTAAGAAATAAGTTGTAAACTCGACCAGTAGTATCAATATGATTAGAGTTGAAATTTTTATTGTGTAGTTTTGTTGTGATTTAACTGATTTGTATGGATTAGGGTCGCGCAACGGAGATCAATATATATAAATTTCCTCTGAAGAAATTGCTTGTTTGTTGTTTGATTGCTGATTGTTTTTAAATATTGTATAAGGTTATCAAATTTGATGTAAAAGTGAGTTTGAAGTAATTATTAAATTTAGATAAACAAATAATGTAATAATAACTGCAACAAAAACGATAATAATGGGATTGTTAAAAGAAAATACCCGTGAAATATATAAATGAATTAAATTGGTTTGTGTTAATTTCTTCGTGAAGAAGTTTAAGAATTCTGACCAATACGATTGATCAATGTTATCGATATGGATTCCTAAATACTTATGCGAGGCAACTTGACAAAATAATATAAGAAAGAATCGAAATAAATAAGTGATAGATAGAGGAAAGATGTAATTATATTTGAATATAGTTGTTATTGTCAAATAAATAATTTAAGATGCAATACTTATACAAAATATGGAAATATAAATGGTGTTGATTTGTCCGTTCAAATGAGTTGAGAAAATTAACTGATATGGGTGCACACATATTCGATAAAAGTTCTTAAATACCAGAACGAGACATTTCATTACAATAATTTGGAACTAATATTTTGAAAGGAAGAATAAATGTTTTATTAAATATTTTAAATGATATGTTGATAGGAGAAATGATTTGAAGGGAATGAATTATTATTTTGAAAAGAATCGGATTCCTAAATTCTTTTTGTGTAGTACTTTATAACTTAATATCCATATATAGATTTTAACAATGAAGTGTTATGTATCCTTAAAACACGAGTAAACAAATAGAATTGAATACTACTTGTTTATATTCCAGTTGCTTGGAAATGAGTTGTCAAATAATAATAATAATAATAATAATAGTAGTAGTAGTAGTAGTAGTAATAATAATAATAATAGAACTTGTATACAAAAACACACACATCCTGATGTTGCGATTTTAGTTTTTACCCATGTTTTGGGTGGTTGTACTTTAGCTTTTGCAAGTGTGCATATATACATTTACCATGTTTGCATATTTTTATTGGGCAACGCAACATATCTATCTCGTTATGCATCCCCGAGGTTCAATCTTTATACTTGGTAACGACAACGGAAAAATTGCCTGCAGCCAACAACTCCTGGAGTTTCAACTCACTCTTTTCATGTTTGAGCTAACAACATAGCATTTTGCTTTACCACAATAGGAAGGAGATTTGTATGCAACTTTATAGATAATTATAATACGCTACTTGTTTTTGGATCGCACTTGCAAATCAATAACAACCATTTTTATTAACATAGGATTTTTTTTGATTGTGTGTGCTGAATGTTCGTAAAAAGTAAATAGTGGTAAATTTGCTAGAATCTAAGGCATTTAACCATTTTACAATTCATGTTAACCAGTAAATATTACCCCGTTTAATTTATTGCAAGGCTCCTATTCACATATTGTTTGAATATTGGTACCTTCTTTCTTGTACTTATTTATACATAAGGAATCAGTAGTTTTGTTTGCTTGGTGAATTTAGGATGAACCACTTGTAGCACCTTAATCACCCTAAACAATGATTGTTGCAACTATACATACTTCAAAGTTATGTGTTGACTTTTAAGTATCAACACTTAAATTTTATGCATGTATTTTTATTTAGCATGCGTCTCGTGGATAATCAAAGCTGCCTTCCATTTTGATTGAATTCAAGTCTTCATTGGTTATATTGAGTCTGTTTCACAAATTTAATACGCCTAAACAAATGAATACCAGTCATATTTTACATATTGTATGAACATTTATCAATATAAAAGTAAAAGTATATAGACGTTTATATTGGAAAAAAACAGAGAAGAATATTATGCCACATCAGCATTATGTTGCTGCTATTCGCAGCAACATATATTACTGCCAGTTTAAGGGGCCAAGCCATTAGCTTGGCCACCTTAAAGGTCACATGGTAGGAGCATATCCAGACCGGGTATGGCCAACTAGGTCCATGGCCGAGCACACCCAAATAACACTAAAAAAAGGAAAAAAATAGCTACATGGCTGCTGCTATGAGGGGCGGGCTGTAACTGCAGTAAGAACATATATGAAGATGAATGGTAACGTATCCATCTATATCACCATATGGTATATTAATGTTGATGTATTAATTTTTTTAATATGCGTTTGTGTTTCTCACTTTGTTCTGAATCTGACTTCTGATTAATTAATCAGAATTTTGTATGTTGTTTATTTTTTTGTTAATGTTCTGAATAAATTAAGCATTCAGATCTTTTTATTCAGAACATTTTTCCTTTTTATTTCTAGTTCTAAATGCTGAATATGTTAATTTTGTTCTGAATGCTTAATTAAACAAACAATTATGTGATATTCAGAATTCAACAATCAGATTTCAGCAACCCGAATTAAGAATTCAGCAATCAGAATTCAGATTTTACATTTTAAACAAACAAGTAACTGAAATTTATTTACAAAATAGTTCGATGAAGAAAGGAAAAAAATGAGCTGAAACCATTTTGCTCATAAATTTTGAATGCTCTGTCTGAATTCGAAGATTTTATATATTTTGGAAAGCTAAGATTTTGTGCTACAACTTACACTTTGTGTGTTTTGCAAAATTCTAACATTTACTAGGCTAAAAACTCACATCTTATAGACAACCCTGTCACTATACTATATATCAGGTTTTGGAAAGCTATGTTCTCTTGGGCATAGCTTTTGATTCTCTTATCCGGTTTCAGCGATTATGGACATTCCGGAAAGCTCAAAACCTAAGATATGACTTTCATTCTATGCGTTTCTTAAAATTTTGATCTTTACTATGCTTAAAACGCTGTAGTTTATTTGAGACCTGCATCTAATTTGAAAGTTCTAAGCTACTTTGTTTTGATAAAACCCCCATGATTTGAATTGTGCACCATGGTATTACAGTTAGGAATTTTAAGGAGAAAAATACTAACTCATTACGAAAACCATCTTCAAATTTTAGTGTTTTGATGCTTTTAAACTTCATGTGGAATAGGATAAAATATAGACACTATATTGTTACATGTTGTATGAGTGCATTTTATTTCTACTTCTACTATATGACTAATATTTGAAAATAAGTTAAGGTAGGTCTTGAAAAAGCTTGTTGGAGTGCTAATTGTTGAAGATCACTGGCTTCGTATGTTAATAATGAAGCCAATTTCTTGTATATACTAATAAAAGATCATTTTAGGACTAAAAACATCGAAATTTTGATATGTTGTGGTATTATCTTGTTTCCTCATGATTTGAGATTTTGATATGTTGTGGTATTATCACTGACCAACTTTCTATATATTGCAGGAGGGGCTAGAATGACTAGTATCCACCCAGGAGGCTTGATCGCGCGGTCGTGCCCTGGATCTCTAACACAATAGTAATACTACTATTTTATTTTTATTATTGTTATCGGTATATGTAGTGTCCCTAGTGTCATCTCGGCCAACAGTTAGTTACCATAGGGGTAGATGTGGTATCAAACTATGAAATTTTGATATGTTGTAGTATTATCATTGACCAACTTTCTATATATTGCGGGAGGGGCTAGAATGACTAGTATCCACCCAGGAGGCTTGATCGCGCGATCGTGCCCTGGATCTCTAACACAATAGTATATATATTTTTTATTGTTATTGATATATGTAGTGCCCCTATTGTCACCTCGGCCAACAGTTAATTACCATAGGAGTAGATGTGGTATCAAACTGTGAAATTTTGATATGTTGTAGTATTACCACTGCCAACTTTCTTTATATTGCGGGAGGGGCTAGAATGACTAGTATCTACCCAGGAGGCTTGATTGCGCGGTCGTGCCTCGGATCTCTAACACAATAGTATATATATTTTTATTGTTATTGATATATGTAGTGCCCCTAGTGTCACCTCAGCCAACAGTTAGTTACCATAGGGGTAGATGTGGTATCAAACTGTGAAATTCTGATATGTTGTAGTATTATCACTGACCAACTTTCTATATATTGCGGGAGGGGCTAGAATGATTAGTATCCACCTAGGAGGCTTGATCGTGCGGTCGTGCCCCAGATCTCTAACACAGTAGTATATTATTATTATTACTACTATTATTACTACTACTATTATATTTTTATTATTGTTGTTGTTATTGGTATATGTAGTGCCCCTAGTGTCACCTATGCCAACTGTTAGTTACCATAGGGGTATATGTGGGTACCATGACCTAGGTGTTACACACTGACATACAAATGGTAGATTGATGTCACAATACTGGTGGGTGAGAAGTAGTGTTAACCGATGAATGTAGGAAAAGTGAGCGTGTTGTCATCTAGAGGAGATGCATTCGTCAATCTCCCTTTATAGTTCTAGTTCCGAGTATAGTCAGTACAAAGGATCCTAAATATGACCCATTCTCGTTTCCTTCTTTGGGCGTATCACCAAATATTATGGTTTTATATGTTGTATTATGATATTCTAGGGTATCGCTAAGGATGTTATACGACATTTATGACATTTGAGATTTTACTACTTCTATATCCTTCATCGATGTTTTATTCTCTTTTCTGTGATTTCGAGGTATTAATATCTGATTATCTGATGCATAGGATATTTTATTACGGTGATTGGGTGATATTCAACTTTATTTAATGATTGACCATTTATACATTGTGAAATCCTTCTTAGAGACTATTCTTGTGCTTGATTGAGAATTGGATTTCCCTTGTATTGATTCTATGGCATTTATTTTAATGGATTGTACAAATGATGGTTTAAAATTAATTGTGATGGGATTCCATTCTACTAGTATTATTATTTAGAAAAACCCAACATTATATACTAACTATAATAGGTTTAGACATAAACTAATCCACTTATTATTTATATAATACTCGGATCAGAACGAGACATTTTGGGTACAGGGAACTTGATACCAACTTGTATTTCACTGGGCTTAAAGGAGAATAGTAGCTTAGTATATTATCTATTATCTTGTATTGTATGGATTGAGGTATACACTGAAGTGCAATAAGTTAAATATATATAACATACTAAATATTAGATATATTGTATTTTGTCGTTGCGATTGACTTTGTGATCTTTGTATTTTCTGTATATTTTGTATTGTAGTATCTTGGAGACACATGTATTACTGTTTTGTACTGATACTGCATACATAAAGGTGAGTTATATTGCAGAAAATTATTAAGACGTACTAGTGTTAGCGCAAGAGAATATATACGTGTGTGTCCTTATAGCATCATTCTCTGTATTACCTGACAATATTACTTCGTAATACTCTTGGGTAGTGTGGGTGTAGAGATGGGGTGCTTACACAGATGATTTTAGAGTTCTCCATTTTATTTAGTATTTTTCTCAATTTTTAAGTTACAAACCACATTATAATCAGTTTACCCAGATATCCAAAACTAGGTTGTTACAACGACGAACTAAAGATTCTCTCTTAATTTCAAACTCCTGAACTAACTAAGCTTCACTATAACTATTGAATCATGTAAGAACTTTATAAAAGCAAGACATGAAACACATCATGCACACCCACTAGTCTCCCTGGAAGCCTATAAGCAATCTTCGGTACTCTCTCAACTATATAGAAATGTCCTACAAATCTAGGAGCAAGATCCATACTGATTCAAATCCATAAAGTACCTCAATGGTGGTTCCTTGATAAAGTCTAAGTCTCCTTCCTCAATTTGACGCCTTACCCCGAGATCCATCATAATAAAATATTATCGTGTAATGCTGACTATTAGAGCGGAGAATAGGACCGGTTAGGAGCGACCATTCGTAATCTTGTATTAGACAAGTATCAAATATGTTGATTAGTGTACAATTTTTTTCTTACGTCAAGTGGATCGATGTACTCAATTCAACTAATATAAAACTATGATGGCTAAAGAGTGCATTTAGAACAAATTACAACGCATCACAGCTAGAAGATCACAGAACATAATACATATAGATACAATAGCAGAATACAATATATACATATGTTACATTATGGTTTTACATCAACTATATACATAAACACCAAGTACCCAAAGTAATAGATATATATTTGACATGAATATACGTCTACACATCATAGGTAATAACTTCAAAAAAGGTAGTCCAAGTTGAAACTGTTAAACATGAATCAATAACAAGTTATGAACCGGGAACAACTTGGTTTGACCCAAGTATAAAATACATGGATCATTCTAGATTAAACATATCAATTATAAAATGATAAGTTATGTCAAGTGGAAATTAATTCCTTTTCATAGGAGAAGGAATTTCATAATCATAGATTTACTCGAGATGCAGATTTGGTAATTCATTTCCATCAGAAAGGAAACCTATAAACTCAAAATAACACATTTCCTAGAATATAAGTTCATGAAATTAATACCTAAATTACTTGTAACAACCCGGAAAATCAGAACCAATTTAAACAAAATTATTTTGGCAATTTTAGTGAATTTTGAATATTTAAAATGAGTTATTTTAAATAATAACAACTAGAAATTTATTTTGAATAGAATTAGAACGTATGTTTATTTAAATCGAAATTAGAATATAGAAATTTATTTTAATTATAAAAGGAATTGGAAATGGCGTGGTAGTTTGAAAATTTGATTTCAAATTTCAAATGAATGTACAGGATTCAAAATAAATCGGATTTTAGTAAAGCCAAACATATTTGAATCTGTTTGAAAATATATTTCCAATGAATCTGAAAAATCCAAATTTCATAGCGGGAATAAAAAGTTGTGCCCAGTTGAAAATTCAGAATAGTCGCTATGAAATTTTAGCCCTTAAAAATAGAGATTTTGCAAACGACCTCCATTTTCGACGAAACCACTTTTTTTGAATCTGGAATGTCAAATTATTGCTAGATTCCAATTTTCATAATTTTCTGAATCAATATGTGAGCGTGGCAAAAGAAAACGTGTTTTAACAATTTCAGTCAATTTGGATCGACAAGAAAATGGCCATTTTTCAAACGGTCTCCAAATTCGACGAAATTAGTTTTGTTAGGACCGTATTGTCAAAACATAGCTAGATTTATTTTTCGGGGATTTTTAGAGTTTGTATATGACCCCAGTAAAATAAAATGTGGGTTTGAATTTAAAATATATTGATTTACATGTTAAACTTAATGAAAACTGATCGTAACAACCGAATTGGCTTACGAAATATATTTCATTGCGTTCGGAATGGGGGTAATTAGCTAGGGGCGACAGTCGTTGGGTCTCGTTTGGAGGTCGAAATTAAAAGTCAACTTTGGAGGAATTAAATAATATGATTAAATTATTATAAAACTTAATTACCCCTTTTCTCCCCCTTCCCCCCCCCCCACGCCGTTCAGTTCAGATCTGATGAAGGAGTGATCGACGATCGATAGAACTCGTCGCCTGTCCTCGTCCCCCCCACCTCCTCTCCACCGCCGCCCTCCGGCCAACCTCTCACTGCCACGCCGCGAGCCCCTCCTGCCTTCTCCCTCTCTCCTCCGCTGTAAACCGCAACCCCCCCACCCGCAAACCCTTCACCAAATCGACGCCGCCAACCACCAGAATGCGCCGCACCACCACCTCAGCCCTGCGCGCCTCCTCTCTACCACCCAACGCAGACGTAAACCCTCCTCTAATCAATTTCAGTGAGTTTTTCATATATATACAAATGTTATCGTTATAAAAATTTGAAATTTATACATATGTTTTGGTTAGAAAAATGTAATCTTTTTACATATATAACAACGATAAAAATGTAATCTTTTTACATATATAACAATGATAAAAATGTAATCTTTTTTATTATATGTATTCATGTGAACAAAAAAAATAGATTTTTTGTGGGATTCATGTGAATAAAAATTAGATTTTTATCATAGTAAAGATTAGATTTTTATCATAGTAAAGATTAGATTTTTTATCATAAAAAAGTTATGATTTTTATTAGTATAAAGATTAGATTTTTTATCGCTATAAAGATTTGATTTTTATAATGTTTTCATAGAGATAGAAATATTATTTTTATATATATGAAAGAGAGATAAAAATACGATTTTTATATATATGAAAGCGAGATAAAAATACGATTTTTATATGAATGGTTTTGAAATAAACTATGATTTTTATAGAAATGATTTAGAGTAAAAATATGGTTTTTACAAAAATGGTTTTCGAATAAAAATGTGATTTTTAAAATATAAATATCGTTGATTAAAAATATGATTTTGAATATATGAACATCATATTAAAAACGATATCTTTACTATGAACAGCGGGAAAAGATTGCATTGGAAAAAACAGGCAAATCCAGACTGTTCTGAAATTCAGAAATAAAACTGGAGGAGTGGATCCCAAAGTTGAGAATTCCACACTAAAATTTCTTGTTCAGTTATTTATTTTTAACTGCATATATGAACTGCTCCCCGTCGTCCACAGACCATGGACGACTTGTTTGTTTGTTTGATTGTGTTGTGAAAATAGTTTGTGATGTAGAATGGAATAAATAAAATATTCATTTGTTGAAATAAATAGTTTATCGTTAAAAATATAATTTTTAACGTGTATACGAATAAAATAAATATTCATTTACAAATCGGACGATTTGTATTTGTACACACATTTGACTGATATGGGTTGGGACGATACATTTTACATCGCCCAACTGCACAAATAATAATCAGTGTTTGTTGTTTGAAAACCCCACACGGGTATTGGGATGATATTGGACATACACTAATCCCAATATTTAGTTGAATGTCAATCGATTGGATGACAGGCTGTTGTAAGCATTAATTATTTATATTTAACACTTATGCAGTTGTGTAATGCACTCTGGATGATGGTTGACTGTGTCTGATTATTGTTCTATACATGTTTTGTATGAAATCCATATAATCAACATTATATGGTAATTGACTTTGTCTGATTCCAGTTCAGAAAGAATGAATATTTTAAAATAACAAATATTTTAAAATAATATTCAGTCAAAGATCAAAATATGATTTTGATGTCCGATTTGGGATGGACACGAAAATATTAAAACATATAAAGCCGTATTGATTAGATATGCGCCATTTTTGACGCGAGCGATATTTATATCGATTTTATTCATTTCTATAATATATATCGAAAAGGAAATGATTTCAAAATATAATATTTTGAAAATATTATCATTTATATATATCAATGATATGGAATATTCAATTTTGATTTAAAATTGAATATGAAGTTGAAATCGTTTTTAAAATGAATTTAAAACGATTTATAAAATATGTTTTAAATGGAAATCGATGAAATATATATAATATTATATATATATATATATATATAATGGCCTGAATAGAACGCGCCGCGCCGCGGTAGTTCGCGAATTTCGACCATTGACTTCGAATTGACGTTACAGGAGATCCGACCGTCGGATTTTCCTAAAACCGGAACCGTTGGGTTCGTATCGAAAAGAGATTTCTATCGAATACAAGAAATTAGAAATCTAACGGTTGAATTTGGAATTATGTCCAAATCAAATTTGAAAAAGGTCGATGTAAATGCATTTCGATGGCCGTTTATGGAAATCGATTGTACGGGCCTTGATAAAATTACTAAAAATAGCAATAATCTGTGTAAAATCATAATAAATGATTTGGAAAGAATTGGGATGAAAAATTCCATATTTGAAAAGATAAAAATATATTTTATCGAAATGAACTAGTTATTAACTAGAATTATAATCCAACTATTTTTAAATAAATAAATTGGATTTGAAATGGTTTTAAAAATAACCAGAATTTCCAATGTATGAATTGGAATGGATTTGAATCGAAATTATCTTCGAAATATTTCGATATTGGGTTCCGTCGTTATACAGACATTGTGGAGGAATTTGGAAGATATATATATCGTTATTCCAATACGATATTTGTAGATTTCAGAATTTGACATTGAATATAAGCCGATATAATTTCTATTCAGAGCCTTGTATTTAATATCAAATTGGATTTTGGGTTTGTCGTGAACGGTGTCTTCATTAACACTGTTCTTAAACCCAGTTGAGGAAAGATATAAATCTTTTAATTAAGATTTAATGAAGTTTACCAATTAATTAATATTTAATTGGAATTGAATTGAAATTTGTTTTTGAGTTTACCATGAACGGTGTTTTAAATAACACTTGTTCTTTAACCCGATTAACAATGGAATGAGATTTTGGGTTTGTCGTGAATGGTATCTTTAATAATACTGTTCTTAAACCCAATGGAGTTAAGAAAATTAGAAACTAACTAGAGATTAGCTAAGTTGAATGGTTTCCTGGGTATTGATCTGATGTTGGTTTTGGCCTTCGGGATTAATACTTAGGGAATTGTTCTCTTACTAATTTACGGTTAGAGACTGATGGGATGGGGTCTTCAGTAACACTGTTCTTAAACCCCATGTGAAAAGAATAAATCTTTTAATTAAGATGTAGAGAAGAGTTACCAATTAATTAACATTTAATTGGATTTGAAATGGAATGTGAATTGGGTTTATTATGAACTGTGTTTTTAACGACATTTGTTCTTTAACCCGATTTACCGTGAAATGAGATTTGGAACTTATAAATCTTTTAACTAAGGTTTAACGGAATTTTCCAAAGTAAAATTTTCCAATTTAACAAAATAAACTGGAATGGAATGGAATTCGATTTGGTAATAATCGAAGTGAACTTCTATAGAGGAAGACTGTTACTATATATGGAATTTAAAAGGCTTTGCCGTTATTCCATTTATATTAACGGTTGGATATGGAAGTTTATATCGATTATATATATATATATATATTGGTATGTTTTTCGTGAAGATTCCATTGTTAATGGAATGTGATTTGGGTTTATCGTGAGCTGTGTTTTAAATGACATTAGTTCTTTAACCCTGTTAAAGATAAGAATAATTTCTTAACTTTGAAAAATCATTAAGAAATGATTTTTGGAGATTAAAACCGAGTTAGAGTTTTAATGAAACTTTAATTAGATTGGAATGTGAATAGGATAATTAAAATTATCGAATTCATGAAATGATCGAGAATGGAGTACCACCAGTTTTACTTCAAGCGATAGATAAATATTTAATTAGATTTGAACGTGAAATGGTAATTGAATTTACCGATAACACCGTGGACTTAGATATGAAGTATTACCAGTTTTACTTCATGGGATGAATAGGTTGGGATTGAGAAATTAAACCAAAAGATTACTTCGGTAAGGTTCGCTAATCCCGACTAGTTCGGATAAACCATAATTTGGTTTGAATTGATATCCAAAGGAAGATTAAAGAATAAATTTAAAGAATTTGTCTTTGATAAAATTAATGGGAACCTTTCCCAAAGTATAAGAATATTTGAATAAAGGAATATTCTGGATTGGAATGAGGCGTATGTTGTGTTTTTATAGCACTTGTTTATTATATATGCGAGTTATTCAGAAAGACCGGGTTTATCCCATTCTGAATAACTAGTCGACGATGAAGACGGTGGTTGAAGACCGGAGGTCTTCACATCGTTTGGATGATTACTGATGTCTTGATTGGGCTGTACACCCAAGACGAGGTAATAAGTGGTGATCGTCTAGACGTACTTGGAGATCGACCAGATATGCGAGGACCTCTTTCCTGTATTAGACATATGGCACGATGAATAAGGTGCCTCGGTTTCATTCAGACCTAGAACGAACTTGTAAATGGATGTGTGTCTGACATCGGATTTCATTCTGTGTGATTGATAGACATCGGTTGCATAGCGTGAATTGCTTGTGTGGCATGCTGAGATGCAAATGATCAAGGCTTCTGTTGAAAAGCAGAGTCTTGTGGTTGATGATCAAAGCACGACTTTAATATAGCATAGCTTTGTGTATAGCGTTAATTCGCAAGCCTCACACCCCGGTGTGAACCAGAAATGGGAGAAGGATCCAGGGAGAACATGCGTTTCCTTCTAGCTAGGAGTGGTGTTAGGGTTTTGCAAGCCCTAATGTTTTAATTATGTGGATGATGGATAGCGAGGCGCCAAGGATGAAGTGGTGCCAGGGTTTTACAACTATTGCTACGACCCTCTTTGCTCTTTTGGGGCTATGACGGCAACTCCGTACAAGTATTACACTGTCCCCATTGCACTGGTCCATAGTCAATAACCCAAATGGGTCAACCAGCCTAGCTCTGGTTCGTTTACATGCCCCCTTTTCTTCAGCGGTGAATCAAAGTTATGGATATCGATAACCCCTTTGCACACGTCCCGCAGCAAAGCCCAACCATGAAGTGAACTCATTGGTTCCCATCTGGATCCTGAGCTCTAACTTCCATTTGGACTACCTGTGCATCTCGGGTTTCAGTCTTCTCCTCCGGATCGGTCTTCTTCTCTTTCACTTCACTTCGGATCGTGCTTCTGGTTCGGTTCGCGACACATGCCTCAAGCCCAACGCCTCGGTTCAGTTCGCAGTCGTTAACCCCATACGGACCGGGTCATGGTGCTCCCACTGGTTCGGGTCGCCGTGCCTGCTCCAGCTCAGTTCGTGGGTGATCTCTGCTTCGGGTCGGATCGCGATTTCCGGTCGGGTCGTGGCCACAGCACCTATTCGTGGCTACTTCATCCTTGACGCCTCAGGTCGGACCTCTTCTTCAGGCATCGGATCGTGGATTGCTTTCCCAGGCGGTTCGTGGAAGGGTGGAGCGACTCGTGGGTTGATGGTTACGATCGGGTCGAGTCGAGGTAGGGCGATCCGATCCGGTCCAGCCTGCACTTCTTTCCAGCGACTGTTTTACGCCATTCGACGGCGTTTTGGACTAATCTAACACTTCTAGAAAATCACAAAGCATACCATACAGTCATAGCAACATATAGAATTGACCACAAACGCCAAAACAACAATCATATCATGTAAAATGGATCAAACATACCCAAAAACCCATATTTTCCCCTTAAGCACGTTTAAGCAAACTTAATGATAGGATTAACAAAACTTAACTAAATTAGCCAATTTTTCTAGCAGAGACCTAAAACATCATTTCGAAATTTATAAAGATTTTTCCAGAATTTATTTATGCATAAATCCGCTAATGAACACTAATCAACCTGATTAACCGTAATTAGTGTCAAAACAATGCTAATCACTCACCTTGGCCACAAATAAAATACCAAATCTGAAATGATTCTCTGTTTGGCGCTGTTCCCAATGCAACACAGTAGCTCTAACCTTGCTTTGGTGCTATTCCTCCTAAGTTTGATGTTGATTAGGCTAATCTTCAATTAGAAAGTGGTTTAGAGGTGTTTTGAAGAGATTTAGAGAGTGGATGTCATGGCTAGGTTATGAGGAATGAATAATGAAGGCTGAAAAATGAGAAAAAGGTATTCTCCAAACCCTAACAGCCCTTTTAAACTCCTAATTCCGAAATTCCCCTTTTGGGCCTAGCTGTTAATCACCCGGTTAAGCCCAATTAAGCTGCTTTTCACCATCCGAAACTTGTTTCAGCCATATCTCCCAAATGGTGAGTCCGTTTGGCTAATGTGACCACTCTACGGAATTGTAAACCATCATCTGGAGCCAAAGAAATTGGTTTTAGGTCAAAACTCCTTTCCAATCAAAAGTTATGGCCAAAACAAGATCAGCTAGGGGCAAAATGGTCATTTAAAAATCGGGAAAAATCATGAACATGGGAAATAACCCCAATAGTCGTCTCCCAAAGTTACATGACCATACGACTTCGTATGTGAAAGAAATAAATATTCTACGATCCTTCGATGCGTAGAATGCTGGTCGTTACACTCTCCCCCCCTTAAGAAATTTCATCCCCGAAATTCCTTAACCCAAAACATACAAAGGATCCCGCATGCCTACCAGCCACAAACAACAATCAAACATGAAAAACAAACAAAACAAGCCTATCCTAGCATGCGGAAAGACTAAATCGAAACTGAAATCTTACCAGGAAAAGAGTTCTGGATACGTCTTCCTAATGCTCTCCTCTGTCTCCCAAGAATAGTCATTCTCATTCTCGCCCCACTGAACTTTGACTAGATTCACCGCTTTCCTTTGAAGTTGCTTCGTATCGTTCCCAACAATACGCATAGGCTTGCGGTTCCCAACCGCCTCGGGTTCAACTTCGATATCATCCAACTGATCAGGTGAAATAGTCACATCTGGGTCATGCACGAATTTCCTTAACTGGGAAACATGAAATATATTGTGAACTCCTGCCATCTTCTCTGGTAATTCAACTCTATATGCCAAATTTCCAATTTGCTCAAGAACTGGGAATGAACCAACAAATCTTGGTGCTAACTTGCCTCTCCTGCCAAATCGTATTACGCTCTTTAATGGAGAAATCTTGACAAACACCAAGTCGCCAACGGAGAACTTTAATTCTCTTCTCCTCTTATCAGCATAACTCTTCTGCCTATCTTGGGCAGCCTTCATTCGCTGTCGGATAACCTTGATCTTGTCTGATGTTTCTCTTATTACTTCTGGTCCAAGCATATATTTCTCACCGGTCTCTAACCAACATGACGGTGAGTTGCACGGTCTCCCGTACAAAGCTTCAAATGGAGCCATACCAATACTGGATTGATAAGTGTTATTATATGTGAACTCTACTAGATGTAAATGGTTATCCCATGATCCACCAAAATCCAATATGCAAGCTCTCAAGAGATCTTCTAACACTCGATTCACCCTCTCTGTTTGACCGTCGGTATAAGGATGATACACGGTACTGAGATGTAATTCTGATCCTAATGCCTGTTGTAAGCTCTTCCAAAATCCACTAGTGAACAACGGATCTCGGTCACTCACAATGCCTTTGGGTATTCCATGAGATCTCACTACCCACTTTACATATAGTTCAGCTAACTTAGCTGCCGTCCTATTCGACTTGACGGGTATAAATCTTGCACTTTTGGTCAATCGGTCCACAATCACCCAAATGCTATCATGGCCCGATCTAGTCCTTGGTAACCCATCAATGAAATCCATTGAGACTTGTTCCCATTTCCATTCTGGAACCTCTAATGGTTGCAACAAACCACTAGGCTTCTTTTGCTCAGCTTTAACTAGCTGGCAATTCATGCATTTGGATATGAATTTCCCAACGTCTCTTTTCATCCCTTCTCAGTAGTAGGTTTGCTTCATATCTCGATACATCTTGTTACCACCGGGATGTATAGTCAGTTTTGAGTGATGACATTCTCCAAGCACTTCATCTCTCAATCCATTGACATTGGGTACAACAAGTCTTCCATTCTTTCTAAGCCATCCATCTCGATCAAGCCCATACTTGTTCGTATCTCCGTCAATTCCCATCTCTAACTTTGAGATGATTTCCAATAGGTTAGGATCATTCCTCTGACTGGAACCAATCCACTCATTCAAAGTGGGTCTGATCGTCAAACTTGCTAACATTTCTGGATCCAATTCGCACTTTGGTCTGAAATCATACCCCGCGATGTACTCCAGTTGCTTCCATTCTAGAAACATAGCCCCTAAACTGGCATGTCTTCTACTCAATGCATCAGCCACCGCATTTCCCTTTCCTGGTGTATATGCGATGTCGAAATCATAGGAAGCCAAGAATTCTAACCATCTTTGTTGTCGGAGATTTAGATCCTTTTGGGAGAAGAGATACTTTAACGATTTACGATCGGTAAACATCTCAAACCTTTCTCCCAAGAGATAATGTCTCCACATCTTCAATGCGAACACGATCGCTGCTAATTCCAAATCATGGGTAGGGTATCTTCTCTCGTGCGGTTTCAATTGCCGACTTGCATAAGCTACAACCCTACCTCCTTGCATCAATACAACACCCAGTCCGGTACCGCAGGCATCCGTGTATACCGTCATCTCTTCATTCCCCTTAGGAATGACTAACACAGGTGCACACGTCAACTTTTCCTTTAGACGCTTAAATGCATAATCGCACTTCTCGTCCCAAACAAAAGCTTGATTCTTCTTGGTCAACTGAGTCAACGGTGTTGCTATCTTGGAGAAGTCTTGGATGAACTTACGATAATATCCAGCTAACCCCAAGAAACTCCTTATGTCTGTTGCATTCTTGGGCATAGACCATTCTTGTACCGTTGCTACCTTCGCAGGATCCACGACAATACCATTCTCTGAAACAACATGGCCCAAGAATCTCACTTCCCTCCTCCAGAAGTGACACTTAGAAAACTTCGCTTTCAGTTGGTGTTCTCTCAACACCTCCATCACTATCCTCAAATATTCCTTGTGTTCTTCCTCTGTCCTTGAGTAAACCAAAATATCATCCACGAACACAAGAACAAACTTATTCAACTGATCTCTGAATACCCTATTCATAAGATCCACAAAATATGCTGGGGCATTGGTCAGCCCGAATGGCATAACCAACCACTCATAAAATCCAGACGTTGTCCGAAATGCCGTTTTAGCTATACTCTCAGCTTCCACTCTAAGCTGATGAAAACCTGTCACGAGATCCAACTGAGAAAACACTCTCGCTCCACTCAATTGATCAAACAAATCATCTATCCGTGGAAGAGGATACTTATTCTTCCTCGTCACTTTATTCAACTCACGATAGTCTACACACAAACGAAGGGAACCATCCGCCTTGGTAGCAAACACAACTGGTGCTCCCCATTCAGAAACACTCCTTCTGATAAATCCCTTCTTCAAAAGATCGCTGACTTGCACCCCGAGCTCTCGCTGCTCCCTTGGTTCCATACGACCAAGTGGCATCACTATAGGTCGGGCATCTTTCACTAAATCAATACGGAACTCAATCTCTCGGTGTGGTGGAAGCCCGGTCACTTCCTCGAAGACATCCAGATACTGGCTAACCACGGGCAAACCTGACAACTCATCATGCGGGATGTCGAGGGAATTTAGAAAACTAGTCATTACCCCCATCACAAGGTAGACCACCAAACACTACCCTCCGCCCATCATTCGCTCTAGCAGTCACCAAAAAGCCCTCACAGTCTACCACCACCCCGTATCTTTGGAGCCAATCGACTCCAAGAATAATGCCAAACCCAGTAAAGCCCAAAACAAAGCAATCACAAACAAACATGCATCCATGACTCGATAAGACCACATTACGACAAATCATGCTAACGCTAGTCGAACCACCAATCGGGTTCGTCACTACTAAAGGTCTATCGACAATCTCAGGCTCCGGTCCCAACCTATCTACCAGGTCACTAGATATGAAGGAACTGGAAGCTCCGGTATCAAACAAAACTCTAACAGGAACATCATAAACAGAAAGCATACCTTGAATAACGACATTCTTTCCCTTCTCCGCCGCAGTTGGGGCATTCGACGAAGAAGGAATAGCATTAAGGGCATATGCTTTCACCATCTGCTTTTCTTTAGGGGGTTGCGGACACTTATCCTTGTGATGTTCCACTTGGCCACAGTTGAAGCACTTCTTGTCTACTGGCTTGGCTCGACAATTACTGGCATAATGGCCCGTCTTACCACAGCTGAAGCACTCAACATCCTTCTTATTCATTTTCTTCTGGCCATCCTTAGTCTGATTCTACTTTCTCTTATTCTGAGAACCATTCTTACCTCCACCGCTTGCTTGCGGCTTTGGCTCCTCTGCAGATGCAACCTCAGTCCTCGACTTAGGGTAAAGACTCTCCGACCTCAATGCTTTCCCCACAATCGATTCAAACATCTGATCGATGTGGTTAATAAGCTTTTCCCCCAAGTACTGATCTAAACCTGTAACGACCCGGAATTTTGGGGCAAAATTAAAATTTCTATTTTAGTTAATTTAAAGGATTTAGTATATTTAAAATAATTTATTTTAAATAATAACGGCAAAATAATTTATTTTAAATCGAAGTTAGAACGTATAATTTATATCAATTATATTTCGAGCCTGAAATGGCGCGGTAATTTCAGTATTCGATTTTCAACTTTGGGAAAATATATAAAATTCATTATAATTCAGAATTGGACGAAACAAGAAACATTAGGATCGTATTGACGATATCTTTCCAATGAATTTAAGAAATTAAGATTTCAGTTTATAATTTGTAAGTTATGGAAAATTTAAAATTTCAGAAAAACGCTATGGAATTTATATATATTAAAATATATGGCCCAAAAGACTATTTTTTGCATACGAATGAATTTGGACTCGAAACCACTTCCATTGAGTTCAAAATGACGTTTTTGCATTGAAAAAGTATAAGCACTTGTATATTTTGAGTTTCGGAAATTATTCATATAAAAATATATTTTTAAATATAAAATATATACGCCTTGAAAAGTGAAGTTTTGCAAAAGGTCTTCAAATTCAATGAAATTAATTTTGTTGGGTTCGTATCGTCAAAACAAAGCTAGAAATAATTTTTTTGGAATTTTTAGAATTAATATGTAATTATAATTGATTTTTCAGTAAAACGGTCAATTTTCAGACTTTAAAAATTCATTATTAATTCATACGGACTCGGAAAATGATGAAAGTAGTTTCTTTAAATCCGTAATGTCAAGGAATATTTATGTTTCAATTTTCAGTTACAATGGAATTCGTAGGTGTTAACACGAATTTTTAAACTACGAAAAGCGGACAAAAAAAATGTATTAATATATGTACATAAGGGTAATTGGGTCTAATTGAGTTTATAACCTACCTATATATTATCTTTTAACTACCATTAGCTAAACCTTAAACATAACATAGCCTCCTCCATCTTCATTTTCTTCATATTCCATGGCCTCCACTCTAAAAATATTCTTTGCACAAAAGACCATAAAACTAAACAATTTATAACTCCAAATCAGAACAAAATTAGACCAAACCCTTTCTTGGTTTTATTCATCTTCTTATCCTCTATCTACCACGAAAAATTCAAGACCTATCGTCGCACGGATTCGCCGGGATCTGAGTTTGATTGCAAAAAGTCAGTTTCAGATTTTGGTGTTTTCTGGCCAAACCGTGAAGAATTGGAGGATGGCGCAATGGAAGAAATTGTAGAGGAGACAAAGATCTACAACTTTGCTTCAGAAAGTTTTGTCTGAAAGTCGATGGAAGGGCACGGAAATCGAGAAAAACTGAATTGGAGCAAAACATAAAATTCCGGCGAGCTCAGAACATAGATGATCAATTTCCGGCCAATCCGGGAAGAATCAGGCGAAGAGCCGAACACGAAAGTTCTTCATCTACACAAGGAGAAGGTGCTCAGAAATTTTCAGGTCATTTGGATAAGAGGTGTGGCCTATGGGACCCGCGAACCGAACGGCGGTCTCGGGCGAATTCCGACCGGCGGAGGCGGAGTCAGGGGCGGAACTTTTTGGTGGTGGTGCGTCTCGCCAAGACGAAGAGGTTGGCGGTGGTCCGGTGACTTCAGGTGGCTCCAGGCGGCGGGAAACAGCGGTCAAAGGTGGTGAGGGGCTGTTTGACCGAGATTTGGGGTAGTTTTGTAATTCAAATTTTGAAATTGTATATCTCTCTCATACGAACTCAGAATCTGATGATTTCAGATCCGCTGCGATCGTGGCGACGAGAGCTTCACGTGGACACTAAATTCGCCCAATTTGGAGGAAGTTGAATTTTTGGGTATTTTCGGTAATTTTAATTAGGGTGCGTTTTTTAGAGGTCCCTATTAAGTTTCAAAATATAAAAAAAACCCGGTCATAAACTTATTGTAAATTAGGTCTCTGTTTTCAAAACTTATAAAATAATAATTAAAAAAAATAAAAAAAAATCGTAAATTAGTAATAAGATATATTACGCATTATAAAAAAAATTCAGTTCAAAAAACAACAAAAATAATGTCAGAAAGAAGAAAACAGCAAAAAAACAGAAAAAACTGCAGTTAAGTGCATAATATTATGCACCTTTTTTATTTTATTGCATGCATATATGCAATTATTGCAGTTCTTCCAGCGGATAGATTTAACATAATTTTTCAGTTCATTTTTATTTGCATCCAAATGTGCAAATTTCTCAAAAAAATGCACACATGTGTGCAACATTTTTATAGGATAAAAAGTAGGGACCTAATTTATAAATAAAAACAAAGTTCTGAAATTTTTTAAACCCGCCCCCTATTTTATTTTTTCCGCCTTTTTGTAATTTTTTTAAAAAAATGTGCGTACGTTCACAAAAAAAAAAAAAATTCTAAAATATGGAAATAATGTCAGGAATCTACGGAAATCGAAAAAAAATAGTTGCATACATTTATGCAATTATTACTGATAATTGCATATATGTATGCAACTTTTCTGTAAGCTGTTTTCAGATTAAAATCTGAAAATAAACTTGCACAAATGTATGCAAGTATTTGAAATTTTTGCGCACATGTATGCATTTATTTGCATGAATAAAAATCAACGAAGATGTATGTAGTGAAAAATATGCACGGATGTATGGAGGAAAGTGATATATGTGCATACTATTATGCATTTAACTGGAAATTTCGTTTTTTTTTTGGTTTTTTTGATTTTTGACGCCTTCGTTGATGGTTTTTTGTTCTGAATTTTTTAGTGTTTACATGTTTTATTTAAATACGAATTTACGTGATTTTTTTATTTTTTTTATATTTTTTTTTATATTTTTTTGATGACTTTTCAGAAAATAGAGACCTAATTTACAATAAGTTTATGACCGGATGTGAGCCTAATTAAGTTTCAAAATAGGGATGTGAGCATAATATTCACTTTTAATTAATTATTTAATTCGTTCAAACTTCAGAAATTCATAACTTGTTGCAACGAACTCAAAATCGCGCAAAACAGGGTTTGCTACGATCAGTGAGTCAAGACCTTCGCATAGACACTAATTTTGCCAAATTTGGAGCAAGTTCAATTTTGGGTCAAATTTGGGCCCGAACATTTAAACACCGACAAAGTACAAACCAAAGTGAGAACTCTTTCCTCACTCAAATTTTTTTACCGTATTTATTCATTATTAAAAATGAATGCGATTTAAATGCCTGTGGTGAAATAATTGTTTGAAATTATCTGATGCATGTATGTTGTGTTGTACGTTATGTTATGTCATGATATGATTTGTTATGTTATGTAAATTTTAGCAGTATGCAACGTATGTCATTAATATTGATTCTTATAGAATTGTTAAAAATTAATGTTACACTGCCATGTACAAGTTACCTGACTTGTATTTGTTGATTGGGTTGATAATTTTCACATATCGCCCAAATGCAAAAATAGGTATGTATATTATTTGAATGTTAGTTGGTTGAAACCCCACACGGGTCTTGGGTTGATAATTACACATCGCCCTTGTGATTAGTTATAAGCGTTATTTATTTGACGCTATGCAGTACAAATATACACTTTGGATGATTGGATGTTTTTAATGATTTATCATTAGTCTAGACTAACATGGGATGTATGAATACTGTATAATTATAATTATACGGTAAATCGTTTGGGTCTCATTCCAATTTGGAAAAGAAATTGTCAAAATAAGATTTGAAATTTAATTTACATTTTTAATGTAAATAAAAGAAGAGATTTTGACATTGCAATTTAATTACATTTTAATGTAAATAAAAGAAGAGATTTTGACATTGCAATTTAATTTACATTTTTAATGTAAATAAAAGAAGAGATTTTGACATTGCAATTTAATTTACATTTTAGAATGTAAATAAGAGAATGAAACTTAACATAGTATTTTTAATTTACATTTTAATGTAAATACAAGATAAGAATATGAAATATGTATAAAATAAAGGTTAATTTTTTTTTTTTAGCGAAATTTATGAAATATGCCTAGAAAATAAAAGTTAATCTTTTATTAAAAGTAAGAACATGAAACATATTTCAATATAAAAAGTTAATCCTTTTATTTAGGAATATGAGTTTACATTAAATGGTTAGCGCTAAAAAGTTATTCTTTTATTGTAACTTAAGAATATGAAAATGTTTTAAAATAAAAGTTATTCTTTATTTTAATATAGAATCATGAAATTTGTTTTAAATTAAAAATGCAACTTTTTAATGTCATATAAAGCATGGAATTTGTTTTACATTAAAATTGCAACTTTTTAATGTTGTATAAAAACGTGAATTTGATTTACATTACAATTTTATATTTTTAATGTAACGAGGGAACATGAAAGTGATTTAAAATGAAAATTCATCTTTTTATTTAATGAGGGAAAAATTTGTTGAAACATTTAAATAATTAAAATAGGGAAAAATTATGTGAAATCTTAATAAATGTTTTAAAAGAGTTTTGGATGTGAAATTCCAAATTTATTGAGAGGAAAGATATTTTTATCAAGTTAGGTAGTTTATTTATTTCTATAAATAAATAAAAGAGTGAAAAATGGTTTTATTAAAACCAAGTATTTCAAGTGAATAAATTAGATTGGAATTTAAGAAAGGAATGACATTTTTAATTAAGGGAAAGAAAAGAAAAAAAATATGAATTTTCCAATATTAACATTAATTGGAAGTTGATTTGGGTTGACCAAGAAAAATGTTTTAAATGACATTAGTTCTTAAAACCCCAACTAACGATGAAGTAATGATTTGTAATTTATTAATCTTTTAATTAATATTTAATGAAAAATTCTAAAGAGAAGTTTTCAATTTAATATATTAAATGGGAATTAATTGAAATATGATTTTGGGTATATCGTGAACGATGTTTGAGCGACATTTGTTCTTTAACCCAGTTAAAGACAAGATTGTTTCTTGAAAGTTAAAAAAATCAATAAATAAGGATTTTAGAGGACTAAAACTAAATATAGTTTTTTTATAAATCTTTAATTGGATTGGAATGAGGCGTTGGTTGTGTTTAGAGCACATAATTTTAAATTGCGCAAATTATTCAGAAAGACCGGGTTTAACCCATTCTGAATAATTCATACGACGATTGAAGGTGGACGATGAAGACGGTTATTGAAGACCGGGAAATTTCCACATCGAATGGATGATTATTTATATCTTGATTGGATGTACAGCCAAGACGATGGAATTATTGATCATCCAGATGTACGTGGAGATCTATCGGATACGGTTTCGTTCAGACCCAGAATGGAATTTTAAATGGATTGTGTGTCTAACATCGTACTCCGTTACATATTATAGTTATTGATCCTTGCTGAATGTGTAAATGTTGGTGGCGGAGAATTTATTCTTTTTGCTTAACACCCATTTTATATATTTTAGTAGACGATTAAATACTTGGTATAGATTGACGATGTGGCATGCTAAGATGCAATGATCAAGGCTTTTGTTGAAAAGCAGAGCCTTGTGGATGATCAAAGCACAGCTTTAATTAACATAGCTTTGTGTATAGCGTAACTTCACGAGCCTCACAACCCGGTGGAGTCTAAAACGGGAGAAGGGAACGCAGAGAGAGCAGCACGTTTCTTTCTAGCTAGAAGTAGTGTCGGTGCTTAAACTAGCTGATATTTTACTTATGTGGATGATGGGATGAGGCGCCTCGGATGATAGGTCCTATAGGATCGGGAAACGTGTGTTCAGGAATAACTAATCCATGAAGCTGTATGTGTGGACTGGCCCTGCAGCTTTCCAAGGGTTCACTGCGGGGGATCCTGAGACATTAGCTAGAGTGTCTCGAATCGGTAAGGAGCTCCTCCTTAGCCTTGACTCATGATGGAAACCAAATTCCAAATACGACCCTACAAATTTGATTGTATTACTAGTACGGAGGCATAGTATATGGTAGCTATGCTTCCTAGGATTGATACATTTATTTTGAAATGTTTTTATATACACTAATGATAATAGTAGATTCGTATTTATCGTAATTAGCATGTTTAATCACCATAAGGTAAAACTCTATCCTCTGGTTTGCATTGCATTGTGTGGTGGGACTTGAGTCTTATGGTGATTCCATTTTTCCAAAACCATTGCGTTGTTTTACGATTTACTTATTTGTTTGTTCTGTC
The DNA here is from genome assembly GCA_030737875.1 of Allium sativum. Taxonomy (NCBI): domain Eukaryota; kingdom Viridiplantae; phylum Streptophyta; class Magnoliopsida; order Asparagales; family Amaryllidaceae; genus Allium; species Allium sativum. Next base: position 132,719,641 of record CM060916.1, on the reverse strand, counting down.
ACTTTAAATTATGCACGGCAATCCATTGGAATAAACCCATTCCGCGTTAGCGGCGTGGTCTTTAGATTTGCCTTATTGCTATCAGTTAAATTAATTAAGATTTCTTATACCAGTCCCATGACTGACCCGTTGTTTGTTTCCACCTTTGCAAACTCGGGTGCCTATATTTTTCCATACGGGCAGTCGAGTAGCTTGTTTTGCAGATATTTATCTCTTTAGTAGGATCCTGGATCGAAGCCTAAAGCTGTGTCCAGAGCATATTAGTCTTCCGCTACGCATTTATATTATATTTTCCGCTGCATGGTAAATTGTAAATCTATGATATTGTATTTTCGTTTATTTATGCTCTTATTCCTGTACTCTGATATAAACTGTTGCAACAGTAATGGAAATGTTCTTTTATTTGTGTTTTGATGCGTGTTGTTCTCAAAACAATCCGAGATTTTCTGCAAGGGGAATTTTGGGTCGTTTCAAAACCTGTTATAAACTTCTTGTTCTTCTTCTCGGCAGTATCTATTAGGGATAACCCATATTTCGACAAAGTGTCGAATTCGGCAATATACTCCGAGACAGCTCTGCAATTCTGCTTGAGTTCCAAAAATTTCTTAAACAACACTGACTTCTGAGCAGCTGGAATGAACTTATCGCTAAAGCGATCCTTAAACTGATCCCAAGTAATCTGATCCTCTGGGGTAGCTGCCTTTATAGCATTCCACCAATTCATTGCCCGCCCTTGCAGCTGATGGGATGCTACCCTTCTCTTCATCGCATCCTCGATACCCAAGTCTTCGAAGATACGCTCGCAGCTATCCAACCAATCCTGAACATCCGTAGCCGACTCTGTTCCATGGAACGGCTTCCCACCAAGACTAGTATAATCCTTGCTAAGCTTGGCGAAATCGGCCCTAGGCGCCTGCACTACTGGACCACCACCATTATCAGCATTGGGAGCTGCCCTCTGCACATCCCTAAGCATCTCTCTCATGAGGTCAGTAAACATCGTCCTCATCTCAGCAGCATTCCCATTATTGGCTCCTCTACCGGTACCCCTTACGTATCGGCTCATCATTCAATCTGCACAGAGAAAACGATTTACCATCTCCATAGTGGTGCCAGTGCAGTGCGACTTCATCCTTAGATATACTAATAATATACATATATATATATAGCTTTTAAAAACCAAAATAATCACAAATACGCGCTCTCATATACGTATTATCTCTCCCTGGTGTCTTTCCCTAGGTTAACTATGCAACCTAGAGCTCTGATACCAAGTGTGATGGCTCGCCCCGCACCAACCGACATTTCTAAGGAAAGTGCGTTGTACCGATGTCCAACCAGTACAGAACGGACGTCATAAGAAAGGATAAGAAGACAAGAACTAACAAGGAACCTGTAGAATGTCTCACAACGCATGGAATAAAATACAATAATAACATACTTGACATAAAACATGGGAGACGGTGCATAAGCTGAAACTAAACCATAATCATCATAGCAGCGGAAATCCAAACACAGCTTATGACCCAATACCATCATTACAACTTTGTAAAATACTATCTCTAAAGCAAAAAGAAAGAGGTACACTACTAATGCCCAAAGTAGTGACCAACAGTGACACAGGGAGAATATCTATATATCATACGTGGAAGCCTCCCGCTTGTCTCCGGTACAGCTACTCGTGCATACCACCTAACCTGCCTCTAGTCTGCTCGTGAGAGCACCCAGAGTAATAAGAAGAAACATAAAACTTTGGGTCAGACAAAAAGTTTGGTATGAGCGATAAGCAGCTAAACAAAACAATAACAGGTATACAAAACCATACCTGAACCTGGACCTGCAACCAAAGAGTTAGCACTACATGTCGTACAATACTCTAAGGTGCCACTAATATATGGTGTAAAGAATACGGGGGTGGGGGTGTGCATGTCATAGTGAAGGCAAACAAGTCAAGCATAGCAACCATCCTCACATCTCCTACTCAGTGCATAAAGCATACGATATCCATTTCCCTGGCCACCAAATCTTTGGGGTCGTGACGGCAACCCCGTATAACTATTGCTACGACCCACTTTGCTCTTTTGGGGCTATGACGGCAACTCCGTACAAGTATTACATTGTCCCCGCTGCACTGGTCCATAGCCAATAACCCAAATGGGTCAACCAGCCTAGCTCTGGTTCGTCTACATGCCCCCTTTTCTTCAGCGGTGCATCAAAGTTATGGATATCGATAACCCCTTTGCACACGTCCTGCAGCAAAGCCCAACCATGAAGTGAACTCATTGGTTCCCATCTGGATCCTGAGCTCTAACTTCCATTTGGACTACTTGTGCATATCAGGTTTCAGTCTTCTCCTCCGGATCGGTCTTCTTCTCTTTCACTTCACTTCGGATCGTGCTTCTGGTTCGGTTCGCGACACATGCCTCAAGCCCAACGCCTCAGTTCAGTTCGCAGTCATCAACCCCATACGGATCGGGTTGTGGTGCTCCCACTGGTTCGGGTCGCCGTTCCTGCTCCAGCTTAGTTCATGGGTGATCTCTGCCTCGGGTCGGATCGCGACTTCCGGTCGGGTCGTGGCCACTGCACCTATTCGTGGCTACTTCATCCTTGACGACTCAGGTCGGACCTCTTCTTCAGGCATCGGATCATGGATTGCTTTCCCAGGCGGTTCGTGGAAGGGTGGAGCGACTCGTGGGTTGATGGTTACGATCGGGTCGAGTCGAGGTAGGGCGATCCGATCCGGTTCAGCCAATTTCCTGCACTTCTTTCCAGCGACTGTTTTACGCCATTCGATGGTGTTTTGGACTAATCTAACACTTCTAGAAAATCACAAAGCATACCATACAGTCATAGTAACATATAGAATTGACCACAAACGCCAAAACAACAATCATATCATGTAAAATGGATCAAACATACCCAAAAACCCATATTTTCCCCTTATGCACGTTTAAGCAAACTTAATGATAGGACTAACAAAACTTAACCAAATTAGCCAATTTTTCTAACAGAGACCTAAAACATCATTTCGAAATTTATAAAGATTTTTCCAGAATTTATTTATGCATAAATCCGCTAATTAACACTAATCACTCTGATTAACTGCAATTAGTGTCAAAACAATGCTAATCACTCACCTTGGCCACAAATAAAATACCAAATCTGAAATGATTCTCTGTTTGGCGCTGTTCCCAATGCAACACAGCAGCTCTAACCTTGCTTTGGTGCTATTCCTCTTTAATTTGATGTTGATTAGGCTAATCTTCAATTAGAAAGTGGTTTAGAGATATTTTGAAGAGATTTAGAGAGTGGAGGCCATGGCTAGGTTAAGAGGAATGAATAGTGACGGCTGAAAAATGAGAAAAAGGTATTCTCCAAACCCTAACGGCCCTTTTAAACTCCTAATCTCGAAATTTCCCTTTTGGGCCTAGCTGTTAATCACCCGGTTAAGCCCAATTAAGCTGCTTTTCACCATCTGAAACTTGTTTCAGCCTTATCTCCCAAACGGTTAGTCCGTTTGGTAATGTGACCACTCTACGGAATTGTAAACCATCATCTGAAGCCAATGGAAGTGGTTTTAGGTCAAAAATCCTTTCCAATCAAAAGTTATGGCCAAAACAAGATCAGCTAGGGGCAAAACGGTCATTTAAAAATCGGGAAAAATCATGAACATGGGAAATGACCCCAATAGTCGTCTCCCAAAGTTACATGACCATACGACTTCGTATGTGAAAGAAATAAATATTCTATGATCCTTCGATGCGTAGAATGCAGGTCGTTACACTGTGGGGGCCGATGGATGGTTTGGTCGTATACTGACCAATTTTACACCCCATAGGGCAGGAAAACGTATTGTTTAGGCATTTTAATCCACTTCGTATGGACCGGCCTTGTGGCTTCTAGGTGCAGTTGTGGCTGTTCATGGGGCTCGGGCTAGACAGTCTCGAAGCGGTAAGGACGATCCCTTGCCTTGGGTCGTAGATGGAAATCCAACTTCCAATACGTGAAAATTGCGGTTTTGATTGTAGAGCCTAGTATTGGCGACATGATATATGGTACCCATGCCATTTAGGATTGATACATTTATACTTGAAGTTGTTTTATACACTATGCACTTATAATAGTATCAAATGATTTGTTTTAACGTACCAAGCATTTTTGGCTATTATAAGGGAAAACCCTATCCTCCGCTTGCGTTGCATTGTCTGATGGGACATAGGTCTTATAATATCTTCATTTTTCCAAAAAGCGTTGCGCTGTTTGTTATATGCACTGGTATTCTTGGGAGGAAACCCGTTCCATGTTATACGTTGTGGTCACTTGATTTACTTTATTTTAAAGTAAAGTTTTTAATAATTGTTTTAGTTCTCACACCAGTCACATGACTGACCTGGAGTTTATTGTTTTAACCTAAACTCTGGGTGCCCCTATTTTCCACACGGGTAGTTAGTATTTTCGGTTTTGCAGATATTATATTCACAGGATCCTGGTTTACAGCTGGAATGATATTCGGAAAGCTCTGTATCCGTTTATCTCTTTCAGTTGTGTTATGTATTATTTTCCACTGCTATATAATGTAATTTAAATCTCTAATATGTATCAAATGTATATTATTAGCTAATACTCTGTATATTCTTGTATTCTGATGGAATTGTTGTAATAGACAATGAAATGTTCTTCTATTTGTGTTATGATTCGTCTTGTTCTCAACTCAATCTGGGCTTTCCTTTATGGGCATGTTCGGGCTATCCCATTTGGTATCAGAGCTTTGGTTTACAGAGCTCGAGAACAAGACACGTTAGAACCAAATGAAAGAATTCATCTGAGATTGGATTAGTAATATCCAATGAGAATGACTCGTTAGAGATGGGACCAGTAGTATCCTAGAACGAGTGAGAAGAGTGTTATTTTTAAAAATAAAAATGAAAACCAATTTGTTTTGAAAGTTTATTCTAATTATACGTATTTGAGTATATTATTTTATTTTATTTTGGACAATCGAGTATATGAGATTTTGCATATACGTGTCATGAACGTATATTCGAAGTTTTAATATACTTGATAGATATAGAATCACACTCTAGTTTCCCGGAGATAACTCTGATGATTGACTAGTCGTCATCAGCAATTATGTTCGAGTTTCGAAAGTGGAATTTCTATATATTTCCAATTGGCTGGTGTGAGAACCAAAACTAGATAGGATTTATTGTTGTGATTTGACACACAAAATATGATTTACATGTATATATAGAAAGTTATGTGTTTGAAATGATAATCAACTAATTGATTGCTGGTTGTGTTGTTTGATTGTTAGTTAACTAATAAAATTATTGAACTGAACTGAAATTTTATTGCATTTGCATACATGTACATGCATATATATTGAACATGTCATAGCAAGGAGGCTAGAGCAGAGGAATAAAATTGTATGCTCGACAAATAGGTACATGTTTACAAATTTATTGGGTTTGGATGATTTTATGAGCCGATTGGCTAGCCGCTTGGCTTTTTCTTTTTCTTTTTCTTTTTGAGATGAGAGGGCCTATGTGGCGGTTTGGGGATTTTCCCAGTGCTCCCCGTACAAAGGAGGTTATGGCGAAATTTTTCAAAAATTTAAGGTGTTAGCCAAATTTTTGAAAAATTGGAAAATTATTAGAAACTGAAAAGTTGAAGAATGAAAGCCAAACTGAAAGTTGAGTTGGTTAGATAAACAATTTTCAGCTCCGTTCCTTTTCGAGGATGAAAAGATTTTAAGTAGGGGAGATTGTAACAACCCGGAAAATCAGAACCAATTTAAAATTTTTTATTTTGGCAATTTTAATGAATTTTGAATATTTAAAATGAATTATTTTAAATAATAACGACTAGAAATTTATTTTGAATAGAATTAGGACGTATATATTTATTTAAATCGAAATTAGAATATAGAAATTTATTTTAATTATAAAAGGAATTGGAAATGGCGCGGTAGTTTGAAAATTCAATTTCAAATTTCAAATGAATGTACAGGATTCAAAATACACCGGATTTTAGTAAAACGAAAAATATTTGAATCTGTTTGAAATTATCTTTCCAAGAATCTGAAAAATCCAAATTTCATAGCGGGAATAAAAATTTATGCCCAGTTGAAAATTCAGAATAGTCGCTATGAAATTTTAGCCCTTAAAAATAGCGATTTTGCAAACGACCTCCGTTTACGATGAAACCACTTTTGTTGGATCCGGAATATCAAATTATTGCTAAATTCCAATTTTCATAATTTTCTGAATCAATATGTGAGCGTGGCAAAAGAAAACGTGTTTTAACAGTTTTGGTCAGTTTGGATCGACCAAAAAATGGTCATTTTTCAAACTGTCTCCAAATTCGACGAAATTAGTTTTGTTAGGATCGTATCGTCAAAACATAACTAGATTTATTTTTCAGGGATCTTTTGAGTTAGTATATGACCCCGGTAAATTAAAATGTGGGTTTGAATTTAAAATATATTGATTTATATGATAAACTTAATGAAAACTGATCATAACAGCCGAATTGGCTTACGAAATATATCTCATTGCGTTCGGAATGGGGGTAATTAGCTAGGTGCGTCAGTCGTTGGTTCTCGTTTGGAGGTCAAAATTTAAAGTCAACTTTGGAGGAATTAAATAATATAATTAAATTATTATAAAACTTAATTACCCCTTTTCTCCCCCCCCCCACGTCATTCAGTTCAGATCTGAAAAAAAAAAAAGAAGCAATTGACGATCGCTGGAACTCGTCGCTTGTCCTCGTCGCCCCCACCTCCTCTCCACCGCCGCCCTCCGGCCAACCTCCCACTGCCACGCCGCGAGCCCCTCCTGCCTTCTCCCTCTCTCCTCCGCTGTAAACTGCAACCCCTCCAAACCCTTCACCAAATCGACGCCGCCAACCATCACAACGCGTCGCACCACCACCTCAGCCCTGCACGCCTCCTCCCCCCACCCAACGCAGACGTGGACCCTCCTCCAATCAATTTCAGTGAGTTTTTCATATATATACAAATGTTATCGTTATAAAAATCTGAAATTTATACATATGTTTTGGTTAGAAAAATGTGATCTTTTTTACATATATAACAATGAAAAAAATGTAATCCTTTTACATATATAACAATGATAAAAATGTAATATTGTTTATTATATGTATTCATGTGAACAAAAAAATTAGATTTTTATGTGGGATTCATGTGAATAAAAATTAGATTTTTATCATAGTAAAGATTGGATTTTTATCATAGTAAAGATTAGATTTTTATCATAGTAGATTTTTATCATAGAAAAGTTATGAATTTTATTAGTATAAAGATTAGATTTTTTATCGCTATAAAGATTTGATTTTTATAATGTTTTCATAGAGATAGAAATACGATTTTTATATATCAAAAAGAGAGATAAAAATACGATTTTTATATATATGAAAGCGAGATAAAAATACGATTTCTATATGAATGGTTTTGAAATAAAAATATGATTTTTATAGAAATGTTTTAGAATAAAAATATGGTTTTCGAATAAAAATATGATTTTTAAAATATAAATATTGTTGATTAAAAATATGATTTTGAATATATGAACATCGTATTAAAAATGTGATCTTTACTATGAACAACGGGAAAAGAATGCGTTGGAAAAAATGGGCAAATCCTGACTGTTCTGAAATTCAGAAATAAAACTGGAGGAATGGATCCCAAAGGTGAGAACTCCTCACTAAAATTTCTTGTTCAGCTATTTATTTTTAACTGCATATATGAACTGCTCCCCTTCGTCCACAGACCATGGACGACTTGTTTGTTTGTTTGATTGTGTTGTGAAAATTGTTTGTGATGTGGAATGGAATAAATAAAATATTCATTTGTTGAAATAAATAGTTTATTGTTAAAAATATAATTTTTAACGTGTATATGAATAAAATAAATATTCATTTACAAATCGGACGATTTGTATTTGTACACACATTTGACTGATATGGATTAGGACGATATATTTTACACATCGCCCAACTGCACAAATAATAATCAGTGTTTGTTGTTTGAAAACCCCACACGGATATTGGGATGATATTGGACATACACTAATCCCAATATTTAGTTATATGTCAATCGATTGGTTAACAGGCTGTTGTAAGCGTTAATTATTTATATTTAACGCTTATGCAGTTGTGTAATGCACTCTGGATGATGGTTGATTGTGTTAGATTATTGTTCTATACATGTGTTGTATGAAATCCATATAATCAACATTATATGGTAATTGACTGTATCTGATTCCAGTTCAGAAAGAATGAATATTTTTAAATAACAAATAATTTAAAATAATATTCAGTCAAAGATCAAAATATGATTTTGATGTCCGATTTGGGATGGACACGAAAATATTTAAATATATAAAGCCGTGTTGATTAGATACGCGCCATTTTTGACGCGAGCGATATTTATATCGGTTTTATTCATTTTTATAATATATATCGAAACGGAAATGATTTCAAAATATAATATTTTTAAAATATTATCATTTATATATATATCAATGATATGTAATATTCAATTTTGATTTTAAATTGAATATGAAGTTGAAATCGTTTTTAAAATGAATTTAAAACGATTTATAAAATACGTTTTAAATGGAAATTGACAAAATATATATAATATATATATATTATATATATAATGGCCTGAATAGAACGCGCCGCGCCGCGACAGTTCCCGAATTTCGACTATTGACTTCGAATTGATGTTACGGGTGATCCGACCGTCGGATTCTCCTAAAACCGGCACCGTTGGGTTCGTATCGAAAAGAGCTTTCTAACGAATACAAGAAATTAGAAATCTAACAGTTGGATTTGGAATTATGTCCAAATAAAATTTGGAAAAGGTTGATGTTAGTTCAATTTGATGGTCGTTTATGGAAATCGACTGTACGGGCCTTGATAAAATTATTAAAAATAGCAATAATTTGTGTAAAATCATAATAAATTATTTGGATAGAATTAGGATGAAAAATTCCATATTTGAAAAGATAAAAATATATTTTATCGAAATGAACTAGTTATTAACTAGAATTATAATCCATTTATTTTTAAATAAATAAATTGGATTTGAAATGGCTTTAAAAATAACCAGAATTTCCAATGTATGAATTGGAATGGATTTGAATCGAAATTATCTTTGAAATATTCCGATATTGGATTCCGTGATTATACAGACATTGTGGAGGAATTTGGAAGATATAGATGTCGTTATTCCAATATGATATTTGTAGATTTCAGAATTTGATATTGAATATAAGCCGATATAATTTCTATTAAGAGCCTTGTATTTAATATCAAATTGGATTTTGGGTTTGTCGTGAATGGTGTCTTCATTAACACTGTTCTTAAACCCAGTTGAGGAAAGATATAAATCTTTTAATTAAGATTTAATGAAGTTTACCAATTAATTAATATTTAATTGGAATTGAATTGAAATTTGTTTTTGGGTTTATCGTGAACGGTGTTTTAAATAACACTTGTGCTTTAACCCGATTAACAATGGAATGAGATTTTGGGTTTGTCGTGAATGGCATCTTTAATAATATTGTTCTTAAACCCAATGGAGTTAAGAAAATTAGAAACTAACTAGTGATTAGCTAAGTTGAATGGTTTCCTGGGTATTGATCTGATGTTGATTTCGGCCTTCGGGATTAATACTTAGGGAATTGTTCTCTTACTAATTTACGTTTAGAGACTGATGGGATGGGGTCTTCAGTAACACTGTTCTTAAACCCTGTGTGAAAAGAATAAATCTTTTAATTAAGATGTAGAGAAGAATTACCAATTAATTAACATTTAATTGGATTTGAAATGGAATGTGAATTGGGTTTATTGTGAACTGTGTTTTTAACGACATTCGTTCTTTAACCCGATTCACAGTGAAATGAGATTTGGAACTTATAAATATTTTAATTAAGGTTTAATGGAATTTTCCAAAGTAAATTTTTCCAATTTAACAAAATAAATTGGAATGGAATGGAATTCGATTTGGTAATAATCGAAGTGAACTTCTATGGAGGAAGACTGTTACTATATATGGAATTTAAAAGGTTTTGCCATTATTCCATTTATATTAATGGTTGGATATGGAAGTTTATATCGATTATATATATTGATATGTTTTCCGTGAAGATTCCATTATTAATGGAATGTGATTTTGGGTTTATCGTGAGCTGTGTTTTAAATGACATTAGTTCTTTAACCCAGTAAAAGATAAGATTAATTTCTTAACTTTGAAAAATCATTAAGAAATGATTTTTGGAGATTAAAACCGAGTTAGAGTTATAATGAATCTTTAATTAGATTGGAATGTGAATGGGATAATTAAAATTATCGAATTCATGAAATGGTCAAGAATGGAGTACCACCAGTTTTACTTCTAGCAATAGATAAATCTTAATTAGATTTGAACGTGAAATGGTAATTGAATTTACCGATAACAACGTGGTGTTAGATGTGAAGTATTACCAGTTTTACTTCATGGGATAAATAGGTTGGGATTGGGAAATTAAACCAAATGATTACTTCGGTAAGGTTTGCTAATCCCGACTAGTTTGGATAAACCATAATTTGGTTTGAATTGATATCCAAAGGAAGATTAAAGAATAAATTTAAAAAATTTATCTTTGATAAAATTAATGGGAATCTTTCCCAAAGTATAAGAATATTTGAATAAAGGAATATTTTGGATTGGAATGAAGCGTATGTTGTGTTTTTATAGCACTTGTTTATTATATACGTGAGTTATTCAGAAAGACCGGGATTATCCCATTCTGAATAACTGATTCGACGATAAATCGACGATGAAGACGGTGGTGAAGACTGGAGGTCTTCACATCGTTCGGATGATTACTGATGTCTTGATTGGGTTGTACACCCAAGACGAGGTAATAAGTGGTGATCGTCCAGACATACTTGGAGATCGATCGGATATGTGAGGACCTCTCTCCTGTATTGGACATATGGGACGAGGAATAAGGTTCCTCCGGTTTCGTTCAGACCCAGAACGAACTTGTAAATGGATGTGTTTCTGACATCGTATTTCATTCTGTGTGATTGATAGACATCGGTTGCATAGCGTGAATTGCCTATGTGGCATGCTGAGATGCAAATGATCAAGGCTTCTGTTGAAAAGCAGAGTCTTGTGGTTGATGATCAAAGCACGGCTTTAATATAGCATAGCTTTGTGTGTAGCGTTAACTTCTGAGCCTCACACCTCGGTGTGAACCAGAAACTGGAGAAGGATCCAGGGAGAACATGCGTTTCCTTCTAGCTAGGAGTGGTGTCAGGGTTTTGCAAGCCCTGATGTTTTACTTATGTGGATGATGGATAGCGAGGCACCTCAGTTATATCGGTCACTACGGGGGCCGATGGACGGTTTGGTCGTATACTGACCAATTTTATGCCCCATAGGGCAGGGAAACGTATTGTTCAGACATTTTAATCCACTTCGTGTGGACCGGCCCTGTGGCTCCTAGGTGCAGTTGCAGCTGTTGCTGAGGCTCGGGTGAAGTCTCGAAGCGGTAAGGACGATCCCTTGCCTTGGTTCACAGATGGAAATCCAACTTCCAATAAGTGACAAGTGCGGTTTTGATTGTAAAGCCTAGTATTGGCGACATGATATATGGTACCCATGCCGTCTAGGATTGATACATTTATATTTGAAGTTGTTTTATACACTATGCACTTATAATAGTATAAATTGATTTGTTTTAACGTACCAAGCATGTTTGGCTATTATAAGGGAAAACCCTATCCTCTGGCTTGCGTTGCATTATGTGATGGGACCTGGGTTTTATAATTGCTTCATTTTTCCAAAAAGCATTGCGTTGTTTGTTATATGCACTGGTATTCTTGGGAGGAAACCCGTTCCGTGTTATACGGCGTGGTCCCTTGATTTACTTTATTTTAAAGTAAAGTTTTAAATAACTGTTTTAGTTCTCACACCAGTCACATGACTGACCTGGAGTTTATTGTTTTAACCTAAACTCTGGGTGCCCCTATTTTCCACACGAGCAGCTAGTATTTTCGGTTTTACAGATATTATATTCATAGGATCCTGGTTTACAACTGGAATGATATTCGGAAAGCTCTGTATCCGTTTATCTCTTTCAGTTGTGTTATGTATTATTTTCCGCTGCTATGTAATGTAATTTAAATCTATGATATGTATCAAATGTATATTATTTGTTAATACTCTGTATTCTTGTATTATGATGGAATTGTTGTAATAGACAATGAAATGTTCTTCTGTTTGTGTTATGATTCGTCCTGTTCTCAACTCAATTTGGGCATTCCTTTACGGGGAATTTCGTGCTATCTCATTACTCATAAGAATTAAGGACATAAACTCATATGTTACCATTGGTACAAATTACCCAAACTCTATAATTAGGGTAATAAAAACTTTAAATCACATAAACACACGATGGAAAACTCAGAAATCACAGAAATCTCGAAAATCACAAAACTCGGTAAGTCAACTAAGAGTTCAAAATTCGAAAATGAAAGCAATCTTATACACAGTCTCAAATAGCCATAATATATATATATATATCCGGTAATGGTTAATCATAATAGAAAAACTCAGAATTTATTGAATAACTCAGATTTTGATCCAAATCATCAAATAACAACAAAGTCAACAAAACATCATAAAGAGGACCCGAAAAGAATACAATGGCCATGACAAGGCCATTAACACCTCCTTAGCATTTTCATATTAAACGATAAGGTTGCAAACACCCCTCAATAATTTCGTCGACCATGGCAATGTCGCTAACACGTCCCCAAGCAATTTTTCCCAACAGACGTGGTGGCGAACCCCTTCCCAAGCAGTTTTGCCAACCAATACTAATATATATAATATATACCTTCCTCAGATGACCAGATGGGCATATATGCCCTAGATGACCCAAAGGTTATAAATGTCTAATATGGGCAGACCCCTCAGATGACCTGGAAGTCATAATGCCTAAGATTGACCTAAAGGTCTAGTACTGACAAAACATCAAAATGTGTCACAAACCCTCATATAGTAACCCCAATGTAGTAACTTTGCATCATATACCATACAATTCTCACTATTAGTTTATTCTCCGCAAGTCATTTCCACTTTAGAAAACACTAGAAACAATGGCTTCAATTAGACGCGTTTAGATTTAACTGATATAGTATGCCTTCGTGTCCCATACCATAAGGTTACCACATCATTTAATCACAATCTTGCTGTAACAACTCGCATATTTCATGTTGTAAATCGAGTATAAGTCCAAAATATCAATTTTTGCATATGGTCGAATTACGACTCGAGACCACTTTCATTGAGTTCAAAATGTCGTTTACGACATTAAAAACCGTAAACATTGCTATGTTTGGAGTTAATGAAATTTGGGACTTTGAGTAAGGCTTTGTTTTTTCCAGACTAACCCATTAACCTTAAGTAGGTAGCTCCTACTTAACCTATCTCCTCATTTCATTAAGTCTTCATTATTTCCTACAACTCAAAAATATTTAAGGAAGATGAATTGATATTCCTAAGCTTCAATCTTAGGAATTCTAGTGATAGCTTAGCAAATCCAAGGAGAATCTTGAGTAAGTTCATCTCAATCTTCTCAAACTTGATCTCTCTTCAATTTTTGGGGATTTTTCCTAAACATAACTCTTGGAATTACTATATATATATATATATATGTGTATAGATTTGAGATTTGTGAGTTATATCCGAAGGGTGGTTGATTTAGCTAAGTTTTGATTCATCCCTTTATTTGTATCAATCAAAGGTGAGTTCTTGCGAACTCACATCTATGACTCAAGCATTTACACTTGGCTAGTGTGCCTTTGGCACATATGAGTTGTGAATGGCTTGTGTAATTGGATTAGTTGTGTGTGAACTTTCCATTTTATGTGTTTTGATTTCATTTCGGTGATTTCATGTAAATCTTTGTGTAGATTTGATTTTTTTGCTCTTGAGTTGCTTAAGCGAATTAGAAGCTTCATTGTTGCTTTGATAATGTTATAAGCCTTCAACATTCATGCATGTTCGTCCGAAATAGTCGGATAACGACTTTTCCCTAAAAGGGGTGAAAATTGCATTTTTGAAGTAGATTAGTCGACTAAATGGGCTCAATTTAGTTGACTGAATGGACCCTTGATCTCGGGTCCATTTTGGTCTAGTTTGAGTCGACTGGAATTTCTATTCAATCGACTGGATGAGAATTCAGTAGACTGAATAAAAGGTCAACCGACTGAATTTGTGCACTAGCACTGTTTGAATTATCTACTATAGTTTAGTCGACTGACCTCTACGGTTCAATTGATTGAATCCTATTGTTGACTAGTGGAGACCACGATCAACGGTTTAGGTCCATCGAGGCTCTTTCCCTATCGAGTTTCGGCCCATTTGATTTTTTTTACTTTTCAGTTTCTCTAATTCACAGATTTTTGCAGTTCGATTTTATGGACATTTGATTTATTCATTGTGAATGAATTTTGATTGATATTTATCAGATTTGATTTACATTATTAAAACGTTTTGAGATTGATTGTTATTGCAATTGATATTTGAGTAGATTTGGTACTTCAAACTATAAAGGGTTTTATATTATTAGTAGATACCAAATCTTTTACTAAAATGGTTTCTAATCCTACTTCATTATACGAAGTTATTTTACAAATTGTCTTCCAATCTACTAGTATATATTTATATAAACTTTTTCCTCATTTGCATGAGAAATCCGATTAAAAGCTTTAGTGAAAACAAGGACTATGAACCCTTGTGTTTGCTTCGATGGTTAATTCTTGGACTCTTTCAATTGAAAACGTGACAATGATCGTTTTGTGTTTCTAGTGGAATATACAACTTGTTCATAAATATTTGAGTAGAGCAAGTGGTTATGGGACATGTAGCTTAACTCTTATATTTACTGGCTTGGAGTAATTTACACTTTCCTTGATCAATGGGGATCATTTTAGGAACTTCGGTTTGGAGGATCTTCAGACCATTTTAGGAACTTCAGTTCTGGAGGATCTTTGGATAATTTTCTGATATTCTGGATTTCTAATTATTGATTTATGGAATTTGTGTTGATTTGATAGGTGATATCATTTCATATGAATGCGTTTTTGTATGAGATATCAATTTTATGTTGATTTGATAGGTAGTGCTATTTCTTGTGAATAGATGTATATTTTAGAATGAAATATTCTTTTATAGCACTAAAATTTTCTTGAAATATTGTGGGGACATTTTCGAGATTTCACTTTTACTTGTAACCATTGTTGTTATTACTCATATGTCATTACCAGTTTATATCTCTATTTTAGTTCTATAATGACCCGGATTTTTAACCGTTAAGTTGAACATTTAAATTGGTTTTAAATGTTGAATTATAATTACAAATGATTTTTTATATAGAATTTATTGATTTAAATAAATGTAATACAATATAATTTCGAATTTATTAAAATATCGTAATACGGAAACGTTGGATAATTGAATTTGAGGTATAATATATATTGGATGATTTATTAAGACCATACTGAATTCAGACTTGAATTATAATAAGGAACTTATTTATTACACAAAATTTAAAGGTATAATTTATAATTAATTTAATAACGCGCTCGTAACGTCGTGATAGTTCTTAGTTTTATGTTTTGAACTTCAACTGGGTATACAGGATCAAATATAAGTCGGAATTCTTTGAAACAAGAATCTTCCGGATCTATTGGATTATAATTTTCTAATGAAAGAGGAAAATCGAGATTTAATCTTGTAGATTTTGAGTTATGTCAAAATCAAATTTTCAGAAAGTCGCTATAGAATCGTTTATAAACCATAATGATTGAGTTAGTAAAATGAAAGGATTTCAAATAAACTAAATATCGATTTAACTTGAAAATGAAAATATTGAGTTTAAATTCAAGTTAGATTATTTGGAAGTTATATAAAATTCTATTTTGAATATATATAAGATAATAATTTTTTATCAATGGATTGGTTTTTTTAAAAATCAATTTATATTTTGTCAATTTAATAAGGAACTTAAGAATAGTCAATTTTCAAATGATCTCGGATTTCAAGGAGATCAATTTATTAAAATCCGTAATAACTGGTTATTGCTAGATTTCAAATTTCAAGTAAATTGGAATTATTTTGTGATCATGCGCAATTTAAACGCATATCGATTTACGTTGTGAAATTAAAAAAGGGATTTTTTTCAGACGATCTCGGAATATGATGAAACCAGTTCCATCTTGTCTGAAATATTAAGTTAATATGGGATTTCAAGTTTCAAGCCAATAAAAGTTGTTATGTAAGCATACAAAAATAAACGTGAATAAATTAACGATTTAATATTCAAAATATGCTATTTTTGCAAATAGACTCGAATTTCAATGAAACAAGTTTCGTTAGGTCCGGAATGTCAACTTACAGCTGTATGTCCATCTTCATAGAAAATAGATTTCATATGTGATCATACAAATTTATAGACGATAATTGGAAATAGCGATAAATATCACTGAATAAAATAATTGAATTAAATAATATTAAACTATCCTATATAATATAGTTAACATCCTTTTACCCTCACGACTTTCATTTCTGGTCAAAATTCGAGGCGCCATCGTTTTCAGTAAAACACAACAAAATCGTGATACTTGAAAAATCAAAACAATTACACTAAAAATCTTAAAATCCATGTACGAACTTCCTTGAGCTTGTATGATGTTGCAATTTATATTGGTGTGATTTTTGAGAGGTGCGACACTAAGACGGCAGTTAGGGCTAGCGCCGGTCGGTATTAGAAGAGGAGATATGCCGATTCGAAGGTGCTGCGGGGTTTGTGACGTCGAGAGGGATGAGACGACAAATTTGTGGGGGTTTTCGAAGAAATAAATGACACACCTTCGTGTGTTGTGCATGTTGTCTAGTCGAAGTTAGAATTTCGGGGAAGAGGTCGAGTTCAGTGTGGTGGGGTTGGCAAGGAGGGAAAGCGAGATGAGATGCGAAATGGTAGAGTCGGAAATGGATTTCGTTGAGTGTAGTGGCCATGAGGGGAGTTGAAAGTCATGGCTATGGTTCGAAGGTTGCCTGGAGCGTGCGAATTGTATTGCAGGAAGAAGAATGGTTAGGCTGTGATGGTTAACATTAATTGATAATTAAGGTGGTCAATAAATCCTAAATTATAGTTAATATTGTTTAATATAATTAAAACTCGTAACAATTATAACTCGTTCATCCTTGAACATAATTCAGCGAAACAAGTGCCATTGAAATCATATGGGAAAATACTACGTAATCGAGCTAGTTCACAATGGTTTGGAGCTATAGAATTTTTATATAATTTCAAATGCTCATTTGAAATTATATAAATCGACTTGAATTGCCGTATCGAATTGAATGGTGAGTTAACTCTCACGCTTTCAGAAATACTATGATGTGATAAAATTAATATAAACTAAATTTATCATTGTTAGTATAAATTAGTTGATTGGATGCTATAGATGATTATTGTTTGTTTGTTCATTGATTGACGATATTTATTTTTCCATTGTTAAAAATGCATTGGATTAAAATTCTTATCTCGTATACATTTATTAAATGATAGATGAGCTGTGATGCAGGGAATAGCAGGTTGGAGGGATCCAACTGGATTCCTCAAATAATTGTTTGTTACTTGTTTGTCGTATTATTTATATATGAATTGTTTATCACAAGTAACGATAAATTCTATTTGAATGTTGATTATTGATTGGGATATTGAATTGAAATTTAACGCTGATGTGATACTAATCAATAGACAGTATTGGTTAAGTGATTGGCTGCAAATGGCCTAATATCCATCGTTTTAAGACGTTGGTTTGCCATTAGGTGAGTTAACGAATTTTTCAGTTATAAAAATTTATTTTTGTAACTGAAGCAAGATTTTCAATTATATTTTTGTAAGTTATATAAAAACATGTGTTTATAAATAAGTCGATAGTTATGATTGGTTTTTATAAAAGTAATTATAAATATTTTACATTGCAAATTCTTATGTTTTTAATAATTTTATTAGTAGTTAGTCAGAAATTAACCTAAGGGTTAATAATTTGAGATAATTATTTTTAAGAAAACAATTGGGTGATATTCTTAAATTAATTGAGCTATTAATTAATTTAAGGGAAAGTATTAATGGAAATTAGTTAACAAGTTAACTGATATTTTCAAAGATGATTATGTCTACTATTTAATGAAAATTAGTTATTAGATTATTTAGTTTCAGTTAATCTAATAGGAATAGTTTTATGAACAGTCGTTAAGATGATCGAGTGTTCTTAAATTTTATTAATCTTTAATTTTGCCGAGTTCAATGGTGATTATCGAGTTATTTACTATTAATAAAGTTAATTATTATTTTAATAACCTTTTTAAAAGGATTAACTATTCTATTTAGTTAATAAAGAAGTTAACTACTTCTATGGTAGTTATTGATGAAATTAATTATTATTTTAATTAATAATAATTGAAGTGATTACCTTTTTAATTGAAATTTAATTAGGAAGCAATCAAGTTGCAGTTGAACATGGTAAAGTGTTTGTAAAGGGATTCGATAATAGACCCAAATCTTGTAAACAAGGTTTATAAAAAGGGGTTAAAGCAAAAGCGATGATTTTAATTGAATGTTTACGTAATGAATAAGTTAAGTAAAACAATTGTAACTGAAAGGATCTTTCAAATGCAAAAGAATGATTTGTATTGGAAAGAGATTTAAGGCTAATACGATGATGTTAAACAAGCATTTATTTGAATTAAGTAAAAGCGATGTATTGAAAAGAAAATTTCAAAGATAAAAGGAAAAGATGCTTAATTACTTTGGGTTACAAATCAAGAAAAGGAATTTGTGGTAATAAACTCAAGTTGGGTTTTATAATAGGAAGCATAATGGATTTGTGTAAAAATTGGATAAATGGATTTAAAAATGTAATCCAAGTTGTAAATAAAGTTATAAAAGAAATTTAAGCTTAGTGTTGGTGTTTATTAAGAGTTTTACTTAACCAATGAGTTAAGTAAAAAAATTGAAAGGAAATTTTTTAATTCAAGAAATGATTTATAAAACCATATTTTAAAAGAAATAGTTAAATGAGATCTTTTTGATATTAGAATAATATCAGTTTTAGAGTAATAAACTCGTATCTATCTTAAGGTAAGAACATTGTCGATCAAGGTCTGAGAGGTAAATAGAAAACCCTAACTTGAACGACTTCACTATTATCAAGAGATGTTTTAGTTTGTGATGGTAAAGTTGTTGAAAATAATGTATTATTTCCGTAGAGAAATAATATTGCAACGTTATTTGCAGGGTTTGAAATATAATAAAACTGTTGGGTTTTATGTTAAACAATGTACTATTTGAAATTGTTTTGCCTAGATTTGAAGTGTGATTATACTTGTACCATTTGGTTAGGTATATAACACTATTTTCTAAGTAATAAAGCTAGTATGATTTGGGAATACACTTATTTAGAGAAACAAGCAAATGATTGGGATTTTCAAGGAAATGAAAGTAATAGATTAAACCAGTTTGGAAACGAAGTAAATATGGGAATTTAATAATTATTTCCATAAAGCTTTATTATGTGCCTTATTCGACAAAGTTTTGAAGTTAATTAAAACTGTTGGGTTATATTATAAACAATATGTTGAATGACATCGTTTAGCCCTTATATAAGAATGGTAACCTGATTCATACCATTTGGTTAAGAAAATATAGCGATATTTCCAAAGTAAAGGAAATAGAAAGAGGTTTTGAGAATATATAAAGAGTCGTTTCTAAAATAAAGAAAATGAAAAAGGGGGTTTTGTGAATATATAGTAATATTTTCGAAGTAAAGAAAATAGAGAGTGAGTTTGGTGAATACGTTATTCTTAGGAGATAAGTATTGGTTATTGTTTTCAAAGTAACGAAAACAAGGGAGTTTTGTTAAGAAAAGTAAATGAAATCGATTTTTAAGAATCGATAAAGAATTTTAATGAATTGTTTTGACTTAAAGCGGCCTGGGCTGTTGATGCACTGATCTGTACTATTTTTGAGTTGATAGTTAAAAATCCGACTATTAATAAATGTTGCTTTTGAACTTTGACGTGTTAGTTCGAAGAGACCGGGATGGGAACTAGACCCAAAACCACTTCTAACAACCTTTGCGTTTGAGAACTAACATTGCAGGGATCTTATGAAATGATTTGAAGATATAGATCTTCGAAGCGAGAGGAATACTCGCTGATTTCTTTGGTTAATTACCGAGATTAAACTCATGGAAGTAAACCTCTTTGCTCAGAGGCATGCAACTTCAGTTTTCTCAGTCCTAGAACGATCTAGTATGGATGAATGTCTAACAAGGTATTTGCTAAAATCACGTATGTGGGTTTTACAAATATACCAAGTTTGGTGGCGGAGAAGGTAACTTCTTTTAGCTTAACAACATAGTATATTTGTGCAAATCAATTAGTAATTGGATGGATCTGACAATGTGGCATTTAAAGATTTATGTGATGTTCTGAAAAGGTAATTCGTGACCTCAAGCCTTATTAAATGGGAAATGACAGTAATCGGGTAGGCAGCATGGCTACGTGGGTCATTCCCATTAGATTGTATTGTCACCATCTAGAGAAAATCCATTTGTTTCTTCTTCTGTCGCTTTTGCATGCCTACATGAAACGGTTGCTGATCACAACCGTGGGTGACAATATATTCCGTACACTCAAGTTGAATGAGTGGTCGGGTTGCAAGATGTTCTTGTTGAACCCCGGTGTTTCCTCTCTCTAGAGAACACTGATCGGGAGGTGGTTCCATACCTTGTCATGTTGGAAATCGAAACTTTAATATGAGCCATACGTTTTTAGTTGTATACCAATTATGTTAGAAAGTGAGACACAACCTTTTTGGCTATATTTCTACTTATATGTAGATTGATAGACATTATTATAATATCACCGGATTTTGATATAAAAGTGATTTTAGTATTGTAAGGTAAAAATACGTGCGATGTTTATGTGTGGTCGTGTCTTACGAGAGTTCCATTCTTTCCATGGATTTTACAAAGTTAAACAAGTTGTCATGTTATGAGTTTTATCACTTGAAGTATTTCAGACTAATCCGAGTTGATTTTGCTTTTCTTCAGAATATGCCCAGGTCAGAACGAGTATATTTTAAAGTTAGGTTTTACTTGGAGCTTCAGGAAAGGAGCTGGAGTCGAGACGTATTCCCGTACTTTCTGATATAAACTTATTTGTGTTGTATTAATCAGATTTTATAATCTAATTTGTTTGTGTACTTTGATGTTGTATCATATCTTATATATAATGCAAATACTTTCCCAAATGAAGCCTTTTTCAAACTGCCAAAAATGTCCTCCACCACATTACGTCTACTTACTCTGCTGTAATGGTACCTTCGGTCATTTCTACCACACCTTCCTTAGTTTAGTACACACGTTTACCTATCCTGCCCTTATTCCCTCCCCCTACTAACCACACAACAAAATTTAAAACTATTCATTCCTCGTCTTCGATCCCAAATCACTTCGCCCGAAACCTCAATAACGACCGAAATTGACAATTTCAAGTTCCAGCCACCATAAGCTACTGGAACTGCCATCAATTGCACTGTGCGGTTGGGTAAAGCTATGGCCGCAACATTAGCTGTCTGATTCTACTCTCCTTTCTCCTCCGTTTAGGTACTTCCACAAACTTCGGCTACGGTTACCTACCTTCTCTAATTCAGCAACCGTGCCACCAATTTATTTTTCTACACTTCGCTTGCTATTTGTTTCACACTCTTCTGGGTAAATTGTGCTTCAGGTTTAATAGAAGAAGGAAAGGATGGACATTCTTTTCTGTTATTGTACAATTGGTAAGTACCCAAAGACTAGGCCTATTCCTAAGATGTATAAAAGTATACTTTGTATGGTTAAATAATGTTCTATAGTACCTTGCAGTACATCATTCTTTCCAAGCTAGCAGTGTAGATGATGTTTGACTTCACCTACCTTCTCTAATTCCACAACTGTGCCACCAATTTATTTTTCTACACTTCGTTTGCTATTTGTTTCACACTCTTCTGGGTAATTTGTGCTTCAGGTTGAATAGAAGAAGGAAAGGACAGACATTCCTTTCTGTTATTGTACAATTGGTAAGTACATAGAGACTAGGCAGCAGATTCAAGGTGTTTAATACATACTTTGTATGATTAAATAATGTTCTATAGTACCTTGCAGTACATGATTCTTTCCAAGCTAGCAGTGTAGATGATGTTTGACTTCACCCAAACAAATATGTGTTTTTTGTATAAGACACCTGCATTTGGCATATTTAAATTCTAAATTGGTTAATCTCCTGAATGGAAACATGAGTAGGGATGAGAACATTATGCTTTAACCATGACATAAAAAACGAATTCTTGTCATCAAACTTAGCATGCTGCTTGGTGGGTAGATCCATTTGATTACATGAAAGAATTTTTTTATTTTGATGAGTGTTTTTCGGTAGTAGTACCACATCGATAAGTATTTGAGGAATAATGTTTACAGTTGATGCCGATCAAACAGTTATGGGACTATATTATGAAGACTATGACTGGCTACATTTGTTATTAATGGGAAAGGGAAATTTATGGGATTTAAAATTAAGTGGATACATAAGGAACAATAACAAAATGAATGAAGTATACATATACAAATCCATTACTTAACTGTAAACATTTTGTTGGTGGTTTTAGCATACAATTTTTTTGTTTGGAATTGATATCAAGGCATGTCTTATTGTGTGTGGGAAGATTAAGGTAGGTAACAAACATCGGAAATGATTCAACACGACTACAGCCTAAAGTTTTCAATCTCACTATGATTTTTTATTTTACCAGTTGACATGGGAGGAGATGATTTCTACGAACTGGCTGGAGTGGCAATGATAACTTGATGGGAGAACTTATCAACAGTGGAGGCTGTTTACCTGTTATTCATGGTATAACCTTTCAATTTCCATTATTTTAATTAGTTTTCCAGGCCTTTATACAACAATCAAATTTACATATGTTTACGGTTTTCTTTTAGCCTCCGAAATGATCTAAACGTTGCCACTGTTCTCCTTTTTAACAATGAGTTCATATAATATGCTATTTTAGATTACTTTGCAACTTATGCTGAACCATGTAAAATTTTCTCAATCTTTATCAATTGATAGGCTTAATTAATAGTACTATTGATTAATTTGCAATCCTAATATACAAATACTAGTTGTTATGCTTTAGATAGGGAGAAAGGCGAAAAAGTTGAAAAAGAAGATGTTGAATTATTAGGGAAAATGTTCTAACTAATATGATATGTCTGGATGTCCCTGAATGTTTTTCCAACTTGAGTATATCTTCAATTCAATTCTATGAATGCTTCGTTTACCTCCTAATTGCTTATTTATTTTAATTTATTCACTTTTTTGGCATCAATCGCATGAAGATTACATGGCATCATAACATGCTTGAGTCATTTTCAGTTTATATATGTTGTTTATGTTTTGTTTACTTTGTTGTTGTCTTCAACCACAGTACAAGATGAAGACGGAGCGAGTGTTAATGAGAGGGGGCGCTTAAGAGGTCGATTTCAGTTTCTAAAAATTATTGCTGATTAAAAAGAAACAAATAGATTACAACTCATACTTCAGTTTGGACGCAAACACAATCGATGAAAGAAAGATAAGTACTATAAACTCATACTGTCTGTTTTTTTATTTCTCCACTATTAAATACATATCAGTTAGTCAAAGTTTAAAAATAATATTTTCCAGTATTTGATTAAACTGTTGAAATAAGAGTTTATTTTCATATATTCATTGTCCCATAAGTGTTGAATATTTGTATTAAATAATTACCATGGGGTATAGGCAAGCACACAAAGGGGTGCAATATTCAGCTATTTCATTCCATTTTCTACGCATGCTCTTATTTATTCTCAGTACATATGTTACTATATGAAAGTACTAATGCATTACTTTATGTTTTCAAGCCATATAACATTTTTTCCTCTTTATTCATCATGTTACATTTCCTAATTCTTATTCTTCGATAACATACAATTCATTCAATTGAAGTAACCATCGACCTCAGAGGTATACCTCCCTAGTCTGAGCCCATTATTCAATGCATATGAAAGCATCCAATTTGGCTATGGTGGGGATGCAGTTGATCTCTAATGGTGGTCGTATTTTTTTAACATAGAGTTTACGAGTGGATTTGGAGAGATTTTCAGGGGCCTTTCATGTATAGGATGAAAATAATTAAATGAGTAGGTATGTTAACTGTCATGTTCAAATTTTTTTAACAATCTGGATTTAAATTCATTAATAACAAAAGACAATATATGCTTTAGTATATAGTTCTACTACTGATTTGTTTGGAGCAATAACCGAATGAATATGTCTATGTCATGGCATCTTACGTTTGTATTATTTGTCAATACAAGGTTCACTATTACGCGCGTGTGTATATATATAATTTTATAACGTATGAAAACAACGCTTGCAATTATAGTTTCTATTATGTAGATAGTTTACGAGGATGAGAAAATAAATTATGAAAACAGTCATTAACGTTTCATCACACCATTTATCTGCTCGTTTCATAGAACTCTAAGTACTTTAACTGATTATATGACTCATTTATCCTTACAGTTGACGTGGAAAGTTGAACCTCTTCAGTCTTGAACTCTGTATTTCATTCCATTTTTACACATGCTCTTAATTATTTCCAGTATATATGTTACTACACGAAACTACAAATGCAGTTATACATTTCTTATGTTTGGTTTTTATTCATTTCAGTTGAAAATTTAATTTTGATCAATGTCCATGCTGATTTGCCTGATGGGAAGGGTATAGAGTAGACATGAGGTTACTACAATTACATTATGTCATTCTTTCTGTATGAAATTTCCTCACAGTGGTATCTAACACTTAATTTTTTTTTTATATATAAGGCATGAGCTTATGTTTGCAAGCCATATAACAAGTTCAACCGTATTGTTTGGACGTGGGAAATTGAACCTCTTCTTTGAAAGTTGCTAATGCAGTTTCAACTCCGTACCCATGGCAAGCTTTATTATTGTGTTGTTTTCCAGTTTATATTATTTTCAATTTACTACTGCAGTTTACAGTATTAAAATCATCCTTCAAATCTGAAAAAATATTGCACGAGTTTGCTGCTTTCTCTTGAAGTAAATTTTTTCTGTGTCCTTCACTTTGGTTCCTGCGTGTTTAATTTCACTAAAAGTGGTTCATTGTTTTCTTGAATTTTCAAATTTTGGTGATACGTTATTCAATATCTCAATTCAATATCATAAAAAAAAACTTTTTTGTCAACTGGAAACATGTATTAAGACAGTCACATGCTCACGTTTTTTTTTGTTTTACTTTGCCCAGTCAGTCATCCCCTTCTTCCTCCTACTATTTCTCTAGGTCTATTACTTTGTTGTTGAGATATGTGACCAACTCAACAAAAAGTGGAAATACAATGTCTTTCCTACTGCTATAAATACATACTCGCACCTGCATACTTCTTTCCATTCTGTCACCACTACCTTGCTATCATACTACTTTTTCCTATAACTAACATGACAAAAGTATGTCTTTTTTACTGCTTTTTTTTCTTTCATTGTCCCTTTTTTTTAATATCTACTTTCTATCAAATAACACATCGCCTGACTAATGCAGCCTAAAGCTACATAACAACTCAAGGACACATCAGTATCCACTTCTGCCGAAAAGTCGAAGCGTAAAAGCATGCGTTCAACAAAACAATTACAGACAGTACATGGTGGTAAAACTAATGTTACAAACGATGTCTCTAACACAACTGCCTCTCAATTTCAATCAGAAAATGTTGTCGCTTCAGATCAATTAGTTGTTCCTCCCCCTGTTCCATCTAGCAATGAGATCGTGGATAACGATGGCGAAATTTACTGGGAGGCCTATATAAACATTCTGAAGTAAAAGCTCATCTTGAAGAATGTGACAGGATTGCTGCTGAATTATATGCAAAACATTCGCGCTAATCTGGCTACTTATTACATTTTTAAACTTCAGTGTCCATCTTTATCACTTCTATCTATAAGCTTTTTACTGCACTGTTATGTTTGTTTTCCAATTTCCAGTTTTGTATCCCATTTGTAACGGCCATCGAATAAGTTGTTTGTTCAATATCTAGTTTTGTATTCCATCTGTAACGGTCAATGAATAACATCTTCTGCTGTTTCTTCCTCTTTTTGGCTTTTGTTGCATTAAATTATAATTGTTTTTCTTTTTGGTATGTTAATTTATTTCTTGCTTTTCTTTACTGCATATGATGCTACAACATCATATTACACTCAAATTTACATTGTTCTATGCTTTATGGCCTCAAAATTAAACTGAAAGGATGAGATATGAGAGTTAAATGATAGTCACGAACTATAGAACTTCAACTTGCACTAAACAATATACTGGGTCAAAGATAAATTAAAATGTTGTCAGCATCTATGTATGAATATGCAAAAATAACTTTCAGCTTTGTAGTGTTGCATTAAAACAACAGTGACGAGTTATACGTACAATGAAACTATATGAACAAAACAAACAATTTATGAAATTCAAATACAATTGTTTTTGGTTTATTATGTTGACTTTAATGTTTGTCAAATCACGGCATTTAATTAATCTTTTGCATACGGAAACATAAGTCTTCTTCCTTAAATAATGCTCTGCTACTTTGATCCAATATATTTGGTTTAAACCGTCAAACTGTTGATCACCATGTAAACAAAAATTAGTAATTTAATCTGTCAATACTAATATTACATAAAGCTACGAACAAGGAGATATTTTCATCCTTTATATATAATGATGATTGCAAAAAAAAAAAAACATTAACTCCCTACTCCATTTACCTTTACAAATATGTTTACAAAGGTTCCGACCGTGTATCCGTAGGGTTATCCACTGCACCTACTGACAATGATGAAATTTCAAACTTTGTTAATGCTAGATGGGTTTATGCCCCTGAATCTTTATGGAGAATATTTAAATTTTCTTTAAGCAACATATTTCCCTCTATTACTGGTTTACAGGTTCATTTACCCAATAGACAACAGTTGCTTTTTCGTGCAGATGAGCATTTACAAACTATTTTAGACAATCCACAAAGATCTAAAGCAATGCTTACTGAATTTTTCACTAAAAATGTTATTTATGAGCAGGCACGCTAATATTTATAACATGAGTTTCCTGAAAAATATTGGTGGGACTCTTCGCCTAAACAGTGGAATCGTAGACAAAATAATCGTAGGGCAACAGGTAGACTTTATACTGAATCTCTGACTGAAGGTGAACGTTACTATTTGCGCTTATTATTAATACATGTTAAAGGTCCTACATCTTTCACTGATTTACTAACAGTTAGTGGAACACAATATAATACATTCAAAGAAACAGCTGAACAAAGAGGTTTACTTGAAAATGATGACAGTTTAAAAGATTGTTTACAAATGCTGCAAACACACATATGCCTGCATCTTTGAGAATACTATTTGTTACCATTTTAGTTTATTGTGAACCATGTCATGTGCGTGAATTATGGGAAGAGTTTTCACCATTTTTGGCTGAAGATTATCCTTCATCTTCTACCTCAACTGCAAACAATTCATTTTTACTGCTTCAGTGTCTATCTGATTTAGACAAACTACTCAAGCAATACAACAAATCAATTATGGATTACGATATTCCACACCATAATTTTAGTTCTTTTGCTCATATCAGTAACTCCACTCTTATTTTGGAAGAACAATCTATAGAAATACCAATTCCCGATATCAATTCCATAAATAACATAAACAACCAACAAAAGGATGCTTTTAACAAGATCACGACTTCCGTAACAAACAAAAGTAATGTTATATATTTCATAGATGGTCCAGGTGGTACTGGGAAAATATATTTATATAGAGCAATCTTAGCACAATTACGTCTTCACGGCAATATTACAATCGCAGTCGCTACTTCTGGAATAGCTTCTCTCGCTCTTCCAGGAGGTCGAACCACACATTCCCGATTTAAAATACCACTTAACTTAGATTCGTCGTCTACATGCCATATTCCAAAACAATCAGAGTTAGCAAAACTTTTGTTGCTTGCTACCGTATTACTTTGGGATGAAGCTAACATGGATCATCGTAATGCGTTTGAAGCCCTAGATAGAACATTAAGAGATTTAACAAATTTAGACGCACCTTTCGGAGGGAAGATTGTTATTTTAGGAGGAGATTTCCATCAGGTTTTACCCATTGTTGTAATTGGCACTATGTCTCAAACCATTGCTCGATCATACTTATAGGACAATGTTCACGTTATACATCTGACACAAAATATGCGTGCATGAGATGATGTATCATTTTCACAATTTCTTTTACGAGTAGGAATTGGGACGAGGACTGCGTTCAAGATGATATTATACAACTTCCACCAGATATTGTTTTACCTTGGACCACCCCGGATTCTATTTTCAATTTGATTCAAGAAGTATTTCCTGAACTAAACGATAGAATTTATGATAATGATTATATCATGAATAGAGCAATATTAGCCCCAACTAATGAAACGGTGGATGACATTAACAATAAAATCATACAATTTTTCCCAAGTCCTGAACACACATACTATTCATTTGACAAAGTTGAAGAAGATACAAATAACCTTTATCAGCTAGAATTCCTAAATCCCTTGCTCCAGGTGGTTTACCGCCGCAAAAATTAACATTGAAAATAGGATCGCCAATCATGTTGCTTAGGAATATTGATCACAGAATTGGATTATGTAATGGAACTAGATTAATATGTCGTGTCGTTCATAGAAACCTCATTGATGCAAAAATCACTATTGGGCATTTTCGAGGGACAAGAGTATTTATTCCACGAATACCACTTAAGCCTAACGAGAACGTCAACATGCCTTTCAACCTTATACGCAAACAATTTCTTGTTAAATTGTCATTTTCTTTAACTATTAACAAATCAGAAGGACAAACCATCCCTCACGTTGGTATTTATCTTCTTGAGCACGTTTTTAGCCATGGTCATCTATACGTTGTTTTATCTAGAGGAGTTGCATGAAAATCAACAACGGTCTTGGTAAAAAATGGGAAAATTCGAAATAGGAAAGGAACATACACCAGAAACGTGGTATACAAGTATGTATTGTTAACATGTAACCATGAACTTGGTTAACTACACCATACATTATTTTTTTAATTTCTCCCGGACTATTTCCATAACCTTTTTTATTCACATTCCTTTTTTTTACTTCGTGAACATGTAATAATTCCATGCACAACTCCCTACTACTGTCGACATCAAACCTCAGAATAGTAAGCGGCAAACACTGATTATTTAACTGCTCGGATGATATACGAACTACTAAATTGCACACAAAACATAGTCCGTAATACCTGCTGGATCTAACTGCAGAAGTTAAATAAGATACCATTGAAGGTATGCATACATTTCTATCATTTGATATACCAATATTATTACTCTTTAATTCTTCTTTCTTTTCGTAACACTCATTCAATATTTTTATATTATCATCGGTTAACAAAGTAGAAGCATACATGAGGTCTAGTCCAAACTTTCAGCGCGTATAAACCAAGTTATCAACATTTATTTTGCATCATTACAAATTGTTGAGACTAGCGCACTGTTTGAAACATGAAAACAATAGCACTCAATATGTCAGCAAAACCCTATGGCGTAACTCAATAGAGATGGAGTTAGCAAAACCCTAGATTGAGTTTGAGCGCATATATATGAGAGAGCATACTTGTTAGTGTTATATTAAAATGTTTTATATTGTATTGGTTGATTTGATGAGTAGTTTATGAATTCTGTTCAATACAGATGTGCAACTGTATTGATAGGTGTTTCTAAACTCTCGAACAGAGCAATTCGATAGAATATTGTTTTAAGGTGGGTAAATCAAATAATTTTACCCAAAATAATACTTTTGATATAAATGAATAGTTTTTTTTAATTATTGATATGATTGGTTATTGTTATTATAATCTAATTATATTACAATTGTAATGACCTGAAATTTAGGAACTAATTTAAAATTTTATTTTTAATTAATTTTATATGGATTTATAGTTGATTTAAAATTTTGATAATTTAATATAATATCAATAGCTTAAAAAGGGACATTTTACAAATGACCTCGGAATTCAACGAAATTAATTTTATCAGATCCATAACGTCAAATAATGGTATTGTCTCAAATTTCATAATGTTCGGAGTTAGTGTGTGAGCGTAAGAAAAATAAACGCTTATCAGGTCAATTGGTCAAGATTAAGTAATAACGTAATAAAATAATAAGGCCAATTATCAAACAGACTCCAAATTCGATGAGACCTATTTCATTGAATCTGTAATTATGAGATATAGTAGGGTTCAAAATTTCATATCGATTAGATTAACCGTTTGATCATACAAGCGATAAACACTTGAAAAAGCTTGAATGAACTTCCCTTTAAAACAAGTGCAAAAGCAAACTTGTTTAAGTTTGTGGTGTCACCCCTTTAGGTCTTTAGATTGTGTTTTCTCTCCTCTCACCGTCCTTCGACACCTCAACAATCCATCACCTTTCACTTTTTATAAAACCAAGGTCTTTTATTTATTTATCCCATTTTTGTTTCCATTTTTTCCCTTGAGCTCTCCTTCGTTCCGCCTTTCTCCAAAGCTCCACTACCCAACTACTCCACCATCAGCACCTTCCCGCACCTCCAGCACCTCCTTCCCACCTGCAATAAATGCCACCAGGCCCTACTATTGTAACGACCCAGATTTTTATCCATTTTGTTTAAACATTTAAATTGGTTTTTATTGTAGGTTTGGAAATACTAAAGGATTTATATTTATTTATTTAATGAAGTTGAACGTATAATTTATAATTAATTTAAAATGAGCTCGTAACGACTCGGTAGTTTGTAATATAACATTTTTAAATTTAATTGAAAATACAAGATCCGATATATGTCGGACTCCTGTGAAGCAAGAAATGTTTGAATCTGCTGGATATTAATTTTCTAATGGAAGAGAAAATCGAGATTTCATCGTATAAATTGTAAGATATGTCCAAATCAAATTTTCAAATAGTTGCTATGGATTTGTTAATAAGTTATAATGTTTTATTTAATAAAATAATGGATTTTTTATGAATATCGTTTTAAGCTAGAATTTTATCAGAATGGTTTCTAAACAGTTATGATGATATTGGAATATAATAAGACTTAATAGGGTTTTAAAATATGTTTGTTTAATATTTACTTAGCAGAAATATGAATTTTATATTAATTTAATTAGGTTAAAAATAGTCAATTTTGAAACAATGACGGATTTCAATGAAATTAGTTCCATTGGATCCGTAACATTAAATTATCGTATGAAAATAAATTTCGAGGTTATCCGATATCATATGTGACTTCGGCAGCCATAAATGCACATCCATTTTTTGTAGCATTTAATTAATGAATTTAATATAACTAGAGAGGAATTAATTTATAACTTGGGCAAATGATCGAATTAAGAGACGAGATCTGTTCCATTGAATTCGTATCGACGTTTAAAGTCAGGATACTTATAATTCATTATTTTTGTAGTTAATATGAGATCATAAGAAATTTAAACGCATATCTATTCATGTTGTACAATTATAAAGGAATTTTCACAAGTGACCCCGGAATTCGATGTAACATGTTCCATCGTGTCCAGAATATTTTATTATGCTATGGTGCAAATTTTCGTTCCAAACAGAGGTCATATGATGTTATTTTTAATTGAAGCTTACGGCGTTAGTTTCACGAAGAATTAAAGAATAATAAACTTTCCTTATTTATGCCCATGTCTAACCCTAATCAACGCGTCAAAGCATCAGCTCGTGGTCAACCCCTTTCTACCGCCTCTAGCAAGAGATAAACGGCCGAAAACTGATGAGCTCTCCCGTCGTTTTCTCTCAATCCCCTCAATAAAATGAAATCTTTCCAACAAGAAAAATGTAGAGCTAAGTTCATTTTATATTCTGGACGGTGGAGATGATTTTGTGGGACTGAAATCGCCATAATTCCGTCTGAAGTGGCCGACAGTTCATAATGAGTCTGCGGCAAATGGAGGCGTTGTGTAATATGCTGCTTAGGTCGAGTATGGAGAAGGTGAATATGTTCGTCTCGGTGGCTTTCGATCAGTCTCAGGCGGTTCATGGCCGGTGCGACAATCAAGGGTTGAAGGCACGTGAGTATGAGGTTCTGAAGCTTCAACTAATGAACGATGAAACGAGGGAACAGATGGAAGCTAATTCGGCCTAATACCCTCCTAAATAAGTAATCAACTTCTAAGTTTATAATTAAAAATATAGTTAGTTAATATAATCATATAATAATAATAATTAAAAAGTAGTGCAGGTTTTTTTGAGTTGAAGCTTCCAATCGGGAATGATTATACGAGGGCAGTAGCGAAGAACAGATGTCTTGGTCGATTTATCACATACTAAAGAGTAATTAGTATTACAAATGTTAACTAGAGAATATAATTAATTAATAAAAATTGTATATTTATTATAACTGGTGCAGGGTTTTCCAAACAAAGCAGAGGGGAACGTTCCGCTTGCTGTACTTTGGTTAGACAAAAGTAATTAGATATCGAAAATGGTTTATTGATTCTGTAAGTGAAATATTTCAGCTTATGGCAAGATTTCGAAATGTAGTTGGAAATGCCAATATAAGGTGAATCTTATGAAAAGTATTATAAATGAGTTTTCTTATAATAAAAGAGATTGTTAAGCGAAAAGTATAATTATCGATAAAAAGAGTTAATGGATATGTTAAGAAAGAATATATTGAATATAAATGGAATCTAAGGAAAGGGGATAATAATAATGGTAAGTCGAACTCTGAGCAGTTAAAGCGCTCAACGGATCCAATGCGGCGGAGGTGCAAAACGTTGTAGCAGGGATAAAGCGAGGAAATAGCGGATGAGTCTAAAATAGCATACAAAACTCATATTTTATACTTTTATAAACATGTAAATGATAAATAAATGGAAAGCAAATATTAAACTTAATTATAATTAATACATTCTTAATTTAAAATAAAAGCATATGCGAATATATGTAACTAAATGTGAAATTTTACTTAGCTTGATTAAATTTAATAGAATATTGTAGTATTTTCTATTTTGAAAAATATATGTTAAAAATTTATATTAAAAAATAATAATTTTATAATGCATAAATGTCACTTTCAAATTCATTTCTTTTATAGAAGATATAGCGGAGATAGAGGAATATAGCTGAAATAATAGGATATAGCAGGGATTAAAGCGGGGAGGCTATTTCAGGGGCTAGAAATAGCGTAGCGGTAGAAATCCACTACACGATATAGCGGGGATATAACGCTATAATAGCGGGGCATAAACTGCACAGGTCGAAATGATTTAGGTTACTTAAAAATATTTTAAAAAGGGCCAAATGATGTTAGATACCAAACTAGTGAATTTATTTTATTTCGTTAATGTTTTATTTGATGGTTGAACAATCGACTGTCAAAATCTAGCTCAAGCCGTTGTTGGTACGAAAAGACCGGGGTCGAATTTATATTCGAAAACCATTCCGATCAGCATATACGTAACACTGATGATAGAAGATGGAGCAATTAAAGACCGTGGATCTTCATAAGCGGAAGAATTACTTATCGAATATTCTCTGGATTGCACAAAGAGGTATTTTGACGTGATTCAGTCGTAAGTGAGGTTTTGCGGATTTGCAAGGACATCTCGCTACTGATCCTTTGGATGTTGTAGGAGGGTGCATTTGGTTCATCCTGTTCGTGGATGACTTGTATGGATGAATGTATGATAGAGTATACATAAAAGATTACGAGTTGATTACCTTAAAGGTATTTACGTTTGGTGGCGGAGGAATTCGTTTCTTATAGCTTTATACCCATATTATTTTTGGGGAAATCAATTTGTGATTTAACGGGTTTGACGATGCGGCATTCAAAGTAAATGGTGGCGTGTTGTTCTAGAAGACAAGTAGCCTCAAGCCTCACAACCGGGAAATGGCAAAAATCGGGCTGGCACCATGGCTAGTTGGGTCGCACCCAAGCATGGTGTATTGTCACAATCTAGAGAAAATTCATATTTGTTCTTCTTTCATTTCTGTATCCCCTGGGAAGTATGGTGGGCCCATAAAACCATACAGTGACAATACATTCGATACACTCAAGTTAAATAAGTGGTCCATCATGTGTGGCCGGGTTGCAAGATGTTCTTGTTGAACCCCAGTGTATCCCCTCTAGAGTACACTGATCCGAAGGTGGTCCCATACCTTATTATAATTCGAATCCATTCTCTAATAAGAGCCCGACGGTTTTTGATTTTATACTATGTATGTGGAGCGTGAGAGTCAAGCATTCTGCTATTTGGTTATTTATTTGATAAACACTATTATAATATCATCGGATTTTGATATCAAAAATGTTTTAGGTTATCGTAATGTAAAAACCATCCGTGATTACGTGTGGATTGGTCTTACGATTATCCTTTTCTTTCAAAAAGGATTTTCTAAAATTAAGTAAGTTGGATGTTACTTAAACTTAGTGAGTTTTTCTCCCGCTGGTCCTCCAGACTGGTCTGTGGCATTTGCAATGCTCGAGTCAGACCGAGTTTTACAAGTTCAGGTTAGGAAGTTGCGAACTTCTGAAGATGTG
The DNA here is from genome assembly GCA_030737875.1 of Allium sativum. Taxonomy (NCBI): domain Eukaryota; kingdom Viridiplantae; phylum Streptophyta; class Magnoliopsida; order Asparagales; family Amaryllidaceae; genus Allium; species Allium sativum. Next base: position 132,684,782 of record CM060916.1, on the reverse strand, counting down.
CTGAAGGGGCCCAGGCGTATTAGTATTATTTCCACTGTGTATTGTCTATAAGGACAGATTATTATAACTGTCCAGATTTGTCTTCTGTACTCTAATGTATGTAACTATACTTATTCAAGTTCTTTATAAAGATTTATTACTATATTATATTTCGTTCCGTTGCGATGTTAGACTCTGATTCTGTGTTGTCTTCTTCTTCTTCTATTCCAATATTCTTTCTTTCCTCACCCTCTAACTTCTTTCTACTAACAATATGGGATTTGATACTTGGATTTCTGGCAAGTAATACGGAGTTAAGTATTATTGTCGAAAGTTCGAGCGTCAAATTTTCCAGGCCATTACAGTTGGTATCTGAGCTAATGGTTTAGTATTAACCTTGGCTCTGTGGCGTAACTCAATAGAGATAGGGCTAGTAATACCTTAGATTGAGTTTGAGTATGTGTGTGTGTGTATGAGAGCACGTATTTGTAATTTATTATAAAATTATTTTATCAAAAGGGGTAAATGAAATAATTTTACCCAAATCATATTTTGTATAGAAAAAGAGATAATTCACTTAATTTATTGATTTGGTTGTATTGGCTTGATTGATTGATTTGAATTCAAATTGAATTTGGGATAATTTAACCAAAGGTGGAATTTCAAATGTGAAATTTGAAATTAAAAGCTTTAGTGTGATTTTAACTTGGAATTAGAATAGATATCGAAATGGAATTGAATAAAATAGATTTGGGATTGAATAAATCATAATTGAATGGATATCAGTCATATATAATTTGAGTGATATTAAAATATGTTAACCTAAGTGGAAGAAAAACAAGTAAATACCATTGATGAATGTGAATTGATTGATTTGGTTGGTTGTGCACTACTTGTTGAATATTAGATGGTAGAATACAATGCATCAACGGTTGAATAAAGGTTGAGTGAATTAAAAACCAAGGAAAGAATTCTCGTATAATAATAACTTAAATGGAACTACTTATGAATTGAAGCTAAGTGATTTAACCCATTTTGGTTTTGAAATTGGTATAGTTATACTTGTTAATATTTGAAAATTTCAGGTATTTGTTCTTACTTGGTTAATTAAGTTAAGTACAGGTGCTGAGGGCTATGAGGACTGGTTTTGGTTGAGTAAATCACATGTAAGTCGAGCAACTATGCTCAATAACGCTCGTATAAGGTAAGCCTATGCAAAATATAAATTTTGGGTTTTTACTTAGGTTTTGAATTGGATTTTCCAACCGTGTTGATCGATGGATTTATTTTTGTTCCTGCAATATTGCAGAAGTCCCTCTGTATAAGGGAGACTCTGCCAGTTTTTTTTTTTAAATTTAAAGAGTTGAAATATTTTTGATAATTTTGTTATTAGAAATAAATTGGATTTAAAACAAATTGGTTTAGTTTTGAAATGGAACTGAAGTTTTTAAATAAGTATATTTTTGTAAAGACAATGGGTTTGTAGCATTCTTTCTACCTTAGTAATTTCGAGGACGAAATTCTTTTAAGGGGAGAGTAACGTAACGATCCAGATTTTTAACCGTTTTGTTTAAACATTTAAATCGGTTTTAATGTAGGTTTGGAAATACTAAAGGATTTATATTGGTTTATTAAATGAAGTTGAACGTATAATTTATAATAAATTTAAAACGAGATCGTAACGACGCAGTAGTTCGTAGTATAACATTTTGAACTTTAATTAAATACACACGATCCGATATAAGTCAGATTCCTGTGAAACAAGAAACTTTTGAATCTGGTGGATACTAATTTTTTAATGAAAGAGAAAAATCGATATTTCATCATATAAATTGTAAGATATGTCCAAATCAAATTTTCAAATAGTCGCTATGGAATTGTTAATAAATCATAACGTTTTATTTTATAAAATAATGGATTTCTAATGAACTGAATATCGTTTTAAGCTGGAATTTTATCAGATGGTTTCTGAACAATTATAGACGATATTGGAATATAACGAGACTTAATAGGGTTTTAAAATATGTATTTTTAATATTTATTTAGCAAAAATATGAATTTTATATTAATTTAATCAGGTTAAAAATGTGATGGATTTTAACGAAATTAGTTCTGTTGGATCCGTAACGTTAAATTATTATATGAAAATAAATTTTAGGGCGATCCGATATCATATGTGACTTCAGCTGCCATAAACGCACAACCATTTTTGGTAGTGTTTAATTAATGAATTTAATATAATTAGAGAGGAATTGATTTATAACTTGAGATAACGATCGAATTAAGAGGCGAGATCTGTTCCGTTGAATTCGTATTGATGTTTAGAGTAGGATATGTATAATTCGTTATTTTTGGAGTTAATATGTGATCGTAAGAAATTTAAACGCGTGTCGATTCACGTTGTACAATTATACAGGAATTTTCACAAACGACCTCATAATTCGATGTAACATGTTCCATCGTGTACGGAATATATTATTGTGCTAGGATGCAAATTTTCGTTTCAAACAGAGGTCGTATGATGTGGTTTTTACTTGAAACTTACGGCGTAAGTTTCACAAAGAATTAAATAATAATAAACTTCCCTTATTTATACGCATTTCTAACCCTAATCAATGCGTCAAAGCATCGGCTCATGGTCAACCCCTTTCTACCACCTCCAACATGAGATAAACGGTCGAAAACTGATGAACTCTCCCTCTCGTTTTCTCTCAATCCCCTACTAAAATCAAATCTTTCCAACATGAAAAATGTCAAGTTAAGTTCGCTATATATTCTAGACGGTGGAGATGGATTTTGGGGGACTAAAATCGCTAGAATTCCATCCGAAGTGGCCGGCAGTTCATCATGATTCTGCGGAAAACGGAGGCATCGAGTGATATGATACTCAAGTCAAGTATGGAGTAGGTGAATACGTTCATCTCGGTGGCATTCAATCAGTCTCAGGTAGTCCATGGTTGGTGCGACAATCAAGGGTTGGAGGCGCGTGAGTATGAGGTTCTGAAGCTTCAATTCGTGAACGATGAAACGAGGTAACAGATGGAAGCTAATTCAGCTTAATACCGTCCTAAATAAGTAATTAAATTCTAAGTTTATAATTAAAAATATAGTTAGTTAATATAATTATATAATAATAATTAAGATCTGGTGGAGGTTTTTTTTGAGCTAAAGCTTCCAGTCGGGAATGATTATACGAGGGCAGTGACGAAGAACAGATGTCTTGGTCGATTTATTACATACTAAAGAGTAAATAGTATTACAAATGTTAATTAGATAATATAATTAATTAAAAAATTGTATATTTATTATAACTGGTGCAGGGTTTTCCGAACAAAGCAGAGGCGAACGTTTGGCCTGCTGTCTTTTGGTTAGATAAAAGTAACTAGAATAATATAATTTTATTAATCTAAGGAGTTAGTCATTAATTAAAATTCGTGAATTTAAAATATTAACAACTTTTTATTCTGATATCAGAATTAGGCAAAACCAATTTCATTGGGACCGTATCGGAAAGCACTTCGTTTTGGAACTGGTTTGGGCCAAGCTGGAAACTAATGGAATTTTTAATTAAATTAAACGCTAGTTCAATTTAATTAAAATCAATCGCTTCAGAAATAAATTAAATTCTGTGAGTATAACTCACTCAGTGTGTCCCACTTATATTTTACATAAGTCTAGTTTAAATTTTGCGTGCTATGGTAGTTTATTATTTGAATGATCGCTGATTATATATTCATATATTGATCGAACTTATTAAATTAAACTTTCGTTTAATGTAATTGAAACACAATCGTATTTTTAACAATTATCTCCAATTGAGGCAACTTACCTTGTTGGTCACGTTTCTATTTTTATAAACGTATAAATGAATAGACGGATGCTTGGATTACTGTTATGGTTGATTGTTCAAGTTATTAGTTGAACTGTTTATTTCCATTTATTAAAATGGACAGTGAAATATATTTTCGTATTTGGATGCAGGGAAAGACAGGTTTGAGGGATCTAACAAGATTCCTCCCTTATAATTGATAATGTTATATCTTATATATTGGATATGTTTGATTGATGTGAAATTAGATTAAATAAACCCTTATTTCATAATTGGGTATTTTAGTAGTCGTTGGCCTTTTTAAACCGTTGATAAAATAAGCAGTTATTGAAATTTATTTTAAATCAAGATTGGAATATTTTTAGTTGTATACCTTTTTGAGACGTTGGTGACTATCAGGAAAATCGACATAATTTAAGTTATATTTTATTTTTATAACTGAAGCTTGATTTTAAATTGATATTTTATAAGTTATGCGAAAATAGAAGTTCTATAAAGAATTGTTTTTATTGGTTTCATAATTTATTAAATAATTTATATAGTGATTTCTTATATTTAAGTAAGAAAATTGGAGAATTAACCAAGGGGGTTAATGGTTATGAATAATCGTGCTGAAGAAAAAAAATTAAGCGATAATTTATATAAAATTAATTTTATTATTAATTAATTTAAAAGGGAAGATTAATTGCAATCAGTTAACCAGTTAATTAACAATTTTAAGTTGACCGACTCGACCGTTTAATTTGGAACTGAGTATTAGATTAGTTGATATCACTTAATCGAATAAAGACCAGTCTCACAAATGATTGTCCAAAATGTAACGTGACTTCTTGGAACTTGGAAGTCGATTTTCTTTCAAATAAAAATATTTTAAAGATAATTATCAAGTTATTTATTTATCATTAAATTAGTTATTATTCTTGTAAGATTTTAAAAATAGATTGATTATTCTGTTTTAGTTAATAATGAAGTAAATGGATTTACTTCAGTTAAATCTTTGAATTAAGTCCAAATAGATATGATTTAAAAGAAGATTTTTCAAAAGTGAAGAATGATTTATTTTAATGAAATAGTTAAATGAGTCTGTTTTGATATTAGATTTAATATCTATTTTAGAGTTACAAACTTGTATCTATCTTAAGATAAGAACGTTGCCGATCAAGGTCTAAGAGGTAAATTATAATACCCCAAGTTGAACGATTGCATTATTATCAAGAGACAATATTAGTTTTAATGGTAAAAGATGTCGAAAATGGTTTATTGATTCTGTAAGTGAAATATTTCAGCTTATGGCAAGATTTCGAAATGTAGTTGGAAATGCCAATAGAAGGTGAATCTTATGAAAAGGATTATAAATGAGTTTTCTTATAATAAAAGAGATTGTTAAGCAGAAAGTTAAATTATTGGCAAAAAGAGTTAATGGATATGTTTAGAAAAGAATATATTGAATATAAATGGAATCTAAGAAATGGGACTAATAAGAATGGCAAGTCGAATTGATTTTGGTTACTTAAAAATATTTTAAAAGGGGAAAAATAATGCTAGATACCAAACCAGTAAATTTATTTTATTTCATGGTTGAATGGATGTTTTATTTGATAGATAAATAACCGACTATCAAAATCTGGCTCAAGCCGTTGTTGGTACGGAAAGACTGGGATCGAATTTATATTCGAAAACCATTCTGACCAGCATATACTTAACGTTGAAGATAGAAGATGGAGCAATTGAAGACTGTGGATCTTCATAAGCGGAAGAATTACTTGTCGAATATTCTCTGGATTGCAACCCGAGGTATTCTGACGTGATTCAGTCATAAGTAAGGTTTTGTGGATTTGCAAGGACTTCTCGCTACTGATCCTTTGGATGCAGTTGGAGGGTGCCTTCGGTTCATCCGGTTCCTGGATGACTTGTATGGACGAATGTTTGACAGAGTATATGTAACACCCCTAAGTCCCACATCGTGGAAGCCTGTGTGAAGTGGGTACTTATATAGTAAAGCCCATCTCTTACTAACGCCGAGGCCTTTTGAGGAACAATACCCCACACCTATATAGTGGCTAAGTTGGGGACAATATCTTACGTGAACGGAGGTGCGGGTTGTTACAGCGGTATCAGAGCCAATACCCAGCCGGAATTATGGCTCCTGTGTGGACCACAGCGCCTGGGTGAGGTGTTTGTGAGCCAACGAGGACGTTGGGCTTGGTAGGAGGGGAGAATGTAACACCCCTAAGTCCCATATCGTGGAAGCCTGTGTGAAGTGGGTACTTATATAGTAGAGCCTATCTCTTACTAACGCCGAGGTCTTTTGAGGAACAAAACCCCACACCTATACGGTGGCTAAGTTGGGGACAATATCTTATGTGAACGGAGGTGCGGGTTGTTACAGTATACCTAATAGATTATGGGTTGATTACCTCAAATGCATTTACGTTTGGTGGCAGAGGAATTCATTTCTCTAAGCTTTATACCCGTATTATTTTTGGGGAAATAAATTTGTGATTTGGAGGGTTTGACAATGTTTGCATTCAAAGTAAATGGTGGCGTGCTGTTCTAGAAGACAGTGTAGCCTTAAGCCTCGCAACTGGGAAATGACAAAAATCGGATAGACAGCATGGCTAGTTGGGTCACACCCAAGCAAGGTATATTGTCATAATCTAGAGAAATTTATATTTGTTCTTCTTTCGTTTCTGTATCTCCCGGGAAGTATTATGGTCCCATAAAACCATATGGTGACAATACATTCGATACACTCAAGTTAAATGAGTGGTCGGTTATGTGTGGCTGGGTTGCAAGATGTTCTTGTTGAACCCCAATGTATCCCCTCTAGAGTACAGTGATCGGAAAGTGGTCCCATACCTTTTCATAATTCGAATACATTTTCCAATAAGAGCCCGACAGTTTTTGATTTTATACTATGTATGTGGAGAGTGAGAATCAAGCGTTCTATTATTGGTTATTTATTTGATAGACACTATTATAATATCATCGGATTTTCATATCAAAAATGATTTGGGTTATCGTAAGGTAAAAACCATCCGTGTTTATGTGTGGATTGGTCTTACGATTATTATTTTCTTTCAATAAGGATTTTCTAAAGTTAAGCAAGTTGGATGTTACTTAAACTTAGTGAGTTTTTCTCACGCTGGTACTCCAAACTGATCCGTGGCATTTGCAATGCTCGGGTCAGAATGAGTTTTACAGGTTCGGGTTAGGAAGCTGAGAACTTTTGAAGATGTGCTGAAGGGGTCCAGGCGTATTAGTATTATTTCCATTGTGTATTGTGTATAAGGACAGATCATTATAACTGTCCATATTTGTCTGTTGTACTTTGATGTATGTAAGTATATTTATTCAAGTTCTTTATAAAGATTTATAACTATATTATATTTCCTTCCGCTGTGATATAAGACTCTGATTCTGTGGTGTCTTCTTCTTCTATTCTAATATTCTTTCTTTCCTCACCCTCTAACTTCTTTCTACTAACAATCCGGGATTTGATATTTGGATTTTTGGCAAGTAATACAAAGTTAAGTATTATTGTCGAAAATTCGAGCGTCGAATTTTCCGGATCGTTACAACTACCTTGTTGTGGTCCCACATCCCTTTAAAACCCTAAATTACTTCTTTAAAAACCCTAATTTCTGCCTTAACCCCAACTCCTCACAAATCTCCACCCTCTTACACCCATACAGCCAACACCTAAGCCCCACAACCTGCAACAGTCGCCACACCAGCCAAAACGTGGAACCCACCCCAAGGCCGGACCCCCTAAGCCCCGAAACCCTCTCCCCCATTTGCAATGAAAACCCAAATCCGTGTCCATTTTGTTCGTTTGTTGGTTTGTTAAATCCACAAAGTAGAAACTCTTCCAAATTCATTTTTAAAACTATCTTGTGATACTAAGAGGGTGCCAAAATCTTTCGGGAGCATTTGTATATCAACCGCTTAAAGTGTGATGGAGTGGAACCCTGGTAAGAAGCTATTAACCAAAAATGACTTGTTTATTATAACTATCATTAGAGAAATCATATGAATTATATGATGATTCGTGATTGATAACATACGTTCATTATGATATTTAATGATGTTTAGCATGATAAAAAAATCATTTTAAGTGATATACATTTAGTTGCTTGGGTATGTGACACCTATAGTTTACAGTGTTGACTTGAGAAATTGATTAAACCTTTAATGGTCAGTAGAAAGCAATTAATTGATTACTGGTTAATTGATACAGATTTGAATCCTAGTTGGCTAATTGAATGGTGATTGGTTGACAATTATAGTTGATATTGATTGATACTGCGGTTAATCCGTTGATCGACAAACCCATATAAGTGTTAATAGTTTAAAGTTTATATGGTGTATTCCACTATATATGTGGATTGAATGTTATTTGATGGTTGATATGGTGTTATGTGATACATTGATTAAATATGACCTATGGATGCGATTATTGGTTCATTGGTCAAGTCTCCATCAAATAAAATGATTTAATGAATATTTTATTAATATAATAAAAAGCTAAAAATAAAAGTTTGAATTTGACGTCAGATTTTAGATGGACATAAAGGTTATGTTATTACATTGTATATTCGTAAAGGAAATAAATTTATTTGAATTCATTTTCAAAGAGTACGGCAAGTTCAAGTTTTATTTTTAAAATGAATTGTAAGAGATAAAAGTGAAGTTCAGTTAGCATATCAAGGAAAGGTTTTATAAAGATTTCCTTTACAAATCCTTCTTATTTATTTTTACAATGGACGTGAGGAGAATTTAGATTCGAAATAATGAAGTTTGAAAAATAATATTATTTTAATGATTTAAATAATATAATAATACTTAAATATTATAATAATTGAATTCGAAGTTGAAAATAAAAACATAGCTTCTGAAAATTATTATATATATTATACATGATTAGTGGACTATTTTTGAAGCTGTTCGATGTTGTTTATATTATACATCGAATTATTGTTAGAATAGAACTCGTCTTGCAACGGTAGTTCGCAAACTTCGACCTATAACTTCAAACTGACGTATCGGGACATCCAACCATCGGATTTTCTCGAGATAAGAATCGTTCGGTTCATAATGGATAGAGCTTTCAAATGATAAGTAAAGTTTTGAAATCCAATGATTATATTTTGATAAATGTTTAAATCAAATTTGAATAAAAACAACGTCAGGACCAATAATGACTTGAAATTGAGATATGTGAATATGGACTAATTTTATATAAATAAAAATTGGAAAAAATGATTATAAATTATTATAAATGATTTGAAAGAGGTTAGAACCAATTATATATGGTTTTGAATGATAAAACTGGTTAAGTTGAATTTGGCTTTTTATCTAACGGCTTATATAATGAGTTTTGGGTAAAGTTTTGAAATAAGGATTTTTAATTCGTAAATCGAATATAATCCTCAGTAAATCTTTTTATAAGGTTAAAAAGAAGTATAAAGATGATTTTTGAAAGCCAAGTAGCTTAACCACGTTTAGGAATAAGACTCAAATCTTATGAAAAGAATTCCAATTAAAGGAGACTAAATGGTGAATTGATAATCCAATAAGGATTTTGTTTTGAAGCTAGTTATTCGAAAGGACCGGGTTCAACCCATTTCGAATAATTATACGACAAATTGAAAGTTGAAGACATTGAAGATGGTGGAAGACCGGGAATCTTCACATCGAATGGACTGCTTACTAATGCATTGGGTCGCTCCCATTATAAGGTTAGTGTAGCAGTAGTCCGGATGTACTTGTTGATTGTCCGGATATGCAAGTGCATCTCTCCTTAATTGCACGAGGAATAAGGTACCTTCATTTTTGTTTAGATCCAGAATGAACTTGTAAATGGATGTATGTCTGACATTGTAAGTTACGGCATAATAAATAGATGTTTATTGATGTTATATCAGTTTGGTGGTAGAGAATTTATTCTCTTAGCTTAACACCCTCCTCTGAGACATATGAACTCAGAGGGATATATATTAATAGACACCGATTATTTCTTATGAATTGGCAACGTGGCATGTTAAGTTCTACAGGCAGATAAATCAAAGCTTTTATTGAAAATCAGAGTTTTATGGACGTTGACTATAGGGCCTCACACCTCGGGATGAGCTAAAAACAGGATGATGGACGGCTGTGATAAGGACATGCATTCCCATCTAGCTGAAATGGGATGCCATGGTATGGAGCCCAGGCAATTTACTTATGTGGATGATGGATCAATGCGCCTCGGATGATGGTCAATCAACGACCAGGATGATGGTCAGATACGATTGGGGGACGTTATGCTTAGGAAATATTATAACTAGTCATGTTCAGTGCTAGCCATCTCAGTCGCTCCAAAGTACCATGCGTTGAGTCCTGGGACATTTGTTAGGATGTTCGGAATGGATAAGGAAGATCCTTTGCCTTGATTCACGATGGAATCCAATTTCCAATATGTGCTTTGCGATTTTCCATTGTAAACCTATATGGAAACATAATGGGACGGGGCATTATGCTATCTAAGATTGATACATTTATTTTAGAAAATGATTTCCGCGCTTAGACACTAATGATAATATCAAATGATTTTCCGGTATCAAGCATGTATGACTATTATAAGGTAAAACTCTATCCTCTGGTTTGTGTTGCATTGTGTGATGAGACTTGAGTCTTATAATAGCTTCGTTTTTCTATATATGCTATATACAAAGTGTACAAGCATGAGTACACTGTCGGTTGAAGTTGCATATGATCTATTTTCACTCGTTTAAGAAAACCTATGACAAAAAGGGTGAAATTGAGGAACGCTTCTGACTGACCACATCTGTCGACTTATTGCCATATACTCTTCTGAAGGGTTATGAGGTCTATTTAAGATGCCAGCGACTCAAACGTCATCCCAAAGAATTCCATGCTTCAAGCATAATCGCCTTAATATGGATTCATCAGTGGTAGATATGTAGTGCTACTACAAGATTTCGACACCAAAACAAGGCTAAGGTGAAGTGGTATCGTATTGGGATAGATGCCAAAGAAGAAGCCAAGAAGGTTCTCACTCGATACCAAAGTATAGGGATGAAGAAGAGGTGCCGAAACCGAAAGCAAAGAGCCTAAGAGGAGCTCAACTGACACAAGAAGCAAGAAGACTGGTGAAATGAAAGCAGCACCAGAACAATGACGCTATTGGCACCAACATGGGGATCACACTGCTTGGCATCGATACCAAGAGAAGAAGGAAAAGAAGCACATAATTGACACTAACATGTTGTGCAGTTAGCTTGGTGTCGACACTGAAGGATAAAAGCATTTGACCTAGTTTCGGTACCGAAGTAAAGAGAACAAAGGCCTAAAACTAATACCAAGGAAGCAGGGTTAAAGCATGAAGGTGATACCAAGAACTAGTGCATTAAATAGAGAAGCGAAACCAAATACCGGAACCTGGTATCGATGGAGACAATATCACACATAAAGAGCAGGAATAACGATATTGAAACCATATAGAGGCATAGGGACAACAATAAATATAGGAGCAAACAAAGTGCTATCGGTACCAATAGGCTTGGTATCGATACCATTGCCAAAGGCGACTCCAAAATTGCAAAGGAAGGAGCGTAAAGGAAATACCCAGAAGCCCTTGAAGCGGGCTGACACTAAGAAAATGCTACCAAAGCGAGGCATGTCAAAACCGGAAAACACTAAAAGCAGGTCGACACCGAAGCTAAAAACAACAAAGACGGGTCGATGCTAGAGGATTGATGCGAAACCGAAGCTTCCCACCTTATTTCTACCAAAAGGGCCCAAATATTCTATAAATAAGACCACAAGGGGTCACATTTTGGGCGACTTTTCTCATTCCAAAATCATGTACTCATTTCTAAGAAGCAAAACCCAAATTTTGAAATCGAATTGGGGATTTCCACATCAATTGTAATACATTCGTGATACGTAAAAAAGAGCAAATCGATATCATACTTATTCCCGATTCAATAATCATATTGTGTCCAATTTAATTGAATAAGGAGTTATTAACTAACCTCATATATGAATGATTCAGGCGGAAACACATCCGAAGGAGAATTATCAAACAAAATCAATGATTCGTCTATTACAGTTCATACTTCTATCTTAATATTTTTGAATACGTCTGACGTATCACGACGTTCAAATGATTTACTATAGCCTTATGATATGATAAATGACACAACCAAAGCCTTTCATAGACTGGATCGATGTGGAAGCATCACCTTTGTCATTAAGAACTATGATATATCATTAAATGTAACCATTGTGGTATCTTAGCCCGCTTCCTCTTAACACAATGTATATTATTCTGTCTTGAATCTAGGAAAAACCTTTGAAGCAAGGTTTCCTTCGCCTATGAAAGGTGTCCTCTAGATTGATTATCCTCTAGCTTCATTAATTCTTACTAGCTATGGTCTTATGAAGCCCTTACCCTAAGATAACCTTATCCTAAGTTTTGTGAGCGTGATACTTACCTCTTGAAGGAAGAATAACTAATCTTCGAACTTTGAACATCGATATCTAGGAAAGGGTGAATTAAGTCTGGCTTAGAGGAACTAGATTACTCCTAGGCACCACTGGGTCCACAATCATAACCTCCGGTGTCGACAATTTTTATAGTTAACATTTTGACACTAGAAAGATGGCCCGAACCTCTGCTTCTCTTATCTTACTATAGACTAATTTTGTGAATTTGTTTCTTAATTCTAGGATAAGATGAAATCAAAGAGGCTAAGTAGCATAAACGAAGAAACAATTTACGAGGCCACTCTCCATGAAAACATACCCCCATCATTCAACTTAAACACTACCGAAATAGGTGGATCCTCTTATCTAGTGCAACCTTTAAACCTGAATTATGCAGATGAGAATGTCATTAGGATCAAGGCTCTAGAACAAGAACTTCTTGAAATGTGGACTATGTGATAAAATGCCCATGTACAAAAGTCTTTAAAAAACACTGGACTGAGTCGAAGGGAAGAAGTTTAGTCTCCAAGGAGAAACGCACCCACCCAACTATCCGGGGAACAGGAGAAAATAAATTTGACTACATCCAAGAAGAAAAGACTGAATCTTTCATAAGTAGATTCCCAAGGAAACCAACGCAGCTAGAGTAAAGGGAAATCTGGAAGCTCGAGTACTAGGGGATACGGTCCTAAAAGATCAAACTATGACAGTTTAGAAGCTTACTTCAAGGATATGGCAAAGAAGGCTACCAAAAATTTGCTTGAAAGTAAAGGATAGAGAACCTTGGACAAAAAGGCTAATGATAATAGAGGGTGGCCCTTCACTTATGAAGTCATGAACACAGTGATACCATCCCGTGTGAAGATTCCCACCATGAAGTATCCTGGAACTACTGACCCAGACGATCATCTCATGGCTTTTGATAGCCAAATGGATCTCTATAATGCTTTAGGAGCCGTTCGATGCCGATTATTCTCGGTGACACTTCAAGGAACAGCTGCTAAGTGGTATCATCAATATCAGGATAATACCATTTATTCATGGAAGCAGTTTTCTTACGAGTTCTCTGCATAATTCTGCATCTGCAAGGATCCAACTGTGGACTACACCGTCATCGCGAATATAAAGCAAAGACAGGGAGAATCTTTGGGTGATTATCTAAAAAGGCTTAAGATTGAAGGACTAAAAGGAAATACATGAACTACCGTGACAAGCTCATCGTCGTTCATTCAGGACTGATAGAGAAAACTTTGTCTTGGAAAGAGCTTTACATCCATGGATGTAAAGACTTGCAAGATTTTCATTTCCAAGCAGATAAGTTCATCCATATGGATGAATTATATTGTTCAAAGAAAAAGTTTGGCCTTCGTGGGGAAGGAGGGAAACACGTCTTTAATTGAAAACCCCATGGCAGGAAGTTCAGGTTTGATGGAAGTCAGAAGAAGCCAAAATGGGAAGATTCCAACAATAATTATGTGGCCTTAAGGAAACCTATCTCATTTATATATGTTGTGGAAAAGGAGAGAGTTAACTTCCCAGTTTCCTTCAAAGATAAAAACTGCCTAGAACCATATAGTGAAGGAAAGTATTACGAGTATCATAAGACAAATGGGCATAAAACTAATGAATGCAAAGGGAAAGAGGGCGTAATTCAGAAGCTTATCCGAAAAGGACATTTAAAGGAGTTCGTCCATGACAAACAGCAAATGACCCAACATTCTGATGGACATTAAAAGATCTTGGGTAACGTGGTAGAGGTCCTAGTTGAAGAGGGTCAACTAAATCTAGGTCCTCCGATAAATAGAATAAATGTGATCCATGGAGGGCCAAATCCTACCCGGAATGGTCAAGCTGCCCGGGACTGATATCTGAAAGAGGCCCGTGAAGGAATATTTTCCATTCAAAAAGAGCCTCACTTAGGAATGCCCGATTTAACATCAAAATGGACAACTTGGTGGTGTCGCCAAACGAGACGTAGAAGGGTGTCCATCATCCACATAATTACCCTCTCATGATAATAACACAGATTGGGCTTTCAATGATTTCTAAATTTCTTGTTGATACTGAGGGTGCGGTTAATGTGATCTTCAAGCATGCTTTCAACCGAATGGGTCTTTTTGAACAAGAGCTTGATCCTAGCAGTGAACTCATCTTGGTGTTCAACAATGAAGGGTCCACTCCGTTTAGGTAAATAAAGCTATTGGTCCAGGTTGGGTTGCCTCCGCTTTGCAGAACCTTTGAGTCTCTCTTTGTCTTCATCGACCAACCCTCTTACTACAATGCATTCTTTGGTCGTCTGGCTCTTGATGAACTGGATGCCTTTGTCTCATCGAAGTATCTCATGATGAAATTTATAACTAATCAAGGGTGGGGCACCATCATGGGAGAGCAATTCAACTCTCGCGACTTGTACTTTGCCACTCTCGATAAGTATAAAAGGGAGTATTTTGCTTACTTCGATTCTTCTAAAATTTTCTAGCCTTTGGATGATGGATTTCTACATCCGACATTTGAAGCTAAAGTAAGAATCAATAAGACTAATAAGCATATGAATGATAGGTACAATCCTTTGGGAAACAAATGGAAAAGGACTGAAGAGATAAACTCAGCCGAAGAAGGGGAAATCATAACATAGCTAGATTCCCGAGGAGATACGGAAAGAATTAAACCCATAGAAAATTCCGATGAAATATGCATAGAATCAGCCGATTCGACCAAGACCATTAATAGGAAAAAGGTTAGGATAATCCTTGAGAACGAATTTGATTCAGTTTCTACCACGTAATAAAGAAATATTCACCTAAACCATTCAGATATGGTAAGGAGCAACCCGTCTATCATGAGCCACACTCTAAACATCAATCCAGCTATAACTCTTATCCAACAAAAGAAAAGGCATAATAAAAGGGACAGATCAGAAGTTTTGTAAGGGGCAGTAAAGAAATTACCCAAAAATGGATTCATTCGAGAGGTATTCTATCCCAAATGGTTAGCCAACCCAGTATTGGTAAAAAAGTCCAGTGGAAAATGGAGAACTTGCTTTGATTACACAGACCTAAATAAAGCATGTCCAAAGGACTGATATCCCCTTCCCCGAATAGATTAGTTAGTTGATGCAACTAGCGGACACAAGTTGTTATCACTCACGGATGCCTACTCAGGATACAAACAATTCCTATGTTCAAACTAGATGAAGAGCATACAAGCTTCATTACTGATTGGGGTACATATTGCTATAAGATAATCCCCTTTTGATTGAAAAATGCAGGTGCTATGTATCAAAGACTGGTCAATAGAATGTTTCAGGATCAAATAGGGCGGAATATGGAAGTATATGTAGATGACATGCTAGTGAAATCTAACAAGGTAGAAAATCATTTAGAAGATCTAGAAGAAGTGTTCATTATCTTAAGGGAGTACCAAATGAAGTTGAATCCACAGAAATTTTCTTTTGGAGTTCAATCTAAGAAATTTCTAGGATATGTTGTCAATGAATATGGGATTGAAGCCAACCCTGACCAAATTGAAGACACAGGGATATGGATGAACACAAGACAAGTAAAGAGGTCATGAGTTTAAATGGGAAAGTAGCAGCCCTGAATCGGTTCGTTTCTAAAGATACTGATAAGTGTGTACCTTTCTTTGACATAATTAAGAAAAAGAAAATTTTGAATGAAGTGAGGAATACATAAAGGCTTTCTAGGAATTGAAAATTTAAATGGGAAAACCTCTAATTTTATCCAATCCAGAAAGTGGGGAGGACTTGTATCTTTACATGGCTATTTCAGAATATGCGATCAACTCGTTTCTCATCGGAGAAAGCAACGGAGTGCAATTCCCAATTTATTATGTTAGCAGAAGTTTAAAAGATGCAGAAAACCGATATCCTATAATATAAAGGTTAGCCTACTGTTTGATACTTACAACTTAGAAACTTAGAGGTTACTTTCAAGCACATCCGATTAAGGTTCTAACCAAATTTCCACTCAAGCTAGGTTTTAGTAAACCAGAAACATCAGGAAGATTGGTCAAGTGGGGAATTAAGCTTAGTCGATACGAAATTGAATTCCAACCACGGGCATCAGTTAAGGGACAAGCCTTAGGAGACTTTGTTAATGAGTGCACAAGTTTTGTTAAGGAACAACCATCAAGGGAAAATGATCTTTAAGTCCGAATGGCAGTTATTTGTAGACGAAGCATTGAATGGGCAAGGAGCAGGTGTAGGATATGTAAAAATCACTCCTAATGGGAACCGTCTACACTATGCAATGAAACTTGGGTTTGCCGCAACGAATAATGTGACTGAGTATGAATCAATGGTAGCAGGATTGAACCTAGCTGTGCAATTGAAGAAACCTCGAATTGAGTTCTTTAGTGATTCGCAGCTAATGGCAAATTAGATAAAACAAACTTATCAATCCAAGGTTGCCCGGTTGGCACTATACTTGAAGAGAGTATTGAAAATGCTTACCCAATTTGAGGATTTTCTATGCATCAAATTCCAAGAGGGGAAATCCCAAGGCGGTTCTTTAGCAAAGTTGGCTAACTCTAGGGGAGCCTCCATAACTCGCTTATCTCTATAGGATATTAAAAGAAACCTAACATCGACCAAGAGACATCCGGACCTGGAAAAGGATTGCTAGTTTTAACAAGACCCCAAGTTGGCAAAAGAAATCGAAAAGGAAAAAGATGCGGATATTGAAGAACCCATGCAGTCCGAAATGGACTATCATTATGAGAATACTTGGATGACTTCCATCATAGAGTACCTCTTAAATAGAACGTTACCTACTAATAAGCAAGATGACAGGAGGATTAAGTATCAGTTCCTAACCTTTGTCATTATGAATAAGGTACTTTATAAGAAAGGGCATTCGCTTCTCTACTTGAGATGTGTAAGCCTTGAAGATGGGCTCAAGTTGTTAAAGTAAACACATGAGGGTTTCTGTGGAGATCATTCTAATGGAATCAAGCTAGTAAAAAGGTTTATGCGACAAAGCTTCTATTGGCCACAAACGGTTAATCAAGCAATGGAGTATGTCAAGAAATGCAAAAAATGCCAAAGATATTCTAGGGTACCTCGATTACCTCCAAGCGATTTGACCACAATCTCAAGTCCATGGCCTTTTGATGTTTGGGGAATAGATTTAATTGGACCCCTAACTATATCTAAGGGAGGAGTTAAATATGTGGTGGTAGCAATGGACTACTTTACCGAATGGGTACAAGAGGAACCACTCCCGAACATCACATCTAAAAAGGTGTTAAGATTTGTGATAAAGAATATCGTCACTTGAATCGGAATCCCCTATAATATCATATCATAAAATGGAACACAGTTTGAAAGAGAAGATTTCACACAATTTCGCAACCAAAATGGAATCATAAAGAGTTTCTCTTCTGTAGCACATCCAAGGGAAAATGGTGTCATCGATGCTGCAAATAAAACCATAAAGACAATCTTAAAGAAACGTCTAAATCATGCTAAGGGAAATTGGGCAGATGAGTTACCATTGGTACTTTAGGCATATAAACCTCCGCTAAGACAACAATGGGACACACACCATACTCTAACATACGGATGTGAGTCTTTGATTTCAATCGAAGTTGCGATTCCTTCACACTGAAGAGTAGCTTATGCATTTGAACCAAATCAAGTGTTAAAAAAGAATACTTATACCTAATACAGGGATTAAGGGATGAAGCTACAATTAGAACAACCGAGTATCAAAGAAGAATCACTAAATATTACAACTCGAGAGTAAGGACGAGAACATTCCAAAAGGGAGATTTAGTCTTAGAAGAGTGATGAAAAATACTAAGAATCCGACAGATGGACGCCTTGGTCCAAACTAGGAAGGACCCTTAATCATTCATCAGGAACTCATGGATGGAACATATCGACTCTGCAAACCAAATGGTGATCTAGTACCTAGAACATGGAACGCAGAACACCTGAGGCCATACTTTTTAACGATAAATGGATAAAAGAAGGTCTTAAAAATGTTCACATGATTAGGAGTACAAAAAACTCCTCAAAATCTGGAACTACCCGAAATGGTTGGAACTTTTACATTTGTAAAAAATCCTTGTCACTGCCAAGATGGCCAGGGCAAGGCACCTCCCGGAGGGAGGTGGAGCGTAAGCCTTTAACCGCGTCCAAAGTAGAAAGGGCCAGGTTACAGCATCAAAAGAGTAAGCCTCTGTCCGTGCCTACGATGGTCGGGTCAGAGTATTAAATTAAGCATGCCTTGCCTCTGCTTTAGAGATGAGCATGCCCTACCTTTGCTTTTAGTAAGCACATCCTGCCTCTGCTCTAGAGATAAGCACGTCCTACCTCTGCTTACGTCTTCGTCCCGAAGAAAGGAACGAAAGCTCTAGAGGAGCACCTTAAACATGCCTATACTCTAAAAATGAGCATGCCTTACCTCTGCTTCGACAAAGTACTTCATGTCTCTGCTCTAAGAATAAGCACACTTTACCTCTGCTTATGTCTTGTCCCGTAGAAGGGATCGAGAAAGCTCAAAGGGAACACTCTAAGCACGTACAACCTCTTCTTACATCTTATCTCGAAGAAGGGAATGAAAGCTCAAAGGGTGCACTCTAAGCACACACCCGCCTCTGCTTACACCTTATCCTACAGGAGGGAACGAAAGATCAAAGGGAGCACTTAAAGCATGTACAACCTCTGCGTTTAAGAATAAGCCTGAAATGGGCACCAAAACTACAAATACCTAAATCTTGGTTTTGGGTTTGGGACTTCGATTATTGCCAGATATGGATTTATGGTCTTCTATCATTAATGCCGAATCTAAGTTTGGGGTCTTCTATCTATTATTTCCAGATATGGATTTCTAGCCTTTTAATATACACCCAAATCTTGGTTTTAGTTCAGGACTTCTATTATTGCCAGAAGTAGATTTCTTGTTTTTTATTACAAATACCCGAATCTGGGTTTTGGTTTGGGACTTCTATTACTGCTAGATATGGATTTCTAGTCTTCTATTATTGATACTGAATCTGGGTATCGGGATTTATATTATTTCTTAAGAGGATTTCTGGTCTTCTCTCATCATGCCAGAATTTGGGATTCAGAGCTTCTATTTTTGAAACCTTATAATTAAAGTTATGGTTTCTCACAACTCATATATGGTGGTTTTCTAAGCTTATGATATGTAAAGTTTTCACTCATTTTTTCAGCAAAATATAGAGTACAAACGGTCATGCTATCTTAATGCAGGTCTTATCTATCATTTGGTTTCCGTCCAGATGATGCCAAATGTAATATAAGCAAATCATTGTATACATCCTACTCTAAGCAAAGTACTAATGCAAGAAGTATCAGTTGTCTTTTTTTATGTAGGAAAACACAGGAGAAATTCGGAATGAAGATATTTGAAACCTAGAAAAAGCCACATGTAGTGCAATGAATGTGCATGCCACGGGGTTATTCGCAAAAACACATTACAAAATGGTTCACCATAAGATAAACAGCTATGCTAGAAGAAGCAGAAGTTTAAACCATTGACTTGAAAAGTCAGGAATACCCCTTCACTAGGAGGCAAATGTTACTACATGATTTCGATACCTAGTGAAGGGGTATGGTATTGGGATCGATATCAAATCAAAAGCCAAGAATGTTCTCAGCTGATATTAAAGTATAGGGATGAAGAAAAGGAGCTGAAATCCAAAGCAAAGGGCCTAGGAGGAGCTCAGTTGATACTAGAAATAACAAGACTA
Organism: Allium sativum; assembly: GCA_030737875.1. NCBI lineage: Eukaryota > Viridiplantae > Streptophyta > Magnoliopsida > Asparagales > Amaryllidaceae > Allium > Allium sativum. The sequence continues at coordinate 132,664,741 of CM060916.1, read as the reverse complement.
CGGAGATGAAACCAGCACTAGAACAATGATGCTGTCAGCACCAACATGGGTATCAAACTGCTTGGTGTTGATACCAAGATAAGAAGAAAAAGAAGCGCATAATTAACACTAACATATTGGGCAGTTAGCTTGGTGCCGAAACTTAAGGATAAAAGCGTTTGACCAGGTTTTGGTACCCAAGAAAATAGAGCAAAGAACTAAAACCGATATGAAGTGAGCAAGGGTAAAGCATGAAGGCGATACAGGGAACTAGTTCACTGAATAGGGAAGTGAAACCAAATACCGAAGCCGGGTATCGATGGATGCGATATCACACATAAAGATCAGGAAGCACGATACCAAAACCAAATACAGGCACGGAGCCAACGACAAATATGAGAGCAAACAAAGTGCTATTGATACCTAATGGCTTGGTATTGATACCATTGCCAATGGTGGCTTCAATATTGTAAACGAAGGAGCATAAAGACAGTACTCTGAAATCCCTGAAGCGGGTCGACACCAAGTAACCACTACCGAAGCCAGGGATACCAAAACCGAAAGACACTGAAAGCAAGCCTGCATTGCTACTAAAGACCAGATGGGCCAATACGAAAGGACTGATGTGGAAGAGAAGCTTCCCACCTTATCACTACCAAAGAGGGACGAATTCTTCTATAAATAAGACACCAGGGGTCACATTTTGGTGGACTTTTCTCATTCCAAAATCTTGTACTCATTTCTAAGAGACAAAACCCTAATTTTGAAATCGAATTAGGGAAACTCAATAGTTACACCTACTTGTTCGACACTATATTTTGATTCTGCCCTTCGAAAAGACCGAATCCATTCGATTTCTAAAAAGGATTACTAATCCTTAACTTTTCGAGGAATCCTTCATCAGCGGTTGAAATTTTTTATCCCTTTTCTAGGTAAATAGAATTTATTTTTCCATTATTTCCCTTATGAGTCTACTGCATATATACATACACACATTAATTATAATACACTCATGATAAATGAAAAAGGGGAAATCGAGATCATACTTATTCTCGATTCGATTATCATATTGTGTCCAAATTGATTTAACGAGGAGTTATTAACTAACCTCATATATGAAAAAATCAAGCGCAAACACATTGGAAGGAGTATCATCAAACAAAATCGTTGATTCATCTCTTATGATTCATACTTGTGCTCTAATCTTATTAAATATGTCTAACATATCACGATGTTCATATGATTTATTGTAGCCTTATGACACGATAACTGACACAACCAAAGCCTTTCGTAGGCTGGATCGATGTGGACGTATCACCTTTTGTCACTAAGAACTATGATATATCATCAAATGTAACCATTGTGGTATCTTAGCCTATTTCCTCTTAACACAATGTATATTATTCTTTCTTGAATCTAGGGAACACCTTTGAAACAAGGTTTCCTTCGCCTATGAAAGGTGTCCTCTAGATTGATCATTCTCTGGTTTCATTAATTATTACTAGCTATGATCTTATGAAGCCCTTACCGCAATATAACATTTTCCTAAGTTTCGTAAGCGTAATACTTAACTCTTGAAGGAAGAGTAACTAATCTTCGAACTTGGGACATCAATATCTAGGAAACGGTGAATAAAGTCGGGCTTGGAGGAACTAGATTACTCCTAGGCTCCCTTGGGTCCACAATCATAACCATATATTACCGTGTTGACGATTTTTATCGCTAACACCCATGAATTCTTAGGATCTTCCAGAAAGACTACATCGTTGAATGTGTCTGAATCCCTGTTGTCTACTACTCCTCGACCCCTTCATCCATAGAAATTCCTTCCTCGAAGGATTCTACTTCCCCATGTATGTCAACTTTGAATTCTGGATCATTGTCGTCAGAGTTAGGATTGGATGGAAGAATATCGGGGTTGGTTGTTATCTCTGGAGCTTTTCCTTTTTCAGATTCAGAGTATCTTAAAGGATATCGCCAAGACATGCTTGTTGTAATACCCAAGAAATGTTGGGGAATAGAGTAAAGTAGCATGATCCCCTTGTATGTGTGTGTGCTAGTGTGTGCAGTGCAGGTGTGATGAATTGCATAAAGGAAGGAAATATCAAATGCATATAATTATTTGTTATGGGTCACAGTTGTTGAGACAAGATTTTGATCGATGCCAACATATAAGGGTGCAATGAAGATCATTTCATAGAGCTAAGGTTTTTTACTTTGAGTCGTGTTAGAAATATGTTAAAATCTATCCTCAAAGTATAACACGAATGCACAAAACTTCGTTGCTGAAATCTGTATATTTGAGGAATTGAAAAGTCATAGAAAAAGCCCAAACGGTCCAGGCTCCGACCGGGAAAGAGTGCAGAGTGATATAGACTATGGACAGAGGTCCTCCGATCCATAGCCAGAAAACGGTCGACCGCCCAAAAAAGGACCGGTCGACCGGTTTTACTGTGTTTGCACATAACGGCTATTTTTTTTATTCTTTAAATTTCCAGAAACTTAACCAGTCGACCGGTGATTTTCAACCAGTCGACCGGTTCTGAACAGCAAACTTTTTTTATGAAGGGTTGCTTCCATTCAACAAGAGTTTTCTCTTCAATTTTCAATGGAAACGGATGCAATCTTTTGTAGAAACTCTTCATGAAGGAATGCTACTATTCTACACTATAAATAGATTTGAAATCATACTTTCAAATCACCGATTCTTGCTCTAAATTCTGATCTTACTTTCTAAATATTCTTGCATTCTAAAAGCTCTCAAATATTTCAATTGCTTATTGAATCATTGAAATTATTTCATATCTTTTGATTCAACAAGAATTCTACTTCCTTATATCTACGCATTCAAAGTATATACTCGAGGATAAGATTATAGGAAGGGTGTACTACAAGTGACTAGTCTGTGTATTGAAGACACAATATATAGTCAATCATCAACTACTTTGTATTGAAATTCCGGTAAGCCTGTAGCCGTTCAAATCAGGTGGGTAAGCTTGTGGCCCGTGAAATCAAGTGGGTAAGCTTGTGGCCCGTGAAATCAAGTAGGTAAGCTTGTGGCCCGTGAAATCAAGTGGGTAAGCTTGTAGCCGATGAAATCAAGTGGTGTGTTGTGAACCTGTTCCGCCGGGTGAAGCGAGGTTGTTGATTAGTGAAAATCCAGAGAGAGGTCTGGGACTGGACGTAGGACGGTGCTCCGAACCAGTATAAAAAGCCCTGGTGTGATTTTTTCCTTTTTACTGCATTTACTATATTTGCTTATCTGCGATTAGCTATTACTTTATACTTGAATATTGTTTGTCATATTACATGATCCGTGTGTACTACTAGCACGTACACAATTTTTCAATTGGTATCGGAGCCTGGTGTTTTAGAGATCGTAACAACATCCTAGAACAAATGGCAATAAAGAAGTCTAGTCAAGGGATTAGAAAGTGGAAGAGCAACAAAGCAGAATCAAGAGAGCAATGAAGCAAATGTCTCATGGCTAAAGTCAGATCACAATCGGTACACCACAGCATAGAGAAGGTTATCCTGTATCTCCTAAAGCTGCTATAATTATTTGTATTCTCTACTACTCTCGATTACTGTGCTTATTATGGTATTTATTCTTTTTAATCAATGACAAAGGGGGAGAAATATTTTCTCTTATGATTATTCATATCATTCACGTTACATATACTATCATTTAAAATTATGTGCTTAACATGGTAATAGTATATGTGTGCTAACTTTTGTTAATACAGGAATCAAAAGGTAAGATTATTTATATTATGAACTAACAAACGTTGCAGAAACTCAGGGGGAGCTTTATATTTAGAGGGAGAAAATCCAAGGTGTTGTCATCAATTAAAAAGGGGGAGAATGTTGAGACAAGATTTTGATCGATGCTAACATACAAGGGTGCAATGAAGATCATTTCATAGAGCTAAGGTTTTTTACTTTGAGTCGTGTTAGAAATATGTTAAAATCTATCCTCAAAGTATAACACGAATGCACAAAACTTCGTTGCTGAAATCTGTATATTTGAGGAATTGAAAAGTCACAGAAAAAGCCCAAACGGTCCAGGCTCGGACCGGGAAAGAGTGCAGAGTGATATAGACTATGGACAGAGGTCCTCCGGTCCATAGCCAGAAAACGGTCGACCGCCCAAAAAAGGACTGGTCGACCGGTTTTACTGTGTTTGCACATAACGACTATTTTTTTTATTCTTTAAATTTCCAGAAACTTAACCAGTCGACCGGTGATTTTCAACCAGTCGACCGGTTCTGAACAGCAAAATTTTTTTATGAAGGGTTGCTTCCATTCATCAAGAGTTTTCTCTTCAATTTTCAATGGAAACGGATGCAATCTTTTGTAGAAACTCTTCATGAAGGAATGCAACAGTTCTACACTATAAATAGATTTGAAATCATACTTTCAAATCACCGATTCTTGCTCTAAATTCTGATCTTACTTTCTAAATATTCTTGCATTCTAAAAGCTCTCAAATATTTCAATTGCTTATTGAATCATTGAAATATTCATATCTTTTGATTCAACAAGCATTCTACTTCCTTACATCTACGCATTCAAAGTATATAGTCGAGGATAAGATTATAGGAAGGGTGTACTACAAGTGACTAGTCTATGTATTGAAGACACAATATATAGTCAATCATCAACTACTTTGTATTGAAATTCCGGTAAGCCTGTAGCCGTTCAAATCAGGTGGGTAAGCTTGTGGCCCGTGAAATCAAGTGGGTAAGCTTGTGGCCCGTGAAATCAAGTGGGTAAGCTTATAGCTCGTGAAATCAAGTGGTGTGTGGTGAACCTGTTCCTCCGGGTGAAGCGAGGTTGTTGATTAGTGAAAATCCAGAGAGAGGTCTGGGACTGGACGTAGGATGGTGCTCCGAACCAGTATAAAAAGCCCGGGTGTGATTTTTCCTTTTTACTGCATTTACTATATTTGCTTATCTGCGATTAGCTATTGCTTTATACTTGAATATTGTTTGTCATATTACACGATCCTTGTGTGTATTATACTCGGCAAGTACACGCATACATCTTTAGCAGTGTCGCGAAGAGTTACTTCTTTATGTCTAGAATATCTGAAGTGATATGTTGTGCTACTTAAGTCCAAGTTCTGAAAGGCTCTATCTAACTGTCCATGAGTGTACGTTCTATGTTGATTTGCTTATCTAGTGTCTTAATTTAGAGTAACAATGCTTATATGATTGTCAACTTGATTAGATATGTCATAGTGGTTGTTTGGCAAGTCTAAGTGCAAGGTTGAAATAATTTGGGTCGAAGCATCGCAGATCGAACGAATGCAGACCAAAGTAGTTCAGTCGAAAAAGTTCAGTTTGTTCAGAACGAAGGGTTTTCAAATCGAAATAACTCAATTCAAATACGACTATGGTTCAAAAGCCTCTTAATGAATATCCCCGGATCGAACCACTCAGGACTGAGAGTTTTCGATCTAAGCCTATCTGCTTCTTTCAAGTTCTTCCATCTCTCCACCGATCCTATGTCCCAACCGGATCAAAGTACCCTTTCATTCTAAGTGGTTCTGAACCAGTCCAATTCTCCCTTTATGCTTCTTCTTCCCCATTGCGATTCCATCCATCTCTAGTCCCTGAGTTCGAGTGTCGAATCACCAGAGGTAAACGCCGTGGACCTCATTGATGAGCTGGAAACACCGCAGACACCATCAATGGCAGCGGTCGTCCCCAAAGATCGAAGCATCGACACCATAATAAATTGGGAATAATTAATGTGACGAAAACGAACCTATCTTGAATGATTAAATGCTGGATTCAAAGGTGAATTGGTGGATTGAGGTTTTGAAGCTTTAATGGTTTGAAAACTAATGGCAGTGAAAAGTAGAAAGGTAAAAAGAGAAATAAAGAAATGGACCGACTTATATAATAAGTTAGAGCGACTTTTCAGTTACCCATGAAGTGATGGGTTGACTGTTCCTGCCCATCGTACAGTTGAGACAGATCTAAGCCCTTGGGATTGAACAGTTTTGAACCGAAGTGAGGTTACATAGACAATTTTAGTTAATTGCCTCTAGTTCAAATGAATTCGAACCAAAGCAATAATTTTTTTGATTCAAGGTCTGGTAAAGAAAGAAGGGGATATTTTCATTAACTGTTTCGGACTTTAGGTAACGCGATGAATTCATAAGATATAATGGGTCCATCTCAACTTCATTATTTACGAAAAAGAGTTGTTTGGAATGACTAGCATGCCTATGTCTGCATACAAAAGCAAATGACTCAGCATTTTTTAAAATAGGTAAATATTAATTTTCTATTCAACAAAGGTTTGAGATATTTACCTACCACCACTCCGAACAAAGATTCTGACATGTTGGTAGCAACAAAGACAATTCTGGATGTGATCTTCTACTTAAACATGGCACAAGAGATCAAGAGTCATGAATTCACAGAAAGACATGATTGTTAACTGTTTCTTATTCAAGAATGGATAGCTTGACGTGTTCAAAGCTCATTTCATCTGCGATGAGATGTATTTTGGGGGGAGGGGGATGTTAGCCTGCCTTGTAGCAAGGCCGTCCAAGGGTCAAATAATCATGATCACAGGCTTTAAACATCAAGAATCATGTATCCCAAAGAACTTGACTTTGGGTCGGATCGAGGGCAGGGTGGCCCACAACATGATGCGCTCATCGGATCGAACAGAAATCAAGGGCCGAATCAAATGGTTTCAGATCGAACGGAAACCGGTTCGAACATTCAATCCGAACCATGCTCGATCCATACAGAGCAGTTGTTCTTTCTCACCCCACGATTAGCTAAAAGCACGGAGATGCTTCCATGTGTTCACGATTCGACCTAGCTTGCCACATACCAACCCATGTACTTTATGTAACCGTTGTCACTTCCTCTGATAAATGCAGTTCAGAGGCCACATGGCCACGACCTGGCTCCAATACCATTTGGCAACTTCTCCACTAGTTTGAGTGCCACGTAATCATAAATGTTCCCGACTATTTTTAGAAGCCTACACCTATAAATACACAATCCAGAGGTCATATAAAGAACCTTTTTTGGCTTCAAGGTAGTGGCAACTCAGCAGAGTTCAACTCAATACATATAAAGAACTTTTAACACTAGAGAGTTTGAGACACCTTATACAAGCTACCATTCCCATTTGATCCGAGCCCAGTTCCTTCCTATTTGAGCGATTTTCAATATTTTCGAGAGGATTTTGGTTGTATATCAAGTGTTTGAGGATTTCAAGCATTGTAATTGTAATTTCTTGCTGAATAGAGAAATTACAAAGTGGATGTAGGCTCGTTAACACCGAACCACTATAAATCTTGTGTGTTTGCTATTTTCCTCATTTTAATTTTAGTTTTCTTCGTTTATTTCTCTTCAAAATCTTTACTGTAGGTGTTTGTGCCATTTTTTGGTCAAACAATTACAGTCCTAGACTGGTGGTAATGCATAGCCGCCACTACCGCCCACCTCAAAAATACTCCCATAATCAAAGGCTCACCCAATCAATTATAGAGTAAGAGATATGGTATCTAAGAAGCATGTCCGTTGAGAGAAGCTAACTCAATTGCCTGGGTATGACTCCTATTTTAGTCATTTTAATTATGACCTGAAGGTCAAGGCTATCCATCATCATTCCCTTACTTCATTCTTGTAGCATTCGCCAAACCATCCTACTTTTCCTGGATTCTCCACCACGCACACAGTTGTTAAAGTGGTTCCCAGTATTGGCATAGAATACAATAATATTCAGCCCTGATCTCTTTAACAACCAAACGTTTACATTTTTCACACTATGGTCATTTTCATTTAAAATTCAAATTTCAATATCATAAATAAATATAACTTCAAGTATTGTTAATCGGCCTTTTAGCAAGGCCATCAAGGATCGTGGGCATTCCAGAAAATCAAGCCAGATTACCATAAAGAAACCATCAAGCCGATTCTATCAGCATCCGGCTCGATTGGGGTCTAGTTCGACTCAGAATATCATACGATCAAAAATAGAATCATTTAGAAGCCCCGACTCGAAAACCTTTGGGAGGACTAAGCCACATGTTAACCTGAACCACCATCGTGTGAGCCAATTACCGAGCATCCATGATGACCTACTTCGAAATATCTTCGGGTCGACTAGGACCTAGGCCGACCCAAACTAGAAGCTATACATGCAATGCGAAGATAGTCAAATGATGAAGACTCGGCTCGAACCACTCCCGGTTCGACTATATTGAATCGGGCCCACTCCAGCATATTAATATCTTCACTTTGACCCTCACTTGCTCTTATTTATCCACTTCTTCTACTCCTGGAATTCCGGATCAACTGCCACCTCTCCATATCTAGCCAGGCCGGGCCTTTTTACACAAGAAGAAAGCTTCTCCAGCCATTCTTATAGTCACGAGATGGATGCCACGTGTCCTAGTCGACGTGAGAACTGCAACACCTATAAATAACCCTCCAAAGATTCAGAAAAAGGGAATTTTGGCCTATATATTATCATTTTATTATTGCTATAGCATTATACTCAAATTTATCCGTTAAAATCATCATTTTTACTCAAAGTTTATGTAGCATCAAGAGATTATAAAGTAGACATAAGCTTATTAACGTCGAACCACTATAAATTTGTGTGTGATTGCATTTACTCTCATTTTCAATTATAATTATTCCTTTATTTCTCTACATTATCTCTTTTTTGGTGTTGCGCCACTTTATGGTGTCAACAATTTTAAAGTTTTCACTGAGAAAACTCAATTCTTGGTGTTTAAAGGGTTTTGGTAACCTTTTAGATCACCAAGTCCGAGACAAAATCCTAGTTTTCATCATCAACAACAATGGTTTCCAAGTCTTCCACACGTGCTACTGGAAAACGACATTAACAAACCAATCCTACCTCGCCATCAGCTACGGCAGCTACTCCAGTTATCGGTCGACCTAGGCCGGGTAGACCATTCACGGCTAAACATTGACCGGATCTGAGGCTCAACAAACTACTAACCCTCCTGTACTTCCTTCTCCCAATTATCAAGCTCCCTCCTCGGCATTCTCTACTCACGACGACTTCACAATTGCTGAACGAACTCTAGGAGATTACGATGGCATTGAATGCTCAGGCATGGGTGAATGCAATGATGAGGCAGGACATGAACCGAATAACGAGACAGTGGAAGAGTTTAGGAGCCAGCATGAACTTCTTCATATGGAGATTAGAATGCAGAAGGCTCATCATCGTCCGGGAGGATACGGGACTAGCAATGACAACGTGACCCACTTGAAAGGCCATAAAAAGTAAGGGACTTACGCTTTGGATGGCTGCCAACCCGGCTCGACATTGTCGAGATGGGGAATAACGTGTCAGGACACATGGATCCCACTATTCGGCCTATCCTAAATCCTCCTCCTCTAGCTAACCATGATACTTCTAGGGCTACTCGTGCTTCTATGCTTCCTCCCGTGTTTCTTATGATTGACCGAGACAACCTGAGCCAAAGAAGTTTGGCCTGGGACGTTGCCTAGAACGGGGGCAGGAGGTCCCAACAAGACGAAAGCCTAAATCAATATATCTTCAGTACTCACGATTTGACTGCCATGGTGCGGAAAGTCATGAATGATAGTAAGGGCTACAAGAATAATGACTAGGGAATCGATCGTAGCCACACTCTTTTTACACACGACATTCTATAGGCGAAGTTTAAGAGAAGATTTAATATGCCACATATAAGCCAATACTCTGGCATGACAAATCCCCAGCAGCATCTAATGGCATATGGAGAAGTCAGCATCCCCGGATGTGGTTAAGTGCAAATCTTTCCCATTATACCTTGACGGGCAGCACTGATGTGGTTCACGTGACTTCCTTTGAGATCAATCCCCAACTTCAAAGACTTGGGCGGGAAATTCTTAAACCAGTTCGGTTTACATGCCACAAAATCTAAGCATGCCATGGCTCTTTCTATAATAAAGCAAACCCCCGGAGGATATCTTAGGAACTACCTTGACTGATTCATTACAGCCATAAAAAAGTGAGTAATCCCAATCTGAAATAGTTTTGATGGAAATTGTCAAAGGAATAAACAAGAATACGGTGTTTGGGAAGTATTTATTTGGAAAGCCTCGTATGACTATTGAGTTGTTTTATGAAAATGCCAATATTCGCTTATGGCAAGAAGACACATAAGCGAATCTAAAAGTAAAGCTGAACATTGTGCCAAACAAGAACATTTAAAGCAACATGGAGGTATAGCAATCCGTATAAAATTTTGGAAAATTTGAAGTTATTGTTGGTAATCGTAGCAAACAAAACAACAGTCAAAGGAAAAATGACAATGGAGGCCGTAACCAGAAAGGAAATCCCAGAAAACGGCCCATGTTTCAAGGATTTGGCAGCTATGCATCATTGCATGACACATTGGAAAATATCTATCTTGATACTTGCAATACGATGCAGTACAAGAATCTGTCTCCGTGGGAATCCATGGAAAAAGTGCGTGATACCGAGAAGTTCTATTTATTTCATGAGATTTACAGTCATGCGACCAAGAATGTTGTCATCATAGAGACATTATTTAGAAATTGATTTGAGAGGGAAAGGTCGAGGATGCCCCACGAGACAGGGGTAGGGGACTTCGGCAGCCAAACAAGGTCAGATGGCTCCTAGAGCCACCGCCCAGCAAAAGAATAAAGGAATTATTGTCAATACCATTGTCATATGACCACATCTGGTAGGTCATAGTGCCCGGACTATGGAGCTATATGTTAATGCCGCAAAGCACCTGAATGTAGAGGAGTGCAGTAAACCCAAAGCAGTAGAAACTGTGAAGTAGAGGAATATGATAGCAGATGATATTGTCTCCCGAGATATACAATCAGAGGGGGTGGAGACCCTAAGCATCGATCCTTTGGTGATTATGGCCAATATCGGTCCGGCTATAGTACGAAAGGTCCTTGTTGACAGTAGAAGTTCCATGAATATTCTATTCAAGTGAGCCAATGACCAGGAGGTTAGAGGCTAGAGATTTAAAGTCGTGCAAAGGCAGGATACGCATCTTTAATGGCTCGACAAATGAAGTTGTAGGTCTGATTAAATTTTTGGTGGAATTGGGTGAGAGGGACCGTTGGAGACTGTGGGTCCTCCCATTTCTTGTGATGGATATAAACTCTCCATATAACGCCTTCTTGGGTTGACCGGGCCAAGCTGAATTCAGGGTTTGCATAGCTCCCTGGTGCCTACTCCTTAAGTTTCCACCTAAAGCTAGAGTTGGTGTAGTGCGGGGAAATCAATTAGTAGGTCGAGCGTGTTACTTAGCAGAATGTAAGAAATTCCACGATATGGAAAGTAAGGAGTACAAAGACAACCCTCCTCCTGTAAAGGAGCTGGCAGCATAGCAGCTAAAGAAAATATCCTAGCTAGGACCGTCCAGTAACCATCTCGAGCATACTAATCCAAGGGAGGACTAAGAGCCAGAATGTAGAAAGGATACTCCAAATAAAACTAAGGTGAAGATTATGATAGATAAGTGTTGACGCTCAAAATAGTCGCCAACGCCAGAGAGTTCCAAAAATTTGAAACTAAAAGTCCAGAGTGGAAAAGTATGCAAGATCCAGTAATAATGTGTGGGAAGGTAAATTACACAGTAATTTATAGTGGTTCGGTTCAGATTGAACCTACATCCACTTTGAAGGCAATGCTGATTATATTCACGTTCAAGAGAGTATAGTGATTGACATCATTACAAGTTAATACAATGATAACGAAGTTCTATTGATCCTTATTGTCGAGATTCTCTGCTATTTGGGAGCGTCGTGTGACGACGCCCATAACTCCTGCACTTAACAAGGGAAATAATGCGCTGAAATATATGCCAGGCAGGTACGGATGATCATCTGGGTAGAATAACACAAGCAGTACTTGTCGTATAACTCACAACGCAAGGATAAAATATAATAGAATATATATAACATAGAGTAATTGTGAAGCATAATTGCGCAAAATTTTAAACTTTCATATCATTAAAAGGATATCCATAATACCACTGGAATACATCATCAAATTATGTACAAAAAATCTCACTACAATCACTTAGAGAATACATTGAATCACACAAAGAATACATCATCAAGATCTACTACCTGTCACCTGCTACTTAGTCTGCCCGTTCATCACATGAATGAACAACCCAAGGTAATAAGAGGGAGACATAAAACCTTGAGTCAGACAATAGTCTTAATGAGCGATAAAACATCTATCAAACATCATCAATTAAGTATATGAGAGTAGGCAGATTAATCAACTAATCTACCAAAATCAATATAGGAGAACACAAAACCGTCTTCCCCACATCGAACAGTGATAGCCTTTACAGCAATCAAGTAGAAACAAACAATACATTCATAGTGGTCGGTTATCAAGCGTAGACCATTTTGATCAATATCAGCATCACCCAAGCACAAGCCTCGAAGGCCTAAACCAACTTCAGACAACCACCCAAGAGATATCTCCTTCGACGTCAAATAATCTACACAAGACAATAAAATCAAATCAATCATCATCTATGACTCTGGCTATCCCCGCCAATCCCGCTTTGAAACTATCGTTAATCGTATGATGGCCACGACATGCCATTTGTCAAGGGCTAATCGTAACCCTAGTTCTAGCTAGACTACTGCACGTTCAACGTACATTTGCCTCCTAGAGACAACTAGGCCCATCATGACTGCCTGGGGTACTCGACTAGTCCCACTAGTCTTATAGGCGTCCCTATTATATCACTGGTTTGAGCCCACTAGAACTTACGATAACGATAATCTCTCAGCCTTCATAACTCTAGTTGTTATCGATGGTGATTATCCATAAGCTCGGATCCCGCCTTGAGCAGCCATTATCCACGAGCCCAAATCCCACTTGTGTCGTCTTCAAATCCATTGCATCTCTCCGATCAACGAGTACTTCGCAATACTTCGAACATTCCTGCTTGAATTCGCATCGAAGTTATAACTAACATCGATCCAAAAATACACTTTGTTTGGTCGATTCTGCATTTCATAGCATTTCCAGCCTTTTCGCTATGAAAAATGAAGCACAAAGTCAAAACTGCCTTTTACAGCATTTCTGAAATGCTATTGTGTCTCCTGGTTCAATTCTGGACCTACCCTGGCACTTGGCACGGTCACTTGGTACTCTGGCATTTGGTACTGTGATCCCTCAATGCGCACATTGGCAAATCACCTATTTTACTATGTTGCGCATGTTTGGCACTTGGTACTCTGACATTTTGGTACTCTGGCATTTGGCCGGATCCATATAATAGCGTTTAGAAACGCTATAATATGTTTTGGCTGATCCATCCCTTGGTACTGCCCGATCCTTGATTTCCCCAGCGCGCGCCTTGGTAAATCAGCTATTTCACTGTGTGCAGCACGTTCTGGAACTTGGTACACTGTTCATAGTATTTGGCACTTGGTACTTGCCAAATCCCCAAATCTGGTACTTGCACGTTCATAAATCATGCTGTGTGCATGTCCAAACCACCTATTTTTGCGTGTTGAGCATGTGGCAAATCACTGCACTATTTAGTCTGATCCATAGGAAATAGTACCATTTCCAGACGCTATAAATACTGATTTTTGCCAATCCATAGAGTTGTGAAAATCCCTTGATGCACGCTCATGCCAATCCCACTTTTTCACGTGCGCAGGCCTGTGTTGGGACTGCTAGATCCATGCGCAGCAGTTTTGCCCGATCCATGCCTATCATAGCGTTTTTAAACGCTGTAAAATCCAGAAGTTGAATTTTGGTAGATCTATCCACTAAATTTTGCCCGATCCATTGACCACTTTTCCACCCGATCCATGGCCAATATTTAGCCCGATCCATACACTGAAATTGCCAAACTTTGACTAATCTTTACGCTTGCGCACAACTCGATTTCATACTCGAAAACTAATCACATTCCAACTTTTTCAACAACGATTCAATCAATATAACAACAAAATATCACACAATCATCAACGAACATTAAAACGATGATTTAATCAATATAACAACAACAAATCACATAATCATGAACGAACATTAAAACAATGATTTAACAATTAATCAAATTATTAAATGGATCTAAACATATAATTAACATATAATTTTATCGTTTATAAGTTTCTAGATTAGATCCTATGGTGATTTGAAATTGAAATCACACTTACATCTGTTAGATCTATATGAAAACGACTTGAAATGATGAACATAAGATCATATAACCCATATACTTGATTGAATCCGTGTGAGAGATGCTTACCACTCACCAATTCTTCGAATTAACTTGAAATCACTAAATTCTCAATCCAGACAGCGAAGAACTATTTCTAGATCTCTTTATTTGATGCGATCTCCCTTGTCTCGATGTAGATCTAGCTTCGCTTGATGTAGATCATCAATCACTTTGCGTAGATCCTGAATTTTAATGGTGGAAGAGAGGTATTTGATTGAGCAAGGAATGACAAGCTCAACCAAATGAGAGAATGAAGAAAAGTAACCCTCTCTCCTTCCCTCCAACCCCTTATTTATAGCTAACAACCCACTAACGGCCCACACCAATTCAACCCATTAATAAATAGTCAAACCTAAACATAATTTTTGGAAACATTCAAACAGTGATTCCTCCCAAACGGCTAAACCAAATCTATAATGTGACCACTCTACGGAATTGGAAACATCATTTCCTTTCCAATGAAATCGATCTCAGCACCTAATTCGATCCCGTTAAAAGTTATGCCCTATACAAAACTGATAGGGGCAAAATGGTCACAAATAAAATTGGTAAAAATTCTGGACATGTCTCACATCCCCATAACCAACTATTAAAATATGAGAATGATCCAACCCTCAGGGAATTAAATAAAAATATTTTACGATCCTTTGATACGTAAAATGATGGCGGTCACATTCTCTCCCCCTTTAGAATTTCACCCCCAAAATTCTAAGAAAACACAAGCAACCTAAAACAATTCTGCATGCCTACCATCCACGAGCAGCCAATTTAACCATCCAAACTAGCATCCATCAAGTCATGCATCCATAGCCTTATCCTAGCACACATAATTCTAACAATGATAGTACAAGTTACAATGGTGTAAGGTGACAGATTATTAATGGGTTATACTAAGGAAGAGTTCAGGTTGGCTCTTCTGCGTACTCTCTTCCATCTCTCACGTACAATCGTCATCATCCTCACTTCATTGCAACTTGACTAGCTTATCCATCTTCCTCCTAAGCTGTTTCATGTCATTCCCTACAACGCGAAGCGACTTACGAGGTTTCGTGACTATAGTCTCGATTTCTAGGTCTTCGTCCTATTCTGGAGACACCACCACATTCGAATCAAGCACACACTTACGAAGAAATGACACATGGAAACATTGTGCACACTGGACATCTTCTCGGGTGAATCCAATCTATTTGCGAGCTTTCCAATCCGTTCGACTATCAGGAATGGTCCAACAAGCCTAGGAGCTAACTTTCCTTTACCCTAGATTTGAACAACATTCTTTAACGGTGAAATCTTCACAAAAACCATATCGCCTATGTCGAATTCCAAATCTTTTCGATACTTATCGGTGTAACTCTTCTGACAATCTTGGGCTGCCTTCATTTGTTGCCAAACGATTTCGAAAAAATCCGAGGTTTCTCTGATCATCTCACAACCCATCGATATCAGAAACAACCAGTCGTCCTTTCTTTCAAAGCCAACCCTCTCGATAAATCTTGAATTCCTTATCTTCTGGTTCCAAATTTTGGATAATCTCCACAAGTTTTGCAACACGCTTTCGGCTCTTGCCAATTCCTTCGATGAGAGTAGGTCTTATCGATAAATTTTCCAACATTTCAGGATCTAACTCACATCGAGGCCTGAAATCAAATCCTGCCATGTACTCGAGGTGTTTCCATTCTGAAAACATCGCTCCCAAACTTGCGTGTCTTCGACTCAATGCATCCGCCACTGCGTTTCCTTTACCAGTTGTATAGGCTATGCCAAAATCACACAATGCCAGAAACTTTAACCACCGCTGCTACCGAAGATTCAAATCCTTTTGGGAGATAAGATATTTCAACGACTTGTGATCCGTAAACAACTCGAATCGAACTCCCAACAGGTAATGTCTCCACATCTTCAAAGTTAACATGATCGCCGCCAACTCCAAATTATGAGTTGGATAATTTCTTTCGTGCCGCTTTAACTATCAGCTTGCGTAGGCCCTAACTTTATCCGTTTGCATCAGCACTGCCCCAAGTCCAGTATCCCATGCATCGGTGTATACCACCATTTCTTTATTCCTACTTGGAATCGTCAAAACATGTAACGACTCGGTTTTTTGACCAGTTTTCGCCGGTAATTAAACCAACTTAAACCGTTCCTAAAGACGGATTGTTAAGGGCACTTACACATTTGCACAAAATAAGAACAACTTTTCCATTATCATTAAAATAATATTACATCAGAGTAACAAGAGGTACATTGGAGTACACTGATTACACAACAGAAAAGATACTAAACTCAGCGGAAGAACGCGAATGCTCCAAGTCATAATAGCTTCAGCTAAAACCAGAATCCTGCTCCAACTAACTCCAAGGCTAAATCTGTGAACCAAACTACTACGCTACCTGTGTAAAAATTATGGGCACCCATAGTTTAGGTGACGAAACAATAAACTCCAGGTCAGTCGTGGGACAGGTGTGAGAACTCAAAACAGTTGTTTTTAGGGTTTATTTTAAAGTTAGGTAATTCACTGGACCACGCCGCTAATGCGGAACGGGTTTACTCCATGTGGATACCAGTGCATAGAAATCCGCAATGACTTTTTGAAAAATGAAGCTATCATAAGCTCGTCCCACATCACACAATGCAAGCGCACACCAAATGGGCGAGTTTTGCCTTATGATAACCAAAAATGTATTCATACATGAAAATCCTCTTTTACTATTATATATAGTGTGAAAAACCTTTTCAAAAATAAATGTATTAATCCTAGCCAGCATAATGCCCCATCCCATTATACTGACAATCCTATTAGTAACCAGCAGGCTATACAATCAAAACCGTATGGGCTCGCAGTGGAGATTGGGCTTCGAACATGATGGTTCCTGGTACGAAAGATCATTCGTGGGCTCACAAACTTTCTTGCGCACATCATCCCAGTACTCGCGGATAACGTCCAGACTCGGACTCCGTTATACTAACCGACCATACATGAATCAGAGTACCCAACAAATAGCGTCCCAGACTGGGGACTTCGCAATACCCTTTCATCATCACATCCCGATGCACCGAACAAACGAAACGAACATAAAAATCTGACCACCAGTTTACCATCAATCCGAGGTATGAGGTTCGTCTAGGTCACGATATAAACAAAGCTACACTTAAATAAGCCATGCTTTGATCATCCATAGCTCATCTCATAACTTAAGTATGCCACATTGTCCATTCACTACGCATCACTGATTTCCGTCAATATATAACCTCAAAGCTCATACGTCTTATAGAAGGGTGTTAAGCAAGAGAATAAATTCTCCTCCACCAAGCAGATATATATTTAACAAAGATCGGTGCTACGCAGTCAATTACAATGTCAGACACACAATCCATACAAGTCCGTTCTAGGTCTGAACGAAACCACAATCCGGAATTCCTTCACATACGTTCGGGCTTCTTGCCACTTAACTGATATAAAATCCATCTGCAAATGGGAGTGACCCATTCAAGACATTCAGCAAGTCGTCCTTACGACATAAAGGGTCCCGATCTTCAATGTCGTCTCCAATGTCTTCAATTGCTCCACAACGTTGTATTATTACTTGGAATGGTTTTCAGACATACATCTGATCCCGGTCATTCCAAATAATAAGCGCAGTTTAAAAAAAACAATTATAGAACACACAGGCTTTCTACCAATCTCCTTCCATCTTGTATTTTGTCAAAAATTAAACTTCTTTAAACCCATTCTCAAATTAGTACAAAATCCATATTTAACCTTTCTCTTTTAAAACACATCCCTTAAATCAAAGATGATTTTGCCTTAAAGCCTTAATTAATTTTCCGTTTGATAACTTGTTATCAAAATCCAGTTTCCTTTGAAAATCCTTAATCCACATTTCAACCATAGTTTCCAATTAAATTGATTTTCCAACATTCCATTCTTTAATCTTAACTAAAAGATTATACTTTCTTTCCAGTTCCTCACTTTTAATTTCCTCAAATCAAAGATCTGATTAAATCCTCAAATTACGATATGAATTTCCATAACTCAATCTCATGGGGTTTCAAGAATGATATTATTGAAGATATGATTCACGACAAAACCCAAATCAATTGATATTGAACATAAGTTACACAGAAATTGTATCTACTTATATTCGATATCAATTCTCATAATCAACGAATACTATAAGTGGAATAACGATATAATAATATCTTCCAAATTCCTCAAATAGTATACATTTACACCACAGAATCTCATATCAAATATCTGAAGATTATTTCAATCCAACTTATCCCAGTCAACTTAGGAAACTCGGATCTTAATTAAAAGATTTATCCAACTCTTTGACATTAGATCTGGATAGAAATACCATCAACTTATACTTAATATTAATCTCGATATCCAACTCACACTATAAGCTGAATAATGGTGAACTACCATTTAAATTCCTCAAATAGTAAAAATCATCATCTACCGAATTAATATCAACCATCCAAAGATTTATCTCCAACCATATCCAATTATTTAAAATTGAAAAACACATTTTAATTATTAAATAAATCAATTTAAATTCCAAACAAATTATTTTCAATACTTTTAAACCTTTGAAAACATTCAACAATTCATTTACAAATGATTACTTATAGTTCGGGAAACATTTCGCGGTTTAAATACTTCAAAATAGGTTGTTTTCAAAGAAAGCGTTACAATAGTGCTTCAAAAGTGTTACAAAAGCGTTACAAAACAGTTATCTTAACTACTTTGATAAAAACATCGTTTATCATAGCCAAAACTTAAAATTTACAATTCAAAACACTTTTACATAATTTATTATGATTTTACAATTTTTTTCCATATTTTTAAAACATTTAAAAATAGTTGTTTATAGTTATGGTCAACAATTGTTCTTACGTCGATCTTTTCCAAAACGGTTTCAAACATAACTTGAAAATTATAACTCGAATTCAAAATCTGTTTTCACTCATTTGAAAGTTCTTGTTAATGGAAATCAAACGTTTTTCATTTTATGGAAATCCGATTTAGATTGCAAAAGTTATAAGCGTTTAAAATTTGCATCTAAAATACGTGAATTGTCGTTATGCGACAAGCTCTATTTTGACCATAATAACCATTATTCTACGATACTTCAAAATATCTTAGAAAACCATTATATCCTTATATAACCCTTTTAAAATCATTTAAATTTACTTTCCAAATTATTTTGGATCTAAAATTCAACTTTCCTAAATTCCAATTTATTTCTAAATTCAAATAACTTCAAATTAACCTTCCCAT
Source organism: Allium sativum (assembly GCA_030737875.1). Classification (NCBI taxonomy): domain Eukaryota; kingdom Viridiplantae; phylum Streptophyta; class Magnoliopsida; order Asparagales; family Amaryllidaceae; genus Allium; species Allium sativum. The sequence goes on along the minus strand of CM060916.1, from coordinate 132,645,203 downwards.
TCGTCGGATCAGTTAGGGATAGCCAGGGAGAGCAGGAAACTTCATTTCCAAACCCAAGCCTAGACACTATCCTCTCTGTCATCCTAGAATGTTCCGGTATTTATTTATTTATTCATTTAAAGGACTTTAACAATATATATGAATTCATACATATGGTCTTTTCCAATTATCAACCTTCAATTTCAATAATGATATTGCTTTTAATTATGAATGAGAATTTTCCATCACCAATGTGGTACCATAATTGTTGTGTCATGGTGTGTGCAAAACAACATCAACAACCATTTAAACATATATAACAACCATCATCAACATGATTCAATAAATCATAATTGTGCACAAGCATTATAACACTAACGCTTACTAGTGTGTATTCTAAACTTCGCATCCATCATCCATCACAACAAATGTCAATCATCATTAACCAATAGTAATTCATCACTATATTTAAATTAGTCTAGCTACTAATTAAATATATAAACCGTGGTTAAAGAGTTCTCACCTAATAGCTTTCCAAATCTTCACGGTAGGCGAGCCTAGCTGAACGAACCCTTAGACAGTATTTCCGCGCACCATCTTCTTTGCCAATATATATATATATAAAAATTGATCTTATCTATTTATAAGAGGAGGAGGACGAACTTTGGCAAGGTGGTGGTGGTGGTGATGGAGGCCGAGTTTTTAAGGATGGAGTAGTAAAAAGGCTAAGCCAAAATGGTGAAAGGAAGAGGAGAGGTGAATGGCTTAGGAGGCCATGAATAAGAAGGGGAGAAGGATGAAAGAAAATGGAAGAAATGAGAAATGGAGAAGGATGGTGAAAAAGAGGGTTAAGGTGGGTTTATATAGGAAACTTAAAGGTATAAGGAGCTTACACCTCATAGTAAACTTGTCCTTTCCTTATGTTTTTGATTCATGCATGTTAACACATATTCCTTATGTGAATAAGGGGGTGACATCTCTTTAGGACACATGTTACATTCATATTAAATCATTTTGCGACACTATTTCTAGCACTTATTTTGTGTTACTGACTTGAAACACTTATTTAAGTCACAAATTTTAAACACTTATTTGTGTTGCTATGTTATTATATTTGTGTTAACAAAATTTGTTTCAACAAAATATAATGACAACTCGTAATGACAAAAGTCATGTTTTGCCAAAATATATTATCAAATCTTACTTATCATATCTTTGCAATTATATTTAAATTTATATCTATCATTTAACTTGTCAAAATTACTGTAGCGACCCAGTTTTTTGTCGACTTTGGTTATCGACATAAACTCAATGACGACTAACCAAACATCGAAAAATATCGGTAGTTAATGAAAGAAATTAGAGGGTGAGGAAAGATAAGGTAGAAACTTAGAATAGAAGAAGAAGAAGAACACAACATCAGAGTAACACGAATCTCACAACGGAACGAATAACATATAATATATATAACATAACTTTGAAATATAAATCTGTACTTGAATATACATCATTATCAAAGTACAGCACTTACAACACAGTGGAAATAAACTATAGCTATATGATCCTGAAGCCTCCTGCTCCAGCTCTTCAAGTATCTTTAAATCCCGACTACTTGACTGCCCGTATAAAATTGGGCACCCAAGAGTTTAGGGAAATAAAACAAAATAAACTCCGGGTCAGTCATGGGACTGGTGTGAGTAAAACAGTTTAAAACAGTCCAAGCAAGTAAATGATATCTCATAAGACCACGCCGTATAACGGAACGGGTTTTTCCCGTATGAGAATGCAAAATTTTCTTTATATCAAAAACTTTTTGATATTATAATAATGTCTATCAACCACAATATAACAGTCATCTAGCAGAAACGCTTCCATCTCACGTTCTACATATATAGTATACAATCAAAACCGCAAACACGTATTGGGTAATGGATTTCCAACTATGACAAGGTATGGAACCACCTTTCGCTAGTGTACCTCTAGAGAGGAATACATTGGGTTCAACAAGAACATCTTGCAACCCGGCCACACATGACCGACCACTCATTTCGCTTGAGTGTATCGAATGTATATCACCAACGGTTGGGATCAACAACCGTTTCCCGAATGGGACAGCATCAACAATATATTTTTAGAAGTAAATGAAACTCTAGATCAGGTGATTATACACCCGAATAGGTGCGACCTACATAGCCATGCTGCCTGCCCGATTTCTGTCATTTACCGGATGTGAGGCTAGAAGCTATGCTTATCTTTTAGATGCCACATCTTCATTCACTTAGAATGTCACATGGTCATACCCTTTAAATCACAAATTGATTTATCCAAAAATAACACGGGTATATAGCTAAGAGAAACGAATTCCTCCGCCACCAAACGTGAATACGTTTGAAGAGATCAACTTACGCGATCTATTAGATATACTCTGTCAGACCTTCTTCCATACAAGTTGTCCTGGGACTGGACAAACCGAAGGCACTGTTCAGTACATCCATCTTAGGCACTGTTATCTAAGATCTATACAACAGCCCTTGCACTTTACTCCATCTTCAATTATCTTTGGCATATATGATTCGCAACGCTTATGCGAATACGGAGTGGTTCTTCGGATAATAATCCAATTGGTCTCTCCATATTAACAACGTTAAAATGGTCAAAACTTTGATAGTCTGTGATTTAACTATCAAAGAAAAATACGTGTGCAAACAATGATATTATTTCCAGATGGAAATTATATCAATCAATCAGCATTCGCATATATATAAATATATATATATATATATATATTATGAAAACCCGTAACTTCCCCGTAAAGGAAAGAGCGGATAGTTCGAGAACAAGCCACAACAAAACGTAGACGAAAGAACATTTCATTGTATATTACAACAATGCATCAGATTACAAGAATATACAGAGTATAAATAAATATTACACAGAAATATCAGAGATCTAAATTACATTTTAATACATCGCAGCGGAAAATAATACAATACACAACTAGAAGAGATATACGGATACAAAGCTTTCCGGATATCATTCCAGCTGTAAACCAGGATCCTGTGAATATAAATCTGCAAAAACCAAAACTACTAGCTGCCCGTGTCGAAAATAAGGGCACCCAGAGTTTAGGTTAAAACAATAAACTCCAGGTCAGTCATGTGACTGGTGTGAGAACTAAAACAATTATTTATCTTTATTTTCAAATTAGGTAAATCAAGGGACCACGCCGTATAACACGGAACGGGTTTCCTCCCAAGAATACCGGTGCATAAACGAACAGCGCAATGCTAAATAAAGAAAAATGAAGCTGTTATAAGACCCAGGTCCTATCACACAATGCAACGCAAGCCGGGGGATAGGGTTTTCCCTTATAACAGCCAAAGAATGCTTGATACGTTTAAAACAGATTATTTGATACTATTATAAGTGCATAGTGTATAAAACAACTTCAAATCATAAGTATTAATCATAGGCGGCATGGGTACCATATATCATGTCGCCATACTAGTTCTACAATTAAAACCGCAAAATCACGTATTTGGAAGTTGGATTCCCATCTATGAACCGAGGCCAGGGATCGTCCTCTACCGATTCGAGACTCTCTAGCCCGAGCCTCGGGCAAGTATTCTGTCAAGCCTTTGGATCGTCAGGGCCGGTCTACCGATGTGGATTAAAATGCCTGAACACTGCGTTTCCCCGCCCTTTGGGGCATAAATGAGCCAACAAATGACTCCATCGGACCCGGATCTTCCGATCTAACCGAGGCGCCTCGCAACAGCAACAACCACACAGGTGAAAAGTATATAAATGTCAAGGCTGGTAGGTCACTGACACCACCCTAGCTAGAAAGAAATGCATGCCCTCCCTGAGGTCCGTCTCCCATTTTTGGTTCACAACCGGAGTGTGAGGCTCGCGAATTCACGTTACACAAAGCTGTGCCACATAGGCTGTGCTTTGATCATCACCACAAGACTTTGCTTTTCAACAGAAGCCTCGATCAATTGCATCTTAGCATGCCACACAGGCAATTCACTCCATGCGTTTGATATCCATCAGTATATAACCCCTGAGCTCGTACGTCTCAGAGAAGGGCGTTAAGCAAGAGAATAAATACTCCGCCGCCAAACAGATATATATTTAATAGAGATCAATCACACAGACTAAAATCCAATGTTAGACACACAGTCCATTTACAAGTCCGTTCTGGGTCTGAACGAAACCGGAGGCACCTAGTACCCCGCATATCCATCGATCTCCAAATACGTCTGGACGATCACCAACTGTTTCCATCTTCTTGGGTGTACAGCCCAATCAAGATCATCAGTAATCACCCAAACGACATGAAGACTTCCGGTCTTCAACCATTGTCTTCATCTTCGACTTATCGTCGTATCAGTTATTCAGAATGGGATAAACCCGGTTTTCCCGAATAACTCGCGTATATTTTAAATAAGTGTTACACAAACACAACACACGCCTCATTCCAATTCATCAGTCACTAACCGTAAATTAATCAAGAGAATAATTCCCCAAATATTAACCTCGAAGGCCGAAACCAACATCAGATCAATATCCAGAAAACCATTCTGCTTAGCTAACCGATAGTTAGTTTCTAAATTTCACATTCATAGGGAAAGGTTCCCATTAATTTTATCCAAGATAATTTCCTTGAATTTATTCTCTAATCTTCTTTTGAATTTCGATTCAACTAGTCAGGATTAACGAACCTTACCCAAGTAATCATTTGTTTTAATCTCCCAATCCCAACCTATTCAACCCATGAAGTAAAACTGGTAACACTTCATATCTAACACCATGGTGTTATCGGTAAATTCAATTACCATTTCACGTTTAAATCTAATTAAAGATTTAACTATCGCCTGGAGCAAAACTGGTGATACTCCATTCTAACACCTTTTCAATCTAATTAAAGATTCATTAAAACTCCACTTAGTTTTAATCGTTAACTGGGTTAAAGAATCAGTGTCATTTAAAACACCGTTCACGATAAACCCAAAATCGCATTCCATTAATTATCGGGTTAAAGAACAAGTGTTATTTAAAACACCGTTCATGATAAACCCAAAAATCAATTCCAATTCAATTCCAATTAAATATCACTTAATTGGTTCACTTCATTAAATCTAAATAAAAAGATTTAATCTTTTCTCAACTGGGTTCAAGAACAGTGTTAGTCAAGACACCATTCACGACAAACCCAAATCACATTTGATATTAAATACAAGGCTCTGAATAGAAAATATATCGGCTTATATTCAATATCAAATTCTACGACCAATAGATATCGTATTTGAAATAACGATATATATATCTATATCTTTCAAATTTCCATAACAACATCTGTATAATCACGAAATCCAACATCGAAATATTCCGAAGACAATTTCGATTCAAATCCATTCCAATGCAATCATTGGAAATTTTGGTTATTTTTAAAACCCTTTTCAAATTCAATTTATTTATTTAAAAATAAATAGAATTATAATTCTAGTTCAAAACTAGTTCATTTCGATAAAAATCTATTTTTATCTTTTAAAATATGGAGTTTTTCATCCCAATTCTTTCTAAATCATTTCTTATGATTTTACACAAATTATTACTATTTTTAATAATTTTATCAAGGCCCGTACAGTCGATTTCCATCAACGGCCATCGAACTGCACTTATAGCGACCTTTTCCAAATTTGATTTTGACATAATTCCAAATCCAACCGTTAGATTTCTAATTTCTAATAATCGTTAGAAAGCTCTTTTCGATACGAACCCAACGGTTCCGGTTTTAGGAGAATCCGACGGTCGGATCTCCCGTAATATCCGTTCGAAGTCAATGGTCGAAATTCGCGAACTGCCGCGGCGCGACGCGTTCTCTTCAGGCCATTATATTATATATATAATATATACTTCATCGATTTCAATTCAAAACGTGCTTTATAAATCGTTTTTAAATTCATTTTCAAAACGGTTTCAACTTCATATTCAATTTCAAATCAAAATTGAATATTCCAATTTAAATTCATTTTAAATTCATTTCAAATTGATTTCAATTCAAATTGATTTCTAATTCAATTTCAGTTTGATTTCAATTCAATTCAATTTCAATTCGAATTCATTTCTATTCCATTTCAATTCGAATTCATTTATATTCAATTTCAATTCGAATTCGTTTATATTCAATTTCAATTCGAATTTATTTATATTCAATTTCAATTCGAATTCGTTTATATTCGATTTTAATTCGAATTTATTTATATTCAATTTCAATTCGAATTTATTTACATTCAATTTCAATTCGAATTTATTTATATTCAATTTAAATTCGAATTTATTTATATTCAATTCTTTTCAAAATATCAGATTTTGAAATCACTTTCGATATTCATTATAAAATGAATAAAATCGATATAAATATTGTTCACGTCAAAATGGCGTCAATCTAATCAATACGGCTTCATGTATTCCTATTTTCAAATATTCTATTTCAAATATTTCTATTTTAAAACTGGAATGAGGCCCAATCAATTACCATATAATGTTAATTATATGGATTTTCTACAACACATGTATATACCAACAACGATGAATAATCAACCATCATCCAAAGTGCATTCTACACTGTATAAGCATCAAATATAAATATTCAACGCTTATAATAGCCTGTCAATCAATCGATCGACATACAACTAAACAATCGGGATTAGTGTACGTCAAATATCATCCCAATACCCGTGTGGGGTTTCAAGCAATCAAACACAGATTTTTATTTGTGCAGTTGGGCGATGTGTAAAATTTATCGTCCCAATCAATGTGCTTCAAATAGGTGTACATAAACAAACCGTCCGGTTTGTAAATGAATATTTATTTATTCACATTCACGTTAAAAATTATATTTTTAACGATCAACCTATTTTATTCAACCTATGAATATTCTATTCGGTTCATTTATTAAATAAAATGTTATCTTTATTTTTCTAACTTATTTTTAGAAAATTTCGGCGACATAACGGCACGATACTAGAAACGGGACAAGGCCTAGCCTTATCCCCGGTCTAGTGAAGGCCCACGCCATTCACACATCAATCAAATCAATTTCATTTCATCAAACAATTCAATTCAAACCAAATAATCTAACCATGTACACAACCAAACAATTAAACAAACAAGCCATCCATGGTCTGTGGATGACGGGTGTCAGGTGCTGCTAAGCACCGTCTGCATCCTAGTATATATATAACTAGAAAAAGAAATTGAAGAGTGAGAAGTTCTCACAGATTTGCTAAACCAGACGCCTCGGCTCTTCTTTGCAGAAATCTTCGTCGTTCTGCCTCTTGTCACTCTCTTTGCCCGTATTCTCTACATATGTAAAAATCGAATTTTTACCTCGCTATTGGATATATAAAAATCGAATTTTTACTTTGCTATTCAATATATAAAAATCGAATTTTTACTTTGCTACTCAATATATAAAAATCGAATTTTTACTTCGCTATTCTATAAATAAAAATTGAATTTTTACTTCGCTATTCAATATATAAAAATCGAATTTTTACTTTGCTATTCAATATATAAAAATCGAATTTTTACTTTGCTATTCTATAAATAAAAATCGAATTTTTACTTCGCTATTCAATATATAAAAATCGAATCTTTCAAACCATAAATCATATTTTTATATCATTTAAAAAATCATGTCTTTACTTGTAAAAAAAAAACTAACTTTCCTCTTATAAAAAACTAAATTTGATTTAGCATAAAAATCTAATTTCGATTTCATATAAACCTCTATGCTTGATTTAAGTAAAGATCTAAACGTGATTTAAATAAATAAAAAAGATAAAACAGATGTATATAAAAAAAAGGAAGAACTTACAGTTAATCGCTGATGGGGGGGAGGGGTGTCTGCGCGCGTCGGTCAGCGGGGGGGCTCGCCGGAGTCACGGTCGGAGGTGGAAGGCTGGGGTTGCGGTTGGTTGCAGTTTCGATTGGGGCTTTGGGGGTTTTGGGCGCGGGTTCTATCAGAGGGGGAGAGAGAAACGCGAAGGGGGGGGGGGCTCTGGTCGGATCGTCGGCGCGAGGGGGATGGAAGCGGAGGGCGGTGGCGCGGTTCCGCCTGGAGGCGCGATGGCCATCGTCGATCTTTTTTTTCTTCTTTTCGTTCAGAAATGAATCCGGGGGGGGGGGCATAAGGATTAAAGAGAGAGGAGAGAGAGTGAGGTTTTTTATTTATTTATTTAATTATTTAATTTCAAAAAGCAACTTTTTCATAGGACCTCTAAACGAGGCCCACCGCCTGTCGTCCATAGCTAATTACCCCCATTCCGAACACAATGGGATATGTATCGTAAGCTTATTCGGTCGTTTCGATCAGTTTTTGTTAAAATCAACATAAAACTCTATATATTGAATTTGAACGCGCATTTCAATTCACTGGGGTCACATACTAACTTTATAAATTCCAGAAAAATATTTTCTAGCTTCGTATTGACGATACGGTCCTAACAAAACTAGTTTCGTCGAATTCTGAGACCGTTTGAAAAATGGCCATTTTCCAGTCGATTAAAATCAACTGAAACTGGTCAAACGCGTTTTCCTTTGCCACGCTCACATATTGATTCGAAAAATTATGAAATTTGAAATCTAGCAATAATTTGACATCGCGGATCCAACAAAAGTGATTTCGTCGAAATCCGAGGTCGTTTGCAAAATTCCCATTTTTAAGGGCCTGAATTCCATAGCGACTATTCAGAATTTTCAACTGGACATATCTTTTGATTCCCGCTATGAAATCTTGATTTGTCGGATTCGTTGAAAAGATATTATCAATTAGATCCTATTATTTTTGGTTTCGCTATAATTCGGATTGTTTTGCACCCGGTACATTCAATTGAAGTTTGAAATCGAATTATCGAACTACCGCGCCATTTTCAATTCCTTTTATAATTATAAATAATTATTTATATTCTAACGACGGCGTATATAATATATACGTTCTAAATATATTCAAAATAAATTTCTCGTCGATATTATTTAAAATAATTCCTTTTAAATAATCAAAATCCGCTAAAATTGCCAAAATAAAATTTTTAAACTGGCCCAGATTTTCGGGTTGTTACAATCTCCCCCACTTAAAACTTTTCATCCCCGAAAAGGAACAAAGTCGAAAGTGGTTTGATCAATCAACTCTACGTTCGATTTGGCTTCCATTCTCCAACTTTTCAGTTTCTGAGAATTTTCAAATTCTTCAAAAATTTGGCTAACACCCTACATTTTCGAAAAATTTCGCCATAACCTCCCCTGCACTGGGAGCCACGGGAAAATCCCGAAATTGCCATACAGGCCTTCTGATCTCAAAAAGAAAAAGAAAAAGCCAAGCGGCTAGCCAATAGGCTCATAAAATCATCATCACCCAAACAAAACAGTAAATTATAGTAAACATGTACCTATTTGTCGGGCAAACAAATTTTATTCTCTGCTCTAGCCTCCTTGCTATGACCTGTTCAATGTAAGTACAAGTATATGCAAGCAAATGCGACCAATTTTCAAAAAAAATCAATATTTGATACAATTTGGCTATATGGTTCAAAATTTTAATTAATCAAACTATAATCAAACAACACAACCAGCAATCAATTAGTTGATTATCATTTCAAATTTATAACTTTGATATATAGTCTAAAAATCAGGTTTTTGATGCAAAATCACAACAATAAGCCCTATCTAGTTTTGGTTCTCACACCAGTCTAATGGAAATATATAGAAATCCCACCTTCGAAACTCGAACATAAATGTTGATGATGCGATCGCTATCATCAATATCATCACCGGGCGACTAGAGTGTGATGCTATATCTATCCAATATATTAAAACTTTGAATATACGTTTGCAAGGCGTATATGCAAATTCTTTATATACTGAATTGTCCAAAATCAATATAAATAAATTATTCAAATACATGTAAAACGATTTAAATTTCAAAACAGAATTGTTTTCATTTGAAAAATATACTCTTCACACTCGTTCTAGGATACTACTGATCCCATCTCTAACGAGTCATTCTCGTTGGATATTGCTAATCCAATATCTTATGAATTCTTTCGTATGGTTCTAATGTGCCTTGTTCACTGAGCTTTGTAAACCAAAGCTCTGATACCAACTGTGAAAACCCGTAACTTCCCCGTAAAGGAAAGAGCGGATAGTTCGAGAACAAGCCACAACAAAACGTAGACGAAAGAACATTTCATTGTATATTACAACAATGCATCGGATTACAAGAATATACAGAGTATAAATAAACATTACACAGAAATATCAGAGATTTAAATTACATTTGAATACATCGCAGCGGAAAATAATATAATACACAACTAGAAGAGATATACGGATACAAAGCTTTCCGGATATCATTCCAGCTGTAAACCAGGATCCTGTGAATATAAATCTACAAAAACCAAAACTACTAGCTGCCCGTGTCGAAAATAAGGGCACCCAAAGTTTAGGTTAAAACAATAAACTCCAGGTCAGTCATGTGACTGGTGTGAGAACTAAAACAGTTATTTATCTTTATTTTCAAATTAGGTAAATCAAGGGACCACGCCGTATAACACGGAACGGGTTTCCTCCCAAGAATACCAGTGCATAAACGAACAGCGCAATGCTAAATAAAGAAAAATGAAGCTGTTATAAGACCCAGGTCCTATCACACAATGCAACGCAAGCCGAGGGATAGGGTTTTCCCTTATAACAGCCAAAGAATGCTTGATACGTTTAAAATAGATTATTTGATACTATTATAAGTGCATGGTGTATAAAACAATTTCAAATCATAAGTATCAATCATAGGCGGGCATGGGTACCATATATCATGTCGCCATACTAGTTCTACAATTAAAACCGCAAAATCACGTATTTGGAAGTTGGATTTCCATCTATGAACCGAGGCCAGGGATCGTCCTCTACCGATTCGAGACTCTCTAGCCCGAGCCTCAGGCAAGTACTCTGTCAAGCCTTTGGATCGTCAGGGCTGGTCCACCGATGTGGATTAAAATGCCTGAACACTGCGTTTCCCTGCCCTTTGGGGCGTAAATGAGCCAACGAATGACTCCATCAGACCCGGATCGTCCGATCTAACCGAGGCGCCTCGCAACAGCAACAACCACACAGGTGAAAAGTATATAAATGTCAGGGCTGGTAGGTCACTGACACCACCCTAGCTAGAAAGAAACGCATGCCCTCCCTGAGGTCCGTCTCCCGTTTTTGGTTCACAACCGGGGTGTGAGGCTCGCGAATTCACGTTACACAAAGCTATGCCACATAGGTTGTGCTTTGATCATTACCACAAGACTTTGCTTTTCAACAGAAGCCTCGATCAATTGCATCTTAGCATGCCACACAGGCAATTCACTCCATGCGTTTGATATCCATCAGTATATAACCCCTGAGCTCTTACGTCTCAGAGAAGGGCGTTAAGCAAGTGAATAAATTCTCCACCGCCAAACAGATATATATTTAATAGAGATCAATCACACAGACTAAAATCCAATGTCAGACACACAGTCCATTTACAAGTCCGTTCTGGGTCTGAACGAAACCGGAGGCACCTAGTACCCCGCATATCCATCGATCTCCAAATACGTCTGGACGATCACCAACTGTTTCCATCTTCTTGGGTGTACAACCCAATCAAGATCATCAGTAATCACCCAAACGACGTGAAGACTTCCGGTCTTCAACCATCGTCTTCATCTTCGACTTATCGTCGTATCAGTTATTCAGAAAGGGATAAACCCGGTCTTCCCGAATAACTCGCGTATATTTTAAATAAGTGTTACACAAACACAACACACGCCTCATTCGAATTCATCAGTCACTAACCGTAAATTAATCAAGAGAATAATTCCCCAAATATTAACCTCGAAGGCCGAAACCAACATCAGATCAATATCCAGAAAACCATTCTGCTTAGCTAACCGACAGTTAGTTTCTAAATTTCACATTCATAGGGAAAGGTTCCCATTAATTTTATCCAAGATAAATTCCTTGAATTTATTCTCTAATCTTCTTTTGAATTTCGATTCAACTAGTCGGGATTAACGAACCTTACCGAAGTAATCATTTGTTTTAATCTCCCAATCCCAACCTATTCATCCCATGAAGTAAAACTGGTAATACTTCATATCTAATACCACGGTGTTATCGGTAAATTCAGTTACCATTTCACGTTTAAATCTAATTAAAGATTTAACTATCGCCTGGAGCAAAACTGGTGATACTCCATTCTAACACCTTTTCAATCTAATTAAAGATTCATTAAAACTCCACTTAGTTTTAATCGTTAACTGGGTTAAAGAATCAGTGTCATTTAAAACACGGTTCACGATAAACCCAAAATCGCATTCCATTAATTATCGGGTTAAAGAACAAGTGTTATTTAAAACACCGTTCACGATAAACCCAAAAATCAATTCCAATTCAATTCCAATTAAATATCACTTAATTGGTTCACTTCATTAAATCTAAATAAAAAGATTTAATCTTTTCTCAACTGGGTTCAAGAAAAGTGTTAGTCAAGACACCATTCACGACAAACCCAAATCACATTTGATATTAAATACAAGGCTCTGAATAGAAAATATATCGGCTTATATTCAATATCAAATTCTACGACCAACAGATATCGTATTTGAAATAACGATATATATATCTATATCTTTCAAATTTCCATAACAACATCTGTATAATCACGAAATCCAACATCGAAATATTCCGAAGACAATTTTGATTCAAATCCATTCCAATGCAATCTTTGGAAATTTTGGTTATTTTTAAAACCCTTTTCAAATTCAATTTATTTATTTAAAAATAAATTGAATTATAATTCTAGTTCAAAACTAGTTCATTTCGATAAAAATCTATTTTTATCTTTTCAAATATGGAGTTTTTCATCCCAATTCTTTCTAAATCATTTCTTATGATTTTACACAAATTATTACTATTTTTAATAATTTTATCAAGGCCCGTACAGTCGATTTCCATCAACGGCCATCGAACTGCACTTATAGCGACCTTTTCCAAATTTGATTTGGACATAATTCCAAATCCAACCGTTAGATTTCTAATTTCTAATAATTGTTAGAAAGCTCTTTTCGATACGAACCCAACGGTTCCGGTTTTAGGACAATCCGACGGTCGGATCTCCCGTAATATCCGTTCGAAGTCAATGGTCGAAATTCGCGAACTACCGCGGCGCGGCGCGTTCTATTCAGGCCATTATATTATATATATAATATATACTTCGTCAATTTCAATTCAAAACGTGCTTTATAAATCGTTTTTAAATTCATTTTCAAAACGGTTTCAACTTCATATTCAATTTCAAATCAAAATTGAATATTCCAATTTAAATTCATTTCAAATTGATTTCAATTCAAATTGATTTCTAATTCAATTTCAGTTCGATTTCAATTCAATTCAATTTCAATTCGAATTCATTTGTATTCCATTTCAATTCGAATTCATTTATATTCAATTTCAATTCGAATTCATTTATATTCAATTTCAATTCGAATTTATTTATATTCAATTTCAATTCGAATTCATTTATATTCAATTTCAATTCGAATTTATTTATATTCGATTTCAATTCGAATTCATTTATATTCAATTTCAATTCGAATTTATTTATATTCAATTTCAATTCGAATTTATTTATATTCAATTTCAATTCGAATTTATTTATATTCAATTTCAATTCGAATTTATTTATATTCAATTCTTTTCAAAATATCAGATTTTGAAATCACTTTCGATATTCATTATAAAATGAATAAAATCGATATAAATATCGTTCACGTCAAAATGACGTCAATCTAATCAATACGGCTTCATATATTCCTATTTTCAAATATTCTATTTCAAATATTTCTATTTTAAAACTGGAATGAGGCCCAATCAATTACCATATAATGTTAATTATATGGATTTTCTACAACACATGTATATATCAACAACGATGAATAATCAACCATCATCCAAAGTGCATTCTACACTGTATAAGCATCAAATATAAATATTCAACGCTTATAACAGCCTGTCAATCAATCGATCGACATACAACTAAACAATCGGAATTAGTGTACGTCAAATATCATCCCAATACCCGTGTGGGGTTTCAAGCAATCAAACACAGATTTATATTTGTGCAGTTGGGCGATGTGTAAAATTTATCGTCCCAATCAATGTCCTTCAAATAGGTGTACATAAACAAACCGTCCGGTTTGTAAATGAATATTTATTTATTCACATTCACGTTAAAATTATATTTTTAACGATCAACCTATTTTATTCAACCTATGAATATTCTATTCGGTTCATTTATTAAATAAAATGTTATCTTTATTTTTCTAACTTATTTTTAGAAAATTTCGGCGGCATAACGGCATGATACTAGAAACAGGACAAAGCCTAGCCTTATCCCCGGTCTAGTGAAGGCCCACGCCATTCACACATCAATCAAATCAATTTCATTTCATCAAACAATTCAATTCAAACCAAATAATCTAACCAACTACACAACCAAACAATTAAACAAACAAGCCATCCATGGTCTGTGGATGACGGGTGTCGGGTGCTGCTAAGCACCGTCTGCATCCTAGTATATATATAACTAGAAAAAGAAATTGAAGAGTGAGAAGTTCTCACAGATTTGCTGAACCAGACGCCTCGGCTCTTCTTTGCAGAAATCTTCGTCGTTCTGCCTCTTGTCACTCTCTTTGCCCGTATTCTCTACATATGTAAAAATCAAATTTTTACCTTGCTATTCGATATATAAAAATCGAATTTTTACTTTGCTATTCAATATATAAAAATCGAATTTTTACTTTGCTATTCAATATATAAAAATCGAATTTTTACTTTGCTATTCTATAAATAAAAATCGAATTTTTACTTCGCTATTCAATATATAAAAATCGAATTTTTACTTTGCTATTCAATATATAAAAATCGAATTTTTACTTTGCTATTCTATAAATAAAAATCGAATTTTTACTTCGCTATTCAATATATAAAAATCGAATCTTTAAAACCATAAATCATATTTTTATATCATTTAAAAAATCATGTCTTTACTTATAAAAAAAACTAATTTCCTTATATAAAAAACTAAATTTGATTTAGCATAAAAATCTAATTTCGATTTCATATAAACCTCTAAGCTTGATTTAAATAAAGATCTAAACGTGATTTAAATAAATAAAAATAATAAAATAGATATATATATATAAAAAAGGAAGAACTTACAGTTAATCGCTGAAAGGGGGGGGAGGGGTGTCTGCGCGCGTCGGTCAGCGGGGGGGCTCGCCGGAGTCACGATCGGAGGTGGAAGGCTGGGGTTGCGGTTGGTTGCGGTTTCGATTGGGGCTTTGGGGGTTTTGGTCGCGGGTTCTATCAGAGGGGGAGAGAGAAACGCGAAGGGGGGGCTCTGGTCGGATCGTCGGCGCGAAGGGGATGGAAGCGGAGGGCGGTGGCGCGGTTCCGCCTGGAGGCGCGATGGCCATCGTCGATCTTTTTTTTTCTTTTCGTTCAGAAATGAATCGGGTGGGGGGGCTAGAAGGATTAAAGAGAGAGGAGAGAGAGTGAGGATTTTTTTATTTATTTAATTATTTAATTTCAAAAAGCAACTTTTTCATACGACCTCTAAACGAGGCCCACGGCCTATCGTCCATAGCTAATTACCCCCATTCCGAACACAATGGGATATGTATCATAAGCTGATTCGGTCGTTTCGATCAGTTTTCGTTAAAATCAACATATAACTCTATATATTGAATTTGAACGCGCATTTCAATTCACTGGGGTCACATACTAACTTTATAAATTCCAGAAAAACATTTTCTAGCTTCGTATTGACGATACGGTCCTAACAAAACTAGTTTCGTCGAATTCTGAGACCGTTTGAAAAATGGCCATTTTCCAGTCGATTAAAATCAACTGAAACTGGTCAAACGCGTTTTCCTTTGCCACGCTCACATATTGATTCGAAAAATTATGAAATTTGAAATCTAGTAATAATTTGACATCGCGGATCCAACAAAAGTGATTTCGTCGAAATCCGAGGTCGTTTGCAAAATTCCCATTTTTAAGGGCCTGAATTCCATACCAACTATTCAGAATTTTCAACTGGACATATCTTTTGATTCCCGCTATGAAATCTTGATTTGTCAGATTCGTTGGAAAGATATTATCAATTAGATCCTATTATTTTTGGTTTCGCTAAAATCCGGATTGTTTTGCACCCGGTACATTCAATTGAAGTTTGAAATCGAATTATCGAACTACCGCGCCATTTTCAATTCCTTTTATAACTATAAATAATTATTTATATTCTAACGACGGCGTATATAATATATACATTCTAAATATATTCAAAATAAATTTCTCGTTGATATTATTTAAAATAATTCCTTTTAAATAATCAAAATCCGCTAAAATTGCCAAAATAAAAATTTTAAACTGGCCCAGATTTTCGGATTGTTACATATATATTCACATTTCCTTATTTTCTATGTTTAAAAAATATATGTTATTAACACTGGAACACATTTCCATTGTTTATTTACATATCACTATCATTCCACATCTATCAGACTCTAACTACAAACTAACAAGAGAACAACTTCCTAAGTATAAACACCGAAGGCCGAAACCAACATCAGATCGATACTTAGGAAACCATTCAACTTATTAATCTCTAGTCAGTTTCTAATTTTTGTTTAACTCCGTTTTGATTAACTATGTTCGATTAACTCCTTCGAATACTAAATTCGATTAACTCCTTTTTATTAACTATATTTACTTTCCCAATAAATATTCCTTTATTCTATTTATTTCCTAAATAAATATTCCTTTATTCTATTTATTTTCTAAATAAATAATCCTTTATAAATTCTATTTATTTAATAAATAAATATTTCTTTTCACATTTGTTGTATATATCTTTTTCCTTTTTAACTCTTTATTTTACAAATAATTTCCTTTATTCTACATCCCACTATTTCTTACGGTATTTAAAATACCAACTAACCGTGATCGATATCAATCAACACACAGAATCCACAATAGATTTTATATCACATCATATATTACAATATATGAACAGAACAGTATTATAAATATTGAGGAGTCCAGTTGGACCCCTCCAACCTATTTCCCTGCATATATCGTTATCTATATTTTCAACCAATACACAAACAATTTAACCAAACAGTTAACACACAACAATCAACATATAATTATCAGTTCTAAGAATACGTTATAAAAATATAACTGTTCAGAGTTGGTGAGTTTTACTCACATTGGACGATCACCGTTGATAACGATAATCATCGCTTGATTCAGACGGACAATTTATTTCGCTATAAATTATAACGTGCTCCAATTGAATCGCGGTCAGTTCCATTGTGTAGTGTCCATCCATACGATCCCAACGGATCTTGTTTTGCTGATTTCCGATAATATACGAGCAAGTCATCATCTTTACAAGTTTATACAAAAATTAAATGGATTTAAATATAAGATTTTAATTACTGGGCTTTACCTAATCCTTTCCTTGGCCCATATACGGTTGTTAATACCCAAACCCGTTCCTTTGTCTTCCCCAAACACTGAGACACAATCCCGTCGCTCCTTTTCGTTTCCAATTCTGATCCTTTGATCCCTCATTCACCTCACGTCCTTCACCGAATCAAACCACCACCACCACTAACGTTCCTCTCTTCAAACAAGCTTCTCCTCCATACCCACAAACTGACACTCGAATCCCTCCAGCGCTTCCGTCGAACACTTCGCTGGACCCACACTAGCCATCGCAAACCTCAAAACCCCGCATACCAACTCGCTTCCCCTTTCTCAACCCGAAACCAAACTCAGAAACATGGATCGGAGCTTCAAACCTCCATAGTACCTAACCCTGGCTCGCTATACATTTTTTCCGAGCTCGAGAACTCAGATCGCACTCTCCAAGAGTTGTATCAACGTAAAGAGAAAGCTTCCAGGATCTCGAATATATTTTTGCTTTGATTTACAGAATTTTCTTGGGTTTTGATTTCTGATTTTTCTTTTTGGGTTTTTCTTTCTATGTTCGGTTTATACGGGTTATATAGGCTGTTTCGGTTAGGTAAGGTTTGTGGCTGTAGAAGGATGTCGCGTGGCCTCTCTTTTGGCTAAGAAAATGTTAGATATTTGTAATTGATTTTTTTTTATGTTTTATTTCTCGATTTTATACTCATCTTTGGTCCTTAAAAATCCCTGCTACCACATACGATATCCTAAATTTACCAAACTGGACATGTGGCTAGAGTCCGACATTACAAACCCAACGAAACTGGTTTCGTCGAATTCCGACTTCGTATCTCACACAGCGTATTTTTAACCATCAGAATATCGACTGTTTTTCACTCTAAAAATCCATACGGCCACACAGTGACTCTAAAAATCACCAAACTTGGAATCTAACAATAATTCAATATTGCGGATCCAACAAAATTTGTTTCGTCGAAAACGGAGGTCGTTTGCAAAACTGGCTATTTTTAAAGCTCTAAATAACCCATTTTAAATATATAAATATATTTAAATATAATTAAATTAAATATTAATAAATTAATATTATCCTATATATTCACATACGATATCATACAGCTCTAGAATAATCATATCAGGGTTTATACTCGATATTCCAGAATTTCATATTACAATGATATTCAATTTATATTGAAAATCCTTTATAACGTAAATAAAGCGTTGCAAATTATAAAGGAATTCCACAGCGACTCTTCTAAAATTTGATTTGGACGTAAATCAAAATCTACACGACGAAATCTCGATCCTAACGTTTCTAGTTTCACAGAAATCCGATTTAAAACAGACCCTGTATATTCAGTTGAAGTTCAAATCGCCAATCTATGAACTACAGCGCCATTTAGAGCTCGATTATAATTAAAATATAATTATACATTCAATCATCGTTAATTAAATATATTCGTTAATATAACTCAACTTCGAACATAATTATATATTTTGAATTTCCCAATTCACACCATATCGCCATTTCAGCCCAATCTGATTATTTCAGAATTAAATATATTATTTAATTATTATTTTAATTAAATATTCATCCTTATTTAATTAAACGACCATTAAATCCTCTAAATCACTATCTTAAATAATTAAATAAATTAATTATTATACCACTGAAAATGCGGGTCATTACATTCTTCCCCACTTAAAATAATTTCGTCCTCGAAATTGCTATGGTAGAAAACAAACCCTATTGATCGGTTAGAACTTATTTGTTCACTTCTTAATTTCAGTTTCAACTGAACCAATTTAATTTCAATTAGAATATTAATTTATTCTTATTAACGAAAATTTTCAAAAATCCTGAAAATTTTCTAACACCTTAACTTTTTGAAAATTTCGCCAGCACCTCCTTTGTACTGGTCAATAAGTCAAACTCCAACTCGCCTCTCTGGGCCTTCTTCAACCCAAAAGAAAATCAAACAGCCAAGCGACTTGCCAATTCGGCTCATCAAAATCTCATACCCAATATATAATATAAACCGGTACCTTTTTGTCGGGCGTATCGACTCTATCACTTCCATATGCTATCAACTCAGCATATACCAATGTTATCCCAGTCAAATTCTGCAATCACTTTTATCTCCAACACAACCATTCGCTTTTATGCAAGCCAAATATCATTTCAAACTCGAGTTTTATTCTTGATTCCAAACTCTTAACTCAATTATCCAATCACATTTAAAATTCTTACGACAGCAATCCAACTTACTCGATATCATTATATCCTAATTCAATCTCCACTTAACTGGTTTCAGTTCAATTCCAGATTGCTTTTACAAATTTCTATTTAATTTTTTTAAAATTCAAACGGTCAAATCCTGGGATTTTTAAACAGCTTTGCTTTTCTAAAACCAAGTATTCCTCTTTGGATTTCGAACAACTTGTTTCTCTCAAAACAATTCAAAAGCAAAATCTTTTCGGTAGTAACCGTCACTTACAACTCGAAAATGAATACTGATGATGCAGCTGTCATCATCAGAATCTATTTTCCAGCGATCGAAGTGAGTTCAATACTATAAAACCATTTCTGAACATTTCCACTTTGAAATTTATTTCAAAATATAATTCACACTGCTTGTAAAATAATTTAAAATCTCCCAGGACCTTAAATTTTCCTTATTTTTAATCCAAATACACTTACAAACACTTATCCAATTTTCCAGAATTTTAATTCAATTTTTGTTTTAATTTCAGATTTAATTCATTTCGTAACACTTATACGAATTTTGTTTGGTTATATATATAACCATTTTACTTTTATAATCTTACTCGATTATAATAGTGACCAACACGTCCAATATATTATAATCATTTCAATATAAATCCTTTATATCAAAATCTAATTTGGGTAAAATTATTTTGTTTACCCTCTTTTCAAAACATACTATGTCGGTTCATCGTATTCAAGTGTTTAGTAACCCCTACCGATACAGTGGATCAAACTAATCGACCAGAACCCATAAACAATTCAACCAATAAATCTCCACAATATAAAATTATTTTTATATCAAATAACAAAAACGTTCACTCGTATATATACACTCAAACTCAATCTAGGGTGTTACTAACCCCATCTCTACCGACTCATGCCACAAATCCAAGGTAATTCACTTAACTTAAGCTCTGATACCAACTGTAGCGACCCGGTTTTTTGTCGACTTTGGTTATCGACATAAACTCAATGATGACTAACCAAACATCGAAAAATACCGGTAGTTAATGAAAGAAATTAGAGAGTGAGGAATGATAAGGTAGAAACATAGAATAGAAGAAAAAGAAGAACACAACATCAGAGTAACACGAATCTCACAGCGGAACGAATAACATATAATATATATAACATAACTTTGAAATATAAATCTGTACTTGAATATACATCATTATCAAAGTACAACACTTACAACACAGCGGAAATAAACTATAGCTATATTATCCTGAAGCCTCCTGCTCCAGCTCTTCAAGTATCTGTAAATCCTGACTACTTGACTGCCCGTATAAAATTGGGCACCCAAGAGTTTAGGGAAACAAACCAAAATAAACTCCGGGTCAGTCATGGGACTGGTGTGAGTAAAACAGTTTAAAACAGTCCAAGCAAGTAAATGATATCTCATAAGACCATGCCGTATAACAGAACGGGTTTTTCCCTTATGAGAATCCAAATTTTTTTTATATCAAAAACCTTTTGATATTATAATAATGTCTATCAACCACAATATAATAGTCATCTAGCAGAAACGCTTCCATCTCACGTTCTACATATTTAGTGTACAATCAAAACCGCAAACACGTATTGGGTAATGGATTTCCAACTATGACAAGGTATGGAACCACCTTTCGCTAGTGTACCTCTAGAGAGGAATACACTGGGTTCAACAAGAACATCTTGCAACTCGGCCACACATGACCGACCACTCATTTCGCTTGTGTGTATCAAATGTATATCACTAACGGTTGGGATCAGCAACCGTTTCCCTAATGGGACAGCATCAACAATAGATTTTTAGAAGTAAATGAAACTCTAGATCAGGTGATTATACACCCTAACAGGTGCGACCTACGCAGCCATGCTGCCTGCCCGATTTCTGTCATTTACCGGATGTGAGGCTAGAAGCTACGCTTATCTTTTACATGCCACATCTTCATTCACTTAGAATGTCACATCGTCATACCCTTTAAATCACAAATTGATTTATCCAAAAATAACACGGGTATACAGCTAAGAGAAACGAATTCCTCCGCCACCAAACATGAATACGGTTGAAGAGATTAACTTACGCGATCTATTAGATATGCTCTGTCAGATCTTCTTCCATACAAGTTGTCCTGGGACTGGACAAACCGAAGGCACTGTTCAGTACATCCATCTTAGGCACTATTATCTAAGATTTATACAGCAGCCCTTGCACTTTACTCCGTCTTCAATTATCTTTGGCATATATGATTCACAACGCTTATGCCAATACAGAGTGGTTATTCGGATAATAATCCAACCGGTCTCTCCATATTAACAACGTTAAAATGGTCAAAACTTTGATAGTCTGTGATTTAACTATCAAAGAAAAATACGTGTGCAAACAATGATATTATTTCCAGATGGAAATTATATCGATCAATCATCATTCACACATATATATATATTTATATATATATATATATTCACATTTCCTTATTTTCTATGTTTAAAAAATATATGTTATTAACACTGGAAAACATTTCCATTGTTTATTTACATATCACTATCATTCCACATCTATCAGACTCTAACTACAAACTAACAAGAGAACAACTTCCTAAGTATAAACCCCGAAGGCCGAAACCAACATCAGATCGATACTTAGGAAACCATTCAACTTATTAATCTCTAGTCAGTTTCTAATTTTTGTTTAACTCCGTTTTGATTAACTATGTTCGATTAACTCCTTCGAATACTAAATTCGATTAACTCCTTTTTATTAACTCTATTTATTTTCCCAACAAATATTCCTTTATTCTATTTATTTCCTAAATAAATATTCCTTTATTATATTTATTTTCTAAATAAATAATCCTTTATAAATTCTATTTATTTAATAAATAAATATTTCTTTTCACATTTGTTTTATAAATCTTTTTCCTTTTTAACTCTTTGTTTTACAAATAATTTCCTTTATTCTACATCCCACTATTTCTTACGGTATTTAAAATACCAACTAACCGTGATCGATATCATTCAACACACAGAATCCACAACAGATTTTATATCACATCATATATTACAATATATGAACAGAACAATATTATAAATATTGAGGAGTCCAGTTGGACCCCTCCAACCTGTTTCCCTGCATCACAGATGTTAAACAACACGAGTATAAAATATTCTGATAAACAGAATCAATATTCGATTTAACGGTTTATATATATCGTTATCTATATTTTCAACCAATACACAAACAATTTAACCAAATAGTTAACACACAACAATCAACATATAATTATCAGTTCTAAGAATACGTTATAAAAATATAACTGTTCAGAGTTGGTGAGTTTTACTCACATTGGACGATCACTGTTGATAATGATAACCATCGCTTGATTCAAACAGACAATTTATTTTGCTATAAATTTTAACGTGCTCCAATTGAATCGCGGTCAGTTCCATTGTCTAGTGCCCGCCCATACGATCCCAACGGATCTTGTTTTGCTGATTTCCGATAATATACGAGCAAGTTATCATCTTTACAAGTTTATACAAAAATTAAATGGATTTAAATATAAGATTTTAATTACTGGGCTTTACCCAATCCTTTCCTTGGCCCATATACGGTTGTTAATACCTAAACCCGTGCCTTTGTCTTCCCCAAACACTGAGACACAATCTCGTCGCTCCTTCTCATTTCCAATTCCGATCCTTTGATCCCTCATTCACCTCACATCCTTCACCGAATCAAACCACCACCACCACCAAATGTTCCTCTCTTCAAACAAGCTTCTCCTCCATACCCCCAAACTGACACTCGAATCCCTCCAGCGCTTCCATCGAACACCTCGCCGGACCCACACTGGCCATCGCAAACCTCAAAACCCCGCATACCAACTCGCTTCCCCTTCCTTAACCCGAAACCAAACTCAGAAACATGGATCGGAGCTTCAAACCTCCATAGTACCTAACCCTAGCTCGCTATTCATTTTTTTCCGAGCTCAAGAACTCAGATCGCACTCTCCAAGAGTTGTATCAACGTAAAGAGAAAGCTTCAAGGATCTCGAATATATTTTTGCTTTGATTTACAGAATTTTCTTGGGTTTTGATTTCTAATTTTTCTTTTTGGGTTTTGCTTGCTGTGTTCGGTTTTTACGGATTATATAGGCTGTTTGGGTTAGGTAAGGTTTGTGGCTGTAGAAGGATGTCGCGTGGCCTCTCTTTTGGCCAAGAAAATGTTAGATATTTTTAATTGATTTTTTTATATTTTATTTCTGGATTTTATACTCATCTTCGGTCCTTAAAAATCCCTACGACCACATACAATATCCTAAAATCACCAAACTGGACATGTGGCTAGAGTCCGACATTACGAACCTAACGAAACTGGTTTCATCGAATTCCGACTTCATATGCTCACACAGCGTATTTTTAACCATTAGAATATCGACTGTTTTTCACTCTAAAAATCCGTATGGCCACACAGTGACTCTAAAAATCACCAAACTTGGAATCTAACAATAATTCAATATCGCGGATCCAACAAAATTAGTTTCGTCGAAAACGGAGGTCATTTGCAAAACTGGCTATTTTTAAAGCTCTAAATAACCCATTTTAAATATATAAATATACTTAAATATAATTAAATTAAATATTAATAAATTAATATTATCGTATATATTCACATACGATATCATACAGCTCTAGAATAATCATATCAGAGTTTATACTCGATATTCCAAAATTTCATATTTCAATGATATTCAATTTATATTGAAAATCCTTTATAACGTAAATAAAGCATTGCAAATTATAAAGGAATTCCACAGCGACTTTTCTAAAATTTGATTTGGACGTAAATCAAAATCTACACGATGAAATCCCGAGTTTTCTCTTCCACTAGAAAGTTATACTTCACCAGCTCCTAACGTTTCTTGTTTCACAGAAATCCAATTTAAAACAAACCCTGTATATTCAGTTGAAGTTCAAATCACCAATTTACAAACTGCAGCGCCATTTAGAGCTCGATTATAATTAAAATATAATTATACGTTCAATCATCGTTAATTAAATATATTCGTTAATATAATTCAACTCGGAACTGAATTATATATTTTGAATTTCCCAATTCACACCATATCGCCATTTCAGCCCAATCTGATTATTTCATAATTAAATATATTATTTAATTATTATTTTAATTAAGTGTTCATCCTTATTTAATTAAACGACCATTAAATTCTCTAAATCGCTATCTTAAATAATTAAATAAATTAATTATTATACCACTGAAAATGCGGGTCATTACAATTACCATATATATTTATGTCAAATTCAAATTCAAATTAAGTACTGAATATTCCAATTTTAAATTGGTTAAAAATTCTGGATTGTTACATTCACCCCCCCTTAAAACTTTTCGTCTTCGAAAAGGAAAGGGAATCGTAACTACTCATTCAACAAATTCAAGATTAAGATTCTTTATACCAAAGATCCCTGTTCTTATAATGGATATACCAGGTAAAATATTATAACACACATATTTACAGACAACCATATCTACATGTCCTCCAATGATAACCTCCAGTTACCCATTATATTCGATTCATCGTTTACTGGGCCAATTGCTTATACTCAGCCATTTACTTTTTTCAAAAAAAATTCAGTGTTATAGATTTATTCTATTAGATCTTATCTTGCAAATATAAAGGTTATTAAACTTATTCCTTTTCAGTTCCCCAAAATTACTATTATTCTTTACATGGAAAACTCGATCATCTCAGAACTCATCTTATCTAAACGTTTTAGTTTAGGTAGTATCTTCTTAATATTCCCACTTTCCAGATATCCTTTAATCAAATTGTGAAACTTAATTCACAAGGTACTCATGCTCACTTAAACAGTTCCTTTTTTGTCACAATATATTTTAAAACTTATCGACTGTCCAAAATTGCCGATAATTCCAGATTTTAATTCCTTATAT
The DNA here is from genome assembly GCA_030737875.1 of Allium sativum. Lineage (NCBI taxonomy): Eukaryota > Viridiplantae > Streptophyta > Magnoliopsida > Asparagales > Amaryllidaceae > Allium > Allium sativum. The sequence goes on along the minus strand of CM060916.1, from coordinate 132,619,410 downwards.
TGTTTAAGTTTGGCTATCCTCATTAATTATTCTAAATTCAAGATTACAAAACTTATTTCCTTCAAACTTTAGAGAAACAGTTTTAACCAATGTAGTCCTTAACCAAAATATCATCAAATATCATATTGTCATATTGAATTCTCAAGATATTTGCATTTTAAATTTAATTAGTTGGGGAGGACTAATTATAAAATATCCTGATTAATTAATTCCAACTTAGCCTTTAAATTGTTTCCCAAACTACTTGGATTGCTTATGTAAATTACAACTTTACGTAGACGTCTTTTAATCAACTGAGAAATTCCAATCACAAGATGTCCATGCTCAAGTTTTTAATTTTCAAATATTTTCAATGATCTTTTTCCTTTATATTCAAAATATATTCTTTCAACATCAATTCCAAAGTAACTGTCAATTCTTACTCAAAATTTTGATTTGAGTTTTCAAATTATACATCTTTTCAAAACCTTTATATATATATATCACAAATGCACTTTCTCATATAATCTTTACTGGTTTATCCTTATTACAGGTTTACCTGATATAATCTTACAACTTATCAAATTTTCGTGATCTCGCTTACTTATTCTAATTCACATCAATTTATCCAATATTTTCAAACACTTACCTAAATTGGTTTAAGTATATATTGATATTTTAATCGGAATCATATAGTCATCCCACTTTCGAAACTCGAAAATACATACTGATGATGCTGCAGTCATCAACAAAACCATCTTCAAGTGACTAGAGTGTGATTCTATATCTATCTAGTATACTTAAGACTTCGTATATACGTTGATCAGACGTATATGCAAAATCTTCTTATACTCGATAGTCTAACCTCAACATCAAATAAAATACTCAAATTCTAATTTTTTTTAATTTCTAAACATATTAATTAGTTACCTTAACAAATTTGACCTAAGTTTATCGATATTTCCAAATGTTATCCAATAGTGAAATTAAATCCAAAAGGCATTTGTACTTGGATCATTTTCCTGATCGGTGGAAGGGGCTTAATTACCATGCCATAAGAATTATTTTATGTGTAATTATAACCACAAAATGTAAACATAACCTTAATCGATTAAGTATTCAGGTTATAATTAACCATATATTTCCAAAATATATATCTTTCTTAAAATATAACTTTTCAAAACTCATTTCATATTTTCAAATACGCTATCTCAAATATAATACTCCAAAATCTCATTCTAGGGCATTACTAACCCTATCTCTAATGAGATATATAACTTTGATAGGTCTTTCCTTTTGTTCAAATGTGTCGTACCCCATTGCTTTGTATAAACCAAAGCTCTGATACCACTATATAACGACCCGGCTTTTTTACTGGTTTTCGCCGGTAATTAAGCCAACTTAAACCGTTCCTAAAGATGGATTGTTAGGGGCACTTACATATTTGCACAAAACAAGAACAACTTTTCCATTATCATTAAAATAATACTACATCAGAGTAATAAGAGGTACATCGGAGTACACTGATTACACAGCGGTAAAGATTCTAAACTCAGCGGAAGAATGCGAATGCTCCATGTCATAATAGCTTCAGCAAAAACCAGAGTCCTGCTCCAACTAACTCCAAGGCTAAATCTGCAAACCAAACTACTAGGCTGCTTGTGTAAAAATTATGGGCACCCAGAGTTTAGGTGAGGGAACAATAAACTCCAGGTCAGTCCTGGGACTAGTGTGAGAACTCAAAACAGTTGTTTTTAGGGTTTATTTTATAGTTAGGTAATTGACTGGACCACGACGCTAATGTGAAACGGGTTTACTCCATGTGGATACCAGTGCATAGAAATCCGCAATGACTTTTTAAAAAATGAAGCTATCATAAGCTCGTCCCACAACACACAGTGCAAGCGCACACCTGATGGGTGAGTTTTGCCTTATGATAACCAAAAATGCATTCATACGTGAAAATCCTCCTTTACTATTATATATAGTGTGAAAAACCTTTTCGCAAATAAATGTATTAATCCTAGCCAGCATAATGCCCCATCCCATTATACGGACAATCCTACTGGTAACCAGCAGCCTATACAATCAAAACTTTATGGGCTCGCAGTGGAGATTGGGCTTCGAACATGATGGTTCCTGGTACGAAAGATCATTCATGGGCTCACAAACTTTCTTGCGCACATCATCCCAGTACTCACGGATAACGTCCAGACTCGGACCCCTTTATACTAACCCACCATACATGAATCAGAGTACCCAACAAATAGCATCCCAGATTGGGGACTTCGCAGTACCCTTTCATCATCACATCCCGGTGCACCGAACATACGAGACGAACATAAAAATCTGACCACCAGTTTACCATCAATCTGGGGTGGGAGGTTCGTAGAGCTCACGATATACACAAAGCTACGCTTAAATAAGCCATGCTTTGATCATCCATAGCTCATCTCATAACTTAAGTATGCCACATTGTCCATTCACTACGCATCATTGATTTCCATCAATATATAACCTCTAAGCTCATACGTCTTAGGGAAGGGTGTTAAGCAAGAGAATAAATTCTCCGCCACCAAGAAGATATATATTTAACAAAGATCAGTGCTACGTAGTCAATTACAATGTCAGACACACAATCCATACAAGTCCGTTCTGGGTCTGAACGAAACCACAATCCAGAATCCATTCACATACGTTCGGGCTTCTTGCCACTTAACTGATATAAAATCCATCTGCAAATGGGAGCGACCCATTAGAGACATTCAGCATGTCGTCCTTACGACATGAGGGGTCCCGGTCTTCAATGTCGTCTCCAATGTCTTCAATTACTCCACAACATCGTATTATTACTTGGAATGGTTTTCAGGCATACATCTGATCCCGGTCTTTCCAAATAATAAGCGCGGTTTTAAAAAAACACAATTGTAGAACACACAGGCTTTCTACCAATCTCCTTCCATCTTGGATTTTGTCAAAATTAAACTTCTTTAAACCCATTCTCAAATTATTACAAAATCCATATTTAACCTTTCTCTTTTAAAATACATCCCTTAAATCAAAGATGATTTAGCCTTAAAGCCTTAATTAATTTTCCGTTTGATAACTCGTTATCTAAATCCATTTTCCTTTGAAAATCCTTAATCCACATTTCAACCATAGTTTCCAATTAAATTGATTTTCCAACATTCCATTCTTTAATCTTAACAAAAAGATTATACTTTCTTTCCAATTCCTCACTTTTAATTTCCTCAAATCAAAGATTTGATTAAATCCTCAAATTACAATATGAATTTTCGTAACTCAATCTCATGGGGTTTCAAGAATGATATTATTGAAGATATGATTCACGACAAAACCCAAATCAATTGATATTGAACATAAGTTACACAGAAATTGTATCTACTTATATTCGATATCAATTCTCATAATCAACGAATACTATAAGTGGAATAACGATATAATAATATCTTCCAAATTCCTCAAATAGTATACATTTACACCACAGAATTTCATATCAAATATCTGAAGATTATTTCTATCCAACTTATCCCAGTCAACTTAGGAAACTTGTATCTTAATTAAAAGATTTATCTAACTCTTTGACATTAGATCTGGATAGAAATACCATTAACTTATACTTAATATTAATCTCAATATCCAACTCACACTATAAGCGGAATATTGGTGAACTACCTTTTAAATTCCTCAAATAGTTAGAATCATCATCTACCGAATTAATATCAACCATCCGAAGATTTATCTCCAACCATATCCAATTATTTAAAATTGAAAAACACATTTTAATCTAAATAAATCAATTTAAATTCCAAACAAATTATTTTCAATACTTTTAAACCTTTGAAAACATTCAACAAATCATTTACAAATGATTACTTATAGTTCGGAAAACATTTCGTGGTTTAAATACTTCAAAATAGGTTGTTTTCAAAGAAAGCGTTACAATAGTGCTTCAAAAGTGTTACAAAAGCGTTACAAAACAGTTATCTTAACTACTTTGATAAAAACATCGTTTATCTTAGCCAAAACTTAAAATTTACAATTCAAAACACTTGTACATAATTTATTATGATTTTACAAAAATTTCCGTATTTTTAAAACATTTAAAAATACCTGTTTATAGTTATGGTCAACAATTGTTCTTACAACGATCTTTTCCAAAACGGTTTCAAACATAACTTGAAAATTATAACTTAAATTTAAAATCTTCTTCCACTCATTTGAAAGTTCTTGTTAATGGAAATCAAACGTTTTTCATTTTATGGAAATCCGATTTAGATTGCAAAAGTTAAAGGCGTTTAAAATTTGCATCTAAAATACGTAAATTGCCATTATGCGACAAGCTCTATTTTGACCATAATAATCATTATTCTACGATACTTCAAAATATCTTAGAAAACCATTATATCCTTATATAACCCTTTTAAAATCATTTAAATTTACTTTCCAAATTATTTTGGATCTAAAATTCAACTTTCCTAAATTTCAATTCATTTCTAAATTCAAATAACTTCTAATTAACCTTCTCATTCGTCGGATCAGTTAAGGATAGCCAGGGAGAGCAGGAAACTTCATTTGCAAACCCAAGCCTAGACATTATCCTCTCTGTCATCCTAGAATGTTCCGGTATTTATTTATTCATTTAAAGGTTTTTAACAGTATATATGAATTCATACATATGGTCTTTTCCAATTATCAACCTTCAATTTCAATAATGATATTGCTTTTAATTATGAAGGAGAATTTTCCATTACCAATGTGATACCATAATTATTGTGTCATAGTGTATGCAAAACAACATCAGTAACCATTTAAACATCCATAGTAACCATCATCAACATGATTCAATAAATCATAATTGTGCACAAGCATTATAACACTAACGCTTACTAGTGTGTGTTCTAAACTTCGCATCCATCATCCATCACAACAAATGTCAAAATATCATTAACCAATAATAATTCATCACTATATTTAAATTAGTCTAGCTACTAATTAAATATATAAATCGTGGTTAAAGAGTTCTCACCTAATAGCTTTCCAAATCTTCACGGTAGGCGAGCCTAGCTGAACGAACCCTCAGACAGTATTTCCGCGTTCCATCTTCTTTGCCAATATATATATATAAATATATTAATCTTATCTCTTTATAAGAGGAGGAGGATGAACTTTGGCAAGGAGGTGGTGGTGGTGATGGAGGCCGAGTTTTTAAGGATGGAGGAGGAAAAAGGCTAAGCCAAAATGGTGAAAGGAAGAGGAGAGGTGAATGGCTTAGGAAGCCATGAATAAGAAGGGGAGAAGGATGAAAGAAAATGGAAGAAATGAGAAATGGAGAGGGATGGTGAAAAGAGAGGGTTAAGGTGGGTTTATATAGGAAACTTAAAGGTATAAGGAGCTTACACCTCATAGTACACTTGTCCTTTCCTTATGTTTTTGATTCATGCATGTTAACACATATTCCTTAAGTGAATAAGGTGGTGACACCTCTTTAGGACACATGTTACATTCATATGAAATCATTTTGCGACATTATTTCTAACACTTATTTTGTGTTACTAACTTGAAACACTTATTTAAGTCACAAATTTTAAACACTTATTTGTGTTGCTATGTTATTATATTTGTGTTAACAAAATTTGATTCAACAAAATATAATGACAACTCGTATGACAAAAGTCCTGTTTTGACAAAATATATTATCAAATCTTACTTATCATATCTTTGCAATTATATTTAAATTTATATCTATCATTTAACTTGTCAAAATTACCATATATGTTTATGTCAAATTTAAATTCAAATTAAGTAATGAATATTCCAATTTTAAATTGGTTAAAAATTCTGGATCGTTACAAAACAGGAGCACTAGTCGGTCCCTCTTTCATGATTCCAAAAGATTTCTCATACTTTGCATCCTATGTGAACACTTGATTCTTCTTCATCAATCATGTTATTAGTGCAGCTATCTTGGTGAAATCCTTAATAAATCGGCGATAATATCCCGCCAACCCAAGGAAATTGCTTACATCCATCGCATTCTTAGGTCTATCCCAGTCCTGGATTGCTGCCATCTTAGCGGGGTCAACTGCTATTCCATTTCCAGAAACAACATGGCCTAAGAATCTCTTTCCGCTCTTCCAGAAGTGACATTTCCAAAACTTAGCTCTCAGTTGATGCTTTTGCACGATTTTCAAAACAACTTGCAAGTGCGTCTTATGCTCTTTCTCATTCTGGGAGAAAATCAGAATATCGTCCGCGAACATAAGCATGAACTTGTTCAACTGGTCTCTGAACACTTTGTTCATAAAATCCACGAAATACGCTGGTGTGTTAGTCAACTCAGATGGCATCACCAATCAATCGAAGAAACCTGATGGTGTCTGAGAAATAGCCTTTGGTACACCATCCTTTGCCACCCTCAACTGGTGGAATCCCATTGCCAAATCCATCTGAGAAATCACCTTGGCCTCATGAAGCTGATAGAACAAGTCATCTATCCTCGGCAACAAATACTTGTTCTTCTTGGTCACCTTATTCAGCTCACGATAGTCCATACACAATCTCAAAGATCCATCAGCCTTGGTTGCAAACACAACTGGTCACCCCATTCGGATACACTACTCTAAATAAACCCTTTCCCAAAAGGTCATGTACTTGCACATCTAGCTCTCGATGTTCCTTAGGTGCCATCCTCTTAAGAGGCGTAACGATAGGTCTAGCACCCTCGACCAAATAAATTCTGAACTCATTCTCACTATGCGGCAGCAACCCTTTGATCTCGTCAAAGACATCATCAAACTCAGTAGCGATCGCCGCCGATGACAAGTCTTCTCATGGAATCACAAGTGAATATAAATAGCTTACGAAGACCCCATCTTCCGGCTTACATCGAACCACAACTATTTGCCATTCCACATTCCCGACTGTCACCTCCATCTTTTCGCAATCCATTTTTGTCGCATACCTCTTGAGCCTGTCCATACCGAAAATAATCCCAAACCCAAAAAAGTTCAAAACAAAGCAATCACACACAAAGGAGCAACCATGACTCGACAACACTAGAGCACGACAAATCATACACAAACTGGACGAACCCCCTACCAACTGAATTAGTCACAATCAATGGTCTATCACAAATCTCGGGTTCCAAACTTAAGCGGCACGCAAGCTCATGACGAACTTATCGTTCTTCTGATAAGGAGTCACGACATATGAATGAACATATTTCGACAAAGCTTTGAAGTCAGAAACATACTCACACACTGGTCGACCATTTTGCTTAAGCTCCACAAACCTCTTAAACATAATAGACTTCTAAATAGTAGAAATAAACTTTGTCTCAAATTTGACTTGGAATAACTCCCATGAAATCTCATCTTCTGGAGTCTCTAAGGTGACAGAGTTCCACCAATCTATAGCTCTGCCTTCTATCCGTCTTGATGCAAGCTTCCTCTTAGTCGCATCATCAATTCCTAAGTCTCCAAAGATCTAAATAAAAGTATCAAGCCACCCTTGAATCTCTACATTCGGCTTCGTCCCTTTAATCGAATTTCCTCCAAGAGTAATGAAGTCTTTGCATAGCTTTGCGAAGTCCACAACCCTAGGAACTTGCACATGAACCCTTACATCTACCGCGTCTATCCCAAGAGTGGGCACCCTCCTCATGATCGCTGCCATCATGGGCTCGAACATAGCTGGGTAGTTTGGTGTACCGCCATCACCCCCTCCAGAAACAGTCTCCTCCGTAGTACTATGTCTCGACGTTGTACGACTCATTCTAAATCTGAAAAATAGAGTGATTAGTCCATACACGAGAAAAATGCAAATGGAGTTCAAGCGCTACTATACTATGGTATACATCTATCAGAAATCTACAAATACATCTCTCATACGTTATTACGTTCTCGAACTTTGGCTAAAATGTTAACCAAAGCTCTGGTACCAAATGTGGCGACCGCCTATAACTCCTGCACTTAACAATGAAATAATGCGCAAAAAGACGTGTCAGGAAGCTATGGATGATAATCAGGGTAGAATAACACAAGCAGAACCTATCGTATAACCCACAGTTCAAGGATAAAATATAATAGAATATATACAACAGGCAGTAATAGTGAAGCATAATTGCGTAGGATTTTAAACTTTCATACCATCAGAAGGATATCCATAATACCAATGGAATACATCATCAAATTATGTTCAAAAAACCTCACTACAATCACTCAGAGAATACATCAAACAGTGGAAAACAACATATAGTAAGATAGTAGGAAATAATACGTTAGCCTCCTACTCATCTTGCTCAGCAGCATCGTCCTCATCAAGAACTACAACCCATCACCTCCTACTTAGTCTTCCCATTAAACACATAAATGAACAACCCAAGATAATAAGAGGGGGACATAAAACATTGAAACATACAATAGTCTTAACGAGCGATAAAATAGCTATCTAACATCATTAATAAAGTATATGAGAATAGGTAGATTAATCAACTAATCTACCAAAATCAACAGAGAAGAACCCAAACCCGTCTTCCTCACATCGGACAGTGATACCCTTTAAAACAATCAAATAGTAACAAACAGTACATTCGTAGTGGTCAGTTAACAAGCGTAGACCATCTTGATCGATATCGACATCTCCCAAGCACAAGCCCTGAAGGCCTAAACCAACATCAGACAACCACCTAAGAGATATCTCCTTCGACGTCGAATAATCTACACAAGATGATAAAAGCAAATCAATCATCATCTATGACTCTTGCTATCACCGCTGATCCCGCTTCGAAACCATCGATAATCGTATGATGGCTACGACATGCCAATTGTCAAGGGCTAATGGTAACCCCAGTTCTAGCCAGACTACTGCACGTTCAATGTACATTTTCCTCCCAAAGACAACTAGGACCATCATGACTACCTAGGGTACTCGAGCAGTCCCATTAGTCTTATAGGCGTCCCTGTTATACCCCTGCTTTGAGCCCACTAGAACTTGCGATAACTATAATCTCTCAGCCTTCATAATTCTAGTCGTCATCGACAGCGACTATCGGTAAGTTCAGACCCTATCTTGAGCAGCCATTATCCACAAGCTCAAATCCCACTTGAGTCATCTTCACATTCATTGCATCTCCCCGATCAATGAGCATTTCACAACACTTCGAACATTCCTGCTTGAATTCGCGTCGAAGTTATAACCATCATCGATCCAAAAATATGCTTCATTTAGTCGATTCTGCATTTCATAACATTTACATCCTTTTCGCTATCAAAAATCAAGCACAAATTCAAAACTGCCTTTTGTAGCATTTCTAAAATGCTATCATATCTCCTGGTTCAATTCTGGACCTGCCCTGGTACTGTCATTTGGTACTCTAACATTTGGTACTGGCATTTGGTACTGTGGTCCCCTAGCGCGCACCTTCTCAAATCACCTATTTTACCGTGTTGCACATTTCTAGCACTTTGTACTCTGGTATTTGGGCCGATCCATACATAGGGTTAGAAACGCTATAATATGTTTTGCCCGATCCATCCCCTGGTATTTCCCGATCCATGATTTCCCCAGCGCACCTTGGTAAATCATCTATTTCACCGCGCGCAACACGTCCTGGCACTTGGTACTTAGTACTTGTCAAATCCCTAAATCTGGTACTTGCTACGTTCAAAAATCATGTTGTGCGCATGGCCAAACCACACCTTTTTGCGTGTTTCACATGTGGCAAATCACAATATTATTTAGCCCAATCCATAGGAAACAATAGAATTTCTAAATGCTATAAATACTAATTTTTCCCAATCCATAGAGTTGCGAAAATCCCCTGATGCGCGCCCATGCCAATCCCACTTTTTCACGTGCGCAGGCCTGTGTTAGTACTGCCCAATCCATGCACATCAGTTTTGTCCGATCCATGCCTATCATAGCGTTTTTGAACGCTGTAAAAGCCAAAAATTGATTTTTGTCCGATCCATCCACTAAATTTTGCCTGATCCATTGACCACTTTTCCGCCTATTCCATGGCCAATATTTTAGCCCGATCCATACACTGAAATTGCCAAACTTCGACTAATCTACACGCTTGCGCACAACTCGATTTCATACTCGAAAACTAATCAAACTCCAACTTTTTCAACAACGATTCAACCAATATAACAACAAAATATCACACAATCATTAACGAACACTAAAACACTGATTTAATCAATATAATAACAACAAATCACACAATCATCAACGAACATTAAAACAACAATTAAACAATTGATCAAATTATTAAATGGATCTAAACATAGAATTGACATACAATTTTGCCATTTATAAGTTTCTAGATTAGATCCTATGGTGAATTGAAATTGCAGTCATACTTAAATCGATTAGATCTATATGAAAACGATTTGAAATAATGAACATAAGATCATACAACCCATATACTTGATTGAATCCGCGTGAGAGATGTTTATCACAAACCAATTCTTTGAATTAACTTGAAATCACAAAATTCCCAATTCGGACAATGAATAATTATCTCTAAATCTCTTGATTTGATGTGATCTATCTTGTCTCGATGTAAATCTTGCTTCGCTTGATGTAGATCTTCAATCCCTTTGCATAGATCTAGAATTTTATTGGTGGAATAGAGGTATTTGATTAAGCAAGGAATCACAAGCTCAACCAAATGAGAGAATATAGAAAAGTAACCCTCTCTCCATCCTTCTAACGACCTATTTATAGCCAACAGCCCAGTAATGGGTCACACCAATTCAGCCCATTAATAACTAGCCAAACCTGAACGGAATTTTATGAAACATTAAAACAGCGATTCCTCCCAAACCATTGAACCAAATCTTTAATGTGACTACTCTACGGGATTGGAAACATCATTTCCATTCTAATGAAATTAATATCAGCACCTAATTCGATCCTAGTCAAAAGTTATTCCCTATACAAAACTAACAGGGGAAAAATGGTCATAAATAAAATTGTTAAAAATTATGGATATGTCACACATCCCCATAACCAACATATCAAAATATAAGAATGATCCAACCTTCAGGGAATTGAATGAAAATATTTTACGATCCTTTGATACGTAAAATGCGGGCTATTACAGGTCGGGAATTTTAAAGGTCTAAATTTTTCGAGAAGTCCCGAGGTACGGGTAGAGTCAGGAGGTTCCAGGGTCGGGCAGAGTTAGAAGGTTCTGGGGTTCAGGTGGAGTCAGGAGGTTCCAAGGTCCGGGCAGAGTCGGGATGTGCCGAGGTTTGAGCGGAGTCGGGAGCTTCTGGGTCCGAGCGGAGTCGAGAGGTTCTGGTGTCCAGGCGGAGTCACGAGGTTCCGGGGTCCGTGCATAGTCGATAAGTTCCCAGGTTCAAGCAGAGTCGGGAGTTTCCATGGTCCGGGCAGAGTCAGGTGTTTTTGGGGTTTGGGTAGAGTCGAGAGGTTCTGGCATTCTGGTGGAGTCGGGAGGTTTCGAGGTCTGGGAGTAGTGAAGGTTCTTGCATCCGGGCGGAGTTAGGAGATTCTGGGGTCCCGACGGATCGGGTGGATCCGAGGTCTGGGCGGAGTCGGGAAGTTCTGAGGTCCGGGCGAAGTTGGGAAATTTCGGGGTCCGCACGAATTCGAAGGTTTCCAGGATCCAGGCAGAGTCAAGAGGTTTTGGGGTTTGGGCTGAGTCGGATGGTTCCGAGGTTCGGGTGGAGTCGGGGGATTCCGAGGTTCAGGAAGAGTCAGTAGGTCTGGGGTGTACGGGGTAAATTGGAGGTTCGGGGTGTATCGGGAATTTTGTGCATCCTGGTCTTCTTCTTCCCAAGGTGCTCAACAAGCCATTAATGATTCCAAGGTCTTTCTTGAGGTGTGAAGAGGGTGAAATGCCAACCCCTTTGAAAAATGTAGTAGGGGTATTTATAGGAAGTGTAGTAGATGGGAATATGTGAGATATGAGAGTGGGGAAAAAAGGAGTGGGAAAAAGAAAAAACGGGAGTGGGATTTCGCAATCGAAGTGTAGGATGCGAAATTTCGCATCCCCTGTATTTATGCAAAATTTTGCATCTCGTGTAGGGATGCAAAATTTTGCATCCCATATAGGGATGCGAAAAGGAGGAGATTTCGCATCCTCGGAGGGGCGAAATTTCGCATCCCATGTAGGAATGCGAAATGGAGGAATTTTTGAATCATATGAGGGATGCGAAATAGAAGCATGGCACGAGTTGCGAATTACGGTGATGCAAGGCATGGGATGCGAAGCTAGGTGGGTGCCGAGCATGGGATGAGAGGCACAGGATGCGAAGCATGGTGATGTGAGGCACAAGATGCAAAGCACAGTGATGCGAGGCACGTGATGCGATGCATGGGAATGCGGGGCATGGGATGCAAAGGACGGGAGGGTGGCGAGCATGGATTCTTGAACCAATCAGTGCGTCTTGCGCAAGCTTTTGGAGGTGAATGACACGTGTTGGGCGGGCGATCTTCAATGCTGATGAATTTCGCATCCGAGGGATATGAAATTCTACCAGTGGCCCGACTCTAGTCTTCTAGTGCTTGAATCATGATTTGCTCGATACGATCACATAGTTCTAAGTTTGTTCACTTGATTCGTGACTTGTATTTTCTGAGAGCATTTTGATGAGCCATGACGAACGTTCTTGCGTGACCCTGTCTTAGCTTGATTGCTGAAGTTGTTGGCAGCACCTTTGAGCCGTTGAACCACCCGGTGGGACTAGCCGTGTGGGCTTGAACAGCATTTTGTAACCGGACCGAAATATCGGTTAACATTTTCCTCCTAAAGTATGTCTTGTGTTAACGAAACATACTTTGAAGTGAGACAAGTCTGGTGGTGGCCGGAAGGATCTCCATGTTGTACTCAGCGATTGGTCGTGACCTTGCCATTGAGTTGTACACCAGGGAGTGCGCTGCTTCAAAGTGGTTGAGATGCATTGTTGAAGCCTGTTGGTATAAGTTTCAGACTCTAGCATTGTTGAGAGCTTTGACTCGCTAGAATCTTGCCACTTGGGTGCCTAGTCTCTGTCGATGCAGGAAATTAAACGTTAGTTGCCGACTCTCGATTACACCAAAGTGTAAATGTGTCATTGTCGGGTTGGAGTCGTGTATGCACTCACACGCTTGCCCATGGTTTCGTGCGATGCGATCAGAGTTGGAATAAGTAACATGACATTAAACAACATGCTATAGGTATGCAATCGCGCAAGTTAGCTTCCATAAGGTTGTCGAATCAGGGCTTGATCGTTCAATGTGCACTCTTGGGTCACTTGATCTTGTGAGCGCATAATTGGTTAATTAATCGAGTCGGTTTGATCAGTCGAGATTTTGAAATCGTGTATGTGTGGTCGTGGACATAACTTGGGCGCGCAATAGCGTAAGATATTTATTGAAACATCATTAGACTAGAGTTGGATCGTTTGACGTGTTCCATTGAATAACATGAATTCGTGAGTACACAATCGTTCAACGATCCAAGGGGAGGTCCCAACAGCCGAAGTTTAGAGAGCTCGTATATGCGAATGTCGCTGTAAGGGCAATACTCGGTGTATGTCATGGCATGTGATCACACAGATTTTCCTTAGAACCAAGGTCGAACCCAAATTCCAAGCGCATGTGCTTGGATGGTTGGTCATTTGGTGAGTACACGAGTGGTCAATGAGCCTAGATTGATTCGACAACTGGGGCTTCAAAGGCAAGTGAACATGACTATAGCTTCATGTATGATCCTGAATTCCAATCCTAAAATGTGCATTCGGAGCATGACAATCCTAGAGTTGAATTTGCTTCGTCTCTTCTCTTATATGAACAGAAAATCAACTTAAGGATTGAAGGATACAAAATACAACTTCTGTACCTTGGATGTCCAAGTTGTTTTCGGGTTTCCGGGAGAAGAAAAGAGATATGGAAAGTGAGAGGGTTTCTGGGATTAGTACTCAGGAATTTGGAGTGGTTGATTTTGGGAAACGGAAGTGGGAGTTAGGGGAAAAGTCGCCAAGTATGTGTGAATACTAGATTGGACTTCATATCACAAATACTTAGTAAATATTCCAGGTTTTTCAAGGGCTTGAAGTTTGTTTGAGGGACATGAAATAGAATTTCGTACTCCAAATATTTCGCCAAATTTCCTTGTCACTTTGATTTCGTGCTCAAGCTAGCGAACTTGGATCGTTCCACGACGTCGCACGATCGGATCAGGATTGGCGTGTTGTGGCCTTGCGGCGTGACACTCGAGGAATGAACTTGTTTGAAGTGGAAACTCAGATGTGCACATAGGATGTGGACATATGGTTGAGTCGCCAACTTCAGGTTCTGATCTCCAACCCAATCACGATGTCGCATCACGACCCAAGCATCGCATATGTGGTTGGCGATGGATATGGTGTTAGCTGTTGAGGCTAAAGGTTGCCATCGCATTTTGAAGTATTTGCTTTTTTTAATCTTGGCTATGATGGAATGTTGGTAATTTTCGTGGCCTAGGCTTTGGTTCTAGATCGCCTTCTCTGCAAGGTGGATGTGATTTCAAGACGGTTTCTCCAAGGACTGCGGTGAAGATGATGCCAGTGGGGATCTGCCTCGGGTCCTGCGATGGCCATGCTATTGCAGGAATCTATAGAGGGCTGCCACTGGGCCCGCATACGTGCTAAATTCTATTAGATCCATAGAATGAGTTAGCAAGTTCCAGTCGTCGCGCGATGTCTCATGATTGGATTGTAATCGAAGTCGAACGTAATAATCGATTAGCATAACGTTCGAGAAACGAACTTATTTGGACTGACCGCTCGGATATGCACATAAGATGTGGATATATGGTTGAGTTATCAGTGGCGCAGTTTGATTCTTAATCTTATCACGTCGTAATCACAGTTTGATCTGAGAATGGTGCTGTTATTTGGTGATGACTACGGTTTTAGTCATTAAAACTAAAGGTTGTCACCGCGTTCCAGTACTCTTGTATGTAGGAAGCCTTAGCATCGAGTGATGTCATATATGGCTTTTGTGATCCTAAGACTTTGGTTCTAGACCATCTTTTCCGCGTAGTGGATTTGCTCCAAAAAGGTCACTCTGCGACGGCGAAGTGGATGTTAGTGGTGAGTATGCAGGAACTGGTGAAGTGCCAGTGCCCTCGGGCCTGCCTTTAGTGGTAGTGTGTCTGGTAGTGCTTCTTGACGAGCCCCATCTAACTGGGAGGTGGCTGGAGCATCAAGTCGAGGAAAAACTGGCTACGACAAAATGAAGACGAGGTGCCCTTTGGAGAAGAGGGCTTTCTTTCCGTTTTTGTTTCGCTTCTGACGAGAGAGGCAAAGGTGGGAACGAGTCGCGGGCCGGTATCTCCAATGATGACCTCAGAGACTACTACATCGTGGAGGACGGTTGCAGGACTTATGGAGGACTGGTACCCTAGGCTTGCTTTCGAACGTTCCTCGATAGTACTTCCCAACGTGCCTCCATCTAACTGGAGAGTGACCGGAGCATCATGTGGAGGAAAAAGGGATATGGTACAGGGAAGAGGAGATGTTCTTCGGAGAAGAGAGAATGCTTTTCATTCCCGTTCCACCTTCGACAGGGGAGGCGAAGGTGGGGATGAGTTGCGAACCGATATCTCTGATAACGACCTCAGAGTCCACTGCACCATGGAAGTTGTGGTCCTAAATGCTCGAGTATCATTAGCATTTTATTTAGGGTGGAGTTGGTCGAAACTCCACTCTCAAGAGACTCGATTCGGGAAGAGTTCAGGTGGGTGAACTTCAATCTTGATTAGCTCAAGACGTGCGATGTTCAGGTGGAATGGTACCAATAGTTCGACCTCAAAGTATGCATAAGCTTAGGTTGGTTATCTAAGTTTATTGGTCAGCAGGTTTATCACGCCAACGGACCACCGCCAAAGTACGCCTAAGTGTTGGTTGGTTGGGCTAGATCCATTGAACTTGGTGTATTCACAATAGCGGTGCTTCGGCAATTCATGTACGAATCTTGGAAGCTAAGGCTAATGTTTTTAAACTTCATAAGAGTTGCAGCTGAGTCGATTACAAATCGACCATAAGCCATCGGGCAGAGTTGCAACACTTGAGATTACACAACAACTAAATTGATACTAAAGGCGACCCAGACAAGATGAGTCGTGATGCATGGCAGCTCATTGTTGCTGCAGTCTTGATGAGCCGAGGTGACGACCTTGAGGATTTAGCTGTCGGTCGAGGTTCTGGTTAGTTGGAATCTTGATGAGCGTTGAGTGGCTCAGATATCCCATGTGGTGGACCCTATCGGTAGTGCTCGAGGCGACCCTTATGGATGAGTTTCTCAATATTGTCCTACAAATGACGATAGTTGTTTGTGTCGTGTCCATGGATGTTGTGGAACCTACAGTGTCTCTTGGTGCGCTTGTTGGACCTTTAGTCCTTGGTCTTTTGTAGGGAAAGACAATGCAAGTCACGAGATAGATGTTCCCGGGGGTGTCATTGAGAGGAGTGTAGTAACGGAAATACAGAAGTCGAGGATACTTCCATTTGCTATTGCGACTACCTCTAACGTTGCCGGTGTGAGCAAGAATGCGCGGAGCGATAGGGTTAGAGTCGTTGGAGCTCTGGGATTCATCTCGAGGGAAGCAGTAGCAGTAAGAAGCTCAATTCCTTTGTGCTAGCTCTTGGCATAGAAGTAGTTGGCTTTCTCATAGAAGATATCCAAACTCTTAGGTTGTGCATGGCTGATCAATGCTCCAAATTCAAAATCGGGGAATACGCCCTCGATGAGTTCATCCAGGATAGCCTGAGGGCTTAAGTCTTCGACACCCTCCAAGGCGTTGTCGAACCTCTCAATGTAGCTAGTTAGAGTTTCATTGGGGCACTGACGGATGTGTGTGTCGAACTGATCGATTAAACCTTTGGCTAGTTGGGAAAAGGTCAATATGGTTCTTAGCAGAAGTCAAGTGAACCACAGAAGGGGTACACCCTCAAGAAAGACGAGGAAATACTTGCACTTTACGACATCTGTGGCGGGAACGGAATCCATACGAGACTCGTAGCAGTGTATGATTTTTTTAGGGTCTGAATCCCCTGAATAAGGGTTTATTTGTGGCGTATTGTAATGCGGTGGACATTCAGCGTTGAGCACGTCTTGAGTGAATGGGTTACGTCTCGCACTGGTTTCCCAATTTTCGATGACGTGACCCCGATATTCTCTTAGGATGCTGCAAGTAGGCTAGCGAGAATGAGAGGTTGAATCTCTGCCGGGTTGCATAAGTCATGATTCAACTCAGGAGTGGGTAGCCTTGGACGTCTTCTAGGATGAATGTTATCCTGGTCTAAAGAATCTTCGGTCCCGGTTATCCGGCTTTCCTATGGCCTTCGATCTAGAGCTTGGGCCTGGTTTGCGATACATAGTGTAGGCGGCAAGTTCTGAGCTAAAGTGTGTCAGCCTTGCATGACAATCGGTTGAGCATTGACCTACGACCGGAGCTAGGCCCAAGTTGGAAGAGATTGAAGTGGGTGGTATCCTGAATAGAAACTAGGATGGAGCTCGGTGAGAGGTAGTTTGATAGAGGCTGAATGCCCAAGTCTGCTTGAAGGTGGAGAATGTCTCGCTGATCATATTGCTGAAGCCGTCAGGTCCATCCGATGTTCTGGTGGATTTTTCGCTAAGGCATCGTTGAGTCTCACCCAACTTCCTTGATGCTTCATCAAATTGGGCTCGATCGACGAATGCTTCGAGGTTAGGAGCATCAAGGGTGTTTACATTAGACGGAGCTTCAGTGAGTCGAGGCTGAGGAAGAGATTATGAATCAGGATCGATGGTGGAAGGTCCGGTGATGGGGTTCTATCCTTTATTCGCTATTGTCAATAGGCTTGGTCAATTAGTACGAGTAAACATAAGTAGCATTCCATGTCTCGGTGACTGACTAGAAGGAAAGGCGAGGTTTTGATTCCTCGAAGGAAGTGACAGAAAGTCGACCGTAGTTGCGTGCTTTACTTTCCCCTTCCTAGCACGCCAAAAAGTTGACGCCCAAAATGGTCGCAAACGCCCGAGAGTTAAAAAAAATTGAAACTGACGTTTAAAGGGAAAATGTATGCGGGATGTAGTAATAATGTGTGGGAAGGTAAAGAACATAGTAATTTATAGTGGTTCGGTTCAGATTGAACCTGATTCCACTTTGAAGGCGTTGCTGATTTTATTCACATTCAATAGAGTAGAGTGACGGACATCATTACATGTGAATACATTGATAATGAAGCTTTATTGATCCTTGTTGTTGAGATTCTCCGTTGTTTGGGAGTGTTCAGGAATTTCCAAGGTCTGGAATGTGTCGGTAAGACCCAAGGCGCGGGCGGATTCGGGAGGTTCCGGGGTCCGGACAAAGTCGGGAGGTTCAGAGGTTCGGGCGAGGTCGAGAGGTGGATAGAGTCGGCAGGTGGGTGGAGCTGGGAGGTTCCGAGGTCCGGGCGGAGTCGATAGGTTCTGGGGTTCGGGCAAAGTCCAGAGTTTCCACGGTACGGGCGGAGTCAGGAGGTTCTGAGGTCTAGGAGTGGTCAGGAGGTTCTGAGGTCCAGGAGTAGTCATGAGGTTCCGCGCGGAGTCAGGAGGATCCGAGATCCGGGGAGAGTTGGGAAGTTCTGAGGTCTGGGCAGAGTCGGAAGGTTCTAAGGTTCGGGGGGAGTGGGGAGGTTCCAGGGTCTGGACGGAGTAGGGAGATTCCGGGATCCGGGCGGAGTCGGGAGGTTTCGAGGTTCGTGCTAAGTCAAGAGGTCTGGGATGTACTGAGATAATCGAAGGTTCGCTGTGTATCGAAAATTTTATGTATCCCATTCTTCTTCTTCCTAAGGTGCTCAAGAAGCCATTAATGGAGTCCAAGGTCTATCTAGAGGTGTGAAGAGAGTGAAAAGCCAACCCCTTTAAAGAATGAGTTAAGGGGTATTTATAGGAAGTGGAGTAGGTGGTAGTAAGTGAAATATGAGAGTAGGGAAAAAAGGAGTGGGAAAAGAGAAAAAGGGAGTGAGATTTCGCATCCTAAGTGTAGGATGAGAAATTTCGCATCCCGTGTAGGGATGCGAAATGGAGGCAATTTTGCATCATAGGAGGGATGCAAAATTTCGTATACCGTGTAAGGATGCGAAATGGAGGCGATTTGGCATCCCATGAAGGATGTGAAATGGAGGCAATTTTGTATTCCAGGAGCGATATGAAATTTCGCATCCCATGCAGGGATGCGAAATGGACGCATGGCACGGAGTGCGAAGCATGGTGAAGCGAGGCATAAGATGCGAAGCTAGGTGAGTGTCGAGCATGGGATGCGAGGCATGGTGATGCAAGGCAGATGATGCGAGGCATAGGATGCGAAGCATAGTGATGCATGGCACAAGATGCAAAGCACGGTAATGCGAGGTACGGGATGCGAAGCATGGGAATGCGAGGTACTAGATGCAAAGCATGGGAAGGGGCCGAGCATGGATTTTGGAACCGATCAGTGCGTGTTGCGCAAGCTTTTGGAGGTGATGGGCGAACGATCTTCGTTGTTGATGAATTTCGCATTCGAGGGATACGAAATTCTGCCAGTGGCTTGAATCAAGTCTTCTAGTGCCATAACCATGATTTGCTCGATACGATCACATTGTTCTGGGTTCGTGCACTTGATTCGTGACTTGTAATGTTCGAGAGCAATTTGATGAGCCGTGATGGCCGTTCTTGTGTGACCTTGTCTTAGTTTGATTCTTGGAGATGTTGACAACACTTCTGAGTCGTCAAACCATGTGATGGGCCAAGTCGTGTGGGCCTGGACTACTTTTGGTAACTGGACCAAAATGCCGGTTAACAATAACGAAGACCCAAATAAGTTCTTGAAGATCGAATCCCAACTAGACCCCATTTGGACAAGGGAGTTGACTGATTTTCTCTACGCAAACCTGGATGTTTTTGCGTGGACTCATTCTGACATGTATGGTATATCTCCAACCATTATGACTCATTCAATGGGTATTGATCCAAAGCATGTCCTAGTAAAGTAGAAAAGGCGCATGCTTGGCCCAAAAGGTCGGCAGCTTTAAAGGAAAAACTTGAGAGGTTAATGAATAATGGGTTCGTTCGCGATGAGACATTCCCCAAGTGGATATCAAACCTTGTCCTTGTGAAGAAGGCAAATGGGAGGTGGCGAACGTGCATAGACTTTTCAAACTTGAATAAGGCCTACCCTAATGGCAATTTTCAACTTCTAAGGATTGGTCAGCTTGTTGACTCAATGGTTGGACACGAGCTTCTTTCGTTCATGCATTCTTATTCGGGATATAACCAGATTGCAATGCATGTCCCAAACCAGGAGCATACTAATTTCATAACGTATATCGCGTTGTATTGCTATGTGGTCATGCCTTTTGGAATAAAGAATGCGGGAGCAACTTATCAATGCTTTGTCAACTGTATATTCCATGATCAAATTGGGAAGACAATGGAGGTGTATGTACATGATATGCTGGTAAAGTGAAAGCAGTCAACCGATTATGTCTGGGACTTGGCAGAGATGTTCGGTATACTTCACAGATATGGAATGAAGCTGAACCCTTTGAAATGCTCTTTCGGTGTTGTGTTAGGGAAATTCTTAAGCTTCATTGTCAGCTTTAGAGGAATTGAAATTAACCGTAAACATATCAAAGCAATTAAGGTTATTTAAGAGCCTAAGACAATCATAAATATGCAAAGCCTAGCAGAAAATGTTGCAGCTATGGGCATATTTATTTCTAGAGCGACTAACAAGTGCATTCCCTTCTTTGAGTTAATAAAGCGAGGGAAACGCAATTTCATTTGGGTGCTTGATTGTGTCAAAGCCTTTTATAACCTACTCAATCATTTGGAGATGCCACCTATATTGTCTAAGCCAATATATCATGAAGACTTGTTCGTATATTTGGCAGTGTCCCTACATGCTATCAGTTCAGATTTTTTCTGCGAAGAGGATCGGGTGCAGCAATCAATATACTATGTAAGCAAGAAGTTGATGGGAGAAGAACGCAACTATCCGAAGATCGAGAAACTGGCCTACAGTTTGTTGATTACCTCGAGAAAGGTCCGTCACAACTTTCAGGCTTACCCCGTCAAAGTGTACACTGACCATCCGCTATGATAGGTCCTTCAGTGACCCGAGGCGTCTGGGAGGTTTCTTAAGTGGAACATCAAGCTAAGATAGTTTGACCTCACCGTCCTTCCCCAAAAATCGATCCGAGGACAAGCATTGACAGACTTCATAACTTAGTCAAGGACGACATTTCGGAAGGAGATTCCAATCTTCCCGATGTTAAACCAAGACTGGACACATGGAAGCTATACACAGACGGGGCCCGTAATGATCAACGTTTTGACGTCGGAGTTGTATTGTTAACTACCGAGGGACTGTCGATCTATTATTCCCTGAGGCTAGACTTTCCCACTACCAACAACGAGTTCGAACATGAATCCCTAGTTGTTGGGCTGAAGCTTGCGAAGGACTTAGGGATAGTGGTGTTGGACATTTTTTGTGATTCACAACTTATTGTATTTCAGGTTCGGACCAGACTAAGAAGGCACAACTTACTGTCTATCTCAAGTGGATAGAAGAGTTGTTAGATGATTCTGATTACCATAGCATCTCATACACTATAAGGGAATAAAATCAAAAGGCTGACAGATTAGATAAACTGGCTAGTTCTGATGCTTGAGATGAAGCGGAGACGGTACCAATCGAGACATTAGATACTCCAAGCATTGACCAGATGGAGACTGATCAAGCCCTGGAGACCGAACCTAAGAAAGAATCATGGATGACTGCTATCATGAACTTCCTCCAAAAAGGAACCCTCCCGGAGTGGAAGAATGAAAATCGAGCTTTTGTGTGCAATGCTTCAAGATGTATCATCCAAGGAGATAAGCTCTACAGAAGAGGGTTTTCATTTCCTATGCTCCAGTATGTAGCTGAAGACGATGCCAAACAAGTTTTGCAGGACACGAAGGAGAATGTGGCACTCACGTTGGGGTTAAACTCTAGCATAAACGTGCTATGGTACGGCTACTTTTGGCCTACCGTCAATCGAGATGCGGCTAATTATTCCAAACGTTGTGACAGGTGTCATAGGCTTGCCTAGATTCAAAGGGATCCGCCAACTCAACTCACTTAGATGGTTACTCCTTGGTCATTTGTTGTATATGCAATGGAGATCATTGGAAGCCTTCTAATCTCTAAAGGTTGAGCGAAGTATGCGATCATGGTTGTCGATTACTTTATGAAATGGACCAAAGCTGGACCATTGACCACAGTCACGACAAAACGGGTTATCACTTTATCGCCGAAACATCATATGTTGATTTGGGCTTCCCTGAACCATCATAACTGATAATGGTACCTAGTTTGACAGCTTAGAATGCATAGATTTATGCCAATGATATCACATCGAGAAGTACACGGTAGTTGCAAACCGGCAAGTCGAGGCCGTGAACAAGAATATCAAGTTTATCCTAAAGAAACGATTGGAGCGGGCCAAAGGCAAATGGGTCGATGAACTACCATAGTTCTTAAGGCTTATAAAACAACCCATAAGTCTACGACTGGGCATACTTCGTTCTCTATGTCCTACGACTCTGAAACAATCATCCCAATAGAACTGGGAGTTCCCTCTCATAGGACAACATATTATGACTCGCTGACTAAAAAAGCGCTTCTCTTAGAGTCAATGGACATAATTGAAGAGAAGAGAGAAGAGGCTAACTTGCATGCTAACGAACATAGGCAATGAGTCTCCCAATAATATAATAAGAAGGTTCAATTCAAAACCTACGGCTTTGGCCATCTTGTCTTGAAACGAGTCTTCCCAGCACTAGTTCATATAGGCTCGAAATGGTAAGGTCCATATGTCATCCAACAAAGTCTTGATAATGGAACCCTTAGGATAACGATTGTTGATGGCGACCCACTTCGAAGAGCATGGAATGTCGAACATTTACGACGCTATCTTTCTTAGACTTTTATTATTTCGTCTACTTCATTTATTCTTAGCATTGTAATAAGGCGTGTCTTGCCACTTACTATTTTTCATAAAAAAAGCTCTTTCCTATATTCCACTGTTGTGTCTGTTACTTTGGCTATGTGTTGTGATTCGACTGACATGTGCTAAGGATTGAATGAAGGGAGTAACTAATTCCACAACGACGTTCAATGGATCACGTTTCAACAAGTTGGCTCAACTCTGCGACTAGACGGGCTTGGGTTGACTGAACTCAATCTTGACTCCGACGGTCAACAAGGCGATAAATACTTTGTGAACTAAAATGTTGAAACGATGCCTAAACAATTTTTTAACTCCCTTCCATGTTTCGACGGGACGAGTATAATTTTTTGGATGTGATCCAACCATCCAGATGGCGACCTTTGCCCTTGACATGGGGCCAAAGGGATGATGCCTAAGCAAGCGTGGCACGACTGCTTGCCTGACTAACTCCATTCCTCGGAGTTTGGAACGGAGCAAAAACTAAGGACTAGTGTGACCTGACCACTCAATCCTTTACTCTAACTATCACGACTTGAGAGTATAAAACGACTCATGTGCCTCGACATAAAGCCGCCTGACCTACGCCTCTAACCCATACCGACTGTGGGAGAGTATAAAGGAAGAACAATGACGTCCACAAAAACTCTGTCATCCTCTGACTAAGGGTAGTAGTGTAAATGCTTAAGGACCGGACATCCAAATTAACTCACCAAGATACCCTTCAACTCTTGGGGCATGGGTATAGCCTCATAAATCTACTTCGATCGCGACTCGGATGCGACTCATTATTCAAAGTTAATTGGAGGCGTACACACTATACCTCTAAATATCGACGTACTACTTATTACTTGACTTAATAATATTTAAATTGTGATCACATTAAATGGAAAGCAATATGTGAACTTGCAGACAAATTGCATTATTTATATCAAAGAAAACAGTGATTCATATACAAAAGTGCAGGTTTATACAAATTTACAAACAAAAACGCGAGCGTCGCACTCGCAACAACATCCAAAGGGCTTGAAAAACAATATAGCAGACAAGTTAATTAAGCCTGAGGCTTATCATCGGTCTTCTTATTCTCCTTCTCCCTCTACGCAATAAAGTCAATAAGCTCCACAACAGTCATAGACTTACTTTTCTTGGGCTTGCTGTTGGAGGAATTGAAAGCTCCCGACTTAGGCGCGTCACGCTTATTCTTGCTCCGTGTGGTTGAGACAGGAGGAGGATTTCCTCGATTGGTGGATCTTTAACAGAAGGAGCAATAACTTGGAGAGGTTTGACCATAAGAGGCCTGGAAATAGATTCAAAATTTAGGGGGAGAAGCTTACCCTCATTCTGGCCTTTATCCCCGCAAGGGTTAAAGGTTTTGTCTTGCTGGTCTCTCTAGTGTACACCACCTCTTCCTCTTCTAGCTGACCACCCTTGCCATCCAGACCATTCAAGGCATCTATTTTCCTTTGTCTTCTATTGGGTATCTAGTAAGAGGTACTGTTGCTCTTTGATTGTTTTCATCTCATCCTCGAAAGATGTTTATCGGTAGGTGTACCTAAAGAAGGAAGAGAGATTATCAGTCTCAGTGGAATAACAGGTCTCTTGACTAAAGGCCCAAGCGTTGGACGAATATATATGATCATTTTCTAGAATTAGGGAGAGAGAAGAGGTATATCCTCGACTAAGGCATCCTTGGGAGTGACAGAAGTTCCAGCTTCTTAGATTGGAGTTAGAGGCTTTCTTGGAAACAAGCTTGACTCACCTGGATTATACTCCTCCAAAATCTCTAGGGATTGGGATAGAGGAAGTTGAATGATTGGTTGATCTACAGGAGGATCCGCAGAGAGAGTAAGATGACTAGCATATTATGTAGGGGATGCATCATCTTTGCTTGTGCTGGGTTCCCCTTCCATTGTTCATTTCCCTTTAAGCCCGTGTTGCTCAGCGTCCTCCTCTTTCAGCAACTTCCTCCCCTCAACCAAAACTTCTGGTTCATCTCCTCTCAGAAATTAAGTTATCAATGCTTCCTCGTCCATTGTGCGTCCGAGAAGGACCATCTTCTCCTCATCCATGAACATCTTCTAAGTGTCGGCCAGGGTTCACATATAGTCTTTAGCCCAAGATATGTCTCGGTTATAGAGAACTCGAGTGTAGAACATGAGCACGTTGCTGCCGAACTCCTGACGCATCTATAATATCTTCTCTACATGGTCTGCCTTAAGAGTTTGAATCTCTGTCTCATGATGGAGTTGGGAGTTAGAAGCATTTTCCAGAGCATCATGGGCATTTTCTTCTGCCTTCACACGCCACAGATGGCATATTGAAACGAAATTACAAGATGTTGCCAGCTACAATTTAACGATAGTTATGCTGATTTTTGTCTATTGCAACATTCGCTTAATGGTTTTAGCATAGATATCAGCAAGATGTTGCAATAGCTATAAATATATTCAACAACAACAACAACAACTAAGCCATAAATCCCAAACAAGTTAGGTGAAACACCACACCTCTGTTAGGGTCACTCTCAAAGGGAATGCCCTAATTTTGGTGGAGGTTTATAAGTATAAGTCACAGATACACAAGACAGATATAAATATACATATTTTTGAACAGCGGAAACAACAACAACTTTTATTTCATCAAAAATACGTGTTACACAAACCATGCCATAATTGTCTTACAATATTTCCAAAAACATTACATTTCCATAACTGTCTTGATTTCATAATTTAAAGAAGCATCAAAACAAAAGTAAACTGCATAAGTCCCCATAGTTGCTATCCAAAGCCATAGTCCAAAATGAAAGAGATCCAAGCAATACATTCTTTCTCTTCAAGCTGGATGTGAAAACTGGTCAAGCTGCGGTATTCCCTCCCTGTGGACCTGGGGGGGAACGAAAGAAAAGAAGACGAAAGAAAAGTAGAGTCAGACATAAAGCCTGAGTAAGTCTAGGACTATTCAGTCTATGAATAAAGAATTGGGCATGATAAGTATAAACTGGAAATGGGAAAGCACTATAAACTAAGTTAAGTTGTCTAGAGTCGAATATACTATCGTACCCCATATTAATCTCTACATCCATATAAACTAGTTCCCAACAGGCACCCCATAATCAGGGTGAAGTGATCCATTTCTAATGATCGGCTCCTACTCGCATAGTTACATGTGTCTTACGGCGCCCGATGTTGTAGCTACCTATGCTGGTCCCACCATGGGGTGTATCAAGCCCCATGGTGGCGGCCCGACACAATTCTAGAATGCACAGGTATACTACTGGTGCCCAGTACCTTATTTTTCTGCGCCGGAGTGTGTGCACGCCCACACTCCGTTAGAACCTACACTTCTGCACCACCGCCGTCGATTTGACCTCTTACAGTCAGCCCAGTAATCGTGCCCCACCCTGCCTAGTTCAGGGTATCCTGATACACCTTGTAGGGTTACTGCTGAAAAGGGTCCCCCCCCCCCCCCCGCTACTAGGTTTTCTATTTCTAGCCAACATGCTAAGTTGGTTAAGTGTTCTGTAAACCTAACCCCCGATCAGTCTGTATAGTTTAGCATGTTAAATTTGATTAAGTATAAATTCAATTTACTTAATCCTATCAATCCTAACTCAGCCTTAATTGTCTTATTAAAGCCTCGACCACTCACATTAGACAGGTATTGTTGTGGCTTCCTGTTGCCGGTTGGGTCCGGGCAGTCTTACGCCACAACTCAGTCTAACCTCGGGTCTTTATTGGGCTCAATGTTTAACCACCCACATTGGATAGGTATTGTTGTGACTACTGGACAGCCGGGCGGTTCCGGGCAGGTTTATGTCACAACGCAATCCAACCTAGGGTTAAACACATCGTATTTTCTAAATTTACATATTTTGTCTCTTTTCTTTTTATATGTAAATATTTGCGGCCCATTATTCAAATTCATCTTTATTGGGTAAAAATTAATTTATACCACTTAATTGTTTTCAAGGTCGTTGGCATGCATCAAACATGCCAACACATATGTTTATATTTTTAACCCAACGTCACTACCCCCATTTTATACGTTCGCTATAATATAACATATGTTGGGTTTAACATTTAAGCCCAACTTAGCAACATGAAAAAGGGGAGGCTTAGAACATGGTGTTTATATATTCTAAGTAACATCAAAAGGGGAGTGTGAACGCATGAACTTGCAACATAACGATCTAATTAACATAAATTAGGCACTTGTAAACTGGCATTGTAATAGCATATAATCTTGACATGAAACATACCTAAAATGAATCATGGTTTTAATCTAGTCATGTAAACTTGCATTTAAAAATGTGAATCTAACTTAATTATGTGTCACAAATATTATCATATGATTTTGATAATAACATAGGCCTAAAACATGTTTTCAATTAGGCATAACACCAAACATAGTCTAGTCATGTTCATAAAGTCAACACAAGTTCACAAAGATGCTTACTTTTGTCTCTAATACAAAAGTATGGTTTTACACTTGAATCATGATGCCAATTCCAACATAAATTCATATGAATCATAATACCCAAATGGATCCAACTACGCTAAAAATGATCATAAAAATATACATCATGTTGGCCTAATAGTGAATCACATACTTGCATGAATCTCAACTTTGTTGTAATAAACTACTACAAACGTATAGTCGTTAACTTTCAACATGAATCATATACTTGAAAATATCCAATAGGTGTTGTAATAAACTACCACAAACATATAGTCGTTAACTTCCAACATGAGTCGTATACTTGCAAATATCCAATAGGTCTAACATCATTATACCACAACATCCTAAATCTATTCACAATTATAATCATAGCAACGTACGATTATGAATTATCATCACCACAAATTAAGTACAATTCCATTTCTCATTTTACACAAATCAAAACACAATTATTCGTTCACATCGGAATAGCACTCTACTTACAACGTATGACGACTCTTCAATTCAGGTTTCTGAATTCTGAATTTGGAGATGCTATCCTTTGTTGTAGGCATTGTTTTGATTTAGTTGTCGTTGCTTTAAGCTTTTGAATTGTCTCATAATCGTCTCTCAATTTTGAAGGCTACTCCTAGTCTTTCCTCAGCAGCATGACGGTCCCATTCTCATTTTTATTTGTATGAATTAGGTGGAGTCTTAGGTCCTTTTTATAGAGTTTGTGAATTGATTAGAACCGTCGATGGAGCTTGTATTAATAATAGCCGTTCGTTTGAAAGAGAGACCAATCAGGAGCTGACACCTAGCCCTAGTGACAAGGCAAGACTCAGAAATTCGGCCAATCACAGACCAGGCCAGCCAGGAGGGGTTGGGTTCGACCTGGCTCAGGGGCCAGGTCGACTCCCCAGTCCACCCCCAGGTCGACTATGTAATCAGCCTGGGTGCCCCAGGTCGACTACCCAGTCGACCTGGGTAGCCCAGGTCGACTACCCAGTCGACCTGGGTGCCTTGGGCGGGAAAATTCCCGCCCAGCCCAACCTGGTTCGATTTTTGAATTTCGAATTTGTTTTCTGAACTATTTCTGTCTGTTTGAATTTTAAACTGAACTCTAAAACTTCCGGAGGTCATATTTTCCTCATACGGAGTCCATTTTACGCAAACTCGGACTCTATCTCAAGCAGAATTCCGAGACGAACGCAATGGTGTATCCCGTTTCCCTTAATTCTTTGATTTGAAATTAATTATACTTTAATTTGTGAATTTCACTGTTATAGAATACACGGGTTGTTACATTCTCCCCCACTTAAAAGGATTTCGTCCCCGAAATCTTCAAGTTTAGGAAGAATGTATATCCTAACATCCAAACATCCACCTACTCATCCATCAAACACGAGCATCCATTGTCCTTAAAAGACTTCTAATGCTTCATGATCATATGCGAAGTGTGTGTACATGTACTTATCTAATGCAAAATCAGGCGGCCTACTAATTCAGTTGACCTCCTTAATGCAAATTATGTAAGTGTCATGAATCCATTATGTATGCAAATTTTCCTATTCATGATTCTACATGAGTGCACAATCATTCATATATAAATGCAACATCCATATGACAACACATTAAACTTTAACCATATACAAATATAAATACATATATGCATATGCAATATGAAGTGACTGAGCCGATCTAAAACCTATATTGTGTGTGTATATGCAACCACGAGCAATCACTTGCAACCACTTGCAACTATCATCCATAACATGTTTCAATTACATGTTTTCATCCAAACGGTTTCTACCTAAAAGATAAGGTCGAGGAGATATACCTAAAAAGATAGATAAAAGCATAACTTAGGGAAAAAGAGAGATCAAAGATGTACCCTCGAAAGAAAAGGGTATGCAGCGCGTATTCTAGCCTCAGTTTCCCAAGTCGCGTCTTCCTCGATGTCGCTCCACTGAACTTTGACGAGCTTGACTTCGCGGTTGCGTAGCTTTTTCACTTCAGTTCCTAAGATGCGTGTTGGAACTTTCCTCACGGTTGCTTCGCGTTCCACTTCAGCTTCTTCTAGGATGTTTGGGTCTACCACTTTAGCCGATTCATGTAGACATTTTCGGAGGTGCGAAACATGAAAAACGTTGTGAACTCCGGCTAGTATTTCAGGTAGCTCTAATCTATAGGCCATTTTCCCAATTTTCTCGATAATAGGAAACGGCCCTACGAATCTTGGTGCTAGCTTCACTGTGGTTCCAAAACGAACAACGTTCCTTAGCGGAGATACCTTAAGAAAAATCCTGTCTCCAACCTCAAATTCAAGGTCGGTCCTCCTCTTGTCGGCGTAGGATTTTTGTCTATCTTGGGCTGTCTTCATTCTTCTCCGTATTAAGTCTACTTTCTCTGAAGTCTCTCGGATCATATCTGGTCCAAGTATGAGCTTGTCAGTAGACTCCCACCAACAAGTGGGCGATCGGCACGGTCTTCCATATAAAGCCTCGAAGGGCGCCATTCCGATGGTGGCTTGGTAGCTGTTGTTGTAGGCAAATTCCACCAAAGGAAGATGGTCTTCCCACGTCCCTCCGAAGTCAAGGACGCACAGTCTTAAAAGGTCCTCCAAAACTCTGTTCACTCTTTCTGTCTGGCCGTCGGTTTGGGGATGATAGGCTGTGCTCAAGCATAACTGTGTGCCTACCGCTTCTTGCAGACTCCGCCAAAACTCACTTGTGAAGATAGGGTCTCGGTCACTAACAATGCTGGAGGGTATTCCATGGAGTCGAACAATTTCCTTGAGATAAAGAGATGCTAGGGATGAGGCAGTTCTTTTACTCTTGACAGGTAAAAAGTGGGCGCTTTTAGTAAGCCTATCCACTATTACCCAAATGCTAGTGTTGCCTCTTCTAGACCTAGGCAGCCCATCAATGAAGTCCATTGAGATGCTATCCCACTTCCACTGCGGGACCTCTAGAGCATGGAGCAAACCGCCAGGTTTCTTCTGTTCCGCCTTAACCTGTTGTCAAACCATACACTTAGAAACGAATTCTGCCACGTCTTTCTTCATGGCTCCAAAAGAAAGTTCTCTTTATGTCCTTGTACATTTTATCTCCGCCTGGATGTATCGTCATCTTGGAGTGATGTGCTTCCTCGAGAACCTTCATTACTAAATCCCTTGTCTGTGGGACGCATAGTCTTCCGTCTCGCCTTAGCCAAACCTTATCGTCGATGGAGTATCTGTTGAGGTGACTTGAAGTCTCACCCCTAATTAGCCTATCAATCATTTCCACAAGCCGAGGGTCTTCGCGTTGTGCTGTCCCTATTGAGTCCACTAAAGTCGGGCGTACTTCGAGAGATGCTAGCAAGCCCGGTACAAAATCGGAGGAGGGCCTAAAGTCAAAGCTGGCTATAAACTCTAGGCTTTGCCTTTCAACAAACAACGGGCTTAGGGTCAGTTTCTTTTGGCTCAACGCGTCTGCCACTACGCTGCCTTTGCCCGGAGTGTAGGAGATCTCGAAATCGTACGAGGCAAGAAACTCCATCCATCTCTGTTGCCTTAGGTTAAGATCTTTCTGTGAGAAAAGATACTTCAAAGATTTATGGTCAGTATACAGTTCGAATTTCTCACCTAGGAGATAGTGGCGCCAAGACTTAAGCGCAAAGACGATGGCAGCCAACTCAAGATCGTGGGTCGGGTAGTTCTTTTCATGAACTTTCAATTGCCTTCCACCATAAGCTACTACCCTCCCTTCTTACATCAAGACAGCACCTAGCCCTGTCCTACATGCATCTGTATAAACTGTGAACATCTTGCTTCCATCTGGCAATGTCAGAACTGGGGCTGCTGTAAGAGCCCTTTTTACTCGTTGGAAAGCAAACTCGCAATCCAAGTCCCAATTGAACACTAGATTCTTCTTTGTCTGCCTTGTGAGTGGAGCTGAGATTTTCGCAAAATCCCTTATGAATTTTCGGTAGAAACCTGCTAGTCCTAGAAAACTTCGGACCTCAGTTGCATTCCTTGGCGTCTTCCAATCCTGTACCGCTACTACCTTGGCAGGGTCCACAGCTAACCCTTCTTTGGATACTATGTGCCCAAGGAACCTCACTTCCTCTCTCCAAAAGTGGCATTTGGAGAATTTGGCTTTTAGCTGATGGACTCGCAGAGTTTCCATGATTGCCCTTGAGTGCTGAGCATGTTCTTCTTCACTCTTTGAGAAGATCAAGATATCGTCTATGAAGACTACTACGAACTTGTTGAGGAATTCTCTGAACACCCTACTCATCAGGTCCACGAAGTAAGCGGGTGCGTTTGTCAAGCCAAAAGGCATGACAAGCCATTCAAAGAAGCCATCTGGGGTTCTGAATGATGTCTTATCGATGCTATCTTTAGCCACCCTTAGCTGATGAAATCTGGTCGCTAAATCGAGTTGGGAGAAAACAGACGCTCCTACAAGCTGATCAAACAGATCGTCAATTCTGGGGAGAGGGTGCCTATTCTTTTTCGTTAGTTTGTTGAGCTCCCTATAGTCAACACATGGACGGAGTGAACCATCCGCCTTTGTGGCGAACACCACTGGAGCGCCCCATTCTGAAATGCTCCTTCTAATGAACCCCTTCTCTAGAAGCTCTTTAACCTATTTACTGAGTTCTTTCCTTTCCCGTGGAGCCATGTGTCTAACGGGCAACGCAATGGGCTTTGCATTATCTACAAGATATGTGCAGAAGTCTATCTCCCGCTTCGGAGGTAAGCCCTTCACCTCTTCGAAGACATCCAGATATTCACGGACCACTCTAACCGATTGCAAACTCTCAACAGAAGCATCTAGCGATTCGAGATAACTAAGCATAACCGCATACGAGGGATTGCAAGTAATTTCCAGAGTGTTACCAAGTTGGGTCAGAAGCCTAACCACCCTTTTCTCACAATCAAGGATGGCACCATTACTGGATAGCCAATCCATGCCCAAAATTAAACCATATCCCGAGAAGCCCAAAACAAAGGCACTACATCTAAATTCTACGCTTAGAATAGAAATTTTCAATCCCACACAGATCATAGACAAATGAGCCGAGCCCCCGATTGGATTTGAAACAATTAAGGGGTCCTCTTCCATACTAGTTTCTAGGTGCAGAGATTCTACTAAAGCAGATGAGATAAAGGAGTGTGATGCGCCAGAATCAAATAAAGTGCGAACTGGGTGATCATAAAGATAAACTACACTTTCTACAGAAGTATTTATACCTCGCTGTTGCAGAGGTGGCGCTTCTATCACATGAACCTGTGCCCCTGAGGTGGATCCAGCCCTCTGCCCCTGCCCTCGCTTCTTTGGGCAATCCTTAGCCATGTGGCCTGTCTCACCACAAGAAAAGCACCTACCATTCATCTTGGCCTTCTTTTTCCGGCAATCTTTCACTAAATGCCCCCACTTTGCCACATAAATTTCACTTCCTCTTCTCTTTGTTGTCTTTCCCGCCCTTCTTAAAGTCTGCCTTCTTAGGCTGTAAACCCTCTTTCTTCCCTTGAGAGCCTTCTGCCTTTGTCTCCTTCTTTCCCTTATCCTCTTCGTTCAGCAATGCCATCTGTACCAATCTTTCGTACGTAGCCCCCATAGGTATATGGGTCATGGCCAAGCTGTGTAATGGCTCATTCAACCCTTTGAAAAAACGGAGAGCCTTCTTGTGCGGAGTGTTGACTAGGTCCAGTCCGAACCTAGCCAGCTGATCGAACTGATTAACGTACTCTTTGACTGTCATATTCCCTTGCTTGAGAAATAAAAAAAATTCCAATTGAAGACTCCTTTCAGCTTCTGAGAGAAATTTAGCCTCAAAACTTGCCCTAAAGTCCTCCCATGTTTCCACTGGTCTTTCTGCATTGGTGACTTCCCACCAGTAGGAAGCCTCGCCTTTAAGTAGCCATACTGCCAGTTGTACCTTCTGCCTATCTTCTACCTCAAAGATGACGAATAAGTCCTCGGTTTCCTTCAGCCAATTCCTGGCTGCCACGAAGGACTCGGTTCCATGAAAGTCCTTCCCTCCCATAGCTTTGAAATCTTTACATATCTTAGCAAAAGTATTACCACGCGGAGGAGGTGGAGGAAGAGGTGCTGCTGCAGCTGGATGATTTCCTGCAGCTGGGGGAGGAGGAACAGTGGGACCTGGCTGATTGGCCCTTGCTTCTAAGAATCGTCTAAACCAACCAGGTATTGGTACACCCTCTGGCAAGTTAAGTTCTTCGGACATGCTGAAACAAAAAGGATAGATTCAAAATGAAGGATAAAAGATAGTACCTATGGCTTTGGGGGACTATGCCTTTTTTTTAAATAAAATAACATTTTATCTTTAAAAATGCTTCTTTAATTTTTCTTTTGAAAATAAATTTTCAAAACTTTTTATCTTATCTGGTAAACCTATGCTCTGATACCAAGTGAAACACCCCACCTCCGTTAGGGTCACTCTCAAAGGGAATGCCCTAATTTTGGTGGAGATTTATAAGTATAAGTCACAAATACACAAGACAGATATAAATACACATATTTTTGAACAGCGGAAACAACAACAACTTTTATTTCATCAAAAATACGTGTTACACAAACCATGCCATAATTGCCTTAAAATATTTCCAGAAACATTACATTTCCATAACTATCTTGATTTCATAATTTAAAGAAGCATAAAAACAAAAGTAAACTGCATAAGTCCCCATAGTTGCTATCCAAAGCCATAGTCCAAAATGAAAGAGATCCAAGCAATACATTCTTTCTCTTCAAGCTGGATGTGAAAACTGGTCAAGCTACGGTATTCCCTCCCTGTGGACCTGGGGGGGACGAAAGAAAAGTAGAGTCAGACATAAAGCCTGAGTAAGTCTAGGACTATTCAGTCTATGAATAAAGAATTGGGCATGATAAGTATAAACTGGAAATGGGAAAGCACTATAAACTAAGTTAAGTTGTCTAGAGTCGAATATACTATCGTATCCCATATTAATCTCTGCATTCATATAAACTAGTTCCCAACAGGCACCCCATAATCAGGGTGAAGTGATCCATTTCTAATGATCGGATCCTACTCGCATAGTTACATGTGTCTTACGGCCCCTGATGTTGTAGCTACCTTTGCTGGTCCCACTATGGGGTGTATCAAGTCCCATGGTGGCGGCCCGACACAATTCTAGAATGCACAGGTATACTACTGGTGCCCAGTGCCTTATTTTTCTACGCCGGAGTGTGTGCACGCCCGCACCCCGTTAGAACCTACACTGCTGCACCACTGCCGTCGATTTGACCTCTTACAGTCAGCCCAGTAATCGTGCCCTACCCTGCCTAGTTCAGGGTATCCTGATACACCTTGTAGTGTTACTGCTGAAAAGGGTCCCCCGCTACTAGGTTTTCTATTTCTAGCCAACATGCTAAGTTGGTTAAGTGTTCTGTAAACCTAACCCCCAATCAGTCTGTATAGTTTAGCATGTTAAATTTGATTAAGTATAAATTCAATTTACTTAATCCTATCAATCCTGACTCAGCCTTAATTATCTTATTAAAGCCTCGACCACTCACATTAGACAGGTATTGTTGTGGCTGCATGTTGCCGGTTGGGTCCGGGCAGTCTTACGCCACAACTCAGTCTAACCTCGGGTCTTTATTGGGCTCAATGTTTAACCACCCACATTGGATCGGTATTGTTGTGACTACTGGACAGCCGGGTGGTTCCGGGCAGGTTTATGTCACAACGCAATCCAACCTTGGGTTAAACACATCGTATTTTCTAAATTTACATATTTTGTCTCTTTTCTTTTTATATGTAAATATTTGTGGCCCATTATTCAAATTCATCTTTATTGGGTAAAAATTAATTTATACCACTTAATTGTTTTCAAGGTCGTTGGCATGCGTCAAACATGCCAACACATATGTTTATATTTTTAACCCAACGTCACTACCCCCGTTTTATACGTTCGCTATAATATAACATATGTTGGGTTTAACATTTAAGCCCAACTTAGCCACATGAAAAAGGGGAGGCTTAGAACATTTTGTTTATATATTCTAAGTAACATCAAAAGGGGAGTGTGAACGCATGAACTTGCAACATAACGATCTAATTAACATAAATTAGGCACTTGTAAACTGGCATTGTAATAGCATATAATCTTGACATGAAACATACCTAACATGAATCATGGTTTTAATCTAGTCATGTAAACTTGCATTTAAAAATGTGAATCTAACTTAATTATGTGTCACATATATTATCATATGATTTTGATAATAACATAGGCCTAAAACATGTTTTCAATTAGACATAACACCAAACATAGTCTAGTCATGTTCATAGAGTCAACACAAGTTCACAAAGATGCTTACTTTTGTCTCTAATACAAAAGTATGGTTTTACACTTGAATCATGATGCCAATTCCAACATAAATTCATATGAATCATAATACCCAAATGGATCCAACTACGCTAAAAATGATCATAAAAATATACATCATGTTGGCCTAATAGTGAATCACATACTTGCATGAATCTCAACTTTGTTGTAATAAACTACTACAAATGTATAGTCGTTAACTTTCAACATGAATCATATACTTGAAAATATCCAATAGGTGTTGTAATAAACTACCACAAACATATAGTCGTTAACTTCCAACATGAGTCATATACTTGCAAATATCCAATAGGTCTAACATCATTATACCACAACATCCTAAATCTATTCACAATTAGAATCATAGCAACATACGATTATGAATTATCATCACCACAAATTAAGTACAATTCCATTTCTCATTTTACACAAATCAAAACATAATTATTCATTCACATCGGAATAGCATTCTACTTACAACGTATGACGACTCTTCAATTCAGGTTTCTGAATTCTGAATTTGGAGATGCTATCCTTTGTTGTAGGCGTTGTTTTGATTTAGTTGTCGTTGCTTTAAGCTTTTGAATTGTCTCCTAATCGTCTCTCAATTTTGACGGCTACTCCTAGTCTTTCTTCAGCAGCATGACAGTCTCATTCTCATTTTTATTTATATGAATTAGGTGGAGTCTTAGGTCCTTTTTATAAAGTTTGTGAATTGATTAGAACCGTCGATGGAGCTTGGATTAATAATACCCATTCGTTTGAAAGAGAGACCAATCAGGAGCTGACACCTAGCCCTAGTGACAAGGCAAGACTCAGAAATTCGGCCAAGCACAGACCAGGCCAGCCAGGAGGGGCTGGGTTCGACCTGGCTCAGGGGCCAGGTCGACTCCCCAGTCGACCCCCAGGTCGACTATGTAGTCGACCTGGATGCCCCAGGTCGACTACCCAGTCGACCTGGGTGCCTTGGGCGGGAAAATTCCCGCCAGCCCAACCTGATTTGATTTTTGAATTTCGAATTTGTTTTCTGAACTGTTTCTGTCTGTCTGAATTTTGAACTGAATTCTGAAACTTCTGGAGGTCATATCTTCCTCATACGGAATCCGTTTTACACAAACTCGGACTCTATCTCAAGCAGAATTCCGAGACGAACGCGATGGCGTATCCCGTTTCCCTTAATTCTTTGATTTGAAATTAATTATACTTTAATTTGTGAATTTCACTGTTATAGAATACACGGGGTGTTACATTAGGGTTGGCTAGATATGGAACCCAAATAATAATAATAATAAATAAAAAGAAAGTTAAAAGCTTTCGTAAAACTAAAATAAAGGTTTGAAAAAAGGAGTTCATGAAACTAAAATAAAGGTTTGAAAAAATAGAAATAAAAAACCCAAAGGTTCTGGTACATGGATTGCTAACTTCCATGCACTCCTACCGGAAACCAGCTCTTCAGATATATTCCAATTTCTTAAGTCTCTTTTTATTATCTCCTCCCATGTCATTTTAGACGATTGTCATTTAAAGATACATACGAAATAATATAATTAAAACCTTTTTTGACATGGTTACTTAAATATGTACTTGTTAATTTTTATTCTATTATAATCACAAAAATCTATTATGATGTAGCACAAATCTGAATTAAATAATGCCTTTACTTTACCGTTTAAATGATATTGAATGCTAAAACTGAATATAAATAATAAGTACATATTAATTAATTTTGTATAACAACAACAACAAAGCCATATATTCCAAACAAGTCGGTGTTGGCTAGATACGGAACCCAAAATGAAAGAAATAATACTGATAATATATATATATGGGTTTAAAATAACCAAACAGATAGAAAGACGTCTCAAAAAGGTTTTTTTTTTAAAGGTAAAAAGGTTCAATAAAGGTGAAATAAAGTCTAAAATAGTAATAAAAAAGTAAAAATGTTCAACAAAAGTGAAATAAAGTCTAAAATAATCAAACAGATAAAAAAAATCCTAAGGTTCTGGTACATGGATTACCAAATTCCATGCACTCCTATCCACTACCAGCTCCTCAGATATACTCCAATTACTTAAATCCCTCTTTATTATCTCCTCCCATGTCATTTTAGGTCGACCTCTACCTCTCTTTGGGCCTTCGGCGCGGCCTATAATTCCAACGCGCACAGGTGCATCGTATGGTCTACATTGGATATGTCCAAACCATCTCAAGCGGTATTGGACTAACTTCTCTTCAATAGGTGCAACTCTAAGTTTTTCCCGAATATCCTCATTTCTAATCCGATCTCGTCTGGTATGCCCACAGCTCCAGCGCAGCATCCGCATCTTTGCTACACTTATCTTCTGGACGTGTTGCCTCTTATTAGGCCAACATTCTGCACCATATAACATTGCAGGCCTGATTGCTGTCCTATAGAATTTTCCTTTAAGCTTATGGGGAATCTTCCTATCACAGAGAATGTCAGATGCTAGTCGCCATTTCACCCATCCTGCTTGAATTCTAAAACTAACATCCTTATCAATCTCCCCATCAAACTGCAACATAGATCCTAAGCATCGAAACGACTCCTTCTTGGGTACTACTCTACCGGCCAGGGTGACCTCTCCGTCATCTGAGCTGACACCGCTAAACGCACACTTCATATACTCTGTTTTAGTCCTACTAAGCCTGAAACCCTTTGATTCCAAGGTCTCCCTCCACAACTCCAGTTGTCGATTAACCCCTATTCTACTCTCATCAATCAGCACAACATCATCGGCAAAGAGTATACACCAAGGGATCTCCCTTTGTATATCTTTTGTGATTTCATCCATCACCAATGCAAAAATATAGGGGCTCAAAGCCGAACCTTGATGTAACCCTATGTTAATTGGAAAGTCTCTGGTCTCACCATCGCATGTCCTGACACTAGTCACAACCCCCTCATACATATCCTTGATAAGAATAATATACTTGGATGGCACTCTCTTCCTTTCTAGCGCCCAAGCCAGGGTAAAGGAGGAGGGTTGTGATAGGCTTGGCGAGCCAACGTAAAAACTTAGCCTCTCTTATGGATATGAATAGCTATAAATATATTCAAATTAAAAAAATACACCTCAGCGATCCACACCATCATTTAAAACAAAATCTCAACCATCAATCCGCACCTAGTTATTTCTATTTCCAGCTTTTATTTTCATTCACCCGCTTTCTTTTTCATTTCCTTTTCACCCCCAAATTATTCCGATCTAGGTTTCCTACCATCTCCACTATATCTCGATCACTCTATCTCTCCCTCCTCCTTCTCTCTTCGTTTTCAAATATCATTTTTATCAGGTTTTTTTATTAGTCTGCAGAATTTTCTCCCATCTCTAATCCCAAAATCGCAAAAATGGGTTTATCATCTGCACCGACTAACCCTCCTGATAGTTTCCAATTGTGCGTTTTTTATTTGAGAAGAGGGCAACTCGGAGGCCAAGAGCTTGACAAAATTCTTTCCTTTTTCCTGCTGAATGCCCTTACGCTACTAGCTTTTTGTTGTTGGCCTCTGCGCAGGGATTATTATGTTTACTAGAATATTATCCCTAGATGCTGCTTTTGAAGTTCAATTTGGCGAACTAATGGACTTAGAGATGTTCTCAAGGAAGTGCATTCTCTTTCCACGAAGTGTCATGGATCTGTAAGCTTTATTATTTCAATGTTAAAATTCCATTTGTTTTGCAATATAAGAAGATAATGGAATTGCATTCTTCTAATAGATTTACATTTCACAGTCACTAGTCAATGCCTTAGGATCTATTGATAATAATACTTCCAAGTCCATGATATTATTTAAAGACTTGCTGGTGTCGACCATAGTTTCTACTGTATGGCTACGTTTACAATTTCTCATACATATCATTGTTTATATATGTATATGTTAACATTTATAATATGATGTCTAGGACAACACAAAAAATTTATATGCATATGTTGTTATGAGGTCAACAACAAATGCATTATATGCAAATTCAAGTACCAGGTCATATTTACTAAGGACTAAATCTGAATCTAATCTAGTTGATGACTCTAGTATGCCTCATATGGGACCTACAGAGTCTGGTTGTGCATCTCGCGATGCTTCTGTGAGGAGTGCACATCAAAAAAAAATTATCCTGAGAATATTATTACGTAACAAATGGTGTAAAAGAAAAGATGGATTTGTCAGTACTGAAATATGGGGTGCAGATCAGGTGATTCAACTACTTTGACCATACTGTGTGACTAAAGAAAATTGATGAGCAAATATATCTACTTGTTTATCAGAATATTCAATTGAATATTATACTACTCATTCCTTTTTCATCATTTGCTAGTGGTTACATGTACTTAAAAATCGACGTTGATAAAACGATTTCAAGGGCCACTCCCCTAGGAAAAGTTACAACTTTAGCAAAGGCTTCTTTGTGTGCACTTAGCAAAGTGATGCTGGTGATTTGTTTTTCAAGTAAGCTTTGTATGATATGGATGCTGGGAGGATTGTTGTGGTTTATAAGGGGGTGGTGCTAGCGGTGGTGGTTGGTCGACTGATGCTATTTTGAGGTGGTGCTGAAGGAGGATAAGTGCAGTCAATGGGACACAAGGTGTTTGTGGTCGTAGAGGTTTGCAGTGTTTCAAAGAAGGTATGGTCTTATGAGATCGACTGAATCATTGGTGCCCACTTGTTCGACCTAACTGCGACAGTGGTACCCCCGACCTCACCGGCGCTGTGCTTGCCGGGACTGCGGTGCCCTGGACCTCCGTCGGCGCTGCATGCGGACCTCCGCCGGCGCTGCGCCCAGACCCGCTACTTTGCTCGCCTTTGGCTCATCATACTTTTTTAGTATCATTATAAATTAAAACTGCATATGTGAGGAGTGAACTGAGTGATGCAGTGAGGAATATCTGTATATGTGAATAATCGACGTCGTAGTAAATCATTGAGTTGTAAATAGTTGGAGTAAAAAATTGTACTATTTCAAATATTAAAATAAAATATTTTATTTAATAAAACACTATTTGAATTCAAATTCTATGCAGTAGTATTCTATTAAATAACGATTTAATCCCTTTAGAGATGAAATATCTATATCAACATTTTTGGAATGTTGCTACAAACACCTATGGATGTTGCTATAGACCCAAATATGGATCTGTTTCAATAATATTTGTTATGTTTCCTCAGATAGTCAAAATGTTGCCTTTGAGGTCTGCAGCAATGGTGAAAATTGCATCACAGTAAAAGTGTTGCCAAAGACCTATGCCAACATTTTTTCGGCTTGACCTGACATTTTTTCTCTTGCAAAAGGCCATTTATGGCGAAGTGCTTCTTCTTGGCCTCTTCAATAGAGGCGAGTTGGTCTTTAAGATTTTGAACCTCCAACTCCAGTTTCCCTTTGGCATTCCTCAGACATTCATTCTCAATACTGAGGGACTCGCACTACTGACCCACAAACTTTACATCATCCTGAGAAGACTTGTTAAGAAGCGACCAATGGTCAAGTTATGTTTTGAATCGAACACGAAAATCGTCAAGCTCTATTTTGCTATGTTGCTCTTTGAGGGTGGCAAGGTCAGTTTCGCATTCAGTTAGCTATTTTTTGGTGTGTTTACGGACGCACTTCTAGAACATACATTATATCTATATTCCCTCAATCTCAACCTCCATACTCCTGATAATCTCAAATAATCTTCTTGAGTATATGGACATTTCATTATATTGAGTTAAAGCAAAGTCAGTATCTGACCTAACCAGACTGCCAAATTTCTTTGGGGAAGTTAGCAGGTTGGGGAAAAAATCATGCGAGCAAAGTGATGTTGGAGGAAGGCCTTTTCAAGTTTTTAACCCATTCCTCGGGTGTTTTCTCCTGTACAGAAGAGATCAACAACTAAGGGATTTTATCTGAATGCTTGGTAAGAGCAAGAGGATCATGGCCTTAGGAATCAGTTGAATGTGATTTTTGAGGAGGAACGACAAGGAGTCAATGGCGCGAAGTCTTGGTTTGCAAGTATTCATTGGTTGTCTTGTCATCACCCCAGGAGGTTTTTTCATTATAACAAGAGACAGTAACATGATTTTCCATGTCATGCTCTTTGTCTGTCTCTTGGGATACCTCCCTCACTTTCTTCTTCTTATCCTTCTCTTTTCTCTCTCGGTCCTCCTTCTATTGCCTCTCTTGCTCGCACTATTTCTTCTCTCACGAGCAAGCGTGCTTCTCGTCATATTCACAATCCCGCTTTTCCTGGGAGGAGGTCGGGATGACTGGGCCACCTCCCTGCAGATTAGAGCCAAATCGATTGTAGTATCTCCCTCCTCTCTTCATGGCATTTAAATCAATAAAAGAGTTAAGTCAGCACTTGTAATATGCAAACAGAAAAGTGTTGTGATGTGCAGTGCTTATGTGTGTCCTAGTCCTCCTCTCACAGTGACGAACCAGAGCCCGGAGTTTGGTTGTCATCATCGTCTCCTTGGCCTTTATAGAAGTAGTGTCTTCCCCAGACTTTAGGAAAATGGAACTAGAATCAAGATTCTAAGAAGAGAATATAGTATCCGGAAGATCCAAATCTTGCAAACCCCGGAATGGAGAGTCCACTTTTTTTCCTCGATCTCCCTGAATGGAAAGTTGCTCCTTCTCTACAGCAAAACCCCTCTACTGGGGACCCTGAGACTCTTTTTCTGCCACTTTCTCCGCCACTTTCTGGGGAGATAGTTCCCTCACCCATTCTACGGGATCCCAACTGGACCTAGGACGATCGACCTCTTTTATAATTCGTTTTCTTTTCTTAGTGACCTTTCCCTTGGCTAGAGATCGTGTCGCGACAACTACAGACATCCGACTAAGGGTTGACTTATCTGCCCCCAACAAGTGGAATATTTGCTATTGTGATTGAAGGACCCCCGACTGAGGAACGATTGCTGGTGGACCAACAATTGGTGGTAGTTGACCTCCTCGAGCACCCAAAGTCCTATTGGTGTCAAGAAGGTGATGACGTTGTAGAAGAGAATCTATGAGGCATCTTTTAACACTCTGATCTTTCTTGGAGATGCTTAATGGAGTAGCCAAATAATCTAGGTACACTTAGACAATGGGTTTAGGCAGATTGCTACCTATAGGAAGTGATAAATATTTAGAGCCTTTCCATGCAGTTAATACAACAGTAAGCTAAGAATCAGCACTTGCTACACCGAGCCATCTACGAGCACAACCTAGCCGTTGTGGAGTATAGATCCAGTCATATTTGATGTCTCCCAGCTTGCTCGGTACATCCTCGACACTCTTTTTCTCATGAGCAGCTTCAAAGAAAAGGAATGAAGGAGTTGGGTCTTCTCTATGCTAGAAATTGAAAAGGAAGACCACATGATCAAAGGTGGGGGCTGATGAAAATGTTCCATGTACAAGATGTACAATGACATTAGATTTACATAAACGATAGGATGAAGTTCCATCGACGCCAACTTCATGCGTCTAAGAAACTCAATGATAAAAGGAGTGAAGGGAGGAATGATTCCAATAGTACACATTGTCGGGTTACTACCATGAAACTATCAAGCGGCTTGTGAAGTCGCTTTTCCTCTTTGGGAATCCGAATATCCCTCCTTTGGATTCTTTGTTTGAGACTTAATATTTCGTTTATCCATGGTGCAAACCAAAGAGTTTACGGGATTAACCAAAGTTACAACGTCTGGAAGTGTATCGGGAGCTATCTCTTCAGCCAATACTGCCTACACAGCTTCCTCTTCTCCATAAGTTGATGCGTTAGCCTCTTGATCATGAGGCTGGACTTCGAATTCGGGATCAGAATCTAACTCCATAGAAGAATTAGTTTCTGTCCGGATTTTGAAAAAGTGCTTTACCTATTCCAGCTCCAGATCCTCTGGTATCATATCTTCCGACCATATTGATAATGCTATTCAAGAAATATCATTGGTTAGAGAATTAAAACCATCA
Source organism: Allium sativum (assembly GCA_030737875.1). Taxonomy (NCBI): domain Eukaryota; kingdom Viridiplantae; phylum Streptophyta; class Magnoliopsida; order Asparagales; family Amaryllidaceae; genus Allium; species Allium sativum. The sequence goes on along the minus strand of CM060916.1, from coordinate 132,575,662 downwards.
CCCCCAGTGTGTGTACGAAGTGCAAATTCTTGAAGTGGAAATGTTTAGAAATATTAAAGGCAGTGATATGCTTAAGTCCATTTAAGTCCAGTTCCTATGCAGTTTTAAGCTTATTTGTTCAAGACACTATCCTGACTGTCCAAGTATACAGCGATGGGTAATCTTTGATTGTTTGTATATATGAAGGTATATATTTGGTCTTGAGGATTGGGTCAGCCTACCTGAGACGACATCCCCCATATCGGAGCCACTAGGCTCGAACAGTCCTAATATAATCTACTTTAGCATATGCACGCAACTCCCAAGGTTCAGCTCGACAAGCCATTGATCGACCTGAATTTTTCCTACTTCCTTGCCAAGTTCCTTTCCCTCTAGAACAATCTTCTTGGGTCGACGAGGTCTTTGGTCAACCCAGACCACAACTGTTCCATGGCCTCATCCTTTTTCCCGTTCTGCTTCTCCACATCCTCAACTCTTTGGGTCAATACACTCCCTCATCGAACCAAAACTACCCAGCTCCACTTCGCCTCATCACATCTCCACAATTTCGGCTCGAGGCAATGGTATTCAAACCAAGCTTCGAACCTTTCTCCACGATCAGTCTTCCTTCCACACCACTATGTTTCGTGGGACCATCTGGAAGCCTCATATTTCCTTTGTCTTCCCTAACTCCATTAACTCAAGGTCTCAAACTCCACAGCACTCCTCCGCCTTTGCCCTGAAAGCCAAGATCTTTAGCCTGATCTCATGACCTGAGCTCGCCATTGCTTCTCCATCAACTACGCCTCCTCGTCACCGAACGCCTCAAGGTGTTATCCATCGATAATACATTTCGATTAATGAAATGAAAATCTGGGTTAAGAAGAGAAAGAAAAGAAAAAAAGGATGGATTCATTTGATAAATCGTATGAATTTGCGGTTGAAAACGTGAGATGATGAATCAAAATGTAACAACTTGCAAATCAGTACCTTTGAGTTGACTAAATACACCACACATCCAACCCAAATTACACATAAATACGAACCATTATGGGTAAAGAAGAAAAAGATAGAAGAATAATTGAAATAACAACATAAGATCTCACACAGCAACAGAATAAAATATAACATATATATATATATATATATAACAGCTTTTAAATACATAATTTTGTACCATATATACATACCATCATCAAAGTACAACACAATATATTACAGCGGAATTAAATAGTTGATATCTAATGCTAAAGCCTCTTGCTCCAAGCTCCTCCAAGGGTAAATGTAAATACGTGTACTACTTGAGTGCCCGTACAAATTTGGGCACCCAAGAGTTTATGGTAAAACAAAACAAATAAACTATGGGTCAGTCATGGGACTGATGTGAGTAAAATCTAACTATTTGATTTACTTTGAAAATCCTTTCTAAAGAAAAGACAATCCTAAGACCGATCCACACATAAACATATAGCTTTTACCTTACGATAACCCAAAACATTCTTTGAATCGACACTATTCTGATATTATAATAGTGTTTAATCAAATTAATAGCAATCTAGTTAAATGATTGCATCTCACGCTCCACATACATAGTATACAATCAAAAACTGCTGGCGATTATTGTGTAATGGATTCCCAACATGACAAGGTATGGAACAACCTTCTGATAGTGTATCTCTAGAGAAGAATACACCGGGGTTAACAAGAACTTCTTGTAACCCGACCACACATGACCGACCACTCATTTCGCTTGAGTGTACCAAATGTATTATCACCAATGGATTCCCAACATGACAAGATATTGAACCACCTTCTAATAGTGTATCTCTAGAGAGGAATACACTGGGGTTAACAAGAACATCTTGTAACCCGACCACACATGACCGACCACTCATTTCGCTTGAGTGTGCCAAATGTATTATCACCAACAGTTGTGATCAGAAATCATTAATGAAAGCATACAACAATGATATAATAAGAAACAAATGAATTTTTCTCTAGATCAAGTGATAATACATCCTAATGTGTGTGACCCACATAGCCATGCTACTTGCCCAATTTTTGTCATCATTCCGGTTGATGAGGCATGAGGCTACGTTTACCTTTTGACATCACATTCAAACTTAGAATGCTACATTGTCAGATCCATTAATTACTAATTGGTTTGCACAAATATACTTTAGGTGTTAAGCTAAAAGAAATTATCTTCTCTACCACCATACTTGGTATATTTGTACGTAATCATTGGACATACTCATTCAGACATTCGTCCATACAAGTTCATTCTAGAACTGAATGAAACTGAAGGCACTATCTCCATTAATACATCTATGGCAATTTCTACTAAGAATTAACAAAAAAAAGCCCTTGCACTTTAATCTGTCTTCAGTTATCTTCAAAATAATTTGATTTGTATCGCTTATGCCAATACGAAGGGTTTTTGGATAATAAATCTAACCAGTCTCTCCATATTGACAATGATGACATTTAATTGGCCAGAATTTCGATAGTCGGTTATTTAACTACCAAAGAAAAAATATTCAACCAAAGATTTTATTTCTAAATGGAAATACTATTTATTAGCACCAAACAATCACTGAGCCCTTTTTAATTAATAATTAATTCATTAAATCGTTTCCTAATTTTCTTTCAATATTTACCCAAATTTTTTCAAATCGCTTTGGTCTCTAACGATATTTAGAAAAGATTTCCATATTCCACATTCTTTTATTTTCTCTACTTAGAAAATATCTTCTATTTATAATGGGAAAACATTTCCAATTACTTATCCCTTCCAAGAAACCATTCATTTCTATGCTTAGAAAAAATTCATTGTTGTATTCCCAAAATCACATGCTTGGGTCAAAATGGATGTTGTGTAAAACATCGTTATGAGAACACAAAATACTGCCAATTATCCACTTTTAAACGTGTATTTATTTCTCCTTCCAACCTCCAAAGATTTTATTTTATAAATTTCCTTTTTACTTATAAAATTCCATTATATGCTTATTCTCTTATTAAATACCATATATAATTGATAAATCGATTTCTAGTTATATATATATATATATATATATTAATTTTCTATCTCCTCAAATTTTCAAAAAAAATCGGCAGTGTCTCATTTGCATGACTCAAACAGTACAACTATGAATCGCCTCTCTAGGACCTTTCCATTCAGAAAAAAAATCAAAAAGCTAAGCTACTTGGCCCAAAAGGCTCATAAAATCTCATACTCAATTAAATATGTACCTTTTTCGAGCATCTAATTTATTTTCTTCATTCATTTATTCCATATATGTCTCATATATACATATACATGCATTTCCTTCTTTTATTGATTTCAAATTAATATAACATTTGAATTGAACTATATTTAGTTCACTTATTTATTCTCAAATTAGCTTGTTTGTTTATTTCACTCTCAACTTGAATCAATCGTGTTCAAACACGTTACTATTTATTTATAAACCAGTCGAACTTCAAATTCCATGTTCGGTTTCAAAATTAGACTCAAGTTTCCATATTCAATTCCAAATTTTAATTCACAAATCCAGATTACTTAATCAAAGATAAGTTATATCCAAAGCTCCATTAACTAATTACTTTACTATTTAGTTAACTTTGTTCATTAATTAATCTAATATTTTTGTTTCAAAAATCAATTCATTTACTCCACTTGAGTCCATATTAATTTTATAACTCAAGTTTGGATTTTACTAATGGAAATCTGAATTTTATTCACTCAAAATCCTTCTATTTTATTAAATAAATCATTATGGTTTATAAATGATTATACCACCATTTTTCTTGAAATTTGATTTCGACATAACTCAAAATCTATAAGATGAAATACATATTTTTCTCTTCCATAAGAAGATTATCATTTAATAGATTCAGACGGTTCCTGTTTCAAAAAATTCCGACTTATATTAAGTTCTATATACTCAATTGAAGTTCGAAATGTAAAACTACAAACTATCACGCCGTTGTGAACTCATTTTAATTAAATTTATATATAAACGTTTAAACTCTGTTTATTGAATTAATTCCCACCCCATTCTTATATATTTTAATATAAATAAAGCGAGTTCCAGTTCCAACTTAATATTTCTGATTATCTTAATCATCGATTATATCATTCAAAATTCATCACCCAGTTATAAATTTATTCACAACTCAATTTTCTGTATTAAATTCCCAATCCCTTGGAAATAAATTATTTTATAAAATTTGATATAATCGAAATCCAATTATAAATCCTACGGATTTATCACAATTCAGATTATATTCTAAATTCCGGAAAAAAAATCTATTGTTCCCTTTTCGAAATGATTTCCAATTGCTTTTTATTCTAATAACTTCCAATTATAGAAATTCTTTTACTTACAAAATCCTATTATAAGTTCAAATTCTTTTTAAGGCCCAACAAATCTTATAATATGGTTTATAATCTCATATCAACTTCAATCTATTTAAAAGATATTGGTCAAAACTAATATACTTGTACTCTTCCTATTTCATATATATATTTATTTTACTTCTTCATAACTTCCTCTTTTGGATAATTCCATTTTAAGAAAATATTTTTATTAATATAAAACATATATGTATATATATAAAAACATAGAATTTTAATTCATATTTAAAAATATTGGAAGTGCTAACTGTAACAACCCGTAAAATCTGGGCCAGTTTAAAATTTTTATTTTGGCCATTTTAGCGAATTTAGATTATTTAAAATGAATTATTTTAAATAATATCGACGAGAAATTTATTTTGAATATATTCGAACGTATATATTATACGCGTCGTCGTTAGAATATAAATAATTATATATAATTATAAATAGAATTGAAAATGGCGCGGTAGTTCGATAATTCGATTTCAAACTTCAATTGAATGTACCGGGTGCAAAACAATCCGGATTTTAGTGAAACCAAAAATAATGGAATCTAATAGTGAATATCTTTCCAACGAACCCGAATGATCAAAATTTCTTAGCGGGAATCAAAAGATATGTCCAGTTGAAAATTCTGAATAGTCGCTATGGAATTCAGGCCCTTAAAAATGGACATTTTGCAAACGACCTCGGATTTCGACGAAACCAGTTTTGTTGGGTCCGTGATGTAAAGTTATTGCTAGATTTCAAATTTCATAATTTTTCGAATCAATATGTGAGCGTGGCAAAGGAAAACGCGTTTGACCAGTTTCAGTTGATTTTAATCGACTGGAAATTGGCCATTTTTCTAACGGTCTCAGATTTCGACGAAACTAGTTTTGTTAGGACCGTATCGTCAATACGAAGCTAGAAAATATTTTTCTAGAATTTTTAAAGTTAGTATGTGACCCCGGTAAATTGAAATGTACGTTTAAAATTGAATATATAGATTTATACATTAATTTCAGCGAAAACTGAGCGTAACAGCCGAACTGGCTTATGAAACATATCCCATTGTATTCGGAATGGGGGTAATTAGCTAGGGACGACAGTCATTGGGCCTCGTTCGGAGATCGAAATTTAAAGTTACTTTATGGAGAAATTAATTATTTAAATAATTAAAATATTATATAACCCCCTTGAGCTCTCTCTTTCCTCACAAGTCAAACCACGGTCAAAATATAAAAAAAAAAAAAAAAAAAAAAACCCCTTCCAGTTTCAGATCGCGACGCCTCTTCCTCCCCCTTGCTGACGCCGACGATGGACCGCCGCTCCCCCCTAAAGTCGCGCCTTCCTCTCCCCTCTAGCTCATCTCCTTCCTCCCTTCGAATCGAAGACGAAAACGCCAGAGCTTTCCCCCCCCACAGTGATGACCGCCGACGAACTGAAGGCCGCCCCAACCCTCCGCCTCCTCCTGCCGCCGACCCAGAGCCACCCGAAGCCTCTCCGATGGTGGTGAACCCCCCCCTTTCGAACTGTAAGTTTTTACTTTATTTATAAAACTGATTTTTACTTAATTTATAAAACTGATTTTGTTAATATTAAAAACCGATTTTTATGTTTTTAAAATTCTGATTTTAGGTAGGTTTAAAACTGAATTTTATTTTAGGTTTAAGACTGAATTTTATTTTAGATTAGAAAACTGATTTTTAAATGATTTTTAAACTGAATTTTTAAATAAGGCAAAAACTGTATTTTTATTTTTTAAGTTATGAAAAAACTGCATTTTTATGAAAGCGAAAAACTGATTTTATTTTGAACTTTAAAATAGGAAAAAAAGTTTAATCTTTTAGTAGAAAAAGATTTGAACTTGCAAAAGAAAAAAAATTCGATTTTTATATATTGAATAGCGAAGTCAAAATTCGATTTTATATATTGAATAGCATAGTAAAAATTCGATTTTTACATATGTAGTGGCTACGGGCAGCGAAGATGACGAAGATGCGATAGCGATGAAGATTTCTATCAATGAAGTGCCGTGGAGCTAGGATAGCTAATCGGTGAGAATTTCTCACCTTTCTATTTATTTTCTAGTTATATATATATACTAGGATGCAGACGGTGCTTAGTAGCACCCGACACAATCGTCCACAGACCATGGACTTGTTTGTTTGACAGTTTGGTGATTGATTGCGATATTGTTTGAATGTGGTTTGTGGTGTGAAAAATCGAATCGATAAATTGGTTAGGATTAGACGTGCGCCGTTATAAGGCGAAGGAGTAAGGCTAGGTTAGATCCTTACTCCAAAGTTTGCGGTTTGCATAACGAATTGATTTGATTGATGTGTGAATGGCGTGGGCCTTCACTAGACCGGGGATAAGGCTAGGCCTTGTCCCGTTTCTAGTATCGTGCCGTTATGCCGCCGAAATTTTCTAAAACATGTTAGAAAAATAAAAATATCATTTTATTGAATAAATGAATTGAATAGAAATTCATAGGTTGAAATAAAATGTTTTATCGTTAAAAATATAATTTTTAACGTGAATATGAAAATAGTGAAGTGAATAAATAAATATTCATTTACAAACCAGATGGTTTGTTTATGTACACTTATTTGAATGATATTGATTGGGTCGATAAATTTCACACATCGCCCAACTGCACAAATAAAATCTGTGTTTGATTGTTTGAAACCCCACACGGGTGTTAGGATGAAATATGCAGTTCACTCATCCTGATTGATTAAATATGTCGATCGATTGATTGACAGGCTGTTATAAGCGTTGAATATCTGTATTTGATGCTTATGCAGTGTAGTGCACTTTGGTTGATGGTTGATTATTTTTCAATGCTATGATATACATGTGTTGTATGAAAATCCATATAATTAACTTTATATGGTAATTGATTGGGCCTCATTCCAATTTGAAAAATAAAGAATATTATAAAATAAAAGTTCATGTGTTGACAGTACTCATTCATTGAGATTGGTCATGTGTTGAACGAAATATTTTGATAATAACAACTATTTTGAAAAAGAAATATTTGAAATAGAATATTTGAAAATAGAAATTTATGAAGCCGTGTATGGACGCCATTTTGACGTGAACGATATTTATATCGAATTGAAAACGATTTCGAAATGAAATGAATTGAAAACGATTTCGAAATGAATTGAATTGAAAACGATTTCGAAATGAAATGAATTGAAAACGATTTCGAAATGAATTGAATTGAAAACGATTTCGAAATGAATTGAATTGAAAACGAATTCAAAATAAATTGAAAACGATTTCGAAATGAAATGAATTGAAAACGATTTCGAAATGAATTGAATTGAAAACGATTTCGAAATGAAATGAATTGAAAACGATTTCGAAATGAATTGAATTGAAAACGAATTCAAATGGAATAGAAAGCGAATTGAAATGAATTCAAATTGAATTGAAATTCGAATTGAATAGAAATGAATTTTAAAACGAATTTATAGAGAAGAATTCAATTTTGATTTGAATTGAAATGGAAGTTGAAAATGTTTTTGAAACGAATTCAAAACTATTTATATAATTCGTTTTAAATAGAAATCGACGAAATATATATTATATATATTATATATAATATAATGGCCTGAATAGAACGCGCCGCGCCGCGGCAGTTCGCGAATTTCGACCATTTATTTCAAACGGACATTACAGGAGATCCGACCGTCGGATTCTCCTAAAACCGGAACCGTTGGGTTCGTATCGAAAAGAGCTTTCTAATTAATGTTAGAAATTTGAAATCTAACGGTTGGATTTGGAGATACGTCCAAATCAAATTCGAAAAAGGTCGTTGTAAGTGCAGTTCGATGGCCATTGTTGGAAATCGACTGTACGGGCCTTGATAAAATTATTAAAAATAGTAATAATTTGTGTAAAATCATAAGAAATGATTTGTGAAAGTTTGGGGTGAAAATCTCCATATTTGAAAAGATAAAAAAATGGATTTTTATCGAAATGAACTAGTTTTGAACTAGAATTATAATTCTATTTATTTTTAAATAAATAAATTGAATTTGAAATGGTTTTGAAAATAACCAAAATTTCCAATGATTGCATTGGAGTGGATTTGAATCGAAATTGTCTTCGGAATATTTCGATGTTGGAATTCGTGACATTACAGGTGTTGTTATGGAAATTTGAAAGATATATATTTGTATCGTTATTTCCAATACGACATTTGTTAGTCGTAGAATTCGATATTGAATATAAGCCGATATATTTTCTATTCAGAGCCTTGTATTGAATATCGAATGTGATTTGGGTTTGTCGTGAATGGTGTCTTCACTAACACTGTTCTTGAACCCAGTTGAGAAAAGATTAAATCTTTTTATTTAGATTTAATGAAGTGTACCAATTAAATGATATTTAATTGGAATTGAATTGGTATTGATTTTTGGGTTTATCGTGAACAGTGTTTTAAATAACACTTGTTCTTTAACCCGATAATTAATGGAATGTGATTTTGGGTTTATCGTGAATCGTGTTTTAAATGACACTGATTCTTTAACCCAGATAATGATTAAAACTAAGTGGAGTTTTAATGAATCTTTAATTAGATTGAAAAGATCGAGAATGGAGTATCACCAGTTTTGCTCCAGGCGATAGATAAATCTGTAATTAGATTTGAATGTGAAATTTAGAAACTAACTGGCGGTTAGCCAAGCAGAATGGTTTTCTGGATATTGATCTGATGTTGGTTTCGGCCTTCGGGGTTAATATTTGGGGAATTATTCTCTTGATTAATTTACGGTTAGTGACTAATGAATTGGAATGAGGCGTATGTTGTGTTTGTGTAACACTTATTTAAAATATACGCGAGTTATTCGGAAAGACCGGGTTTATCCCATTCTGAGTAACTGATACGACGATAAGTCGAAGACGAAGACGATGGTCGAAGACCGGAGGTCTTCACGTCGTTTGGGTGATAACTGATGATCTTGATTGGGCTGTACACCCAAGAAGATGGAAACAGTTAGTGATCGTCCAGACGTACTTGGAGATCGATGGATATGCGGGGTACTAGGTGCCTCCGGTTTCGTTCAGACCCAGAACGGACTTGTAAATGGACTGTGTGTCTGACATCGGATTTCATTCTGTGTGACTGATATCGGTTGCATAGGATGGCTTGCCTGTGTGGCATGCTAAGATGCAAATGATCAAGGCTTCTGTTGAAAAGCAAAGTCTTGTGGTTGATGATCAAAGCACGACCTTTGTGGCGTAGCTTTGTGTAACGTTTGATTCGCGAGTTTCACACCCGGTATGAATCAAAAACGGGAGACGGACCTCAGGGAGGGCATGCGTTTCTTTCTAGTTAGAAGTGGCGTCAGTGGTTTTACACGCCCTGACGAGTTTGACTTATGTTGTTGTTGCTGTTGCGAGGCGCCTCGGTTATATCGGTTTCGGCCGAATGCATTCTGGTCGGCTGACGGACCAGACTTACACCCCATAGGGTGGGGAGACGTATTGTTCAGGCATAATAATCCACTCCGTGTGGACCGGCCCTGACGATCCAAGGGGCAGTTGCGGCTGTTCCTGAGGGGCGGGCTAGAGCGTCTCGAATCGGTTGAGGATCTTGCCCCTAGCCTCGGTTCATAGATGGAAACCCAATTTCCAAATACGTGACATTTGCGGTTTTATTTGTAAACCTATATATGGCGACATAGTGGTATGGGGCATTCATGCCGCCTATGATTGATACTTATGATTTGAAGTTGTTTTATACTCTATGCACTTATAATAGTATCAAATGATTTGTTTTAAACGTATCAAGCATTCTTTGGCTGTTATAAGGGAAAACCCTATCCTCGACTGCGTTGCATTGTGTGATGGGACCTGGGTCTTATAACAGCTTCATTTTTCTTTATTTAGCATTGCGTTGTTTGTCTTATGCACTGGTATTCTTGGGAGGAAACCCGTTCCGTGTTATACGGCGTGGTCCCTTGTTTTACCTAGCTTTGAAAATAAAGATTTATAACTGCTTTAGTTCTCACACCAGTCACATGACTGACCTGGAGTTTATTGTTTTGACCTAAACTCTGGGTGCCCTTATTTTGACACGGGCAGCTAGTAGTTTTGGTTTTGCAGATTTATATTCACAGGATCCTGGTTTACGACTGGAACGATATCCGGGAAGCTTTGTATCCGTATATCTCATTCTAGTTGTGTATTGTATTATTTTCCGCTGCTATGTATTTAAATGTAATTTAAATCTCTGATATTTCTGTGTAATATTCTTTTATACTCTGTATATTCTTGTAATCTGATGCATTGTTGTTATATACAATGAAATGTTCTTCTATATGCGTTCTGTTGTGGTTTGTTCTCGAACTATCCGACGCTTTCCTTTACGGGGAAGTTGCGGGTCTTCACAGTTGGTATCAGAGCTTTGGTTTACAAAGCAGAGAACAAGACACATTAGAACCGTACGAAGGAATTCATCAGATATTGGATTAGTAATATCCAATGGAATGACTCGTTAGAGATGGGATCAGTAGTATCCTAGAACGAGTGTGAAGAGTATATTTTTAAAATGAAAACGATTTTTGATTTGAAAATTTAAATCAATTATTCGTATTTGATTATTTATTTTATATTGATTAGGACAATCCAAAATATAAAGATTTTTGCGTATGCGCCTAGCTAGCGTGTATTCGAAGTTTTAATATATTGGATAGATATAGCACCACACCCTAGTCGCCCGGAGATGATATTGATGATAGCGATCGCATCATCAACATTTATGTTCGTGTTTCGAAGGTTTGATATCTATATATTTCCTATTGACTGGTGTGAGAACCAAAATTAGATAGGGCTAATTGTTGTGATTTGGCATCAAAAATCTGATTTTTGTATATATATCGAAATTATGAATTTGAAACGTTAATCCACTAATTGATTGAAGTTTGTGTTGTTTGTTTAATTGTTTGCTAATTTTGAACAATTATGCCTAATTGAATCAAATATTGAACTCTATTGAAAATTGGTCGCATTTGTTTGCATATACATATATATCATTGAACAGGTCATAGCAAGGAGGCTAGAGCAGAGAATAAAATTTGTTTGCCCGACAAATAGGTACATGTTTATTACATAATTTACTGTTTTGTTTGGGTGATGATGATTTTATGAGCCTATTGGCTAGCCGCTTGGCTTTTTCTTTTTCTTTTTGAGATCTGAAGGACCGGGAACGCTATTTGCAATTTCCCGATGCTCCCGGTGCAGGGGAGGTTATGGCGAAATTTTTCAAAAATTTAGGGTGTTAGCCAAATTTTTGAAATTTTAAAAATTCTCAGAAACTAAAGAGTTGGAGAATGGAAGCCAGATCAAATGTGGAGCTGAATAATCAAACCACTTTCGACTTTGTTCCTTTTCGGGGACGAAAAGTTTTAAGTGGGGGAGATTGTAACAACCCGTAAAATCTGGGCCAGTTTAAAATTTTTATTTTGGCCATTTTAGCGAATTTAGATTATTTAAAATGAATTATTTTAAATAATATCGACGAGAAATTTATTTTGAATATATTCGAACGTATATATTATACGCGTCGTCGTTAGAATATAAATAATTATATATAATTATAAATAGAATTGAAAATGGCGCGGTAGTTCGATAATTCGATTTCAAACTTCAATTGAATGTACCGGGTGCAAAACAATCCGGATTTTAGTGAAACCAAAAATAATGGAATCTAATAGTGAATATCTTTCCAACGAACCCGAATGATCAAAATTTCTTAGCGGGAATCAAAAGATATGTCCAGTTGAAAATTCTGAATAGTCGCTATGGAATTCAGGCCCTTAAAAATGGACATTTTGCAAACGACCTCGGATTTCGACGAAACCAGTTTTGTTGGGTCCGTGATGTAAAGTTATTGCTAGATTTCAAATTTCATAATTTTTCGAATCAATATGTGAGCGTGGCAAAGGAAAACGCGTTTGACCAGTTTCAGTTGATTTTAATCGACTGGAAATTGGCCATTTTTCTAACGGTCTCAGATTTCGACGAAACTAGTTTTGTTAGGACCGTATCGTCAATACGAAGCTAGAAAATATTTTTCTAGAATTTTTAAAGTTAGTATGTGACCCCGGTAAATTGAAATGTACGTTTAAAATTGAATATATAGATTTATACATTAATTTCAGCGAAAACTGAGCGTAACAGCCGAACTGGCTTATGAAACATATCCCATTGTATTCGGAATGGGGGTAATTAGCTAGGGACGACAGTCATTGGGCCTCGTTCGGAGATCGAAATTTAAAGTTACTTTATGGAGAAATTAATTATTTAAATAATTAAAATATTATATAACCCCCTTGAGCTCTCTCTTTCCTCACAAGTCAAACCACGGTCAAAATATAAAAAAAAAAAAAAAAAAAAAAACCCCTTCCAGTTTCAGATCGCGACGCCTCTTCCTCCCCCTTGCTGACGCCGACGATGGACCGCCGCTCCCCCCTAAAGTCGCGCCTTCCTCTCCCCTCTAGCTCATCTCCTTCCTCCCTTCGAATCGAAGACGAAAACGCCAGAGCTTTCCCCCCCCACAGTGATGACCGCCGACGAACTGAAGGCCGCCCCAACCCTCCGCCTCCTCCTGCCGCCGACCCAGAGCCACCCGAAGCCTCTCCGATGGTGGTGAACCCCCCCCTTTCGAACTGTAAGTTTTTACTTTATTTATAAAACTGATTTTTACTTAATTTATAAAACTGATTTTGTTAATATTAAAAACCGATTTTTATGTTTTTAAAATTCTGATTTTAGGTAGGTTTAAAACTGAATTTTATTTTAGGTTTAAGACTGAATTTTATTTTAGATTAGAAAACTGATTTTTAAATGATTTTTAAACTGAATTTTTAAATAAGGCAAAAACTGTATTTTTATTTTTTAAGTTATGAAAAAACTGCATTTTTATGAAAGCGAAAAACTGATTTTATTTTGAACTTTAAAATAGGAAAAAAAGTTTAATCTTTTAGTAGAAAAAGATTTGAACTTGCAAAAGAAAAAAAATTCGATTTTTATATATTGAATAGCGAAGTCAAAATTCGATTTTATATATTGAATAGCATAGTAAAAATTCGATTTTTACATATGTAGTGGCTACGGGCAGCGAAGATGACGAAGATGCGATAGCGATGAAGATTTCTATCAATGAAGTGCCGTGGAGCTAGGATAGCTAATCGGTGAGAATTTCTCACCTTTCTATTTATTTTCTAGTTATATATATATACTAGGATGCAGACGGTGCTTAGTAGCACCCGACACAATCGTCCACAGACCATGGACTTGTTTGTTTGACAGTTTGGTGATTGATTGCGATATTGTTTGAATGTGGTTTGTGGTGTGAAAAATCGAATCGATAAATTGGTTAGGATTAGACGTGCGCCGTTATAAGGCGAAGGAGTAAGGCTAGGTTAGATCCTTACTCCAAAGTTTGCGGTTTGCATAACGAATTGATTTGATTGATGTGTGAATGGCGTGGGCCTTCACTAGACCGGGGATAAGGCTAGGCCTTGTCCCGTTTCTAGTATCGTGCCGTTATGCCGCCGAAATTTTCTAAAACATGTTAGAAAAATAAAAATATCATTTTATTGAATAAATGAATTGAATAGAAATTCATAGGTTGAAATAAAATGTTTTATCGTTAAAAATATAATTTTTAACGTGAATATGAAAATAGTGAAGTGAATAAATAAATATTCATTTACAAACCAGATGGTTTGTTTATGTACACTTATTTGAATGATATTGATTGGGTCGATAAATTTCACACATCGCCCAACTGCACAAATAAAATCTGTGTTTGATTGTTTGAAACCCCACACGGGTGTTAGGATGAAATATGCAGTTCACTCATCCTGATTGATTAAATATGTCGATCGATTGATTGACAGGCTGTTATAAGCGTTGAATATCTGTATTTGATGCTTATGCAGTGTAGTGCACTTTGGTTGATGGTTGATTATTTTTCAATGCTATGATATACATGTGTTGTATGAAAATCCATATAATTAACTTTATATGGTAATTGATTGGGCCTCATTCCAATTTGAAAAATAAAGAATATTATAAAATAAAAGTTCATGTGTTGACAGTACTCATTCATTGAGATTGGTCATGTGTTGAACGAAATATTTTGATAATAACAACTATTTTGAAAAAGAAATATTTGAAATAGAATATTTGAAAATAGAAATTTATGAAGCCGTGTATGGACGCCATTTTGACGTGAACGATATTTATATCGAATTGAAAACGATTTCGAAATGAAATGAATTGAAAACGATTTCGAAATGAATTGAATTGAAAACGATTTCGAAATGAAATGAATTGAAAACGATTTCGAAATGAATTGAATTGAAAACGATTTCGAAATGAATTGAATTGAAAACGAATTCAAAATAAATTGAAAACGATTTCGAAATGAAATGAATTGAAAACGATTTCGAAATGAATTGAATTGAAAACGATTTCGAAATGAAATGAATTGAAAACGATTTCGAAATGAATTGAATTGAAAACGAATTCAAATGGAATAGAAAGCGAATTGAAATGAATTCAAATTGAATTGAAATTCGAATTGAATAGAAATGAATTTTAAAACGAATTTATAGAGAAGAATTCAATTTTGATTTGAATTGAAATGGAAGTTGAAAATGTTTTTGAAACGAATTCAAAACTATTTATATAATTCGTTTTAAATAGAAATCGACGAAATATATATTATATATATTATATATAATATAATGGCCTGAATAGAACGCGCCGCGCCGCGGCAGTTCGCGAATTTCGACCATTTATTTCAAACGGACATTACAGGAGATCCGACCGTCGGATTCTCCTAAAACCGGAACCGTTGGGTTCGTATCGAAAAGAGCTTTCTAATTAATGTTAGAAATTTGAAATCTAACGGTTGGATTTGGAGATACGTCCAAATCAAATTCGAAAAAGGTCGTTGTAAGTGCAGTTCGATGGCCATTGTTGGAAATCGACTGTACGGGCCTTGATAAAATTATTAAAAATAGTAATAATTTGTGTAAAATCATAAGAAATGATTTGTGAAAGTTTGGGGTGAAAATCTCCATATTTGAAAAGATAAAAAAATGGATTTTTATCGAAATGAACTAGTTTTGAACTAGAATTATAATTCTATTTATTTTTAAATAAATAAATTGAATTTGAAATGGTTTTGAAAATAACCAAAATTTCCAATGATTGCATTGGAGTGGATTTGAATCGAAATTGTCTTCGGAATATTTCGATGTTGGAATTCGTGACATTACAGGTGTTGTTATGGAAATTTGAAAGATATATATTTGTATCGTTATTTCCAATACGACATTTGTTAGTCGTAGAATTCGATATTGAATATAAGCCGATATATTTTCTATTCAGAGCCTTGTATTGAATATCGAATGTGATTTGGGTTTGTCGTGAATGGTGTCTTCACTAACACTGTTCTTGAACCCAGTTGAGAAAAGATTAAATCTTTTTATTTAGATTTAATGAAGTGTACCAATTAAATGATATTTAATTGGAATTGAATTGGTATTGATTTTTGGGTTTATCGTGAACAGTGTTTTAAATAACACTTGTTCTTTAACCCGATAATTAATGGAATGTGATTTTGGGTTTATCGTGAATCGTGTTTTAAATGACACTGATTCTTTAACCCAGATAATGATTAAAACTAAGTGGAGTTTTAATGAATCTTTAATTAGATTGAAAAGATCGAGAATGGAGTATCACCAGTTTTGCTCCAGGCGATAGATAAATCTGTAATTAGATTTGAATGTGAAATTTAGAAACTAACTGGCGGTTAGCCAAGCAGAATGGTTTTCTGGATATTGATCTGATGTTGGTTTCGGCCTTCGGGGTTAATATTTGGGGAATTATTCTCTTGATTAATTTACGGTTAGTGACTAATGAATTGGAATGAGGCGTATGTTGTGTTTGTGTAACACTTATTTAAAATATACGCGAGTTATTCGGAAAGACCGGGTTTATCCCATTCTGAGTAACTGATACGACGATAAGTCGAAGACGAAGACGATGGTCGAAGACCGGAGGTCTTCACGTCGTTTGGGTGATAACTGATGATCTTGATTGGGCTGTACACCCAAGAAGATGGAAACAGTTAGTGATCGTCCAGACGTACTTGGAGATCGATGGATATGCGGGGTACTAGGTGCCTCCGGTTTCGTTCAGACCCAGAACGGACTTGTAAATGGACTGTGTGTCTGACATCGGATTTCATTCTGTGTGACTGATATCGGTTGCATAGGATGGCTTGCCTGTGTGGCATGCTAAGATGCAAATGATCAAGGCTTCTGTTGAAAAGCAAAGTCTTGTGGTTGATGATCAAAGCACGACCTTTGTGGCGTAGCTTTGTGTAACGTTTGATTCGCGAGTTTCACACCCGGTATGAATCAAAAACGGGAGACGGACCTCAGGGAGGGCATGCGTTTCTTTCTAGTTAGAAGTGGCGTCAGTGGTTTTACACGCCCTGACGAGTTTGACTTATGTTGTTGTTGCTGTTGCGAGGCGCCTCGGTTATATCGGTTTCGGCCGAATGCATTCTGGTCGGCTGACGGACCAGACTTACACCCCATAGGGTGGGGAGACGTATTGTTCAGGCATAATAATCCACTCCGTGTGGACCGGCCCTGACGATCCAAGGGGCAGTTGCGGCTGTTCCTGAGGGGCGGGCTAGAGCGTCTCGAATCGGTTGAGGATCTTGCCCCTAGCCTCGGTTCATAGATGGAAACCCAATTTCCAAATACGTGACATTTGCGGTTTTATTTGTAAACCTATATATGGCGACATAGTGGTATGGGGCATTCATGCCGCCTATGATTGATACTTATGATTTGAAGTTGTTTTATACTCTATGCACTTATAATAGTATCAAATGATTTGTTTTAAACGTATCAAGCATTCTTTGGCTGTTATAAGGGAAAACCCTATCCTCGACTGCGTTGCATTGTGTGATGGGACCTGGGTCTTATAACAGCTTCATTTTTCTTTATTTAGCATTGCGTTGTTTGTCTTATGCACTGGTATTCTTGGGAGGAAACCCGTTCCGTGTTATACGGCGTGGTCCCTTGTTTTACCTAGCTTTGAAAATAAAGATTTATAACTGCTTTAGTTCTCACACCAGTCACATGACTGACCTGGAGTTTATTGTTTTGACCTAAACTCTGGGTGCCCTTATTTTGACACGGGCAGCTAGTAGTTTTGGTTTTGCAGATTTATATTCACAGGATCCTGGTTTACGACTGGAACGATATCCGGGAAGCTTTGTATCCGTATATCTCATTCTAGTTGTGTATTGTATTATTTTCCGCTGCTATGTATTTAAATGTAATTTAAATCTCTGATATTTCTGTGTAATATTCTTTTATACTCTGTATATTCTTGTAATCTGATGCATTGTTGTTATATACAATGAAATGTTCTTCTATATGCGTTCTGTTGTGGTTTGTTCTCGAACTATCCGACGCTTTCCTTTACGGGGAAGTTGCGGGTCTTTACACTAACTTCTTAAAAATATTAAATTTGAAATTAAAGTTTCTACTATTCAAATTTCCTTTTTGGAAATAAATTAATTTTATAAAATTCGACATAGTCAAATTCCAATAATAAATCCCTTTAAGTTTATTTCAATTCAATTTCCATTCCGAACATCGGAATAAATTTCATCGTTTCGTATTAAAATGATTTTCAATTTCCCTTTAAATTCATTTTAGAATTTACATTTCCAAATTATCCAATGATTATTATTTCACTCCATTTATAAACATCATTTATAAATTTTACTTGTTTTTATTATTAAAAACCAGTTATTAATTTCTATCCCATTCGAAATTCAATTTTTATTTTTGGAAAAATAAATTTCCTATAAAATCTTCAAATTCCTTTTTATGATATTTTAAATATCAATATTTAGGTCCTGTGCTATTCAAATATCCAAACACAACAAAACCTATCATAGGACATCTAACACAACATATATCATAGTATATACAGAAACAAACAATAATAATTTTTTTGAGGAATCTAGTTGGATCCCTCCAACCCGTTTTCCCTGCATCCATGGGTGTTATCCAACATAAATAATAGCAATCCTACTTCAAGGCAAGACATCGTAGTATAGAAGGTCATCCGCTGTTATTTGGGGCGCATAGGGTCTCATCCGCTGAAATGTGCAGGAATATCCAACTACTAACCTTAAATATAACTAATATATAATAGCCACAATTGATAATAATTTATCAGTGCATCCAAACAACCAACAAACAACATATAAACATTATATTCTAAAATAAAAATTCATTAATAATAAATTATAAACAAACCAGAGAGTGAGTTTACTCACATTGATTATAACACCCCAAATTTTAATACACTATAACCATACTATAAAGACATAAAATGGGAATTACATACTTAAATATTCAAAATTAAGTAAAATTAGATTTACAATTGCGTTCGTCTTGGAATTCTGGTTCAGACAGACCCCAAGTTTGCGTGAATCGGATAACGTATGAGGAAGTTATGAACCTTAGAAGTTTGTATATATATATATAAGAAGATTATACATGAATAAATTTAAATAAATTCAAACCGAGTCAGCTGCGTAGGAAGCAACGGTAATGAGGCGACCCATGCCCTTCCTAGGTCGATCCAAGACTAAGTGGATCGACCCATGGGTCAAACCAATAGGTCATGGGTCAACCCACGTAGATATAGGCGGATTCCTGGTTCAAAACTTGGACTGTTTTTAATTGTAGGTTCATTCGTTAAAACAGCATTGCGTGTATGGCTTAGATTGAAAACATAATATGTAACAGTTAAGAATTGGCTTTGTTAATCTATAAAAGGGGATCTCTCTCATTTTATCTACACCCAATTATTCTTCACCTCTCTCTGCCTCCATGGCGTATTATAATTTAAATAATAAAATGGGGAGATGCTGCTGAAATTTAGATTAACAAAGGAGATTCAAGATCTGTAATCAACCTCCAACCCTGCAATCAACATATAACTCGGCATACAACCTTCTACAACAACACACATATAAATACATATATATATATACATATATATATATACATATATATATATATAAAGAGAGATAATCTCTTCTTCACCAAGACGCGTTGTGAGTTTCATGTTATTTTCAGATCTAATACCTAGAATTATATAATGACAGTAAATAAAAGTGGACCTAGAACATGCAGTACCTATAAGTTATACTTGTTCTCACAGAAGGATCTCAACCTAAGGCAATAACGACGGATGGAGTTCCTAGCATCCCGTGACTTTGAGATAGCTTATACCCTGGGCAAGGTAATGTAGTGGAGGACACGTTGAGTAAGCAAAGGATGACCTTGAGTCCTCTATTCATAGAATGGTGGAGCTTGCAGTTTATATTGACCTTCGATTTTAAGCCATTTATGGATTTCACATTGGGATTATTAGCATCATTAGAGGTGCGACCTACTTTCATTGAGCGTATATGATCTATGCAGCGAGAGGACCCGCAAATAGCAGACATCATGGATAGATTTGGTAGAGGGGAGACTTCTAGTCAACTAGTTAGATATATTATGGAAGAGAAAGGGTGGCTAAGATGAGATGGAAGGCTTTGTGTCCCTAGAAATGGGTTATTTCTAAAGGCAGTGCTTGAGGAAGCTCATCATTCTCAGATGACTATCCATCCGGGAGGTAAAAAGACATATTGAGACATGAAGAGAGTTTTCTTTTGTACTAGTATGAAGAAGGACATGGCGGAATTTGTGGCATGATGTTTGACTTGCCAACGAGTGGAGGCTAAACAGTGGAAACTTGGCGGATTACTTCAGCCCTTGGATGCCCAACAATGGAAGTGGGAGAGTCCCTATGGATTTCCCCGATCAAGGAAGGGCAATATGAGTATTCAGGTGATAGTAGACAGACTTACCAAGAGCAATCACTTTATGCCTGTTAAAAGTATGAGGAAGGCAGCTTGGCTAGCATCAGTATATCTTCGAGAGATAGCCCAACTTAATCGGGTACCTTCCAATATAGTAAGCGACCATGACCCCATCTTCATTAGTGAGTTCTGGAAGAGCTTATAAGAAGCATTAGGTACACAGTTACGTTTGAGCATGGCATATCACCCTTAAACCGATGGACAGACTGAGTGGGTGAATAGAGTTCTTGAGGATCTTCTGAGATTGTGTATTTTAAATTTCAGAAGGACTTGGGAGGAGCATCTCCCATTGGTTGAGTTTTCCTACAACAACAATTATCAATCGAGCATAGGCATGGCATCCTTCGAAGCGTTATATGGACAACCTTGCAGATCGTCGACTTGTTGGTGGGAGTCTACGGACAGACTTCTACTTGGACCCGAGGTGATTCGAGAAACTTCCGAGAAGATTGATCTAATACGACAAAGAATGAGAGCAGCTCAGGACAAACAGAAATCATATGCCAATAAAAGGAGGACCGATTTGGAATTCGAAGTAGGGGATATGGTCTTCATTAAAGTATCACTGCTGAGGAATGTAGTTCGTTTTGGCTCAGTAGGGAAGTTGGCGCCAAGATTTGTAGGGCCATTCCCTATAGTGGAGAAGATAGGTCAGATGGCCTATAAGATCAGACTATCGGAAAGATTGCAGGCGTAAACGATGTGTTCTTGTTTCCTATTTGAGGAAATGTCTATATGATGCGGCAAAGATAGTGTAGTCGAGCACACATGAAGATATGGAAGTTGAGAAGGAAGCATCGGTGAGAAGAGATCCTACTCATATTCTTAGATCAGAGTTATGAAACTACGCAACAAAGAAATCAGATTGGTGAAGGTACTATGGGGAGAAGACCGAGAAGGTGCGATGTGGGAACCCGAAGACAAGATTCGGGATTCTTATCCTTTTCTTTTTTAAGTACGTTCTTGATTTCTTTTCCAAGCTTTTACTTCGTATTTTCTTCTATCATTCAAGTATGTTTATCCTATCGTTCGAACCTTCGATCCTTAGGTAGAAATCCAATGGTTAGAAACATGTGTTTGAGACATGTTGAAATTGATGGCTGTAAGTGGATGCAAGTGTTTGCTAGTGGTTTCTCGTGGATGCATATACACATACTAGGCAGTAGATCGGCTCAAGCACTTACATATTGCATATAGATGTGTGTGCATTTCAATTTTCTATGAATGGAAATGGTTGAGTCATTATATGGATATTGCATTTTGGTGAATGATTGTGCATGCATATAGAACTTATAGGTTATACTAGGACTATTTTTGCATACATATTGGATACATGGGACAAACATATATTGTATTAAGGAGGTGAACTAAATCAGTCGACCTCTTCATTTTCGCATTAGTATAGGGACATATACATACAACACCCTTGCATATGTTCATACAAGCATTAGAAATTCTTAAGGACAATGGATTCCAGTGGATGATGGATGAGTAGATGGTTGTTGGACTAATAACATTCTTCTTACCTTGGAGATTTCGGGGACGAAATCCTTTAAGTTTGGGAGAATGTAACACCCCAAAATTTAATACAATATAACCATACTGTAAAGACAATAAAATGGGAATTACTTAATCTAAAATATTCAGAATTAAGTAAAATCAGATTTACCTTTGCGTTCGTCTAGGAATTATGGTTCAGATAGACCCCAAATTTGCGTAAATCGGATAACATATGTAACAACCCGTGTATTTTATAACAGTGAAATCCACAAATTAAAGTATAATAAATTATAATTAAAGTATTAAGGGAAAAGGGATATGCCATTGCGTTCGTCTTGGAAAAATACGCGAAATAGAGTCCGAGTTTTCGAAAAATGGAGTCCGTATGACCAAATTATGGCCCGATGAAGTTTCAGAAAATTCAAATTTCGAAAACAGATTTGAATTTCAGACCAATCAGAGTAGGCGGGAAAATTCCCACCCAAACCCACCAGGTCGACCTGGGGGTCGACCCTAGGGTCGACCTGCCAGGCCAGGTCGACCTGGGAGTCGACCTAGGTGTCGACCTGCCCCAGGCAGGTCGACTCTAGAGTCGACCTGGGGGTCGACTGGGGAGTCGACCTGGCCCCTGAGCCAGGTCGAACCCAGCCCCCCCGGCTGGCCTAGTCTGTGTTTGGTCGATTTGCTGAGCCTTGCCTTGTCACTAGGGCTAGGTGTCAGCTCCTGGTTGGTCTCTCCTTTGAACGAACGGCTATTATTGAACCAAGCTTCATCGCGGTCTAAATTAACTCAAAAACTCTATAAAAAGGACCTAAGACTAACCCTAATTCACATAAACTAAAATGGAGATGAGACCGTCATGCTGCTGAGGAGAGACAGAGGATAGCCATCAAAAAATAAAGAGAAAATTAGGAGATAAAACAAAAGCTTAAAGCAACGTCAAATCAATCAAAACAACGCCTACAACAAAGGATAGCATCTCCAAATTCAGAATTCAGATTCCTGAATTGAAGATTCATCACACGTTGTAAGTGGAGTGCTATTCCGATGTGAATTAAATAATTGTGTTGATTTGTGTAAAGTAAGAAATGGAATTGTGGCGATAATAATCTATATTTGTATGTTGCTTTGATGCTAAACGATTTGGGAATATTATGGTATACGATTGGATATTTGCAAGTACGCGATTTGCGTTGGAAGTTAACAACGAAATGGAATTGTGGCGATAATAATTTATGTTTGTATGTTATTTTGATTTGGCAATGCTATGGTGTACGATTTGATTCATACAAGATAATGGTTTATGTTGACAACCACATGTTGTGGGATTTTAATTGGGATTCATGCAAGCATATGATTCATATTGAAAACTACATGTTTGTGGTAGTTATTTACAACACCCATTTGATAATTGCAAGTATATGATTCATGTTGAGAATAACAACTATATGTTGTAATAGTTTATTTGAAATTCATGCAAGTCTATGATTTATTGTTATGCCAACATGATGTAAAATTCTATGGTCATCTTTAGTGTAATTTGATTCACCTAAGTATTATGATTCATACGAAGGTTATGTTGAAATTGGTATCATAGTTCAAGTATAAAAATCATGATTTTGTAATAGTGACAAAAGCAAGCGTCTTTGTAAGCTTGTATTAATTTTATGAACATGACTAAACTATGTTTGTCATTATGCCTAGTTGAAAACATGTTTCTAGGCTTATGTTGTTATCATAATCATATGATAATATATTTGGCACATAAGTTACATTAGAAATTACACTAGAATTACATCCCACTTACAAGTTACATAGATAGGATAAAAACCATGATTATATGAATAGTAGGATTCATGTTCAATTATGTTTATGCCATATGAATAGAAGGACTCATGTTCAATTATGATTATGCCATAATTATATGATTAGAATGGTTCATGTTTAAGTATCATTTATGCCATGACTACACGAATAGAATGATTCATGCTTTGTTTATACCATGATTATGTGAATAGAATGATTCATGCTTAAGTATTGCTTATATTATATGTTGTTACAATTGCAAGTTCACATGCGCCTACCTTATGTTAATTGAATCGTTATGTTGCAAGTTCATGCGTTTACACTCCCATTTTTATGTTACCTTATAAACACCATGTTATAAGCCTCCCCTTTTCATATGGCTAAATTGGGTTTAAGTATTAAACCCAACACACCTTACATTTGAACGAACGTGTAAAACGGGGGTATTGACGTTTGGGCTAAAATATAGAACATATGTGTTGGCATGTTTGACGCATGCCAACAACCTTGAAAAACAATTAAGTGGCATAAATAAATCTTAATCAATAAAGATGAATTTGAATAATGGGCCGCAAATATTTACATATAAAAAGAAAAGAGACAAAATATGTAAATGTAGAAAATACGATGTGTTTAACCCGAGGTTGGATTGAGTTGTGATGTAAACCTGCCCGGAACCGCCCGGCTGTCCAGTAGTCACAACAATACCTATCCAATGTGGGTGGTTAAACACGGAGCCCAATAAGGACCCGAGGTTAGACTGAGTTGTGGCGTAAGACTGCCCGGACCCAACCGGCAACATGCAGCCACAACAATACCTGTCTAATGTGAGAGGTCAAGGCTTTAATAAGACAATTAAGGCTGAGTCAGGATTGATAGGATTAAGTGAATTAAGACTTAATCAAAATAGAACATGCTAAACTAAACAGACTGATTGGGGGTTAGGTTTATAAAACACTTAACCAACTTAGCATGTTGGCTAGAAATAGAAAACCTAGTAGCGGGGGGCCCTTTTCAGCAGTAACCCTACAAGGCGTATCATGATACCCTGAAACTAGGCAGGGTGGGGCACGATTACTGGGCTGACTGTAAGAGGTCAAATCGACGGCGGTGGTGCAGCAGTGTAGGTTCTAACGGGGTGCGGGCGTGCACACACTCTGGCGTAGAAAAATAAGGCACTGGGCACCAGTAGCATACATGTGCATCCTAGGATTGTGTCGGGCCGCCACCATGGGACTTGATACACCCCATGGTGGGAACATCATAGGTAACTACAACATCGGGGGCCGTAAGACGCATGTAACTATGCGAGTAGGAGCCGATCATCATAAAATGGATCACTTCACCCTGATTATGGGGTGCCTGTTGGGAACTAGTTTATAGGGGTACAGAGATTAATATGGGGTACGATAGTATATTCGACCCTAGACAACTTAACTTAGTTTATGGTGCTTTCCCATTTCTAGTTTATACTTATCATACCCAGTTCTTTGTTCATAGACTGAATAGTCCTAGACTTACTCAGGCTTTATGTCTGACTCTACTTTTCTTTCGTCTTCTTTTCTTCCGTTCCCCCCCCAGGTCCACAGGGAGGGAATACCGCAGCTTGACCAGCCTTCATATCCAGCTTGAAGAGAAAGAATGTATTGCTTGGATCTTTTCGTTTTGGACTATGGCTTTGGACAGCAATTATGGGACTTTTGCAGTTTATTTATGTTTTCTTTATGCTTCTTTAAATAATGTAATCAAGACAGTTATGAAGATGTTATGTTTTTGGAAGTATTGTAAGACAATTATGGTATGGTTGGTGTAACACGTATTTGAATGAAATAAAAGTTGTTGTTTTCTGCTATTCAAAAATATGTGTTATTATATCTGTCTTGTATATCTGTGATTTATACTTATAAACCTCCACCAAAATTAGGGCATTCCCTTTGAGAGTGACCCTAACGGAAGTGGGGTGTTTCAACATATAAGGAAGTTATGAACCGTAGAAGTTTGTATGTATATATATAAGAAGATTATACATGAATAAGTTCAAATAAATTCAAACCGAGTCATCTGCACAGGCAGCAACGGTAATAAGGCGACCCATGCCCTAGTTGGGTCGATCCGTGAGTGGACCCAAGGCTAAGTGGGTCAACCCATGGGTCGACCCAGTAGGTCAGTGGGTCGACCCACCCAGATGCAGGGCGGATTCCTGGTTCTGAACTTGGACTGTTTTTAATTCTGGGTTCATTCGCTGACACAACGTTACGTATGTGGCTTAGATTGAAAACCTAATATCTAATGGTTAAGAATTGGCTCTGTTAATCTATAAAAAGGGGCATTCTCTCTCATTTTATCTGTACCGAATTATTCTTCACCTCTCTCTGCCTCCATGACATATTCTAAATTAAATAATAAAATGGGGTGACGCTGCTGAAATCTAGATTAACAAAGGAGATTCAAGATCTGTAATCAACCTCCAACCCTGTAATCAACATATAACTCTGCATACAACCTTTTCTACAACGGCATATATATATATAAAGAGATACAATCTCTTCTTCACTAAGACCCACTGTGAGTTTCATGTTATTTTCATAACTAATACCTAGAATTATACTATGAGAGCAAATAAAAGTGGATCTAGAACATACAGCACCTATAAGTTATACCTGTTCTTTTATTGTTATTCTTCTGTCATTGTTATAGTAATCTATTCTTTTACTGTCAGTTGATTAATTAGTTATGCATATCTATCTTCCTTTTCCCTATTTCTGCTATTTTAATTTATTTCTAGTCTTGCCTTTATGCCCATTTTATACAGTTTTGGTTCTATTCTTCTCCTTCTGTTTTTTTTCCTTTTTTTTATGTTAAGCCTAGGCCATTGAAAGCCTAAGCCATGTCCGATTTAAGATTGTGTATAATTGAAATTGGGATTATAAGAAATTACATGAAAGAGGAGACTATGAGCATATTATAAATTAAGGACTTTTAACTATAATTTGGAAAAGGGATAATATGCATAAACTTGTACATGCTGTAATTTGGGAATATAAAGGGATAATACGCATAAACTTGTACATGCTATAATTTGGGAATATAATTGGATGGAATAGTATGCATATGTATAAACATGCTAGAATTGACTTAATATAGACATTGAGTAAAGGACATGTTAAAATAATGTAAGTACCAGATGCAGGCTAGGTAAACAGAATCACTATAGTAATTATATACATATGTGTAGGTGCTTGTTTTGGGAAAGGGTTGTACACACATAATAACATATTTCAGCCACACTTATTAATGAATCTAAACATTCTAGGTTAAACCTGATTGTTAACAAGCTAAGAGGTCCCTCGTTTTGCTGTTGTATCGGGTTTTGGGGACTCTTAAATCCTAGTTACTTGGGGGCACAAGCTTAAGGAGTTTGGTTTGTGTCAATCTTGTTGTGGGAAACGCATATCAGTAGGTATCTCTATTAGTATCTTGCTAGCGGGCCTCGCACTAGGTAGGGGCCAGGGTACGCTTTACTGAACTGGATAGTAAGAGATTCAAAAAGAGAAAGGTGGGTACGGGTGCGTTCCGGTGGAGTCATGAGCGTGCATGAGTCCGATTAGGGAAACAAAGCCACTGTAACACCAGTAAATAGGTCTATGTTATATAAGTTGTCGGGTTAGGAAGTGATACACCTTATTACCAAGGCTAACACAGGGTATTTATGTAGTAGGGAGCCGATGGCAAGGGTAGTAATTAGGGTAACACCAATTGCTATTATGTAATTAGGGTAACACCTAATCCAGTTATGTAATTAGGGTAAAACCTAATCCTGTTATGTAATTAGGGTAACACTTAATCCTGCTGTAATCCTATTGTAATCATGCTAATTCTGCTAAGTAATTAGGTTAACACCTAATCCTGTTATACTAGTATTGGTGCGGAAAACCTGTTATAGGGATATAAATGAGAAGCTTTACTCAATCACTGTTTATCATGTCGTTCTGTTTATCTTGACGACGTGTTAATATTATATGCTATTGTACTTTCTCATCCAGTCTTGATATCTCTATTTTATGCATATTTGAAAATCATTGGAACTTTCCAAGCTTTATGTATGACCTATTTTTCTTTTTCTTCTTTCTCTTCCTTCCCCCACCCCTCAGGTCATCGGAGTGGTAGCACTCCTCAGTAATTAGGGCTTTCTCTTTCATCTTGGATTGGACTTTCTATGATGTACCGCTTTAATTTACTTTTTACTCTGTTATGGCTTGCGATGAGGCATATGGTTTTGTATTATTGCACTCATATTTTTCATTATGAGATAGATGGGTTACTTGAGTTTTTGATGTAACTGATTTAATTATGTAAGCTGATTTGAACAATGCTTTTACCTTTAAATAAAAGTTAAATTTTATGCTGCTTACTTATATCTGTCTTGTTAAATTATGTTACCGCTTACCTATTGCGCTTCACGAAACTTAGTGCATTCTCTTACGAGTGACATTAATGGACGTGGGGTGTCATATTGATTTTTGTTCATAATCTGTTCCAATTCCAATTCTTTTGGGTAATTAACAATAACATGAATTCAACATGAACTATCTCGTTCAGATCCGACATTATATAGGCAAGATGAACGATTTAAAAGATTGAGTTTATAGATTTATATTTTAAAACTCTAATTAATGTTTGTAACCTAAATTACCTGCATATCCTTACTTCCTTCCTCAGTACGAAGCTGAAATCCCCTACCGAACAAAAAACCTTGCTCACCCTTCCAATGGAAAAATTCGATCCCTTAACCTTTACCTTAAATGGTCATTTCAGCTGCCTTGGTCATCGATCGATCCAATATCCACCATCATTTGACCGGACTCCAATTTCACTATTCCCTAATCCATTGCTTAGAGCTCGATGCCCCCATACACCATGATCTGGCGCTTCCCTCGTCACTGTTAGGTGGCGCAAATCGCCTCCGTACACCAGAGTTTGCCCAAACCCTAACAATACGCGTGCCTTGCTTCCAGGAGTATCACGACGTCACACACGGCTCTTACCTCTCCCTACATCAACGAAGAACTGCTGCCTTAACTCACGATGCTTGATTTCGAACTACCCTAGGTTGCGTCACATGCAAATTAGAAGGTACACGGTTGAAGCCCTTGTTTGTAAAAGTTTAAAGAACCAAGGTTTAGTGTAACACCCCACGTCCGTTAGTGTCACTCACAAAGGGAATGCACTAAGTTCTGTGGAGCATTTAGGGTAAAAGAGCAGATAAATTACAAGACAGACAGAAATTAAACAGCGGAAAATAAAACTTTGCTTTATTGATAAAATAGTTTGTACAATGATTTCTTTACAATATCAGAGTATCATCTGTCTTACAAAATAAAGAAGCATAAAAATACATTTATATTCCCCAATGTAGCAAGAACCAGCCATAGCATCTGAAAAGAGAATCCAAGCAAAACTTCGACAAATCTTCAAGCTGGGAAAGAGTGACAGTCCAACTTAACCTATGCTATACTATTCCCTCCTTTACTACCTGGGGGGGGGGGAACGGAAGAAAAGAAGACGAAAGAAAATCAGAGTCAGACATAAAGCCTGAGTAAGTTCAGTAACTTCTAGCATGTGAACATGGAAAAACAGAACGACATGAATTAACTGAATACAAGATAACACCATGACGATTGGGTCAGCATGATTAGACAAGATAATCACAAGATATGCTAAGATAAGATAAACTGGATATGTTCTAATACTTTCTCCGTTTTGCTATTTCCTTGTTATACTGGTTTCTATATCTCTGCACCACCTTACTAGTGTCCCAACTAGTAACGATAACGTGATCCCAATCCCTGTAGTTTCCATTCCCTTCAGGCATACATTTATTATTTATTACCTAGATCTAATCTAGGGTTTTCTATCAAGTGCTTTCTAGATTCAACTAGAGTTTACGCTATCTGCTGAACGCTTCTCGGATTCAGGGTTTATGCCACCTAGTCCAACTAGGGATTATGCTACCTGTAACAACCCGTATTTTCAATAACCTATTATAACATAAATGGAGGCAGAATTAAACTGTAAAATCTGAATCAAGGGAAACGGGCTATGCCATTGCGTTCGTCTCGGAAAACTACGCGAAATAGAGTCCGAGTTTTCGAAAATCGGAGTCCGTATGACCAAGATATGGCCTCGCGAAGTTTCACGAAAAATTCCCAAATTAAAGTATACTTAATTAAGTGAAATGGGTTGCGCAGAGAAATATATTTATATTGATATATATATATATATATATATAATTGAAAATTAAATAAATAAATACGCAAAAATGTACAAAACAGCGAATTGGGAGAGGGGAATAACCGAACCGGCCGATTTTTGAGGTCGACCCGAGCCTGCTGAGTCGACTAGGGGTTAATCCAGGGTGTTTGGCTGTCAACCCGTGGGCCGATTCGCTCAAATGCAGATTTTGCATTTGGATGGTTCTCATGGTTCATCTTTAATCTAAAGGCCCTAGATGGTTCCTACACTTGACTTCTTCCCCAAGACATGCTTTGATGGCTTGGATTGAATCTAGGTTTAATCCTATGGCCTAAAACACTTGCCTAATCTATAAATAAGCCCCTAACCCTCTCCTAAACCCTCATTATTCATTCATGCAACTAAACTATGGCAAAAATTTACCTCTCATGGCCTCCACTCTCTTCATAAAATTTCTAGATTGTTTCTATGAGAGATTCTCCATGCATACAAGTGTTTTCAAGCTTGTATGAGTATCATAAGCTTGCATTCAAGTCAAGTTTCTATCTTTGCATCATAAAGCAAGGGTTTTGATCATTTTGGCTCAAGGGTTTTATGTTAGAGCTTGCATTTTGGGTCTAGTTGATTGCATAAGGGCTTTGTCATATCTTGTGTATCTTCATAGCAATGTAAGCCCTTTCCCTACTCTTAGATATTAACTATGAAGTTAAATGTTCATGTTGCAAGTTTGGGTTTGATCATTGAGAATGATACATGCTATCATGTTATGCAAGCTTATGAAGTCATTATCTTGATCTTATGAGCTAAAAGCTACAACCTTTATGTTGAAATGTTGCATTATGCAACAGGAGAACCTTCATAACCTTTTATGTCAACTTGCATATGAAGTCATAACCCTTATATGATGGTATATGCGAGTTTCTAGTCATCATTCCATGTCTTTTGTCACCATGATTCGCTTATGTGCCAAGTTTGGGTTTATGCATGTTTTGAGGCTTAAGAATGTAACATGCAAGCTAATGAACACATTTGTGCCTCATTTGCCACCATGATTAACTTGTGGCTTAATATCCATTTTTTTGTCATGCCTTTGTCAAGTCTCTTCTTTTAATCCATTACGTTGTTGCGAACGTATATGCGAGCTTAAAAGCGTTGGGGTCACATTATGGGAAAACATAATGACATGAACATGATGTGGATAAATGGGTATAAACATGACAACGTGTAACGTTAAATATGACATGGGTTTATACTTGAAAACATGACTTGAAATATAACATGGAAGTTGACATGTAAGTATGCATAAAAACATAAGCTTGGGAATTTACCTATTAAGTTAGGTCTACCCATTGGGAATTTACCTATTAAGTTAGGTCTACCCAATTGCTTGAAACTTGAATATGAACATGACACTAGACTAAACATGAAAGTGGCCAACTCGAGGTTGGGTTGAGTTTGCAACATAAAGCTACCCGGAACCGACCGACCTAACTAGTAGTTGCAAACAATAGGACCCAATGTGAGAAGTTGGTCATGTTGTGCTTGAACCCGAGGTTAGACCAAGTTGTGGTGTAAAGCTACCCGGAACCGACCGGCTTAACTAGTAACCACAACAAAGTCTAATGTGAGAGGTTGGGGTGCATTAAGTAATTAATGCCACATGATAGGGTTAAGTTAATTTGATTAATGACTCTTAACCAAATATGACATGGACAAATGGGTTAAGTAAATTGGTTAGGCTAATGATACTTAACAAAACATGACAAGGTTGGGTAGGTTAAGTAACTTGATTTGCCTAATGACACTTAACCATTTTTATACGACTAGCGGACGGGGATTAAGTTAACCAACATGATAATTTGGCAGGGTTAAGTAAGTTTTCTTAATGACACTTAACCGAAAGATACAGTTAATGGATGGGGTTAAGATTAGACTCAACTAGTCTAAACATGATAATCGGATGGGGTTAAGTTAGCCTAGGCTTAATTAACCCCACTTGGTAGTTTAATGGGGTTAAGTTAAACACTTAACTAATCTAACTCGTTAATTTGATGTGGTTAAGTGACCTATACTTAACCAATCTAACCCGTTAATTTGATGTGGTTAAGTGACTTAAACTTAACCAATCTAACTCGTTAATTTGATGTGGTTAAGTGATCTATACTTAACCAATCTAACTCGTGAATTTATTGAGGTTAAGTTAACCCATACTTAACCAATATAACGTGAAAACATGATAAGGCTAAGTCATGAATCGCTTGAATACACTTGACCGGTTTGACTAAGTAATTTGATAGGGTCAAGTTAATATATACTTAACCAACTTGAGCATGGTTTGTAGGGTTAAGTCTTGAACTTGGATACTTAGCCAATTTTGACATGATTTGCAGACGGGTTAGGTCTCGAACTTGGATACTTAGCCAATTTCGACATGATTTGTAGACGGGATTAAGTCATGAACTTAAGTGACACTTAATCTGTTATATAAACCCTAATTCGGAGGATTAGGTGGGCAACCGTAATTAACAAGGATAACGGGAATAAGGCTAAGTGGTAAACCTTAGTTGAAGGATAACTAAGTAAGGATTCTTAGTCAAGGAAATTTAGACCAGTTCATAGATAGATGAGTAACCTAATACGGTAGGTCATCGTTTAAGCACATGAGTAGGAGCAAGTATCTGATTAAGATAAAGGCTCCAGCGAACTGGGTAACGAAGCAGCGGCTTCGGGGAAACGTGAGGATATTCTTGGTATCCCTCTATGAGCTGCCAGGTAATTATACTAGGCTCATGAGAGGTTAAGGTCTGCGTTAGAAGAACCAAGAGTATGCCTTGGTTGCTATGCGAGCGACCTAAAGACGGGGATGGATAGGGGATAGTCGACGATACACGGTCGTACCCTAGATAGCATTTTTCGTCAGGCTACCTACCATCTTTGGTCAAGCGTGTACGTACGGAAAGGCAGAGAACACCCAATAGACCATAATTGCTATCTAATTATGGTTGCGGTAAGGCTTGGATGTGGGTTGGCCAGTGTTGTGTTCTCATACAGGATTTATCCTGTCTTGTCTTTCACTAGTTGAGGGAGGGGTCGCGTGGGACCATAGCCACGTATAGAAAAACAGACCTTAGCATCTGCATCGGCAGATAAATCGAAAGCTCCCGACCGAGTCCTGTATTTCTTGATCTGCCCTGTGACAGGACTCGGATGGCACGATGTGATACATGTGCATACAGTCATAGAAAACGATTCACGATGAATGCGTGGGAAGAAGGGCGCGGTTGACGGTTAGCGTAAATCCTAGTGGCCCAGGGTGGTTGAACCAAAACCGAGATACGAAAACGTGCAATAGGTAAGCGTAATCCCTAGTAGTCCTAGGTAGCATAAGTCCTAGTTGTACAAACGATAACTCATGTTGGAAGACCCTAGCTAGGTTTAGGGTAACAGTCCAAACCGATCTTAAGGATCATGGAACTATGTTAAAGTAATATAGAATCTCATGGGAAAGCCCGTATGGTCTACGGCAAGGGACTGAACATTTACATGGAAAGGAACATACAAGTTGAGTAACCTATATATGCGGCATATTAGGTTGACATGGACCATTATACGACTTTTGAGTAAGGGTCATTCATGGATAACACATGATGAGGTTGGGATACTAGTACGGTAGGTGCAGAGCAGATGTACAGGATAGATACCATGGGACGTTATACGTGATAGATATCTTGGGGATATTATACTTGATAGAAACCTGACGATGTGATACCTTGTTTTATCTTGACATCGTAATTTATCATGACACCTTAGTTTATCTGAGTTCAGTAGTTCATCCTGTTATTTTGATTTAGCTTATCTATCTTGTTATCATGCTTATGTTCATCTCAGTTTCTCATGTCAGTTAACTTTACTAGTTTTTATGCTAATAGTAGATAGGGCTTACTCAGTCTTTTTGACTGACCCATTTTGTTTCGCCTCTTTTCTACCGTTTCCCCCCCAGGTTATAGGGAGGAAATACTATTGTTTAGTTCGGACTTCTTCTGCTTGAAGGTCATCATGGATGGCTTGGGCTTTCCTTGGCTATGGCTACTTTACTGTTTTTACTTGGGGAATAATTTATGAAAATGTCTTTATGCTTCTTTACTATTGCAAGACAGGTTTTGATGTACTCTGATGTAAAAGGCTTTAGACCTTATTTATTCATGTTATGAAAGTTTGATTTTACTTCCGCTATTTTATATGTTCTGTCTTGTGATATTTCTGTGCATGTTTACCAACAATGCCCCTCTAAAGCTAGTGCATTCCTTTGCGAGTGACCCTAGCGGAGGCGGGGTGTTACACGTGGTATCAGAGCAGAAGGTTACCAGACTGGGCAAAAGTTTTTAAAGACCTTCTGAAAACTATTTGAAAAAAAAAACCGTTTACAAAGAAGCATTTTTCAAGAAAATTTCCTTTTAAAAGAAAAAGGCTATTCCCCAAAGGCCATTAGCACTATCCTTGTTTCCTTAATTGAGTCTCTTTTCCTTTCTTTCCTCCATCTGTAGTCCCAGTAGTTTTAACTGCGACTAGTCTTTTCTACCTACGAAAGTGCTTTCCATACGATGGAGGTGGTTCTCGAGAGACCAGTGGCCGCGTTATAAGAAAGGATCGTGAGAAAGAAGGATAAAGGATACGAGCTTAAGGATGAGCAACTTGTTGGTATGGCTTAGTCCTCAAAGGAGGGAGAAAGATGAACAATGAAACCCATGACGAGAGAGTACCTTTGGCATGGTAAAACGGGGCGGATAGTTAAGTATTATGGGACAAGGACAAGATCATCGGGAGGGCAGTAGTATGCTCTCATTTCTAGAGTACCTCGGAAGGAGGGTAACGATCTTGTTAAAGGTTTAGCTTTTCTTCTCTATCATCCCGTTAGGACTTCGTTGTTCGTATCATTTAAGTCTGCTTCGATAGTTGAGTCTCTGCACCTTAAGTACTAGCGTAATAGAGAATCCCATTTTTGTCTCAAAGTCCTATTGGAGAATCAGTCCATTTATACATGACTTGTTTGGATTTGGGAATGTCTATGCCAAGTGTTGAGTTTGGAAATAATGCTTATGTTTATAAGCTATGGATGGATTCTAGGGATGAAGTGGTTATCCAGTAGGGGGTGCCACTCTCGGTTTTGATAGGAGGGTAGTTAGACCTTTTGACTAGCCTTGGTAATGCCCTCGAAGTATCGGGTAAACTTTTTGAGGTTCTGTCATGACTAGTTACTTAGAATCCCTTGATGCCTTTATTGGAAATTTGAAGCCCGATCGAGTGGTGTTCGCCAATAAGACGGATGGTTTACTTCATTTATGCATGGGTTATAGAGATCACCCTAGTAAGTGAGCATGATAACCTGATTGACATCTGTTTACTTTCAAGAGAAAGTTCTTCTACATGGAATGCCTTATAGTATATAAACGAGATCCAAGATTCACTAGTGAATTTTGGAAAGCTTGCATGAGATCATGAGTACGCAGTCATGTTTGCGTCAAGTATTCTAGGAAAAGGATAAGTGCAAGTGGAACGAGAGGCGACGAAGAAATGAGTTCCAGCTCATGTTATGGAAACAGGAATGAGAAGCTACAAAATCGCGAAGTTAAAAGACGACTTTGATGGTCAAAGACTAGATACGCGCATGATATCTCTTTTCGGGAGTATATCCTTGATCCCTGTTTTCTGTAGAGCTTACTTGTAGGCTATCTTTTGTGGACATCCTCTCGGTCCTATTCTCCGTTACAAACCCTGTAAGGAGTTTGTCCTGTTTATCTTCTCGACCCTGTTTCAGGGAATTCTAGGTAGAACCCTATGGATGTAAATATGTATTTGAAACATGTTATGATTGATATGGTTGCAAGTGGTTGCAAGTGGTTGCTCGTGGATGCGCGAATACACATTAGATACTAGCTCGACTCGGTCACATTTCATATTGCATATGCACGAGTATTTATACTTGTTTATGGATGAAATCGAATGTATTATCATGCGGTTGTTGCATATGAATGAATGATTGTGCACGCATATAGTATCTATATGACTAGGACTATTTGCATACATGTTGGATTCATGGCACTATACATATTTTGCATTAGAAAGATTATTCAGGCCTGATCATTAGCATTAGCTAAGGAACATGTACACACACGTTTTGCATATATTCATACAGCATTAGAAATCATCTAAGGACAATGGTTGCTTGTGGATGATGTTTTGAGTAGATGGATGATGGATGGTAGGATATGTTCTTCCTAACTTGGAGATTTCGGGGACGAAATCCTAAAAGGTGGGGAGAATGTAACAACCTGTATTTTCAATAACCTATTATAACATAAATGGAGGCAGAATTAAACTGTAAAATCAGAATCAAGGGAAACGGGCTATGCCATTGCGTTCGACTCGGAAAACTACGCGAAATAGAGTCCGAGTTTTCGAAAATCGGAGTCCGTATGACCAAGATATGGCCTCGCGAAGTTTCACGAAAAATTCCCAAATTAAAGTATACTTAATTAAGTGAAATGGGTTGCGCAGAGAAGTATATATATATATTGATATATATATATATATATAATTGAAAATTAAATAAATAAATATGCAAAAATGTTCAAAACAGCGAATTGGGAGAGGGGAATAACCGAACCGGCCGATTTTTGAGGTCGACCCGAGCTCGCTGGGTCGACTAGGGGTTAATCCAGGGTGTTTGGCTGTCAACCCGTGGGCCGATTCGCTCAAATGCAGATTTTGCATTTGGATGGTTCTCATGGTTCATCTTTAATCTAAAGGCCCTAGATGGTTCCTACACTTGACTTCTTCCCCAAGACATGCTTTGATGGCTTGGATTGAATCTAGGTTTAATCCTATGGCCTAAAACACTTGCCTAATCTATAAGTAAGCCCCTAACCCTCTCCTAAACCCTCATTATTCATTCATGCAACTAAACTATGGCAAAATTTTACCTCTCATGGCCTCCACTCTCTTCATAAAATTTCTAGATTGTTTCTATGAGAGATTTTCCATGCATACAAGTGTTTTCAAGCTTGTATGAGTATCATAAGCTTGCATTCAAGTCAAGTTTCTATCTTTGCATCATAAAGCAAGGGTTTTGATCATTTTGGCTCAAGGGTTTTATGTTAGAGCTTGCATTTTGGGTCTAGTTGATTGCATACGGGCTTTGTCATATCTTTTGTGTCTTCATAGCAATGTAAGCCCTTTCCCTACTCTTAGATATTAACTATGAAGTTAAATGTTCATGTTGCAAGTTTGGGTTTGATCATTGAGAATGATACATGCTATCATGTTATGCAAGCTTATGAAGTCATTATCTTGATCTTATGAGCTAAAAGCTACAACCTTTATGTTGAAATGTTGCATTATGCAACATGAGAACCTTCATAACCTTTTATGTCAACTTGCATATGAAGTCATAACCCTTATATGATGGTATATGCGAGTTTCTAGTCATCATTCCATGTCTTTTGTCACCATGATTCGCTTATGTGCCAAGTTTGGGTTTATGCATGTTTTGAGGCTTAAGAATGTAACATGCAAGCTAATGAACACATTTGTGCCTCATTTGCCACCATGATTAACTTGTGGCTTAATATCCATTTTTTTGTCATGCCTTTGTCAAGTCTCTTCTTTTAATCCATTACGTTGTTGCGAACGTATATGCGAGCTTAAAAGCGTTGGGGTCACATTATGGGAAAACATAATGACATGAACATGATGTGGGTAAATGGGTATAAACATGACAACGTGTAACGTTAAATATGACATGGGTTTATACTTGAAAACATGACTTGAAATATAACATGGAAGTTGACATGTAAGTATGCATAAAAACATAAGCTTGGGAATTTACCTATTAAGTTAGGTCTACCCATTGGGAATTTACCTATTAAGTTAGGTCTACCCAATTGCTTGAAACTTGAATATGAACATGACACTAGACTAAACATGAAAGTGGCCAACTCGAGGTTGGGTTGAGTTTGCAACATAAAGCTACCCGGAACCGACCGGCCTAACTAGTAGTTGCAAACAATAGGACCCAATGTGAGAAGTTGGTTATGTTGTGCTTGAACCCGAGGTTAGACCAAGTTGTGGTGTAAAGCTACCCGGAACCGACCGGCTTAACTAGTAACCACAACAAAGTCTAATGTGAGAGGTTGGGGTGAATTAAGTAATTAATGCCACATGATAGGGTTAAGTTAATTTGATTAATGACTCTTAACCAAATATGACATGGATAAATGGGTTAAGTAAATTGGTTAGGCTAATGATACTTAACAAAACATGACAAGGTTGGGTAGGTTAAGTAACTTGATTTGCCTAATGACACTTAACCATTTTTATACGACTAGCGGACGGGGATTAAGTTAACCAACATGATAATTTGGCAGGGTTAAGTAAGTTTTCTTAATGACACTTAACCGAAAGATACAGTTAATGGATGAGGTTAAGATTAGACTCAACTAGTCTAAACATGATAATCGGATGGGGTTAAGTTAGCCTAGGCTTAATTAACCCCACTTGGTAGTTTAATGGGGTTAAGTTAAACACTTAACTAATCTAACTCGTTAATTTGATGTGGTTAAGTGACCTATACTTAACCAATCTAACCCGTTAATTTGATGTGGTTAAGTGACTTAAACTTAACCAATATAACTCGTTAATTTGATGTGGTTAAGTGATCTATACTTAACCAATCTAACTCGTGAATTTATTGAGGTTAAGTTAACCCATACTTAACCAATATAACGTGAAAACATGATAAGGCTAAGTCATGAATCGCTTGAATACACTTGACCGGTTTGACTAAGTAATTTGATAGGGTCAAGTTAATATATACTTAACCAACTTGAGCATGGTTTGTAGGGTTAAGTCTTGAACTTGGATACTTAGCCAATTTTGACATGATTTGCAGACGGGTTAGGTCTCGAACTTGGATACTTAGCGAATTTCGACATGATTTGTAGACGGGATTAAGTCATGAACTTAAGTGACACTTAATCTGTTATATAAACCCTAATTCGGAGGATTAGGTGGGCAACCGTAATTAACAAGGATAACGGGAATAAGGCTAAGTGGTAAACCTTAGTTGAAGGATAACTAAGTAAGGATTCTTAGTCAAGGAAATTTAGACCAGTTCATAGATAGATGAGTAACCTAATATGGTAGGTCATCGTTTAAGCACATGAGTAGGAGCAAGTATCTGATTAAGATAAAGGCTCCAGCGAACTGGGTAACGAAGCA
Organism: Allium sativum; assembly: GCA_030737875.1. NCBI lineage: Eukaryota > Viridiplantae > Streptophyta > Magnoliopsida > Asparagales > Amaryllidaceae > Allium > Allium sativum. Next base: position 132,536,456 of record CM060916.1, on the reverse strand, counting down.
GCGGCTTCGGGGAAACGTGAGGATATTCTTGGTATCCCTCTATGAGCTGCCAGGTAATTATACTAGGCTCATGAGAGGTTAAGGTCTGCGTTAGAAGAACCAAGAGTATGCCTTGGTTGCTATGCGAGCGACCTAAAGACGGGGATGGATAGGGGATAGTCGACGATACACGGTCGTACCCTAGATAGCATTTTTCGTCAGGTTACCTACCATCTTTGGTCAAGCGTGTACGTACGGAAAGGCAGAGAACACCCAATAGACCATAATTGCTATCTAATTATGGTTGCGGTAAGGCTTGGATGTGGGTTGGCCAGTGTTGTGTTCTCATACAGGATTTATCCTGTCTTGTCTTTCACTAGTTGAGGGAGGGGTCGCGTGGGACCATAGCCACGTATAGAAAAACAAACCTTAGCATCTGCATCGGTAGATAAATCGAAAGCTCCCGACCGAGTCCTGTATTTCTTGATCTGCCCTGTGACAGGACTCGGATGGCACGATGTGATACATGTGCATACAGTCATAGAAAACGATTCACGATGAATGCGTGGGAAGAAGGGCGCGGTTGACGGTTAGCGTAAATCCTAGTGGCCCTGGGTGGTTGAACCAAAACCGAGATACGAAAACGTGCAATAGGTAAGCGTAATCCCTAGTAGTCCTAGGTAGCATAAGTCCTAGTTGTACAAACGATAAATCATGTTGGAAGACCCTAGCTAGGTTTAAGGTAACAGTCCAAACCGATCTTAAGGATCATGGAACTATGTTAAAGTAATATAGAATCTCATGGGAAAGCCCGTATGGTCTACGGCAAGGGACTGAACATTTACATGGAAAGGAACATACGAGTTGAGTAACCTATATATGCGGCATATTAGGTTGACATGGACCATTATACGACTTTTGAGTAAGGGTCATTCATGGATAACACATGATGAGGTTGGGATACTAGTACGGTAGGTGCAGAGCAGATGTACAGGATAGATACCATGGGACGTTATACGTGATAGATATCTTGGGGATATTATACTTGATAGAAACCTGACGATGTGATACCTTGTTTTATCTTGACATCGTAATTTATCATGACACCTTAGTTTATCTGAGTTCAGTAGTTCATCCTGTTATTTTGATTTAGCTTATCTATCTTGTTATCATGCTTATGTTCATCTCAGTTTCTCATGTCAGTTAACTTTACTAGTTTTTATGCTAATAGTAGATAGGGCTTACTCAGTCTTTTTGACTGACCCGTTTTGTTTCGCCTCTTTTCTACCGTTTCCCCCCCAGGTTACAGGGAGGAAATACTGCTGTTTAGTTCGGACTTCTTCTGCTTGAAGGTCATCATGGATGGCTTGGGCTTTCCTTGGCTATGGCTACTTTACTATTTTTACTTGGGGAATAATTTATGAAAATGTCTTTATGCTTCTTTACTATTGCAAGACAGGTTTTGATGTACTCTGATGTAAAAGGCTTTAGACCTTATTTATTCATGTTATGAAAGTTTGATTTTACTTCCGCTATTTTATATGTTCTGTCTTGTGATATTTCTGTGCATGTTTACCAACAATGCCCCTCTAAAGCTAGTGCATTCCTTTGCGAGTGACCCTAGCGGAGGCGGGGTGTTACACTACCTGTCGAACGATGCCCCCAAGTCTAGGACACACTACCTAGAGTGGTATATGTTCCTATACTTCCCCACGCATGTATCGCGAATTGTTATCGCTTGTCTAGATGCACATGTCCTGTAATGTGCGACCCGAGTCCTGTGGCATGGCAAATCAAGAAACACAGAACTCGGTCGGGAGCTTTCAGATATCTGCCGATGCAGATGCTAAGGTCTGCTTTTATTCCAGTGGCTATGGTCCCACTCGACCCCTCCCTCAACTAATGAAAGGCACACCTTGAAAAATGAGAACTATATGCAGGCCCCCGATGCCCCACTATCCTATGGCCATCCTCACCCATAACTAGATAGCAAGTATATGGTCTTTTGGAGTTCTCCGCCTTTCCGCTTCACGTATCTCGATTGACTCAAGATGGATGGTAGACGACGAGTTGCTATCACAGGGCTACCGTTTTCTCGCCAAATCACACCGGTCCATCCTATTCTTTAGGTTGCCATATATTGCAACCAAGGCATACCCCTGGTTCTTCTAATGCAGACCTTAACCTCTGTGAGCCCAGGAGGATCATCTACAGCCTCACAGAGGGATACCAAGAGTACCCTCACGTCCCCTCGAAGCCTCGGGCTTCGTACCCCAATTCGTTGGAGCCTTCGTTTTAATCAGACGGACGTTCGCTCCTTCCCGTGTTATACTAAGAATTACTACTTAGTTCTGTTAACTAAGGTTTACCACTTAGTTTCCCGAATCGTTGTTTTCTTAACTAAGGTTTACTACTTAGCTCCTTTTAACTAAGGTTTACTACTTAGTTCTCTCTCCCGTCGATTTGGATTGGTTAAGTGTCATTAGTCAATTCAAGCTAACTTAACCCTCTTCATTTATCCTGTTAAACTGGTTAAGTGTCATCAGTTGACTTAACCCTACCACAAACCAAGTTATATTGGTTAAGTATTTCTTATTACTTAACCCTACCCCTTTCATCCTGTATTGGTTAAGTGTTCCTTTTTAACTTAACCTTGCCCGTCTGTTTTAATTAACATGTTATTAATGGTTAAGTATTATCCTTTCATTTTTTGGACTTAGCCCTATTCCTTTATCACAATCTGACGGTTAAGTGTTCAAGTTTACTTAACCCTACGGTCTAGTCCAGCTAACATATCAAATTGGCTAAGTGTATTTTACTTAACCCCAAACTCTAGTCCAGTTAACATGTTAATTTGGCTAAGTGTATTAACTTTACTTAACCCCACCTTCTAGTCTAGTTAACATGTTAATTTGGCTAAGTGTATTAACTTTACTTAACCTCACCTTCTAGTCTAGTTAACATGTTAATTTGGCTAAGTGTTTTCTTAGTTACTTAACCCCTACAAATCTTGTCTTGTTACCATGTTAAGTTTGGTTAAGTGTCCCTATGGACTTAGCCCTCCCATTCTAGCTTAACTGTGTTAAGTTGGTTAAGTGTTCCTATGGACTTAACCCTCCCATTCTAGCTTAACTGTGTTAAGTGTCAGTATGAACCTAACCCCACCCATCGATTTGGTTACCATGTTGAATTAGTTAAGTGTCTTAGTTAACTTAACCCTACCATTCTTGTTCTAGCTTTAATTAAATAGATTAAAGCCGCGAACACTCACATTAGACAGATATTGTTGCGATTACTGGATGTGCCGGTTGGTTCCGGGCAGGTTTACATCGCAACTCAGTCTAACCTCGGGTTAGGCCTATTCGTGTTTTCTAAGTTCAAAGGGTTTCGATTAATTTTCAAATTAGGTTTTGAAAGTAACCATCCCGTCCGTCGGATCAGTTAGGGATAGACAGGGAGAGCAGGAAACTTGTATTTTCCAAACCCAAGCCCAGACACTATCCTCTCTGTCACCCTAGAACTTTCTGGTGTATTATTAAAAGAGATGTCGTTAATAAACCTTTAATTTGTCTAAATTTACATTTTCTCATTTAGAACAAATTCTATAAGTAAATTATTCCTAATTTACTTATTTCATAATTACTCTTTTAATGTAAATTGTCAACATTTATTCTTATGGCCCATTTCCCCTCTATATCATTTTTATACTTTTTGGTATGTAACTATACCAAATTAAGTGTCACTAACCATGATTTTGCCAAACATGACAATTACTCACAATTGTGGCCAATTTCAAATTTATGCCAATATGCCAAATTAGCTAATCCAATTCTGGTTTAACATTCTAATTACAGTTCATGTCAAACTAGACCTATTATTCTAGTTCACAGTTCATGTAAATGCTAGATTTACAATTCAATACTAGATTCAAATTACACATCCTATAATTCATGTCAAATTTATCCAATTTGCATTTCTATGAACATGCCATAATACATGTTCCCAATTTATGCCAATTTCCAAGTTTATAACTACGCTTTTAGTAAATTTCATATTTTGCCCAAATCGTATTCCCACCATTCGTAAAATCGTGATTCAATCTAGATTATAGATAAATCTAGATTCGTAGAAAATAGGGAATGAACCAAAGATGCCATGAAGAAGATAGACATAATAACTGGCATAAAATGATAATTTACTAATTACAGACCTAACGAATTACACTGAAATTGATCTAAAACATCGAAAGCCTATAGGTCTGAAAATCTTATGACATAAAGAGGGTTGAATAACGACGTAGGTTCAAGAGCATGGGTAGACCTAACTTAATAGGTAAATTCCCAAGATCTAAAACCAAAGAAAACCAAGAATAGACAGAATAGATAATCAGGTTTAGACCCAATTTCATAGTCACAAAACTTAAGCAACACTTTCCTAGTCCTGAATCATAGGTGTTTAATCACAGTTGTCCTTGTTATGTCGTAGGAAATAATTTATGTTTCCTAATCAAAGGCATAGGCTTAGTCAAGGAAATAATTCTCATAGTCATGAGTCACAGTCATAGGCAGTGTTCATAGTCATAGGCAATGTTCATAGTCATAGGCAATGTTCATAGTCATAGGCATATGGTTTTAAGGTCCATAGTTTCATAGTCACAGTCTCATTGGTCATCGAATCATAACAGTTCTTAGGTCCAAAGATATAAGCACTGATTCGAATAGAAAGAATTGGCATACTCTTTTATTCCTTTAATTTCATGTCACGAAAAGAGAAAACGTTCAAATCTAAAAAGTAACCGACTTATAGAGATTAGATTAGATTCGTAGAAAAACAGTCGTTGAAGTCGTTTGAATCGTCACTTGAATCCTAGCTTGAATTGAACCCCTTCTTGAAAGTCTTAAGCAGCATCTCCTCGTCTTGATTTATTTTATATATTATTTATTTATACATTTTCTCAGAGGCAGCATAAGGATAGAAAAGAATTGTGAATAGAGAAGGAGACTAAGGCTGTTTATATAGGATTAGGCGGACGAATCTGGTCAGAATGGCGTCTGGATACAGAAGAACGAACCAGACTGCAGATCTGGGAAAAGCAGGGGGGTCGACCCCCAGGTCGACTACCCAGTCGAGCTGGGTACCCCAAGGTCGACTACCCAGTCGACCTGGGTCCTGGGCGGCAATTTTCCCGCCCAGCCCAATCTGGTTCTGTTTTTCGAATTTGAACTCGTTTTTGACCTGTTCGAATTTTAAATCGAATTCTAAAACTTCTGAAGACCATATCTCCTTCATACGAAGTCCGATTAACGCAAACTCGGACTCTATCTTATGCAGAATTCCGAGACGAATGCAAAGTCGTAGTCCGTTTCCCTTGATTTTGATTTTAAAATTTAATTCTGCCTTGATTTGTGAATCTTAGTGTTACCGAATTACGGGGTGTTACATTTAGGATTTTTGGTTGAGGAATGAATTTGTTGGAAATTTGGATTCCTCAATTTTTCTACTGAAACTATTCGATTTTCAAAAATGAAGGGGGGTCGCGATTTATAAACAAAAAGGGAACACAGATTAGTGCTTGAGAAAGAATAGGGTTGCGCAAATTAAATGTTTAGGTCGGATCTGGTACGTATTTAGGTCAGCCAAAGTACACACGATTTAATTTTGATTTGATTTTTTATTTAGAATATTCTTACGAAACTTTCGCCTAAAGTTTCATGGTTAAATGATCACATACGAGCTCCAATCGTAATGAAAATTGATACCCTATCATAGTTTGACGTTCTAGACCTAGTGAAACTGATTTCGTCGAATTCCGATACAGCCTAAAAATAAAAAACTATTTTAAATATTAAATCATTAGTCGTTACGCATTTAAATAATGCATGCTCGCATAATAACTCTGATTGACACAAAACTTGAAATCCAACAATAATTAGCTATTATGGATTTCATAAAATTAGTTTCATTGAAATTTGAGATTGTTTGAATACTGGCTCTTTTCACATATCAAATTAATTCAAGAAAATATAATTTAAATTCAAAACAATCAACTCCTCGATAATAAATTATTATTATCGTATATATTCAAATAGAATTTATATTAATCATTATAATCATTTCGATTCAATTTTAACTTTGAATACAAATATTTTTTTTTCATTTTTGTATACGATGATTCGATATACTCGAATTGTTTTATTAAATCGATAAACTCCATATAAAAATCCATTTATGTTATCAAATCAACATTTAAAATAATATTAAATGCTCAAGATTAATCAAATACAAATTCCGGTCGTTAGATTCTTCCCCCTTTTAAAAAATTTTGACCTTGAAATTACTAAGATAGGAAAAATGCTACAACCCATTAAATTTTCAAAAACTCACTTATGTCCATTTTTCACTCATATTTAATTCATATTGCACACCTATATGATCACATTCATTTTATTCGAATGATTTACAATTAATATATTTACATTTAATTCATATTCTGTTAAAATGCATTAAATTTCATTCAGCTTCGTTTACGACAAACGATTTTTTCTATGCATATTTGGTATTATTCGGTTAATAAAATAGCCACTTATATCTCAGGCTAATTTTAAATTGATTCCGAATCAATTTATCCATTTTAATCCATTTAACTTGCTTAAGTTAAATTTAAATTCCAGAATTCAAATTCCCAAGTTTTTATTTCAAATTCTTTAGAGATCATATAAATATACACATATATTTATAACCATCTCAAATTCAAAACATTTAAATTTTCCCAAAACCACTTGTCTATTAAAATAAATTTCAACTAGAATTTTTTAATATGGTACTAATCCATCACTTAGAAACTCGAAAATGAACACTGAGGATGCTGCAGCCACCATCAGAATTATTTTCCAATAACGAAAGTGAGTTAAGTGCTTTATCACTCTAAAAATCCATCTAAAACGATTTTTATTCAAAAATCCTTCTGAAACAAAGCTATATTATTCTAATATACTTCAAAAAATATTTTTCCAACCTCCTGGGCTTTAAAGTCCAAATTTTGGTTTGAGTCCAATTCCAGTTCATCTTATTTGTCTATTTTTATTCTTATACAAATTATATTTGGTAATATATAACCATTCCAATTTCTATAATCTTATTCAATTATAATAACAACTAACACGTCCATATATTATAATAATTTCAGAAAATTATTCTCTTTATATCAAAAAAGAATTTTGGGTAAAATTATTTTATTTACCCACATTAGAATAATATTATGTCGAATTTCTCCATTCAAGTGTTTAGAAACTCTTATCGACATTGTGGCGTCCAATGATTCGATCAGAATTCATAAACCACTCAATATACAAACCAGCATAATATAAAACCATTTTTTTGGCAAAGTGATATAAAACCATTTTTATATCAACTGATTAATACGTGCTCTCATATATACACACTCAACTCATTCTAGGGTACTACTGGCCCTATCTCTAATGAGTAAATCCCACCAAAGCCTAGGTGTTCGCTCAACTTAAGCTCTGATACCAACTGTAACAGCCTGCAAATCCATACCCTTTAAGTAGACTAAATACACCACACGTCCAACACAAATTGCATATAAATACAAATCATTATGGGTAAAGAAGAAAAAGATAGAAGAAGAACGGAAATAACAACACAGAATCTCACATCGCAGCGGAATAATATATATAAATAACAGCTTTTAAATACATAATTCTATACCATATATACATACCATCATCATAGTACAACACAATACATTATAGCGGAATTAAAAACCAGATATATAATGCTGAAGCCTCCTGCTCCAAGCTCCTCCAAGGGTAAAATGCCTGAACTACTTGACTGCCCATAAAATTTGGGCACCCAAGAGTTTAGGGTAAAACAAAACAAATAAACTCTCGGTCAGTCGTGGGACTTGTGTGAGTAAACTCTAATTACTTGATTTACTTTGAAAATCCTTTCTAAGGAAAGATAATCGTAAGACCGATCCACACATAAACATGGTACGATAGCCTAAAATATTATTTGTATCGGCATTATTCTGATATTACAATAGTGTCTAATCAAATAAATAGAGGATCGCATGCATCTCACGCTCCACATACAAAGTATACAATCAAAAACCACAGGCGCTTATTGGGTAATGGATTTCCAACATGGAAAGGTATGGAACCACCTTCCGATGGTGTATCTCTAGAGAGGAATACACGGGGTTTAATAAAAACATCTTGCGACCTGTCACACATGACCGGCCACTCATTTCGCTTGAGTGTACCGAATGTATTATCACCAACGATTGTGATCAACAACCGTTATCGAAAGCATAATGAAGGGATAGAATATGAAACAAAATAATTTTTCTTTAGATCAGGTGATAATACACCCTAATGGGTGCGACCCACATGGCAATGCTGCCTGCCTGGTTTTTGTTATCTTTCCGGTTGATGGGGCCTGAGGCTACGATTACCTTTTTGCCATCACATTCAAAATTTAATGCCACATTGTCAGATCCGTTAATTACTAATTGATTTACACAAATATACTCTGGGTGTTAAGTTAAAAGAAGTTACCTTCTCTACTACCATACTCGGTATATTTGTAAAAACCAACGTACGTAATCATTAGAAATACTATATCAGACATTCGTCCGAGTTCGTTCTGGGACTGAACGAAAGCGAAGGCACTATCTCCATTAATCCATCTTAGGCAATTTCTACCTAGTAGGATTAACAGAAAAAGCCCTTGCACTTTACTCCATCTTCAATTATATTCAAAATAATCTGATTCACAATACTTATGCCAATACGGAGGGGTTTCAGATAATAAATCCAACCGGTCTCTCCAAATTGACAATGATAACATTTAATTGGCCAGAATTTCGATAGTCGATTATTTAATTATCAAGAAACAAACAATCAACCAAAGATTTTATTTCCAAATGTAAACATTATTAATTAGCACCAAACAATGACTAAGTCATTTTTAATTTATATTTAATTAACTAAATCGTTTCCCAATTTCCTTTCAGTATTTATTACCCAAATATTTTTCAAATCACTTTGGTCTCTTACGATATTAAGAAGACATTTCCATATTCCACATTCTTTTATTTTCTCTACTTAGAAATTATCTTCTATTTATAATTGGAAAACATTTCCAATTACTTATCCCTTCCATGAAACCATTCATTTCTATACTTAGGAATTATTCATTATTATATTCCCAAAGTCACACTTACTTGGGTTAAAATGAATGTTGTGTAAAACATCATTACGACTATCCAAAATACTACCATTTATCCACTTTTAAACATGTATATGTTTCTCCTTCCATCCTCCCAAGATTTAATTTTACAAATCTCCGTTTTACTTATAAAATTCCATTACAAGCTTATTCTCTTATTAAATTCCATATAAAATTGATAAATCGATTTCTAGTTGTCAAATTTTCTTAAATTTTTCTATCTTCTTAAATTTTCGAATTTTTTTGCCAGCGTCTCCTTTGCTCGGCTCAATCGGTACAACTACGAATCGCCTCTCTAGGCCCTTTCCATTCAAAATGAAGTTCATAAAACCAAGCTACTTGCCCCAAAAGGCTCATAAAATTTCATATTCAATTAAATACGTACTTTTTTCGAGCATTCAGTTTATTTTCTTTATTCACTTCATTCCATACCTATCTCATATATACATGTGCATGGATTTCCTATTTTTATTGATTTCAAATCAATCCAACATTTGAATTTAACTACATTCAATTCTCTAATTATTCTCAAATTAGCTTATTTGCTCATTTCACTCTTAACTTGAACCAATCATGTTCAAACACATTAGTATTTGTTTGTAAACCAGTCGAACTTCAAATTCCATGTTAGATTTCAAATTTAGATTCAAGTTTCCATATTCAATTCCAAATTTTAATTCATAAATCCAGATTACTTAAACAAAGTTAAGTTTGATCCAAAGCTTCGTTAACTAATTACTTTTCCAATTAGTTAACTTTATTCATTAATTATAAATCTGATTTTTTATTTCAAAAATCAATTCATTTACTCCACTTGAATTCGTATTAACTTTATAACTCAAGTCAGTATTTTACTAGTGGAAATCTAAATTTTACTCATTCAAAATCCTTCTATTTTATTAAATAAATTATTATGATTTATAAACGATTATACCACTGTTTTTATTGAAATTTGATTTTGACATAACGCGAAATATATAAGATGAAATATAGATTTTTCTCTTCCATTATAAAATTATCATTCAATAGATTTAGGTGGTTCTCATTTCAAAGAATTCCGACTTGTATTGAGTTCTATATACTCAAATGAAGTTCGAAACATAAAACTATGAACTACCGCGCCTCAGAGAGCTCGTATAAATTAAATTTAAATATAAACGTTTAAACTCTATTTATCAAATCAATTCCAATCCCATTCTTATATATTTTAATATAAATTAAGCCGATTTTCCACATCCAACTTAATATTTCCGATTATCCTAAATCGTCAATTATTTCATTCAAAACTCATCACCTAGTTATAAATTTATTCACAACTCAATTTTCTATATTAAATTCCAAATTCCTTGGAAATAATTATTTTATAAAATTTGACATAATAAAATTCAAATTATAAATCCTTTGGATTTATCACAATTCAGTTTATTTTCCAAATCTAGAGTAAAATCTACTGTTCCCTTTTCGAAACGATTTCCAATTCCTTTTTATTCTAATGACTTCCATTTATAGAAATTCTTTTAATTAGAAAATCCTATTATAAGTTCAAATCCTTTTTAAGGCCCAACATTACTTATAGTATGGTTTATAATCTCATATTGAGTTAAATCTATTTATTAGATATTGGTGAAAACCAATATACTTGTATTCTTCGTATTTCATATATGTTTATTTTACATCTTCATAACTTCCTCTTTTGGATAATTCCATTTTAAGAAAATAGTTTTATTATTATAAAACTTATATAAATATAAACATATAATCCTAATTCATATTTTAAAATACTGGAAATGCTAACTTCTTAAAAATATTAAATTTGAAATTATAGTTTCTACAATTTAAATTTCCTTTCTGGAAATAAATTATTTTTATAAATTTTGACATGGTCGAATTCCAATTATAAATCCATATAGGTTTATTTCACTTCAATTTCCATTCCAAACATCGGAATAAATTTCATCGTCTCCTTTTGCAACGATTTCCAATTTCCTATTAAATGCATTCTTGAATTTACATTCTAAAATTATCTAATGATAATTATTTCACTCCATTTATAAACATCGTTGATAAATTAAATTACATGTTTTTATTATTAAAGACCATTTATTAATTTATATCCCATTCGAAATTCAGTTTCTATTTAAAAAATCCTATAAAAGCTTAAAATTCCTTTTTATGATATTTTAAATATCAATATTTGGGGCCAGTGCTATTCAAATATCCAAACATGACAAAACCTACCATAGGACATCTAACACATTATGTATCACAGTGTATATAAAACCAAACAGACAATAAAATACTTTTGAGGAATCCAGTTGGATCCATCTAACCTATTTTCCGTGCGTCCGCACATGTTGGCCTACATAAATAATACCGATCCTGCTTCAAGGCAGGATATCATGGTATAGGAGGTCATCCGCTATTATGGGAATCACATAGGGTCTCATGCGCTAAAATATGCGGGAATATCCAACTACCAACCTTAAATATAACTAATATATATAATAGCCACAATTGATAATAATTTATCATTGCACCCAAACAGCATATAAACATTATATACTAAAATAAAAATTCGTTTATAATAAATTATAAACGAACCAGAGAGTGAGTTTACTCACATTGATTTTCGTTTATAATCTTTCCAATTCCTATTCCTTTGCTTAATTGATGATAACATGAATTCAACATGAACCATCTCATTCGAATCTGACGCTATATAGGCAAGGTGTACGATTTACAAGATTAAGATTATAAGTTTATATTTTAGATCTCTAGTTAAATTTTGTAACATATATTACCTACATATCCTTACTTACTTCCTTAATATGAAGCTGAAATCCCCTACTAAAAAAACACCTCGCCGACCCTCCCTGTAGAAAAAATCGACCCCTTAACCTCTACCTTGAACGACCATTTCCGCTGCCTTGGTCATCGATCGATCCAACATCATTTGATCGAACTCCATTTTCACCATTCCCTGACCCACTGCTTGGTGCTTCCTTCGTCATTGTCAGGTGATGCAAATCACCTTCGTACACCGGAGTTTTCCCAACCCCCAACAATATGTATGCCTCACTTCCAAGAGCATCTTGACGTCACCCACGACTCTTGCCTCCACCACATCAATGAAGAACTTCTACCCTATCTCGTGATGCTTGAGTTCGAACTACCCTAGTTTGCATCGCACATAGATCGGAAGATATAGGGTTGAAGCCCTTGTTTGCAGAAGTTCAAAGAATCAAGGTTTGGGATTTTTGGTTGAGGAATGAATATGTTAGAAATTTGGATTCCCCCATTTTCCTGCTGAAGCTATTTGATTTTCAGAAATGAAGAGAGGTCGCGATTTAGAAACAAAGAGGGGAACAAAATAAATTTTTCTACTCAAGAAAGAATATGGCTGCCCAAATTAAATGTTTAGGTCGGCTTTGGTACATATTTAGGTCGGCCAAAGTACGCATGATTTAATTTTGATTTACTTTTTTATTTATAATATTCTCACGAAACATATGCCTGAAATTTCGTACTTAAACAACCACTTACGAACTCCAATTATGATGAAATTTGACACCCTACCATAGTTTGACATTCTGAACCCAATGAAAATTAGTTTCGTTGAAATCCGAGGTTGTTTGAATAATGGCTCTTTTCACATATCAAATCAAACTGAGAAAATATAATTTAGATTCAAAACATATAGCTCCTCGACAATAAATTATTATTATTGTATATATTCAAATAGAATTATATTAATAGCTTGAATCATTTCTATTCAATTTGAATGTCGAATTCAAATATTTTTTGTTTTCGTATTACGATGTTTCAATATACTCAAAATTGAATCGTATTTCATGTATTAAACCGCTAAATTCCTTATAAAAATCCATTTATATTATCAACTCAACAATTAAAACAATATTAAATGTTCAAAATTAATCGACTAAAAATCTTGGTCGCTACACGAAACATACCTAATTTCAAATCTGAAAGGATATTAATGGGTGTTGTTCATTTACTTGAGATGTAAATCTTGGAGTAGTTTTGGCTTGAATAACAAAGAAAGTAACAGTAAAATAATGGGGGTGCATTAGCCTTATTTAGTAAAATAGAGAGACTCTTTGTATTCGGTTTAAAGGGACAACTTTTAGATCAAAGCAGCCTTGATCGGTAAGGTTGACCTGAGATAGATCAACCCAGAAGTATCGATTCTGACTTCAGCTCGATCACCGACCTAGGAGTATTGATTAGAGATAACTTCTTTGCCACTTCGAGATTTCGATGACTTTGTTCAGCATCAACCTTTGTATGGCTCAATCCGCATCCCGTACTGATTCGTACGAGATCTTCCAGTCTAATTTGACCTGCGCACTTGACTTGTGCAAAATAACAACATCCACTACTACAAAAGTGGGCATATTCGACACTATTTTTATGTGGCCGTAGATCAAAAAAGCGTTGCCGTAGGCCATTTTTTCAAATAGGCAACACCAGGGGGGCGTGGCATCCGCGGCCGTTGCATTAGCCACCTAAGGCAACACTTTTGCCCATCTACGGCCACGGAAAGAAAGTGTTGCATTATAGCCATAATGCAACACTATTTGCACGTAATGCAACACTATTCAGCGTTGCCTTAAGCATTAGTTAGGGCCTGGCTTCTAGTGCCGCCACGTCAGCTTTCTACGTCAGCTGTCTACGTGTCACACGACACGTCATCTCTCCATGTCAGCACTCCACGTGTCACATGCCACACCAGCTATCCACGTCAGCTGTGGGGTCCACGTGCGACGGGTAAGCAATTATATTTAATGTAATGCAACACCACTACAATATGTAATGCAACACCACTACAATGAAATGCAATATCAATAAAAGCTAACGCAACAGTAGAAGAAGGAAAATGCAACACTAATTTGATAGAAATACAATGCTTTAATTAAATATTTTGCAATACAGGTTTTGTACAAGAAACTCATCCAAAGCAATTGTTTTAATTATCCAAATATCAAAACTCAAAAATCAGCTACACCGTTTTGTTCATTGTATACAGTAAGCTCGAACTACTTCAAGAATAGGTGCATGACATAAGGGACATTATCCTGATCCATTCCTGGCCAATTCTTTAGCGAATTCTGAACATGTACACATGTGTCCACACCTGCAAAATGTATTACTCATTTATATATATGAATCATATATATGCAGCAATCCGATTGCAATAGGAAATATATATGTATGTTAGTATGTACATATATATGAATCATATATATGCAGCAATCAAATCTGCAAAATGTATCCCTCTGCCTTCCAGAATTAAATATGCACCTGATCAAATGATAACAAGTTATTTGATAAGTGGTGGCATCGAATGGCCATTGGCCTTCTTAGTAAAATGTTATGAACACAATTATTACAATTGACTTACTGACCATTGGCGATTGGTCACTCATGCCAGCCAACAAATAAGCAATTTCATATGGCCATTCGTCTTCTGAGCAAAAAGTTTTCAGTTCCCATATTACTGCCACGTACAGTGTGTCACTTCATATCCTGTCAAGCTTCAGAAGCATATCGTCATCTACATCTTCAACTCCTAAACAAAACTCCATCGTTAAAAGTTAAAAAAAACAATGGAGGACTCTTCACTATGCATCACTGCCACTGTTCTTTCAGGACATTGGACTTACGAATTTGTGCATCTCACGCTTAGGCATACGCTGAAGCTTAATGAGGAGTGGACTATACGGGTTATACCCAAAAACTCTTTTCTAATAACATGCCCATCTTACAGTACGCGTGATCATGCGCTAATGTTGAAACTTTTTACAAAAATTAGAGGTGCTTTTTATGTGCAACAATGGTCTACTGAAGAATTTGAGCCTGAACCAGCGTTCGAGGCAGAATCATGGGCCAAAGTTGTTGGCTTTCCCGAGATCCTGAAGACAAATGTTCCTGCAATAAAAGAATTAATGACGCCAATGGGAAATGTGTGTGAAATTGACGACTGTCATTGGTCTCGAATTGACCATAGATCATTATACCTGAAAATGGAATTTTATGAAGGCATTGGCTTGGAGAATGTTTTTGCTGCTCGATTCGACAACAAGAAATACATCATTAGGGTTGAGCGCACCACACATACTCATCCTTTGACGAGGCCTGAAATTCTGTTTGTGAGCAATAGGGAGGAACCGGTGGTACCATTTTTTTGTGATCATAGGTAAATTTTACTTCCATCCACAGTTTCTTATAGTGAGACACAACCACTCATCCACACACTCACATACATACATACAAGGTTATAATGCCCCACCCAAGATTCTGAAATAATAATACAAACTGGTGCTCTGTTAGTTGTACATAGATGTGGTTGTGTGGCTTGAATTTGAGACACTGTTATTGTATGGCTTGAATTTCCTTCAGATGTGGTTACATGTCAAATTGTTTGATAATTAATGTGTGTTACATGTCAAATTGTTTGATAATTAAGGCATATAAACTCATAGGTGGATCACATTATTTGAGAATTGAATCATATAATATATTAGGTGGATCACAAAATGTTTACAGAAATAGAAGTTTGATCATATAATATATTAGGTGGATCACAAAATGTTTACAGAAATAGAATTAACATACCTATTGAAGTTTGATCATCCAAA
Source organism: Allium sativum (assembly GCA_030737875.1). Classification (NCBI taxonomy): domain Eukaryota; kingdom Viridiplantae; phylum Streptophyta; class Magnoliopsida; order Asparagales; family Amaryllidaceae; genus Allium; species Allium sativum. The sequence continues at coordinate 132,520,566 of CM060916.1, read as the reverse complement.
GATCACTTTGCCCTCCACAACAAGAAATTCTGGTTTGGTCGCTGACTATGCTCTATCCTTAACAGCCACTCTGACATAGACAATGACTCTGACATGGACAATGACTCTGACATGGATGCTGGTGCTGATGTTGGTGTGGATGCTGGTGATGATGCTGGTGATGACTGGTGATGTTTGTGGATGTTGGTTTTATTCTGCTGGTAATGATTTTTGGCTTGAAATTTTGTGAAACTTTGTGTGGTTGTGGAAGTTTGTGATGACTGGTGATGACTGATGATGGATGCTGGTGAATGTTTTTGAATGTTTGTGAATGGTACGTTGTTTTGTTTGTGAATGCTGGTGATTTTTTAAAATCGCTGCGTACGTCTCTGGTGTATACTTATGATACTTGTGCGTGTATACTTGTGCGTGCCTTCAGATGGCTACCTTATGATACTTGTGCGTGCATGTATACTTGTGCGCGCGTGTATACTTGTGCGTGTCTACTTGAGCGTGTGTACTTGTGCGTGTATACTTATGATACTTGAGCTTGTATACTTGTGATACTTGTGCGTGTATACTTGTGCATGTATACTTATGATACTTGAGCGTGTGTACTTGTGCGTGTATACTTATGATACTTGAGCTTGTATACTTGTGATACTTGTGCGTGTATACTTGTGCGTGTATACTTATGATACTTGTGCGTGTATACTTGTGCGTGCGTGTATACTTGTGAGTGTATATATGCACTGCGTGTATGATGTGTATTGTAATAAAACGAAAATGCTTGAGTGCCCGCTTCAGATTTTGTCAAAATCGGCGGTAAGAGGCTTAAAATTCGGATGTCACCGCAGTGCATACACACCGCAGTGCAAATTAACCTCAAGCATACAAATTAACCGCAGTGTAAGGTATGAACCTCAAGCAGTGCAAATTAACCGCAGTCACCATTCCTTAACTAGCTCGACCTCTATAATAAACCAATGTCTTTTTCATGCCAGTAGCCCAGTTCTCATGGTTTATTGCTGGGTATAATTTTCGAATAAACCTCAGCATAATCCCAAATCCCAAATCAATAATAAGCGCAACTAATTACTCATAAGCGAATGGGTTTTCCAAAATGTAACAAATGAACTAATTACTAATTACTCATAATCCAATCTACAATAAGCGCAACTAATTCATAGTGCAATACAAACTGAACCTGAGGGAAAAAACTGGCGATGTCAGCGCCCTGAGCAATCAAAACTAGAAAGCGTTTCAAAGCTTCATCCTTTTCGGAATAGAATTTGCTATCGAGGAGAGGATCGATACTGACGTGAATTTAGGTTTAAATTTTTGTCAATAGTAAAAAGGGGGGGAAACGATTAGATGATAGAGAAGAAAACGATTTCATGAAGGGAGAAGATCGCGCCAAAATTTCGTCAAAAGAATGAAATGACGTGGCTGTCAATGATTGGATGATGGCGAACATTAAGATCATCAGATCCATAGATGGTTTGAACCGTTGGATTAATCTTTCATCTACGGTTGGGGTTTTTATATGTTGATAACGCGGATAGCTGAGCTGGATTATATATACGTAATGCTACGCTTTTAACTGGTGTTGCACATCAGAACACTAAAATTCCCACCGCAACAGTGCATCCACGTATAATGCAACAACATATGAATGCTGTTGCAGAAGCTCGAAGAAATCATAGATTTCGCCACACTTTTCATGCAACGCACACAAATTAGTGTCGAATATGCCCACTTTTGTAGTAGTGATCATTCGGTAACGACTTGTATGTGTGATGTCACATTCAAGAGCCAACAATTCGACACAACAAGCGATAACCTCTTATTATTAATAGAATAATCCGAGTACAATGACATCTTAGACGGACACGACTGTTCGTTATCACCATTCACAGACTTGACAACTTTTATGAAATTGCTACTCAACGGTTTACAAAGCACATCCCACCTACAACGCGACATACTTTTGGGGCAAAGAGTTGACCAACCTTTTAGCAAGGTCGTCAAGGATCATGCACATTTCAGAAAATCAAGCCATATTATCATGAAGAAACCATTAAGCCGGTTCGATTAACATCCACCTCGATTGGGGTCCAGTTCGACCCGGAATATTATACGATCAAACAAGGAATCATCCACAAGCCCCGACTCGAAAACCTTCGTGTCGACTAAGCCACTTGTCGAGCCGAACCACCATTGTGTGAGGTAAGTACTGAGAATTTGTGAAGACCCAGTTCGAAATATCTTCAGGTCGACCAAGACCTAGGTTGACCCAAACTGGAAGCTATACATGCAATGCGAAGACAGTCAAATGATGAAGACTCGGCTCGAACCACACCCGGCTCGACTATGTTGAAACGGGCCCACTCCAGCATACTAATATCTTTACTTTGACCTTCACCTACTCTTATTTGACCGCTTCTTCTGCTCCTGGAATTCCGGATCAGCTGCCACCTATCCATATCTAGCAAGCTCGGGCCTTTTTACATTGTAAGAAAGCTTCCATAGGTGTTCCTATAGTCCCGAGATGGATGCCATGTGTCCTAATCAACCAAAGAACTGTAACACCTATAAATGCCCCCTAAATCTTCAGAAAAAGGGACTTGTGGCCAATCTCTTATCATTTTATTATTGCTACAGCATTGTACTCGAGTTTACCAATAAAATCATCATTTTTACTCAATTTTTATATATTACCAAGATATTATAAAGTGGACATAGGCTCATTAACGCCGAACCACTATAAGTTTGCATATGATTGCATTTACTCTCATTTCATTTATATTCCTTTACTTATTTCTCTACATTATCACTTTTTGGGTGTCGTGCCACTTTTTGGTGTCAACAATAATCATTTATTAAAAAACAATAAGTATTGGGTTCAGTTTCGAATTTCAAATTACATATTATCGAATGGTCCATTATCAAGTTTAATTTTCAACTTTTATATTTTTGTTTCACAAATATCTTTATTAATTTAAATCAATTTGGAAAAAAATGGCTTGGATTAGAATAACCTCTGTTTAAAATAGTAAAATAGATTTGAAAATGGTTTAAATTTAAAATAATAGTGTTGACGTGGGGAATTATCGTTATTTGCGCACGGCAACTCCCGAGTGCACGTTTTGTAGGAAAACGACAATCCAAAGTAATGAAATGCAGGGTAAACACAGCTTTTTATAGTAGTTCGGCACTAATGCCTACGTTCACTTTATATTAATTATTCATCATATAGTAGCTGATTACAACTACTATACAAGTTTAAACAATATTTGCATGCAAAGTGTTACAATAGAACAACAAAATATTTGTTAATTCTAAACTTTAACCAAAATGTCCTTCTTCTTCGTTGAGCACAAAATATGAAGCAATGTCCAAAAAGTAGCTTCAATGTCCAAGAAACTCCAAAAGATATCGAAAATAGTCCAAAAGTAGTGTAAATGTCCAAATGTTGTAGGCAAACGTTTGGTAAACACTTAGAAGTCCATAATCCATGGGGAAGATGAAGGCAGCCATTAATGGTGCTTGAGAGCTTCAATCATGTATGCCAAAGTGTAGGAAGAGCGCAAATGAGCCAACCCCTTTGAATGCCAAGTTTAGGGGTATTTATAGGTGAGTTTTGGGTGTATCAACCTGAATTTTGTATCCTTGAGGGATGCAAAATTCATATCCCAAAATCAAATCAAAAAATGAAGTTGAGCCGAAAAATCGTGAAATACTGAAAATCTGGAGAAAACGTCGATCAGGCCAAAAAAGGTGATCAACACGTTAGAATTGGGTTTTCCAAAATCCTGGCACATTTGCCACTTCAAAACTTTAAATCGTAGAAATTGATGGCAAATACATGTTGATCACGTAAAACCGCTTGATCCACGTGTGCCAAACTCGTTTGCCAAATATCTCTTGGCATTTGCCAATTTCAAATCCGAGCCAAATCCACCACTTCTTCTATTAAAATCCCCCAGCACGGACATAGGGAAAATTCAAATCCCTCCCTTGTGCTCTGCCTTTTTCCATATGCCAAATTTCGAATACCTTGGCTTAAAAAAATTTGAATCCCTTGCGCGAGCCGAGAAAAAACGAGTTAGGGATATGTCATGTGAGACGACCCAGACTTCCCCGATCCCCGAGGAGACAGAGGATCCCAGATTGCTTTGAGAACACGACGCATCAAAGCACAAACACGAGAACATTTCATTGCTATTACAACAATTTACATAAGAGTACAAGGATATCAGAGTACTAATAAATATTACACAGCGGAAAAATAATACATAAGCACAATGTGTAGTGGAAAATAATAACTGATGCAACTGAAAGAGATATACGGATACAAAGCTTTCCAAATGTAGCTCCAACGGTAATCTAGGATCCTATGAAAAGAAGTATCTGCGAAAACCAAAACTACTAGCTGCTCATGTGGAAAATATGGGCACCCAAAGTTTAGGTAGAAATATTAAACTCCGAGTCAGTCATGGGATTAGTGTGAGAATTAAAACAGTTATTAACTTTATTTTAATGTTGGGTAAATCAAGGGACCACGCCGTATGACACGGAACATGTTTCCTTCCAAGAATACCGTAAAACAAACAGCGCAATGCTAAATAAAGAAAAATGAATCCATTATAAGACTCCATCCCATCACACAATGCAGCGCAAACAAGAGGATAGAGATTTCCCTTATAATGGCCAAAAATGCTTGATACATACAATCCTCTTTTATTATCACTAGTGCTTAGTGTAAAAATCATTCTTCACAAATAAATATATCAATCATAGCAGACGTAGTATACGATGACTACATACGTAAGTTACAATTAAAAAACCGCAAAGGTTCGTATTGGAAATGGATTACATCAATGACTGAGGCTTTCTTTCCATTACTACGCTGAATCCAAGGTTCTAAATAGAAATCATATTGACATCAATTCAATTTTTACATTAAAAACAAGGCTCGAAATAGAAATCATATCGACATGCATTCAATTTTCATATTCGTTGCCTTTTTAGAGGCGAATCTGTATCCTTCATGCTACAATGGAGAATAACCTTAACGGGCTCCCAGATCCTATAGATCCTTCATGCTATAGTGGAGTGCCACCCTTATCGGGGCTCCCGGATACCAAATTACTTCTTGTCATTTATTATCCGGCTTCATTCATTCACGGGTTGTGAAACTTGTCGAAGTCACGGCTCCAAACACAAAGCTAAGCTATATTAAAGCTATGCTTTGATCATCATCCACAAGACTCTTCTTTTACACAAAAGCCTTGATCCATGCACCTCAACATGCCACATTGTCAATCCATGCCATATCATTGATCATCTACCAATATATAACCTCTAAGCTCGTACGTCTCAAAGAAGGGTGTTGAGCAAGAGAATAAATTCTCCGCCGCCAAACAGATATATATTTAGCAGAGATCAACGAATACAGCATAAAGGAATATGATGTCAGACACACAATCCATTTGCAAGTCAGTTCTGGGTCTGAACGAAACTGGAGGCACCTTATTCCTCATTCCATATGTCCAATATAGGAGAGAGGCCCTCGCATATCCGGTCGATCTCCAAGTACGTCTGGACGATCACCACTTATTACCTTGTCTTAGGTGTACAGCCCAATCAAGACATCGGTAATCATCCAAACGATGTGAAGATCTTCGGTCTTCAACCACCGTCTTCATCGTCGACTTTTAATCGTCGTATTAGTTATTCAGAATGGGTTAAACCTGCTATAAAAACACATCATACACCTCATTTCAATTCAGAAAATTCTTTTATTCAAATATTCACATTTTAGGGGAAATGATATTATCAAAAATAAATTCTTTTAAACTTATTATTTAATCTTCCTTTGGATATCAATTCTGAACTATTTTATTTTATCCTTTAACAATTCTATATCAAATTAAGGTTTATAAAACTAGTCGGGATTATCGAGCCATATCGACATAATCCTTTATTTTATTATCCCAAATCCCAACCTATACATCACATGGATCAAAACTGGTAGTACTCCATATTTAACACCCATAGTGTCATTGGTAAATTTAATTACCATTTAACGCTCAAATCTAATTAAAAATTTAACTATCGCATGGAGTAAAGCTATTGATACTCCATTTTCAAACATTTCTTGAATTCGACAAATTTAATTATCCCATTCTCATCTCAATCTAGTTAAAGATTTATTAAAACTCCAACTTGGTTTTAATATCAAAAATCATTACTTTATGATTATTCAACTTTAAGAAATTAATCTTGTCTTTAACTGGGTAAAAGAACCAATGTTATTTGAAAATACAGTTCACAATAAAGCCAAATCAACTTCCATTAAATATGGAATCTTTGCGGAAAACAGATCAATATATAATTGATATAAATTTCCGTATCAGAATAATAATATAAATGGAATAATGAAAAAGCGTTTTAAATTCCATATATAGAACAGTCTTCCTTTACAGAAGCTCATCTCGATTATTACCAAATCGAATACCATTCAATTCTAATTTAATATATTAAATTGGAAAACTTTACTTTGGGAAATTTCCATTAAATATAAATAAAAAGATTTATAAATTTCAAATCATGTCTTTACTGTCAATTGGGTTTTAAGAACAAATGTTATTTAATTCATCGTTCATAATGAACCCAAAATCATCTTCCATTTAATTCCAATTTATAATTATAAATTGGAAAACTTCATTTATCTTAATTAAAAGATTTATTCTTTTCTCAACGGGGTTTAAGAACAGTGTTATTTAAGACACCATTCACGAGAAATCCAAAATCCAATTTGATATTAAATATAAGGCTATGAATAGAAATAATATCGGCTTATATTCAATATCAAATTCTGAAACCAATCAATATCGTATTAGGAATAACGATATCTATATCTTACAAATTCCCATAACCATATCTGTATAATTACAGAATCCAATATCGAAATATTCCGAAGATTATTTCCAATTAAATCCTTTCCAATTCATATGTTGGAAATTTTTGGTTATTTTAAAATTATTTCAATTCCTTTCTGATCTTCATTTTAGTTGTTAACTAGTTCATTCAGATAAATATCTTTTATCTTTTCAAATATGGAATACTTCATCCAAAAACCATTTCAAATCATTTATTATGATTTTACATATTTTGTTCATATTTTTACTAATTTTAATAAGGCTCTTACTGTCGGTTTCTAATATCGTCCACCGAACCGCATCCATAGCGACCTTTTCCAAAACTAATTTGGACATATCTTAAAATCTAACCATTCAAATTTAAATCTCATATATTCATTTGAAATATCTTTTTGATACGAACCCAACGGTTCTGGTTTTAGGAGAATCCGACGGTCGGATCTCCCGTTACGCCAATTCGAAGTTAATGGTTGAAATTCGCGAACGGTCGCTGCGCGATACGTTCTATTCAAACCATTTAAATATATATAATATATATCGTCGATTTCCTTTTTAAAACTATTTTATAAATCGTTTATAAATTCATCTAAAAATGATTTCAACTTCATTTTTCAATTTTAAATCAAAATTGAATGTTCTATATCATTATAATATTAAAATGATAACATTTTCAAAATATCAGATTTTGAAATCAATTCTTTTCGATATTCATTATAAAATAAATAAAATCAACAGAAAATCCCGTTCGAGATAAAATGGCGTACATCTACTTAACTCGGCTTCATATTCATTTCACTTGTGAATATTTCAATATTTTCATGTCCATCCAGAATCGGACATCAAAATCATATTTTGATTCTTCACTGAATATTAATTTAAAATATTCGTTATTTCTGAATTGGAATCAGACTCAATCAATTACCATATAATTTTATTTATATGGGTTCCATACATTGCATGTATTCAAAATAGTGATAAACAACTATTAAACATTCAATTCACATCCAGAGGGAAATTTACAATTGTATAAGCATTAAATAATTAAATAACAATTATCACAGTCTGTCAATCAATCGGTTGACATACAGTCAAATCCAAGGGAGATGTAAATTAATTATCATCCCCAGACCCGTATGGGGTTCCAACCAACAACAATGAATTCAAATTAATCACTGGTTAGTAAATTTAACCCTTTTCTAATTTGATTCAAATTGTTTTTCTAATTAACAAATTTTCACTGTTAAATTATAAATGGATATTTATAATTAAATTTCAACTACCACATTAATATTAACATTATTTTTAATATGTTTAACATCACAATCACAACACAATACAGTCCATTAAATCATCCATGGGTTTTCAAACAACAATGAATGTGAGCTAACAGGCACCGTAGATAATTAAACAAATAAAAATAAACACTGGCAATTCATATATTTTCATTTATAAAATAAATAACTGTACAAATATTTTAGTGAGAGAGTTCTCACTTTGGTTTCCACTCCGTCAATCTTTATTTAAGGATTGTTTTATTAAAATTAAACTGGATGTTTAATTTTATCTAAAACTACATCTACTTCCGTTTCTGTTCTGGTCAGTTCCATGTTGTAGTGTTCGTCTTCACGATCCTAAGGCTTCTAAAATCACTGAATTCTGATTTTGTATGCAAAAATTATAACAGTTTAAAGGTTAATTACTTTAATTAGCTAATTAATATAATAATTAACTAAATTAAATGGCCTAACCCTCTCTCTATCGTTACCCCAGGCCGATAAAAACTCGACCTCGCTCAAAACCTTCAAGCCCCCACGTGCCGCCACACAGGGGACCGGACCCTCATCTGAAATCGCTAGTCCGATCGCCTCTGCATGCTCCACCACCGGCCAGAGTTAAGGCCATCTCGACGGCCTCCTCGAGCCTTGGGAAGTGTGCGACCGTCGGCTATTGGAGGCCCGTTTTCTCCCTGCTCGCTTCACAAAATTCGATCATCTCCATAAGCATTTGAAGCTCTCTCCTTGCTCAACTATTTATGCTTTGAATCCAGGAATTAATTCAATCAAGATTAGGGGATTTTATGGGTTTTGTTTCGGAGGTTCGGGGCCATCGAGTTAGAGAGAGCGGCGGCGCTGAGTTGTGAGGGTTAGGGTTAGGATTTCAATGTTTATATATATATAATGTAAGTTAATATTTAATTATCACATTACTCCCAAACGGCTCTGAACTCCAAATCAAACCCAACGACTATTGCCCCTAACTAAATACCCCCATTCCGGACACAATGGAATATGTTTTGTAAGCTAATTCGATCGTTTTGATCAGTTTTTATCAAAATTAAAATATAAATTAATATAACGGTTAATATTGAATTCCAACGTACATTTTAATTTACTGGGGCCACATACTGACTCCAAAAATTACGAATATTGAAATATAGCTAAGTTTTGACGATACGGTCCTAACAAAATTAGTTTCGTCAAATTTGGAGACCGTTTAAATTAAAATTGAAAACACGTTTAAAATTACAATGCTCACATATTGATTTGAAAAATTATGAAATTTTAAACTAGACAATAATTAGACATTTCGGATCCAACAAAAGTGGTTTCGTCGAAAATGGGGGTCATTTGCAAAATGGCTATTTTAAGGGCTATATATAATATTAAAAATATATGTAAATTCTATAGCGACTATTCTAAATTTTAATTTGGCCATAACTTCCAATTTATAAAATGAAATCTCAGTTTCTTACCTTCATTAGAAAATTATAGTTCAAAATATTCCAACATTTCTTGTTTCATTAAATTCTGATTTATAATGAATTTTATGCATTCATTCAAAGTTTAAAAAATTGAATTTTCAAACAACCGCGCCATTACGTACTTGTTTTAATTAAATTTTATATTCTTACATTCAAAATTCATTTAAAATAAATTTTTAGTTGTTATTATTTAAAATAAATCATTTTAAATATTCAAGACCCACTAAAATAGCTAAAATTAAAATTTTGAATTAGTTCAGATATTCCGGGTTGTTACAATCTCCCCCACTTAAAACTTTTTCGTCCTCGAAAAAGGAAGAAGGAATTGAAGGTCATTTAATTAACCAACTTCACCTTCGCTTGACTCGAGTTCTTCAACTTTTCAGTTTCTATGAACTTTCTAATTTCTCAAAAATTTGGCTAACACCCGAAATTTTAAAAAAATTTCGTCATAACCTCCTTTGTAGGGGGAGGGTTTGAAAATTTTATTGGGTCGTATTAGGCACCCCATAAATCAATAAAAAGCATACACAACATTTATGACCTATCTATGCCCAAGGGAGACGTGTAAAATGTAACACCCCATATTTTTAAGATAATAAAATAAGAATAACTTAATTAAATAGAATTAAGTAAAACGGACTGTGACATTGCGTCCATCTCGGAATTTTGGTCAAGATAGACACCTGGTTTGCGTAAAATGGACATCATATGAAGAAGTTATTAAACCTAGAAGTTTGTATTCGCAAAAGTGAAATATATATATATATATATATGTACAAACAAATTAAAATATAAAATAAAGAATAAAATAAGGATTGCATGTAATAAATACATGCACCGAAAAAAAACGTAATGCATGCATTGAAAGAAAGAAAGGATTGGTTGCATGCAATGTAAATATGTTGCATGCACTTATTTGCAAACATAATGCATTAACATTAAAAAGAAAAGATTCATGCATTGGTTTAATTTAAGTATTGTAACTAACATGAAAAAGAGAAGTAAGGAAAGAACAATAATTATCATTGTTCTAAGACTTATTAACAAAAGACTTCATAGCTCAGTTGGTTAAGGCATTGGATTTGTAACATGGAGGTTGGGGGTTTGAACCTCGGCGGCGGCATAATTTTTATCTTTTTTTTTAGAGAGGGCCAACTGAACATGCAAATATATGTACGTATAGGAATTCAAAATTTGAAAGGATAAGAACGTACATATAAGGAAATAAAGAAAATATATGTATATATATGCATAAATATATGTGTACAAAAGATAAAATTCAAGATAAGGCTACACTCAATGAAATATGGCAAGAATCAAATAACGGTGCAACATCGTTTGAATTTTAAAAATAAAACGAAAATTGTGCGTATATATATATGCGTAAAATGGTTGATAGAGGAATTGTATACATATAAGAATATTTTATGTGAATAAAACAGTTAAATAAATTCCAGAAATTCAAAAGTTCGAAAATCAAATTTCTACGCCAAAACAATTCAAACATTCGAAATTCAAATTTCTGCGCCCAAAAAAACTTGCGGGACCCAATGCTGACTCAGCACTGCGTGTACGATAAGATTTTGCTAGATTCATCTGCGAACCTGGACTATTTTCTTAACTGGGTTCAATGCTGACTCAGCGCTGCGTGTATGATAAGGTCTTGAGCACCTATAAATAAGACCCTAGACCTAACCCTAAACATCATAATTCAGTAGCTACGCTGGAGCTATGCCATGGCTCCCTCTCTCTCTCTCTTCTCAAATCAATTCTAAAATTAAAATGTTAGCCTAGGAGGATTATGAATTTAGATCTGGAAGAGGGAATCGACATTAATAAAAAAGATTATTGAATCATAAAAGCAAGGTAAACCTCTAAGAACCAATTTATTTAAATATTTATCTTTCTCTTCTCTTTTCATGAAATAATAAATCCATGGTCGTTAGGTCGTGAATCAAAATAAAGGGAAAAGGAAAACCATGGATGATAGAACGGATCAGATCCAAAATTTGGGAAAGCTTAAAGGTGAGTGGGTTTAAGCTATTGCCTTTAAATAATGTTATGACTATAGTTTAGCATTCCCCTTTTTAATAAATTGTGAAATGGCCAGTTTAATTCTAAATTGCTATTGTAACGAATTGAAATGTTGATATGAATATGTAAGGAAATTCCTATGTTGAATTGGCTAAGTTAATGAATGTTTACATGTTGGAGAAAATAAACTTGTTAGGATATGAATAGCCAATTCAATGATTGTAATTACATGCTTTACTTGGGACATATTATTGATTGAACGACATGTTAAAATAATTACACGATTGAATGTTTACATGTCCTAGTAGAATTAAACATATGTTGAAAATGACATGCGACAAAATATAAGCAAAAATTGGACGACATGTAAATTAGATTACTGTAAACTATATTACAGTAAAAAGGATAATATGTCTAAAATTTTCATGTAATGAACATAACATATATTATGTTTTGATATTTTAATTTGGAAGCACAATTTGATATGAACATAAGTGATTGAATGAAAATGAATATGCCTAGGATTACAATTAGAAATTGTAAGTACACTTATGGCACGAGGTTAGGTTGCATTAGTGGCGGAAGTTTGCCCAGACCCGACCGGCATATCCAGCAGCCACTAATGTTGAACCTAATGTGAGAGGCCTAAGTGCAAGAATTAACAACATGTGCTAAGACACGAGGTTAAGTCAGCTGGTGGTAGAAGTCCGCCCGGACCCGCCCGGCAAATCCAGCATCCACAAGTGTAGGCTTAATGTGAGTGGTCTAGTGCTTATATATATATATATATATGTATATAACAAGATATGAATAAATGGCAAGGATGGTAATTAAATGTCTAACTCAGAAAATAAGAAAATAAGGGATGTAATGAACCGAGTTAGTGTGATAAGAGGGAAAAGTGATGTATTTCCCTAAATGACTTATTTCTGAAAACATTGTTGCATGTAAGCCACAATAAATATAGAAAAGTAAAGAAATTGCTTACTACCACGGATTTAGATGGGAAAACGTTATGAAAATAAATCATTGATTCCTTCTATCAAACTGATAAGGTTTACAAAGAATGAAGAATAATGGTTTACAACAGTAAATGGTTTAAAGGGGGAATGATAATAACCTATTATAAATAAATATCATTAATAAAAATGTTGTATAATAGGTAAACTTGTCCTAGGGACAAGTGAATATTATAACTTAGGTTATAATAAACTAGTAAGGGAATGGGATAACTGGTGAATTAAGTTAAGTGACACTTAATTGTAAATTAAGTAATCAACAAAGGGGAAAACCTAAAACCAGTTAAGAAAAGGGGGAAAATATATTGTACTTAATTATAAATTAAGTAGTCTGGGAGTCTGAAACCCGTTGGTAAGAATAACATGTTTAGACTTGTCCTAGGGACAAGGGGAAATTATAACATAGGTTATAATAAATGGGTAGAGAAACTTATTAATGGGCTTTAGTTAATAGAACTAAGTTAATAAGTAAACAACGGTAAGTCGTATTGACGACGTAAAGTGGAATTATGGTTAAATGAGAAAGGATGAGGAAAACTTATGAAATGAAATAAATTATATTTAATCATAAATGGTAAGTGACATGTTAATTGGAAACATGTGAATTAGACATACTGAATTACATATTAAGGAAAACATGTTATTGAAATCAAACAAGAATATAAAAGGGATTGTGGATCACAAATCTTGGGCCATAATCTAGAGAATAACATGTTATAAGCTTATTAATATAATTAAATGAATTAAGTTGTATGAATGAAATTAATAAGCAAGAGAAACTTGGTACTTGGAACAAGAATTCAATATGAATTAGAATAACCAAGTTAACTGGAAACCTGGTGAGGTGAGACAAGCGCATAAAAGAATGTTTAGACATAGGGTCTAACAACTTGCTAAAGTAAGGCGCTTAGACCAGTCCGTACGGTTGAGGGTGAATAACCCAACAGGGTAGATCATCGAGGTGTTATAAGGCACGAGGGGAGCGCTCATTCATCTGATTGTTTGACGGCCCCAAAGGACTAGAAGGGGAAGCACGCGGCTTCCGGGGACGTAGGGTACTCTTGGTACTCCTCTGTGAGTGGCAGATGATCCGCTTGTACTCACAGAGGTTAGGTCTGCGTAGGTGAACCAATTAGTATGCCTTGATTGCAATAATAAGGAACAATCAAAAGACTAAGATGGACCAGCGTGATTCGGCGAGACCAGTTAGTGCCCTATGATAGCAACTCGTCGTCTACCTACCATCTTCAGTCAGTACGTAAAGCGGAAAGGCGGAGAACTCCAAAAGACCATATACTTTGCTATCTAGTTATGGGCGAGGCTGACCAATAGGTTTGAAGGGCATAGGGGGCCGGAGTTAAGTTCTCATTCTTGATATTCTTGGGTTCCTTTCATTAGTTGAGGGAGGGGTCTAGTGGAACCATAGCCACTGTAAAAGCAGACCTTAGCATCTGCAATTGGCTGATATCTGAAAGCTCCCATCCGAGTTCCGTGTTTCTTGAGTAGCCTTGCCACGGGACTCGGGCGCACATATAGAGAACATGTGCAATAGACATCGAGAACAATTGACGATACGTACGTGGGAAAGTCTAGGTACACTCAAGTCGCTCTGGGTGGTGTATCCTAAGACTAGAGGGCATTATTCGAGGATGGAACCTAATTTGATTGAATGGTTCAAAGATGACAGTCTGAACGCTTACGTAATATAGAAGTGGTGGTTCTTTGCAGACGTAGCGTTGACATATATATAGAAATCCGTACGACATTTGGGCGTAGGATTAGGGACTGCTATATTCCTACGATGATACGGTGGAGACTGTGCGAATGGGGTACCATGGGGTGTAACTCAATATTGAGAGATAACTATATATACTATATTAGGTTAACTCACTAGGAAGTAAATGGGTACGACGTGTGTGTAAGCCTTGAGTGTTGTTAACCCAAGTAACCTAATAAACAAGAAAATATGATTGAACGGTATATGTAAGATTATCCAAGGTGTATAGTTTAAATCCAGTCACCAGAACTTGTGTTCTGACCCCTTCCTCATAACACACTCGCAGGTTAGATTGTGGCAGATACATGATAGCTTTGGATACTGGTTAGGCACTATTAATAATACGGTAAGGCTATGTTTTGATTATACTATATTTCATCCTTTCCGCTGTGAGATATTTTTCTGAACTCTGACATGTTTTATGTCTCTGTCTTTTTTGCAAGATACCAGAGCAAACCAATCCGAGTTTCGATAGACTGGAATTTTGATAAAAATTCGGTCTGTCGAAATTGTGGTTGTCACATCTGGTATTAGAGCTTAGGTTTAGAATTCCTATATAAATAGTAAGCGAACGTATTTGTATTTTTAAAAATATAAATATTATATATATACTTAGATCCATAGAGGAACCCACTAAATAAAAAGAGTATAATATGGTATGAAATGGGATGTTTGTTTTGTACACTAAAGGAATGAATAAGGAAATTTGAGACACTTAGGACGTTTGGTTGGGAAGTGCACAATATACTTTGTACGGAAGGAAAATAAATCCCATATGATTATTATTTTGGAAAAAGTTGAACAGAGAAAAATGGATTAGTAATATATATAGTTGAGAGAATTGACCTTGGGGAGTGTCTAGGAGAGCCTAGAAAAATTGGAAACCCGCTTTGAGTCTAACCCCATTATTAACTTTTAAGAACTTGAGATTATAAAAGTTTGGGAAAAAACGGTTTATGGTGTTTTCAAGTTTTAATCTTAAAAGTTATAGTTTTAAAATATGTAAAGAAGTACATATTGAGTTTTAAAGTAAAATTCTCTCAGTAAAAGGTGCATATTATAGAGCATGTATAGCTCGCTAGTTTTTCTAGTTATATTTCATACAAGAATTTTTAATCAAGAAAGTTTTGAAGTCTCTATTCTTTTGACAATTATTTTTGATAAATTGTTTAACAGAGAATTTTGTTGGGTGGACAAAATAATTTGTAGAAAATGAGAATAGAGTGGATGTTAGCACATTGTAGTAGGAGACTGAACTGACCTTATATGTAAGAACAAGTCATAAACCCGATTAAGGAAAATAGTTGTCCGTATCTACTCCAGTTTTGCGATTTGATATTTTTTTTGCAAGATAAGACGAAAAACAAAAGCTACAAAAAAGAAAATTTTCTTATGTGGGATGTGCTTGGATAGGAAAATAGGAAATCTTTATACATTGTTTCATAAAATGCAAGTACAGTTGGAAAAAGGTATATAAAAGAAAAACAGAAGGTATGAAAATTTCCATTTTCCACCTTTTTGTAACATAAGAAATCGAATTTAAAAAATTAGATTTTTCTGAAATTCGAAAAATAAAGTTGGTTGGTAGGATTATGGATGCAACAATTGGATGAACTATGCTCTTACTCAGTAAGAGTGTGGGAAAATTTGGATGAAAAAGCATTTTGATTTTCAAAATATTGTATTCATGTAGAATTACAAGTATATCTAGGGTGTGAGCATCATATTTTAAAAAGGATTTTTGAGAAATTTGCATACACATAGGAGTTATCGCTTAGGCATACATGCATTATTATGTTGTATTTCACTTTGCACAAGTGCATAATGTTTGCTAAAATTGGATGCACACATGATGGATGTATATTATGCGAGGGGTTAATTGATTTTACCCTTATTAAATTTTGGGGACGAAATTTCCTAAGGGTGGAAAATGTAACACCCCGTATTTTTAAGATAATAAAATAAGAATAACTTAATTAAATAATAAGAATTAAGTAAAACGGACTGTGGCATTGCGTCCATCTCAGAATTCTGGTCAAGATAGACACCTGGTTTGCGTAAAACGGACATTATATGAAGAAGTTATTAAGCCTAGAAGTTTATATAAGCACGAGTGATATATATATATATATTGTAATAACCCGGAAAATCTGAGCCAGTTTAAAATTTTTATTTTGGCAATTTTAATGAATTTTGAATATTTAAAATAGATTATTTTAAATAAAATCGACGAGAAATTTATTTTGAATATAGTTAGAACGTATATATTATATACGCCATCGTTAGAATATAAATATTTATATATAATTATAAAAGGAATTGAAAATGGCGCGGTAGTTCGATAATCCGATTTCAAACTTCAATTGAATGTACCGGGTGCAAAACAATCCGGATTTTAGTGAAACCAAAAACATCAGGATCTATTTGATTATATCTTTCCAACGAATCCGAAAAATCAAAATTTCAGAGCGGGAATCAAAAGATATGTCCAGTTGAAAAATCTGAATAGTCGCTATGGAATTCAGGCCCTTAAAAATAGATATTTTACAAACGACCTCGGATTTCGATGAAACCACTTTTGTTGGGTCCGTGATGTTAAGTTATTGCTAGGTTCCAAATTTCATAATTTTTCGAATCAATATGTGAGCGTGGCAAAGGAAAACGCGTTTGACCAGTTTCAGTTGATTTTAATCGACTGGAAATTGGCCATTTTTCCAACGGTCTCAGAATTCGACGAAACTAGTTTTGTTAGGACCGTATCGTTAATACGAAGCTAGAAAATATTTTTTATTGAATTTTTAGAGTTAGTATGTGACCCCGGTAATTTGAAATGTACGTCTAAAATTCAATATAGTGTTTTGAATGTAAATTCAACGGAAACTGATTGTAACAATCAAATAAGCCTACGATACATATCCCATTGTGTTCGGAATGGGGGTGAAACGCTGTGGACGACAGGCAGTGGGCCTCGTTTCGAGGTCGTATGTGGAAGTCAACTTTTTGCCAAATTAAATCATTAAATAATAATAATAAATAAAAATAAAAAAAATCCTCCTCTTTACTATCTTCTGCCCCCCCCCTCATTCTCGATTCAGAAAATAAAATAAAATAAAATAAAAAGACGAAGACGGAAAGGGGCGCGACGCCCAGGCCTCTGGCCATCGCACGCCTCGACCGGGCCCTCCCCCTCCGACCTCGTCAGCGCTACCCTCCACTCCGCCGCTCGCAGCTAGCCCCCGATCTGCTGCTCCGCCTCTTCTTCTCCTCCTCGCTGAACCCACATCGAACCCCCCCTAAATCCCTGAATCGCGCCGCTCCGTTCCCCCTCCCCTCCTCCGTCCGACGACCCCCGTACCCTTCCCCCCTCCTGGTGTCAACCGACGCAAGCAAACCCCCCCCCCCCCTTCGAAGTTCAACAGCGAAGCCACCCCCTCCTTTCAAAAAAAAAACAATGTAAGTTCTTATTTTTATTTATTTAATTATTATTATGGTAAAACTGATTTTTATTTTAAAATAAAAGGGTTAGGCCTTTAAAATAAATAAATAAAAAAGAGAGTAGTAGTATAAAGATATAATTTTTATATAAGGAAGATAATCAAAATATGATTTTTATATTTTTAAAGTATTAAAAATATGATTTTTATATTTTTAAAGTATTAAAAATATAATCTTTATTATATAGAAGATGTAAAAATATGATTTTTATACTTATAGCTAATTAAAGATATGATCTTTATATAGTAGATGATATAAAAATATTATTTTTATATAGGTAGAGTATTAAAAAATAGGATTTTTATATTATAGGGAGGTTAAAAATATAATTTTTATATAAGCGAGAAGTTAAAAATATGATTTTTATATTTTTAAAGTATTAAAAATATAGTCGTTACTATATAGATGATAAAAATAAAAATATGAAAAGGCGATATTTTTAAATATGAAAAGGCGATATTTTTAAATATGAAAAGACGATATTTTGATATGAGTAGTGAAGTAAAAATATGATTTTTACTTCGAGAAAAATATAAACTTTATATTTGAAAGGCGAAAACTTTATTTTTGAAAAGGAGAAATCTTTATTTTTATAAAGGCGAAATCTATATTTTTGAAATGGAATTTTTATCTATATGACATAGTAGTAAAAAATTCGATTTTTATAGATTGAATAACAAAGTAAAAATTCGATTTTTATATATGGAATAGCGAAGTAAAAATTCGATTTTTACATATGTAGTGGCTACAGCAACGAAGATGACTAAAATGCAAAAACGACGAAGACTTCTGCAAAGAAAGAGTCAAGATGGTTGGATAGCTATTGGTGAGAATTTCTCACCTTTCAATTTCTTTTTCTAGTTATATATATATACTAGGATGCAGACGGTGTTTAGTAGCACCCGACACAATCGTCCACAGACCATGGACTTGTTTGTTTGGTTGCATAAATTAGTTGGATGACTTGATTTGAATTTGGTTGTGTGGTGAATTTGATTGATGTGTGAATGGCGTGGGCCTTCACTAGACCGGGGATAAGGCGAGGCCTTGTCCCGTTTCTAGTATCGTGCCGTTATGCCGCCGAAATTTTCTAAAATATGTTAGAAAAATAAAAATATCATTTTTATTGTGTAAATGAACTGAATAGAAATTCATATGTTAAAATAAAATGTTTTTATCGTTAAAAATATAATTTTTAACGTGAATGTGAATAAATAAATATTCATTTACAAACCGGACGGTTTGTTTATGTACACCTATTTGAATGACATTGATTGGGTCGATAAATTTTACACATCGCTCAACTGCACAAATAAAATCTGTGTTTGATTGTTTGAAACCCCACACGGGTGTCGGGATGAAATATGAAGTTCACTCATCCTGATTTATTAAATATGTCAATCGATTGATTGACAGGCTGTTATAAGCGTTAAATATCTATATTTGATGCTTATACAGTGTAGTGCACTTTGGTTGATGGTTGATTATTTTTCAATGCTATCATATACATGTGTTGTATGGAAATCCATATAGTTAACTCTATATAGTAATTGATTGGGCCTCATTCCAATTTAGAAGATAAAGAATATTATAAAGTAAAAGTTCATGTGTTGACTGTACTCATCCGTTGAGATTAGTCATGTGTTGAACGAAATATTTTAGCAATAAAATTTATATCTTTATCATTATAAAGTAGAAGTTCATGTGTTGACTGTACTCATCCGTTGAGATTAGTCATCATCCATTGAGATTAGTCATGTGTTGAACGAAATATTTTAGCAATAAAATTTATATCTTTATCATTATAAAGTAGAAGTTCATGTGTTGACTGTACTCATCCGTTGAGATTAGTCATGTGTTGAACGGAATATTTTAACCATAAAATTTACATCTTTATCATATATAGAATTAGAAATCAACTGGAAAATAGATGAGATGAGTGGTCTCCTGGATAATAATCTGATGTTGGTTTCGGCCTTCGGGGTTAATATTCAGGAAATCGTTCTCTTACTAATTTACGGTTGGAGTCTGATTTTAAATCAAACGATAGATACCATAATTTTTATAAAATATATTAAATAACAAAAATAGTCACATATGGACGGTACTCATCCGTTGAGATTAGTCGTGTGTAGACAAAAATATAGATTCAGGTATTGGATAGAATAAATGTTCATTTGTTGAAAAGAATAACGGAATTATTGAAATATATAAAAACGTGTTGATTAGAGATGCGCCATTTTGACGTGAACGATATTTATATCGATTTTATTCATTTTAAAATGAATATTGAAACGATTTCGAAATGAATTGAATATATAACGACTTCGAAATGAATTGAATATATAACGACTTCGAAATGAATTGAATATATAACGATTACGAAATGAATTGAATATAAAGTGATTTCGAAATGAATTGAATATAAAGTGACTTCGAAATGAATTGAATATAAAGTGATTTCGAAATGAATTGAATATATAACGACTTCGAAATGAATTGAATATAAAACGATTTCGAAATGAATTGAATATATAACGATTTCGAAATGAATCGAATAGAAAACCAATTCGAATTTAATCGAATAGAAAACCAATTCGAATTTAATCGAATAGAAAACCAATCTGAATTTAATCGAATAGAAAACCAATTTGAATTGAATCGAATAGAAAACCAATTTGAATTGAATCGAATAGAAAACGACTTTGAAATTGGATTGAATTGAAAACGAATTCAAATTGAATCGAAAGCGAATTGAAATGAATTCAAATTGAATTGAAATTTGAATTGAATAGAAATGAATTTTAAAACGAATTTATAAAGAAGAATTCAATTTTGGTTTAAATTGAAATGGAAGTTGAAATTGCTTTTGAAACGAATTTAAAACTATTTATATAATTCGTTTTAAATAGAAATCGACGAAATATATATTATATATATTATATATATAATATAATGGCCTGAATAGAACGCGCCGCGCCGCGGAAGTTCGTGAATTTCGACCATTTATTTCAAACGGACATTACGGGAGATCCGACCGTCGGATTCTCCTAAAACCGGAACCGTTGGGTTCGTATCGAAAAGAGCTTTCTAACGAATATTAGAAATTTGAAAACTAACGGTTGGATTTGGAGATACGTCCAAATCAAATTCGAAAAAGGTCGTTGTAAGTGCAGTTCGATGGCCGTTGATGGAAATCGACTGTACGGGCCTTGATAAAATTATTGAAAATAGTAATAATTTGTGTAAAATCATAAGAAATGATTTGGGAAAAATTGGGATGAAAAACTCCATATTTGAAAAGATAAAAATAGATTTTTATCGAAATGAACTAGTTTGAACTCAATTTAAAACCCGGGTTTTTATTTTTAAATAACTAAATTAGATTTAAAAAGGGGTTTTAAATAATCGGAATTCCTAATATATTTGATTTGAATTGAACTAGAATTGATTTGTGGGTTTATCGTGAACTGTGTTTTAAACAACACTAGTTCTTTAACCCGATGATAAATAGAATGTGAATCTATAATCTAAATTATCAAATTTAGAATTGAGCGAGAATGGAGCATCGCCAGTTTTGCTCCAAAGCGATAGTTAAATCTTTAATTAGATTTGAACGTGAAATGGTAATTAATTTTACCGATAACACCGTGGTGCTAGATATGGAGTATTACCAGTTTTGCTTCATGGGATGAATAGGTTGGGATTGGGAAATAAAATAAATAATTACTTCGGTGTGGTTCGCTAATCTCGACTAGTTTAGAAAACCATAATTTGGTTTGAAACGACATCCAAATGAAGATTAAAGGATAAATTTTAAAGAATTTATCTTGGATAAAATTAATGGGAACCTTTTCCTAAAAATGTGATTTTTGTAAATTAAAGAATATTCTGAATTGGAATGAGGCGTATATTGTGTTTGTGTAACATTTATTTTAATATGCGCGGGTTGTTCGGAAAGGTCGGGTTTATAACCATTCTGAATAACCGATTCGACGATAAGTCGAAGATGAAGACGGTGGTCGAAGACCAGAAGTCTTCACATCGTTTGGGTGATTACTGATGATCTTGATTGGGCTGTACACCCAAGATGAGGGAATCAGTTGGTGGTCGTCCAGACGTACTTGGAGATCGATGGATATGCGAGGAAAGTGCCTCCGGTTTCGTTCAGACCCAGAACGGACTTGTAAATGGATTGTGTGTCTGACATTGGATTTTATTCTGTGTTGATTGATTTCTGTTAAATATATATATGTTTGGTGGCGGAGAATTTATTCTCTTGCTTAACGCCCTTCTCTGAGACGTACAAGCTTAGAGGTTATATATCGATAGACATCAATCGCATGGCATGAATTGCCTGTGTGGCACACTAAGATGCAATGATCAAGGCTTTTGTTGAAAAGCAGAGTCTTGTGGTTGATGATCAAAGCACGGCCTACGTGGCAGCTTTGTGTATAACGTGAATTCGCAAGCCTCACACCTCGGTATGAGTCAAAAACGGGATACGGACTGCAGGGAGAGCACGACGTTTCTTTCTAGCTATGGTAGTGTCAGTGACTTACCAGCCCTGACATTTATATACTTTTCACCTATGTGGTTGTTGGAATGCGAGGCGCCTCGATTATAGGTCTGTAAGGATCGGGAAACGTGTTCAGGAATAACTAATCCTCTAACGTAAGTGAGGACCGGCCCTGAAGATCTAGGGGTTGCCCAGAGTACGTAGCCCTGAGGCATTTGCTAGAGTGTCTCGAACGCGGAGAGGAGCTTGCCCCTTGCCTCGACTCATGATGGAATCCAATTTCCAATACGAGATATTTCGGTTTTAATTGTAGAACTAGTATGGCGACATAGTAGATGGTAGCTATGCCGCCTATGATTGATATTTATGATTGAAATGTTTTGACACTATACACTTATTATAGTATCAAATGATTTGTTTTAAACGTATCAAGCATGCTTTGGCTGTTATAAGGGAAAACCCTATCCCCCGGCTTGCGTTGCATTGTGTGATAGGACCTGGGTCTTATAACAGCTTCATTTTTCTTTATTTAGCATTGCGCTGTTGTTTTATGCACTGGTATTCTTGGGAGGAAACCCGTTCCGTGTTATACGGCGTGGTCCCTTGAATTACTCTCTTTTAAAGTAAAGATTTAAATAACTGTTTTAGTTCTCACACCAGTCACATGACTGACCTGGAGTTTATTGTTTTAACCTAAATTCTGGGTGCCCCTATTTTCCGCACGGGCAGCTAGTAGTTTTGGTTTTGCAGATTTATATTCACAGGATCCTGGTTTACAGCTAGAATGATATCCGGAAAGCTCTGTATCCGTATATCACCTTCAGTTGTGCTTTGTATTATTTTCCGCTGCTATGTAATTTATTGTAATCTCTGATATGTATCGAATGTAATTTATTCGTTTATACTCTGTATATTCTTGTATCTGATGGAATTGTTGTAATAGCAATGAAATGTTCTTCCGTCTGCGTTCTATTTTGTCGTGTTCTCATGGTAATTCATTCTTTCTCTTCTCTTCGGAGATGGGGAAGTAACGGGTCACTACATATATATATATAGAGAGAGAGAGAGAGACACAAACAAATTAAAATATAAAATAAAGAATAAAATAAGGATTGCATGTAATAAATACATGCACTGAAAAAAAAAATGTAATGCATGCATTGAAAGAAAGAAAGGATTGGTTGCATGCAATGTAAATATGTTGCATGCACTGATTTGCAAACATAATGCGTTAACATTAAAAGGAAAAGATTCATGCAATGGTTTAATTTAAGTATTGTAACTAACATGAAAAAGAGAAGTAAGGAGAGAACAATAATTATCATTGTTCTAAGACTTATTAACAAAAGACTTCATAGCTCAGTTGGTTAAGGCATTGGATTTGTAACATGGAGGTCAGGGGTTTGAACCTCGGCGGTGGCATAATTTTTATCTTTGTTTAGAGAGGGCCAACTGAACATGCAAATATATGTACATATACAAATTCAAAATTTGAAAGGATAAGAACATACATATAAGGAAATAAAGAAAATATGTGTATATAAATGAGAATATATATATATATGCATAAATATATGTATACAAAAGATAAAATTCAAGATAAGGCTACAGTCAATGAAATATGGAAAGAATCAAATAACGGTGCAACATCGTTTGAATTTTGAAAATAAAACGAAAATTGTGCGTATATATATACGCGTAAAATGGTCGGTAGAGGAATTGTATACATATAAGAATATTTCATGTGAACAAAACAGTTAAATAAATTCCAGAAATTCTAAAGTTCGAAAATCAAATTTCTACGCCAAAACAATTCAAACATTCGAAATTCAAATTTCTGCGCCAAAACCGCTTGCGGGACCCAATGCTGACTCAGCACTACGTGTACGATAAGATTTGGCTAGATTCATCTGCGAACCTGGACTATTTTCTTAACTAGGTTCAATGCTGACTCAGCGTTGCGTGTACGATAAGGTCTTGAGCACCTATACATAAGACCCTAGACTTAACCCTAAACATCATAATTCAGCAGCTACACTGGAGCTCTGCCATGGCTCCCTCTCTCTCTCTTCTCAAATCTATTCTGAAATTAAAATGTTAGCCTAGGAGGATTATGAATTCAGATCTAGAAGAGGGAATCAACATTAATAAAAAAGATTATTGAATCATAAAAGCAAGGTAAACCTCTAAGAACCAATCTATTTAAATTATTTCTCTTTCCCTTCTCTTTTCATGAAATAATAAATCCATGGTCGTTAGGTCATGAATCAAATTAAAGGGAAAAGGAAAACCATGGATGATAGAAAGCATCAGATCCAAAATTTGGGGAAAGCTTAAAGGTGAGTGGGTTTAAGCTATAGCCTTTAGATAATGTTATGACTATCATTTAGCATTCCCCTTTTAAATTGTGAAATGGCCAGTTTTATTATAAATTGCTATTGTAACGAATTGAAATGTTGATATGAATATGTAAGGAAATTCCTATGTTGAATTGGCTAAGTTAATGAATGCTTACATGTTGGAGAAAATAAACTTGTTAGGATATGAATAGCCAATTCAGTGATTGTAATTACATGCTTTACTTGGGACATATTATTGATTGAACGACATGTTAAAATAATTACCCGATTGAATGTTTACATGTCCTAGTAGAATTAAACATATGTTGAAAATGACATGCGACAAAATATAGGCAAAAATTGGACAACATGTAAATTAGATTACTGTAAACTATATTACAGTAAAAAGGATAATATGTCTAAAATTTTCATGTAATGAACATAACATATATTATGTTTTGATATTTTAATTTGGAAGCGCAATTTGATATGAACATAAGTGATTGAATGAAAATGAATATGCCTAGGATTACAATTAGAAATTGTAAATACACTTATGGCACGAGGTTAGGTTGCATTAGTGGCGGAAGTCTGCCCGGAACCGACCGGCATATCCAGCAGCCACTAATGTTGAACCTAATGTGAGAGGCCTAAGTGCAAGAATTAACAACATGTGCTAAGACACGAGGTTAAGTCAGCTTGTGGTAGAAGTCTTCCCGGACCCGCCCAGCAAATTCAGCGTCCACAAGTGTAGGCTTAATGTGAGAGGTCTAGTGCTTATATATATATATAAATAAATATATGTATATAACAAGATATGAATAAATGGCAAGGATGGTAATTAAATGTCTAACTCAGAAAATAAGAAAATAAGGGATGTAATGAACTGAGTTAGTGTGATAACACGGAAAAGTGATGTATTTCCCTAAATGACATATTTCTGAAAATGTTGTTGCAAGTAAGCCACAATAAATATAGAAAAGTAAAGAAATTGCTTACTACCACAGATTTAGATGGGAAAACGTTATGAAAATAAATCATTAACTCCTTCTACCAAACTGATAAGGTACATGAAGTGTTTTCCATAATATAATAAAGAACATATATTACAGAGAATGAAGAATAATGGTTTACAACAGTAAACGGTTTAAAGGGGGGATGATAATAACCTATTATAAATAAATAACATTAATAAAAATGTTGTATAATAGGTAGACTTGCCCTAGGGACAAGTGAATATTATAACTTAGGTTATAATAAACTAGTAAGGGAATGGGATAGCTAGTGAATTAAGTTAAGTGACACTTAATTGTAAATTAAGTAATCAAAAAAGGGGAAAACCTAAAACCAGTTAAGAAAAGGGGGGAAAATATATTGTAATTAATTATAAATTAAGTAGTCTGGGAGTCTGAAACCCGTTGGTAAGAATAACATGTTTAGACTTGTCCTAGGGACAAGGCGAAATTATAACATAGGTTATAATAAATGGGTAGAGAAATTTATTAATGGGTCTTAGTTAATAGAACTAAGTTAATAAGTAAACAACGGTAAGTCGTATTAACGGCGTAAAGTGTAATTATGTTTAAATGAGAAAGGATGAGGAAAACTTATGAAATGAAATAAGTTATATTTAATCATAAATGGTAAGTGACATGTTAATTGGAAACATGTGAATTAGATATACTTAATTACATATTAAGTAAAAAATGTTATTGAAATCAAACAAGAATATAAAAGGGATTGTGGATCACAGATCTTGGGTCATAATCTAGAGAATAACATGTTGTAAGCTTATTAATAAACTTAAATGAATTAAGTTGTATGACTGAAATTAATAAGCAAGAGAAACTTGGTAATTTGAATAAGAATTCAATATGAATTGGAATAACCAAGTTAACTAGAAATCTGGTGAAGTGAGACAAGCACATAAAAGAATGTTTAGACAAAGGGTCTAACAACATGCTAAAGTAAGGCGCTTAGACCAGTCCGTACGGTTGAGGGTGAATAACATAACAGGGTAGATCATCGAGGTGTTATAAGGCACGAGAGGAGCGCTCATTCATCTGATTGTTTGACGACTCCAAAGGACTAGATGGGGAAGCACGTGGCTTCCGGGGACGTAGGGTACTCTTGGTATTCCTCTGTGAGTGGCAGATGATCTTCTTGTACTCATAGAGGTTAGGTCTGCGTAGGTGAACCAATGAGTATGCCTTGATTGCAATAATAAGGGGGCAATCAAAAGACTAAGATGGACCAGCGTGATTCGGCGAGACCAGTTAGTGCCCTGTGATAGCAACTCGTCGTCCACCTACCATCTTCAGTAAGTACGTAAAGCAGAAAGGAGGAGAACTCCAAAATACCATATACTTTGCTATCTAGTTATGGATGAGGTTGGCCAATAGGTTTGAAGGGCATAGGGGGCCGGAGTTATGTTCTCATTCTTGATATTCTTGGGTGCCTTTCATTAGTTGAGGGAGGGGTCTAGTGGGACCATAACCACTGTAAAAGCAGACCTTAGGATCTGCAATCGGCAGATATCTGAAAGCTCCCGACTGAGTTTCGTGTTTCTTGATTAGCCCTGCCACGGGACTCGGGCGCACATATAGAGAACATGTGCAATAAACATCGAGAACGATTGACGATACGTACGTGGGAAAGTCTAGGTGCACTCATGTCGCTCTAGGTGGTGTATCATAAGAGTAGAGGGCATTATTCAAGGATGGAACCTAATTCGATCGAATGGTTCAAAGATAGCAGTCTGAACGCTTACGTAATATAGTAGTAGTGGTTCTTTGCAGACTTGGCATTGACATATATACAGAAATCCATACGACATTCGGGCGTAGGATTAGGGACTGCTATATTCCTGTGATGATACGGTGGAGACCGTGCGAGTAGGGTACGATGGGGTGTATCTCAATATTGAGAGATAGCTACATATACTGTATTAGGTTAATTCATTGGGAAGTAAATGGGTACGACGTGTGTGTAGGCCTTGAGTGCTGTTAACCCAAGTAACCTAATAAATAAGAAAATATGATTGAACGGTATATGTAAGATTATCCAAAGTATATAGTTTAAATCTAGTCACCAGAACTTGTGTTCTGACCCCCTCCTCATAACACACTCGCAGGTTAGATTGTAGCAGAGACATGATAGCTTTGGATACTGGTTAGGCAGTATTAATAATACGGTAAGGCTATGTTTTGATTATACTATATTTTATCATTTCCGCTGTGAGATATTTTTCTGAACTCTGACATGTTTTATGTCTGTCTTTTCTGCAGGATACCAGAGCAAACCAATCCGAGTTTCGATAGATTGGAATTTTGAAAAAAAAAATCGGTCTGTCGAAATCGGGGTTGTCACATAAAAAGTCGAAATCTCAAACCTTGCCCCAGTGTTGGAAATAATAAAATAATTCATGTGTCGTAACTAAAAACAAGGGAGACGTGAATTTTTGTCATCTCCAGACCTGTGTACGGTTTTTATTAAATCCTACCCCTCGCCGTCATATGTTATTAAGTCCATAATCAATCCTCTGTACAATCTGTAATTCAGTCCTCGCTATACAAGCGTCTTGCTCATATGGTAATCCAAACCTCATCATATAAGCACTAAATGCTTATATGGAATATGATATGCTATGCCATGTATAATCAGTCTTCGGTTCAACCTGTAATACAGTCATTGCCATACAAGCGCCTCTCTCGTATGATAATCCAAACCTTGTCATATAAGCACCAAATGCTTATACAGAATATGATATGATATGTTGTCTTCATGATGCACGGTATGCAGTGTAGTTCATAATTTATTTGTTGCTATCATATGGCATACGTTGTATTTCACACAGAGCAACCATCACAGCGCATCCAAATTCATTCATAGTAGTTTATAATAAATAAAATTGTGCAACCAACTCATTAAGGTGCACCTGTTTGTCGGGCACGCAATTTATTTCTTTACTCAACGCGAAGCCGTTAAACTGCTCAACATATATACATATATATATATATATACATATACATGTCTATGTATATAGTTCCAATCAATTTAGTTCAATATTTGACTCGATTTGTATAAATTTTACCTTTCATTTTCATATTGGTTTTATTCTTCCAATACTTTTATTAATCAAACTAATAATCGCACATCACAATCAACAATCAATTAGTTGATTAGCTTTTCAAATATATAACTTTTATATAATCAAAAATTATATTTTCAATGTCAAATCACAAACAATAAATTTTAACTAAGTTTTGGTTCTCACACTAGTCAATTGGAAATATATAGATATCCACTTTCGAAACTCGAAAATAAATGCTGATGATGTAGCTACAATCATCAGAATCATCTCCGGGAGAATAGAGTGTGATTCTATATCTACCCAACATATTTGAGACTTCGAATACACGTGGATCAGACGTATATTCAAAATCTTTCTCAAACCAATATAAAATAAAATACTCAAATACGTATAATAATATTTTTTTCTTTTCAAAACTAAATTCTTTTTTAATAAATAACACTCTTCAAACTAATTCTAGGGTATTACTAACCCTATCTTTGACGAGTCATTCTTATAGGATATTACTAATCCTATCTCTGATGAATTCTTTCGTTTGGTTCTAATGTGCCTAATTCTCTAGCTATGTGAACCAAAGCTCTGATACTAACTGAGACGACCCAGATTTCCCCGATCCTCGAGGAGACGGAGGAGCCCGGATTGCTTTGATAACGCGACACATCAGAACGCAAACACGAGAATATTTCATTGCTATTACAACAATTTACATCAGAGTACAAGAATATCAGAGTACTAATAAATATTACACAATGGAAAAATAATACATAAGTACAATGCATAGCGGAAAATAACAACTAACACAACTGAAAGAGATATACGGATACAAAGCTTTCTGAATATAGCTCCAGCTGTACACCAAGATCCTGTGAAAAGAAGTTTCTGCAAAAACCAAAACTACTAGCTGCTCGTGTGAAATATATGGGCACCCAGAGTTTAGGTAGAAACAATAAACTCCGAGTCAGTCATGGGACTGGTGTGAGAACTAAAACAGTTATTAACTTTATTTTAATGTTGGGTAAATCAAAGGACCACATATGACACGGAACGGGTTTCCTCCTAAGAATACTATAAAACAAACAGTGCAATGCTAAATAAAGAAAAATGAAGCCATTATAAGACTCCATCCCATCACATAATGCAGCGCAAGTAGGAGGATAGAGATTTCCCTTATAATGGTCAAAAATGCTTGATACGTACAATCCTCTTTTATTATCAATAGTGCTTAGTGAAAAAATCATTCTTCATAATTAAATATATCAATCATTGCAGACGTAGTATACTGCGACTACATACATAAGTTACAATTAAAAAACCACGAAGGTTCGTATTGGAAATGGATTCCATCAATGACTGAGGCTTTCTTGCCATCACTACATTGAGTCCAAGGCTCGAAATAGAATCATATCAACTTGTATTCAATTTTTACATTAAATACAAGGCTCGAAATAGAAATCATATCGACATGCATTCAATTTTCATATTCAGTGCCTTTTTAAGGGCGAATATGTATGCTTCATGATACAATGGAGAATCACCTTAACGGGCTCCCAGATCCTATAGATCCTTCATGCTATAATGGAGTGCCACCCTTATAAGGGCTCCCAGATACCAGATTCCTTCTTTCCATTTAAGATCCGTTCTCAATCATTCACGGGTTGTGAAACTCGTCAAAGTCACGTCTCGACACACAAAGCTATGCTTTTATCACCATCCACAAGACTCTGCTTTTCAACAAAAGCCTTGATCCATGCAACTCAGCATGCCACATTGTCAATCTGTGCCATATCACTGATCATCTACCAATATAAAACCTCTAAGCTCGTATGTCTCAGAGAAGGGTGTTAAGCAAGAGAATAAACTCTCTGCCACCAAATAGATATATATTTAGCAGAGATCAACGAATACAACATAAATAAATATGATGTCAGACACACCATCCATTTGCAAGTCCGTTCTGGGTCTGAACGAAACCGGAGGCACCTTATTCCTCATCCCATATGTCCAATATAGGAGAAAGGCCCTCGCATATCCGGTCGATCTCTAAGTACGTCTGGACGATCACCACTTATTACCTTATCTTGGGTGTATAGCCCAATCAAGACATCAGCAATCATCCAAACGATGATAAGATCTCTGGTCTTCAACCACCGTCTTCATCATCGACTTTTAGTCGTCGTATTAGTTATTCAGAATGAGTTAAACTCGGTCTTTCCGAATAATTCGCGTATTTTATAATCAATAAAAAGTGCTATAAAAACACATCATAAGCCTCATTTCAATTCAGAATATTCTTTTATTCAAATATTCACATTTTAAGGTAAAGTTTCCCGTTAATTTTATCAAAGATATATTCTTTTAAACTTATTCTTTAATCTTCCTTTGGATAACAATTCCAAAATATTTTATTTTATCCTTTAATAATTCTAAATCAAATTAAGGTTTATAAAACTAGTCGGGATTATCGAGCCTTCCCGACGTAATCCTTTATTTTATTCTCCAATCCCAACCTATTCATCCCCTGGAGCAAAACTGGTAGTACTTCATATTTAACACCCATAGTGTCATCGGTAAATTTAATTACCATTTAATGCTCAAATCTAATTAAAGATTTAACTATCGCATGGAGTAAAACTGGTGATACTCCATTTTCGAACATTTCTTGAATTCGACAAATTTAATTATCCCATTCTCATCTCAATCAAATTAAAGATTTATTAAAACTCCAACTTGGTTTTAATATCAAAAATCATTACTTTATGATTATTCAACTTTAAGAAATTAATATTTTCTTTAACTGGGTTCAAGAACCAATGTTATTAAAAACACAGTTCAGAATAAACCCAAATCAACTTCCATTAAATATGGAATCTTCGCGGAAAACATATCAATATATAATTGATATAAATTTCCGTATCAGACCAATACTATAAATGGATTAATGGCAAAGCCTTTTAAATTCCATATATAGTAACGGTCTTCCTTTACAGAAGCTCATCTCGATTATTACCAAATCGAATTCCATTCAATTCCAATTAAATATATTAAATTGGAAAACTTTACTTTGGAAATTTCCATTAAATCTAAATAAACAAATTTATAAATTCCAAATCATGTCTTTACTGTCAATTCGGTTTTAAGAACAAATGTTATTTAAGTTTACAATGAACCCAAAATCATCTTCCATTTAATTCCAATTTATAATTATAAATTGGAAAACTTCATTTATCTTAATTAAAAGATTTATTCTTTTCTCAATGGGGTTTAAGAACAGTGTTATTTAAGACACCATTCACGACAAACCCAAAATCCAATTTGATATTAAATATAAGGCTCTGAATAGAAATAATATCATCTTATATTCAATATCAAATTCTGAAACCAACCAATACCGTATTGGGAATAACGATATCTATATCTTTCAAATTCCCATAACCATATCCATATAATTACGAAATCCAATATCGAAATATTCCGAAGATTATTTCCATTTAAATCCTTTCCAATTCATACATTGGAAAAATTTGGTTATTTTAAAACCATTTCAATTCCTTTTTTATCTTCATTTTAGTTGTTAACTAGTTTATTCAGATAAATATCTTTTATCTTTTCAAATATGGAATATTTCATCCAAAAACCTTTTCAAATCATTTATTATGATTTTACATAATTTATTCATACTTTTACTAATTTTAATAAGGCCCTTACAATCAGTTTCCAATATCGGCCACCGAACTGCATCCATAGCGACCTTTTCCAAAACTAATTTGGACATATCTTAAAATCTACTCATTCAAATTTAAATCTCATATATTCATTTGAAAGATCTTTTCGATATGAACCCAACGGTTCTGGTTTCAGGAGAATCCGACGGCCAGATCTCACGTTATGCCAATTCGAAGTTAATGATTGAAATTCGCGAACGATCGTTGCACGATATGTTCTATTCAAACCATTTAAATGTATATAATATATTTCATCGATTTCCTTTTTAAAACGTATTTTACAAATTGTTTATGAATTCATTTAAAAATGATTTCAACTTCATTTTTCAGTTTTAAACCAAAATTGAATGTTCTATATCATTACAATATTAAAATGATAATATTTTCAAAATATCAAATTTTGAAATCAATTCTTTCCGATATTCATTATAAAATAAATAAAATCGACAGAAAATCCCTGTAACAACCCGTAAAATCTGGGCCAGTTTAAAATTTTTATTTTGGCAATTTTAGCGAATTTTGATTATTTAAAATGGATTATTTTAAATAATATCGACGAAAAATTTAGTTTGAATAGAATTCGACGTATATATTATACGCGACGTCGTTAGAATATAAATATTTATATATAATTATAAAAGGAATTGAAAATGGCGCGGTAGTTCGAAAATTCGATTTCTAATTTCAAATGAATATACAGAATTCAATATAAGTCAGAATTGAACGAAACAAGAAATATTTGAATCTGTATAACTATATCTTTGTAACGAAGTTAACAAACTGAGATTTCATCTTAGAAATGATAAGATATGTCCAGTTTAAAATTAGAAATAGTCGCTGTGGAATTTATATATATTTTTATATATATAAGGCCCTTAAAAATAGCATTTTGCAAATGACCTCGGATTTCGACGAAACCAGTTTTGTTGGGTCCGTGATGTAAAGTTATTGCTAGGTTTCAAATTTCATAATTTTTCGAATCAATATGTGAGCGTAGCAAAGGAAAACGCGTTTGACCAGTTTCAGTTGATTTTAATCGACTGGAAAATGGCCATTTTTCAAACGATCTCAGATTTCGACGAAACTAGTTTTGTTAGGACCGTATCGTCAATACGAAGCTAGAAAATATTTTCTGGAATTTTTCTAGTTAGTATGTGACCCCGGTAATTTAAAAAGTACGTTTGAATTTAATAATTAAATGGTTTATAATTTATTTTAAAGAAAAATATATCGTAACAGCCGAATTGGGTTACGAGGTATATTCCATTGCATCCTGAAGGGGGGTATTTGCCTAGGGACAACACTCGTTGGGTTTGATTTCGGTTTGAGAGCGATATAGAAATTAAATTGAAATTAAATAGAATTAAAATAAAGGAAAAATACGGTATAAATACCGTATACTATACTCAACCCTAATCCTCTATAACACAACCGCCGTATGTTTCAGTCAATGGTTAAAAACCTCCCAAATCAAATCGTTAAATTCTCCTTTCTTATGTCGAGTTAACTCATGAAACTAAAACCAAATGGAAGAGGACCCTGAGATCTTTCTTCTCAACAGTCGAGATGGAGTTTTATCGCCTGAGGAGGACGAATTTGGAGCTGGAAGTCAGCGGAGTGGTGCTCGTTTCCTGGGCCCACGGTGGAGTCGAGTTTGCTGAGAGGAAGGGCGGTTGCAGAGGGAAGGGAGGCGGTCGTCAGGAGGTCGGCCGATCTGGGTCCAACGTGGGGGATGGACGGCGGCAAGCGGGTTCAAATTTCGGCGATGGGTTTTGAACGATATAGAGGAACTAACGAAGAAGAACAATTAAGGGTAATAAGGGTTGAGCGGCAGTTCGGCGTCCAAAGACCAATATCGGTGAGCATTTTCTTTTTCTTTTTTTTTTATTTATTTATTTTATTTTATTTATTCTGTAAAAACAGATTTTTAAATAGGATTAAAAACAGATTTTTAAATAGGATTAAAAACAGATTTGTAAATAAGATATAAAAACAGTTTTTTTAAAAAGATATAAAAACAGTTTTTTTTAAAGATATAAAAACAGTTTTTTTTAAAAGAATAAAAACAGTTTTTTTTTAAAGAATAAAAGCAGTTTTTTTAAAAGATATAAAAACAGTTTTTTTTAAAAGAATAAAAGCAGTTTTTTTAAAAGATATAAAAACAGTTTTTTTTAAAAGAATAAAAACAGTTTTTTTTTAAAGAATAAAAGCAGTTTTTTTAAAAGATACAAAAACAGTTTTTTTTAAAAGAATAAAAGCAGTTTTTTTTAAAGATATAAAAACAGTTTTTTAAAAAAAGAGATAAAAACAGTTTTTTTAAAAAGAGATAAAAACAGTTTTTTAAAAAAGATATAAAAACAGATTTTTAAAAAGATATAAAAACAGATTTTTAAAAGGTATTGAAAACTGATTTCTTTAGAAAGAAAAATCATATTTTTATATATTGAAAGTCGAGATAAAAATCATATTTTTATGTATTGAAAGTCGAGATAAAAATCATATTTTTATATTTTGAAAGTCGAGATAAAAATCATATTTTTATATATTGAAAGTCGAGATAAAAATCATATTTTTATATATTGAAAGTCGAGATAAAAATCAGATTTTTTATATATTGAATAGCATCGTAAAAAATCGATTTTTACATATGTAGTGAAAGCGGACAACGAAAGCGCCAAAAGGCGAGTTGGCGAAGATCTCTACAATAGAAGAGCCGTGGAGCTATGATAGCTATAGGTGAGAACTTCTCACTCAAAATTCTTTTTCTAGTTATATATATATACTAGGATGCAGACGGTGCTTAGTAGCACCCGACACAATCGTCCACAGACCATGGACTTGTTTGTTTGGTTGCATAGATTAGTTGGATATTTGAATTGAAATTGAGTTGTTTGGGTGAATTGAATGAATTTGATTGATGTGTGAATGGCGTGGGCCTTCACTAGACCGGGGATAAGGCTAGGCCTCGTCCCGTTTCTAGTATCGTGCCGTTATGCCGCCGAAATTTTCTAAAATAAGTTAGAAAAATAAAGATATCATTTTATTGAATAAATGAATTGAATAGAAATTCATAGGTTGAATAAAGGTTTTATCGTTAAAAATATAATTTTTAACGTGAATATGAATAAATAAATATTCATTTACAAACCCGACGGTTTGTTTATGTACACCTATTTGAAGGACATTGATTGGGTCGATAAATTTTACACATCGCCCAATTGCACAAATAAAACATTTGTTTGATTGTTTGAAAACTCCACACGGGTGTTAGGATGAAATATGCAGTTCACTCATCCTGATTGATTAAAGATGTCGATCGATTGATTGACAGGCTGTTATAAGCGTTAGATATCTATATTTGATGCTTATACAGTGTAGTGCACTTTGGTTGATGGTTGATTATTTTTCAATGCTATTATATACATGTGTTGTATGAAAATCCATATAATTAACTTTATATGGTAATTGATTGGGCCTCATTCCAGTTTGAAAACTAAAGAATATTATAAAATAAAGGTTCATGTGTTGACAGTACTCATCCGTTGAGATTGGTCATGTGTTGAACGAAATATTTTAGTATTGACAACTATTTTGAAAAAGAAATACTCGGAATAGAATATTTGAAAATATAAATATATGAAGCCGTGTTGATTAGAATTGAATTGAAAACGATTTCGAAATGAATTGAATTGAAAACGATTTCGAAATGAATTGAATTGAAAACGATTTCGAAAAGAATTGAATTGAAAACGATTTCGAAATGAATTGAATTGAAAATGAATTCAAATTGAATTGAAAACGATTTCGAAATGAATTGAATTGAAAACGATTTCGAAATGAATTGAATTGAAAATGAATTCAAATTGAATTGAAAATGATTTCGAAATGAATTGAATTGAAAACGATTTCGAAATGAATTGAATTGAAAATGAATTCAAATTGAATTGAAAACGATTTCGAAATGAATTGAATTGAAAACGATTTCGAAATGAATTGAATTGAAAATGAATTCAAATTGAATTGAAAACGATTTCGAAATGAATTGAATTGAAAACGATTTCGAAATGAATTGAATTGAAAATGAATTCAAATTGAATTGAAAACGATTTCGAAATGAATTGAATTGAAATTTGAATTGAATTGAAATGGATTTTAAAACGAATTTATAAAGCAGAATTCAATCTTGATTTGAATTGAAATGGAAGTTGAAAATGTTTTTGAAACGAATTCAAAACTATTTATATAATTCGTTTTAAATAGAAATCGATGATATATATAATATATATATTATATATATAATATAATGGCCTGAATAGTACGCGCCGCGCCGCGGCAGTTCGCGAATTTCGACCATTTGTTTCAAACGGACATTACGGGAGATCCGACCGTCGGATTCTCCTAAAACCGGAACCGTTGGGTTCGTATCGAAAAGAGCTTTCTAAAGAATATTAGAAATTAGAAATCTAACGGTTGGATTTGGAATTATGTCCAAATCAAATTCGAAAAAGGTCGCTGTAAGTGCAGTTCGATGGCCATTGTTGGAAATCGACTGTACGGGCCTTGATAAAATTATTAAAAATAGTAATAATTTGTGTTAAATCATAAGAAATGATTTGTGAAGATTTGGGATGAAAAACTCCATATTTGAAAAGATAAAAATAGATTTTTATCGAAATGAACTAGTTTTGAACTAGGAATATAATTCTATTTATTTTTAAATAAATAAATCGAATTTGAAAAGGGTTTTGAAAATAACCAAAATTTCCAATGATTGCATTGGAGTGGATTTGAATCGAAATTGTCTTCGGAATATTTCGATGTTGGAATTCGTGATTATACAGATATTGTTATGGAAATTTGAAAGATATATATTTATATCGTTATTTCCAATACGACATTTGTTAGTCGTAGAATTTGATATTGAATATAAGCCGGGATATTTTCTATTCAGAGCCTTGTGTTGAATATCAAATGTGATTTGGGTTTGTCGTGAATGGTGTCTTCACTAACACTGTTCTTGAACCCAGTTGTGAAAAGATTAAATCTTTTTATTTAGATTTAATGAAGTGTACCAATTAAATAACATTTAATTGGAATTGAATCGATATTGATTTTTGGGTTTATCGTGGACAGTGTTTTAAGCAACACTCGTTCTTTAACCCGATGATTAATGAATGTGATTTTGGGTTTATCGTGAACCGTGTTTTTAAATGACACTGATTCTTTAACCCAGTCAAAGATTAAAACTAAGTGGAGTTTTAATGAATCTTTAATTAGATTGAAATAATCGAAATGGAGTATCACCAGTTTTGCTCCAGGCGATAGTTAAATCTTTAATTAGATTTGAACGTGAAATGGTAATTGAATTTACCGATAACACTGTGGTGTTAGATATGAAGTATTACCAGTTTTACTTCATGGGATAAATAGGTTGGGATGGGGAAATTAAAACAAATGATTACTTCGGTAAGGTTCGCTAATCCCGACTAGTTTGAATTGATATTCAAAAATGGATTAAAGAATAAATTCAAGGAATTTATCTTTGATAAAATTTATGGGAATCTTTCCCTATGAATGTGAAATTTAGAAACTAACGGTCGGTTAGCCAAGCAGAATGGTTTTCTGGATATTGATCTGATGTTGGTTTCGGCCTTCGGGGTTAATATTTGGGAAATTATTCTCTTGATTAATTTACGGTTAGTGACTAATGAATTGGAATGAGGCGTATGTTGTGTTTGTGTAACACTTATTTAAAATATACGCGAGTTATTCGGAAAGACCGGGTTTATCCCATTCTGAATAACTGATACGACGACAAGTCGAAGATGAAGACGATGGTCGAAGACCGGAAGTCTTCACGTCGTTTGGGTGATTACCGATGATCTTGATTGGGCTGTACACCCAAGAAGATGGAAACAGTTAGTGATCGTCCAGACGTACTTGGAGATCGATGGATATGCGGGGTACTAGGTGCCTCCGGTTTCGTTCAGTCCCAGAACGGACTTGTAAATGGACTGTGTGTCTGACATTGGATTTTAGTCCGTGTGATTGATCTCTATTAAATATATATCTGTTTGGCGGCGGAGAATTTATTCTCTTGCTTAACGCCCTTCTTTGAGACGTACGAGCTCAGGGGTTATATATTGATGGATATCAATCGCATGGAGTGAATTGCCTGTGTGGCATGCTAAGATGCAAATGATCAAGGCTTCTGTTGAAAAGCAAAGTCTTGTGGTTGATGATCGAAGCACGGCCTTTGTGGCGTAGCTTTGTGTAACGTTGATTCGCGAGTATCACACCCGGTATGAATCAAAAACGGGAGACGGACCTCAGGGAGGGCATGCGTTTCTTTCTAGTTATGAGTGGCGTCAGTGCTTGAACTGGCTGACGAATTTGACTCATGTGGATGTTACTTATTATTACTTGCTGAAAAGCGAGGCGCCTCGTGATATCGGTTTCGGCCGATGCTTCTGGTCGGCTGACGGGCCAGGCTTACGCCCCAAAGGGCGGGGAAACGTAGTGTTCAGGCATAATAATCCACATCGGTGGACCGGCCCTGACGATCTAAAGGGTCGATGCGCTCTGACCCTGTGGCTCGGGCTAGAGAGTCACAAATCGGTAGAGGATCTTGCCCCTAGCCTCGGTTCATACCATAAATGATAACCCAACTTCCAATACGACATTTGCGGTTTTGATTGTAAACTTATATATGGCGACATAGTGTTATGGGCCATTCATGCCGCCTATGATTGATACTTATGATTTGAAGTGTTTTATACACTATGCACTTATAATAGTATCAAATGTTTTGTTTTAAACGTATCAAGCATTCTTTGGCTGTTATAAGGGAAAACCCTATCCTCGACTGCGTTGCATTGTGTGATGGGACCTGGGTCTTATAACAGCTTCATTTTTCTTTATTTAGCATTGCGCTGTTCGTTTTATGCACTGGTATTCTTGGGAGGAAACCCGTTCCGTGTTATACGGCGTGGTCCCTTGATTTCCCTAGCTTTAAAATAAAGATTAATAACTGTTTTAGTTCTCACACCAGTCACATGACTGACCTGGAGTTTATTGTTTTAACCTAAACTCTGGGTGCCCTTATTTTGACACGGGCAGCTAGTAGTTTTGGTTTTGCAGATTTATATTCATAGGATCCTGGTTTACAGCTGGAACGATATCCGGAAAGCTTTGTATCCGTATATCTCTTCTAGTTGTGTATTGTATTATTTTCCGCTGCTATGTATTTAAATGTAATTTAAATCTCTGATATTTCTGTGTAAGATTCATTTATGCTCTGTATATTCTTGTAATCTGATGCATTGTTGTAATATACAATGAGATGTTCTTCTGTATGGTTTCTGATTTGTCGTGTTCTCAAACGATAGGGCGTTTCGAACGGTCTGGGTCGGTTTAGCGACTGGTTCGGACCGAGCGAAATTTCATGTTCGTCACATTTGGTATCAGAGCTTTGGTTTACAAAGCTCAGAGAACAAGGCACATTAGAACCATACGAAAGAATTCATCAGATATTGGATTAGCTATATCCAATGAGAATGACTCGTTACAGATAGGATCAGTAGTATCCTAGAACGAGTGTGAAGAGTATATTTTTAAAGTGAAAACAAATTTTGTTTTGAGAATCTAAATCAATCATTCGTATTTGATTATTTATTAGTATTGATTTGGACAGTTCAGTATATAAAGAATTTGCATATACGCCTTGCAAACGTATATTCAAAGTTTTAATATACTGGATAGATATAGAGTCACACTCTAGTCGCCCGGAGACGATTCTGATGATAGTCTAGACATCATCAGAATTGGTATTCGAGTTTCGAAGGTGTGATTTTCTATATATTTCCATTAGACTGGTGTGAGAACCAAAACTAATATAGCTAGAATACATTGTTGTGATTTGGCATCAAAAATCTGATTTTTGACTATGTATCAAAGTTATGAATTTGAAAAGATAATCCACTAATTGATTGATGATTGTGTTGTTTGTTTATTTGTTTGCTAATTTTTAGCCATTTAGCCTAATTGAACCGAATATTGAATTGTATTGAAAATTGGTCGCATTTGTTTGCATATACATATATATCATTGAACAGGTCATAGCAAGGAGGCTAGAGCCAGAGAATAAAATTTGTTTGCCCGACAAATAGGTACATGTTTACTACATAATTTCCTGTTTTGTTTGGGTGATGATGATTTTGTGAGCCTATTGGCTAGCCGCTTGGCTTTTTCTTTTTCTTTTTGAGATCTGAAGGACCGCGGAAGCTATTTGAAATTCCCCGATGCTCCCGGTGCAGGGGAGGTTATGGCGAAATTTTTCGAAAATTTAGGGTGTTAGCCAAATTTTTGAAAATTTGAAAATTCTCAGAAACTAAAGAGTTGGAGAATGGAAGCCTGATCGGTCGTAGAGCTGAATAATCAAACCACTTTCGACTTTGTTCCTTTTCGGGGACGAAAAGTTTTAAGTGGGGGAGATTGTAACAACCCGTAAAATCTGGGCCAGTTTAAAATTTTTATTTTGGCAATTTTAGCGAATTTTGATTATTTAAAATGGATTATTTTAAATAATATCGACGAAAAATTTAGTTTGAATAGAATTCGACGTATATATTATACGCGACGTCGTTAGAATATAAATATTTATATATAATTATAAAAGGAATTGAAAATGGCGCGGTAGTTCGAAAATTCGATTTCTAATTTCAAATGAATATACAGAATTCAATATAAGTCAGAATTGAACGAAACAAGAAATATTTGAATCTGTATAACTATATCTTTGTAACGAAGTTAACAAACTGGGATTTCATCTTAGAAATGATAAGATATGTCCAGTTTAAAATTAGAAATAGTCGCTGTGGAATTTATATATATTTTTTTATATATAAGGCCCTTAAAAATAGCATTTTGCAAATGACCTCGGATTTCGACGAAACCAGTTTTGTTGGGTCTGTGATGTAAAGTTATTGCTAGGTTTCAAATTTCATAATTTTTCGAATCAATATGTGAGCGTAGCAAAGGAAAACGCGTTTGACCAGTTTCAGTTGATTTTAATCGACTGGAAAATGGCCATTTTTCAAACGATCTCAGAATTCGACGAAACTAGTTTTGTTAGGACCGTATCGTCAATACGAAGCTAGAAAATATTTTCTGGAATTTTTCTAGTTAGTATGTGACCCCGGTAATTTAAAAAGTACGTTTGAATTTAATAATTAAATGGTTTATAATTTATTTTAAAGAAAAATATATCGTAACAGCCGAATTGGGTTACGAGGTATATTCCATTGCATCCTGAAGGGGGGTATTTGCCTAGGGACAACACTCGTTGGGTTTGATTTCGGTTTGAGAGCGATATAGAAATTAAATTGAAATTAAATAGAATTAAAATAAAGGAAAAATACGGTATAAATACCGTATACTATACTCAACCCTAATCCTCTATAACACAACCGCCGTATGTTTCAGTCAATGGTTAAAAACCTCCCAAATCAAATCGTTAAATTCTCCTTTCTTATGTCGAGTTAACTCATGAAACTAAAACCAAATGGAAGAGGACCCTGAGATCTTTCTTCTCAACAGTCGAGATGGAGTTTTATCGCCTGAGGAGGACGAATTTGGAGCTGGAAGTCAGCGGAGTGGTGCTCGTTTCCTGGGCCCACGGTGGAGTCGAGTTTGCTGAGAGGAAGGGCGGTTGCAGAGGGAAGGGAGGCGGTCGTCAGGAGGTCGGCCGATCTGGGTCCAACGTGGGGGATGGACGGCGGCAAGCGGGTTCAAATTTCGGCGATGGGTTTTGAACGATATAGAGGAACTAACGAAGAAGAACAATTAAGGGTAATAAGGGTTGAGCGGCAGTTCGGCGTCCAAAGACCAATATCGGTGAGCATTTTTTTTTTTTTTTTTTTTATTCTGTAAAAACAGATTTTTAAATAGGATTAAAAACAGATTTTTAAATAGGATTAAAAACAGATTTGTAAATAAGATATAAAAACAGTTTTTTTTAAAAGATATAAAAACAGTTTTTTTAAAGATATAAAAACAGTTTTTTTTAAAAGAATAAAAACAGTTTTTTTTAAAGAATAAAAGCAGTTTTTTTAAAAGATATAAAAACAGTTTTTTTTAAAAGAATAAAAGCAGTTTTTTTAAAAGATATAAAAACAGTTTTTTTTAAAAGAATAAAAACAGTTTTTTTTAAAGAATAAAAGCAGTTTTTTTAAAAGATATAAAAACAGTTTTTTTTAAAAGAATAAAAGCAGTTTTTTTTAAAGATATAAAAACAGTTTTTTAAAAAAAGAGATAAAAACAGTTTTTTTAAAAAGAGATAAAAACAGTTTTTTTAAAAAGATATAAAAACAGATTTTTAAAAAGATATAAAAACAGATTTTTAAAAGGTATTGAAAACTGATTTCTTTAGAAAGAAAAATCATATTTTTATATATTGAAAGTCGAGATAAAAATCATATTTTTATGTATTGAAAGTCGAGATAAAAATCATATTTTTATATTTTGAAAGTCGAGATAAAAATCATATTTTTATATATTGAAAGTCGAGATAAAAATCATATTTTTATATATTGAAAGTCGAGATAAAAATCAGATTTTTTATATATTGAATAGCATCGTAAAAATTCGATTTTTACATATGTAGTGAAAGCGGACAACGAAAGCGCCAAAAGGCGAGTTGGCGAAGATCTCTACAATAGAAGAGCCGTGGAGCTAGGATAGCTATAGGTGAGAACTTCTCACTCAAAATTCTTTTTCTAGTTATATATATATACTAGGATGCAGACGGTGCTTAGTAGCACCCGACACAATCGTCCACAGACCATGGACTTGTTTGTTTGGTTGCATAGATTAGTTGGATATTTGAATTGAAATTGAGTTGTTTGGGTGAATTGAATGAATTTGATTGATGTGTGCATGGCATGGGCCTTCACTAGACCGGGGATAAGGCTAGGCCTCGTCCCGTTTCTAGTATCGTGCCGTTATGCCGCCGAAATTTTCTAAAATAAGTTAGAAAAATAAAGATATCATTTTATTGAATAAATGAATTGAATAGAAATTC
The DNA here is from genome assembly GCA_030737875.1 of Allium sativum. Lineage (NCBI taxonomy): Eukaryota > Viridiplantae > Streptophyta > Magnoliopsida > Asparagales > Amaryllidaceae > Allium > Allium sativum. Next base: position 132,476,798 of record CM060916.1, on the reverse strand, counting down.
ATAGGTTGAATAAAGGTTTTATTGTTAAAAATATAATTTTTAACGTGAATATGAATAAATAAATATTCATTTACAAACCCGACGGTTTGTTTATGTACACCTATTTGAAGGACATTGATTGGGTCGATAAATTTTACACATCGCCCAATTGCACAAATAAAACATTTGTTTGATTGTTTGAAAACCCCACACGGGTGTTAGGATGAAATATGCAGTTCACTCATCCTGATTGATTAAAGATGTCGATCGATTGATTGACAGGCTGTTATAAGCGTTAGATATCTATATTTGATGCTTATACAGTGTAGTGCACTTTGGTTGATGGTTGATTATTTTTCAATGCTATTATATACATGTGTTGTATGAAAATCCATATAATTAACTTTATATGGTAATTGATTGGGCCTCATTCCAGTTTGAAAAATAAAGAATATTATAAAATAAAGGTTCATGTGTTGACAGTACTCATCCGTTGAGATTGGTCATGTGTTGAACGAAATATTTTAGTATTGACAACTATTTTGAAAAAGAAATACTCGGAATAGAATATTTGAAAATAGAAATATATGAAGCCGTGTTGATTAGAATTGAATTGAAAACGATTTCGAAATGAATTGAATTGAAAACGATTTCGAAATGAATTGAAAACGATTTCGAAAAGAATTGAATTGAAAACGATTTCGAAATGAATTGAATTGAAAATGAATTCAAATTGAATTGAAAACGATTTCGAAATGAATTGAATTGAAAACGATTTCGAAATGAATTGAATTGAAAATGAATTCAAATTGAATTGAAAACGATTTCGAAATGAATTGAATTGAAAACGATTTCGAAATGAATTGAATTGAAAATGAATTCAAATTGAATTGAAAACGATTTCGAAATGAATTGAATTGAAAACGATTTCGAAATGAATTGAATTGAAAATGAATTCAAATTGAATTGAAAACGATTTCGAAATGAATTGAATTGAAAACGATTTCGAAATGAATTGAATTGAAAATGAATTCAAATTGAATTGAAAACGATTTCGAAATGAATTGAATTGAAATTTGAATTGAATTGAAATGGATTTTAAAACGAATTTATAAAGCAGAATTCAATCTTGATTTGAATTGAAATGGAAGTTGAAAATATTTTTGAAACGAATTCAAAACTATTTATATAATTCGTTTTAAATAGAAATCGACGATATATATAATATATATATTATATATATAATATAATGGCCTGAATAGAACGCGCCGCGCCGCGGCAGTTCGCGAATTTCGACCATTTGTTTCAAACGGACATTACGGGAGATCCGACCGTCGGATTCTCCTAAAACCGGAACCGTTGGGTTCGTATCGAAAAGAGCTTTCTAAAGAATATTAGAAATTAGAAATCTAACGGTTGGATTTGGAATTATGTCCAAATCTAATTCGAAAAAGGTCGCTGTAAGTGCAGTTCGATGGCCATTGTTGGAAATCGACTGTACGGGCCTTGATAAAATTATTAAAAATAGTAATAATTTGTGTAAAATCATAAGAAATGATTTGTGAAGATTTGGGATGAAAAACTCCATATTTGAAAAGATAAAAATAGATTTTTATCGAAATGAACTAGTTTTGAACTAGGAATATAATTCTATTTATTTTTAAATAAATAAATCGAATTTGAAAAGGGTTTTGAAAATAACCAAAATTTCCAATGATTGCATTGGAGTGGATTTGAATCGAAATTGTCTTCGGAATATTTCAATGTTGGAATTCGTGATTATACAGATATTGTTATGGAAATTTGAAAGATATATATTTATATCGTTATTTCCAATACGACATTTGTTAGTCGTAGAATTTGATATTGAATATAAGCCGGGATATTTTCTATTCAGAGCCTTGTGTTGAATATCAAATGTGATTTGGGTTTGTCGTGAATGGTGTCTTCACTAACACTGTTCTTGAACCCAGTTGTGAAAAGATTAAATCTTTTTATTTAGATTTAATGAAGTGTACCAATTAAATAACATTTAATTGGAATTGAATCGATATTGATTTTTGGGTTTATCGTGGACAGTGTTTTAAGCAACACTCGTTCTTTAACCCGATGATTAATGAATGTGATTTTGGGTTTATCGTGAACCGTGTTTTTAAATGACACTGATTCTTTAACCCAGTCAAAGATTAAAACTAAGTGGAGTTTTAATGAATCTTTAATTAGATTGAAATAATCGAAATGGAGTATCACCAGTTTTGCTCCAGGCGATAGTTAAATCTTTAATTAGATTTGAACGTGAAATGGTAATTGAATTTACCGATAACACTGTGGTGTTAGATATGAAGTATTACCAGTTTTACTTCATGGGATAAATAGGTTGGGATGGGGAAATTAAAACAAATGATTACTTCGGTAAGGTTCGCTAATCCCGACTAGTTTGAATTGATATTCAAAAATGGATTAAAGAATAAATTCAAGGAATTTATCTTTGATAAAATTTATGGGAATCTTTCCCTATGAATGTGAAATTTAGAAACTAACGGTCGGTTAGCCAAGCAGAATGGTTTTCTGGATATTGATCTGATGTTGGTTTCGGCCTTCGGGGTTAATATTTGGGAAATTATTCTCTTGATTAATTTACGGTTAGTGACTAATGAATTGGAATGAGGCGTATGTTGTGTTTGTGTAACACTTATTTAAAATATACGCGAGTTATTCGAAAAGACCGGGTTTATCCCATTCTGAATAACTGATACGACGACAAGTCGAAGATGAAGACGATGGTCGAAGACCGGAAGTCTTCACGTCGTTTGGGTGATTACCGATGATCTTGATTGGGCTGTACACCCAAGAAGATGGAAACAGTTAGTGATCGTCCAGACGTACTTGGAGATCGATGGATATGCGGGGTACTAGGTGCCTCCGGTTTCGTTCAGTCCCAGAACGGACTTGTAAATGGACTGTGTGTCTGACATTGGATTTTAGTCCGTGTGATTGATCTCTATTAAATATATATCTGTTTGGCGGCGGAGAATTTATTCTCTTGCTTAACGCCCTTCTTTGAGACGTACGAGCTCAGGGGTTATATATTGATGGATATCAATCGCATGGAGTGAATTGCCTGTGTGGCATGCTAAGATGCAAATGATCAAGGCTTCTGTTGAAAAGCAAAGTCTTGTGGTTGATGATCGAAGCACGGCCTTTGTGGCGTAGCTTTGTGTAACGTTGATTCGCGAGTATCACACCCGGTATGAATCAAAAACGGGAGACGGACCTCAGGGAGGGCATGCGTTTCTTTCTAGTTATGAGTGGCGTCAGTGCTTGAACTGGCTGACGAATTTGACTCATGTGGATGTTACTTATTATTACTTGCTGAAAAGCGAGGCGCCTCGTGATATCGGTTTCGGCCGATGCTTCTGGTCGGCTGACGGGCCAGGCTTACGCCCCAAAGGGCGGGGAAACGTAGTGTTCAGGCATAATAATCCACATCGGTGGACCGGCCCTGACGATCTAAAGGGTCGATGCGCTCTGACCCTGTGGCTCGGGCTAGAGAGTCACAAATCGGTAGAGGATCTTGCCCCTAGCCTCGGTTCATACCATAAATGATAACCCAACTTCCAATACGACATTTGCGGTTTTGATTGTAAACTTATATATGGCGACATAGTGTTATGGGCCATTCATGCCGCCTATGATTGATACTTATGATTTGAAGTGTTTTATACACTATGCACTTATAATAGTATCAAATGTTTTGTTTTAAACGTATCAAGCATTCTTTGGCTGTTATAAGGGAAAACCCTATCCTCGACTGCGTTGCATTGTGTGATGGGACCTGGGTCTTATAACAGCTTCATTTTTCTTTATTTAGCATTGCGCTGTTCGTTTTATGCACTGGTATTCTTGGGAGGAAACCCGTTCCGTGTTATACGGCGTGGTCCCTTGATTTCCCTAGCTTTAAAATAAAGATTAATAACTGTTTTAGTTCTCACACCAGTCACATGACTGACCTGGAGTTTATTGTTTTAACCTAAACTCTGGGTGCCCTTATTTTGACACGGGCAGCTAGTAGTTTTGGTTTTGCAGATTTATATTCACAGGATCCTGGTTTACAGCTGGAACGATATCCGGAAAGCTTTGTATCCGTATATCTCTTCTAGTTGTGTATTGTATTATTTTCCGCTGCTATGTATTTAAATGTAATTTAAATCTCTGATATTTCTGTGTAAGATTCATTTATGCTCTGTATATTCTTGTAATCTGATGCATTGTTGTAATATACAATGAGATGTTCTTCTGTATGGTTTCTGATTTGTCGTGTTCTCAAACGATAGGGCGTTTCGAACGGTCTGGGTCGGTTTAGCGACTGGTTCGGACCGAGCGAAATTTCATGTTCGTCACAATCCCGTTCGAGTTAAAATGGTGTACATCTACTTAACTCGGCTTATATTCATTTTAGTTATGAATATTTCAATATTTTCGTGTCTATCCAAAATCGGACATCAAAATCATATTTTTATTCTTCACTAAATATTAATTTAAAATATTCGTTATTTCTGAATTGGAATCAGACTCAATCAATTACCATATAATTTTATTTATATGGGCTCCATACAATGCATATATTCAAAAATAGTGATGAAGAACTATTAAACATTGAACTCACATCCAAAGTGCAATTTACAACTGTATAATAATTAAATAATTAAATAATGCTTATCACAGTCTGTCAATCAGTCGGTTGACATACAGTCAAATCCAAGGGAGATGTGAATTAATTATCATCCCTAGACCCGTGTAGGGTTTCAACCAGCAACAATGAATTCAAATTAATCACTGGTTAATAAATTTAACCCTTTTCTAATTTGATTTGAATTATTTTTCAAATTAACAAATTTTCACTGTTAAGTTATAAATGGATATTTATAATTAAATTTTCAACTACCACAATAATATTAACATTATTTTTAATATGTTTAACATCGCAATCACAACACAACACTGTCCACTAAATCAACCATGGGTTTTCAAACGATAATGAATGTGGGCTAACAGGCACCGTACAACCTTTTTTGATAATTAAACAAATAAAAATCAACACCGGCAATTCATATATTTTCAGCTATGAAATAAATAACTTTACAAATATTTTAGTGAGAAAGTTCTCACTTTGGTTTCCACTCTATCAATCTTTATTTGAGGATTGTTTTAATAAAACTAAACCGGACGTTTAATTTTATCAAAAACTGCAACTGCTCCCGTTTCCGTTCTGATCAGTTTCATGTTGTAGTGTTCGTCTTCAGGATCCCAATGCTTTGAAATCACTGAATTCTGATTTCGCATGCAAAAATTATAACAGTTTAAAGGTTAATTATTTTAATTAGCTAGTTAATATAATAATTAACCAAATTAAATGGCCTAACCCTCTCTCTATCGTTACCCCCGGCCGATAAAAACTCGACCTCGCTTAAAACCTTCAAGCCCCCACATGCCGCCACACTGGGGACCGGACCTCATCTGAAATCGCCACCCTGGCTGCCTCCATATGCTCCACCACTGGCCTGAGTTAAGGCCATCTCGACGGCCTCCTCGAACCTCGAGAAGCGTGTGACCGTCGGCTATTTGAGGACTGTTTTCTCCCTACTCGCTTCACAAAATTCGATCATCTCTTTACCCATTTGAAGCTCTCTTCTTGCTCAATGATTTATGCTTTGAATACGGGAATTAATTCAATCTATATTAGGTGATTTTAAGGGTTTTGTTTCGGAGATTTGGGGCCATCGATTTAGAGAGAGCGACGGTGCTGAGTTGTGGGGGATAGGGTTAGGATTTCAACGTTTTATATATATATATATATATATATATAATATAAATTAATATTTAATTATCACATTACTTCCATACGGCTCTGAACTCCAAATCAAACCCAACGACTGTTGCCCCTAATTAAATACCCCCATTCCGAACACAATAGACTATGTTTCGTAAGCTAATTCGATCGTTTCGATCTGTTTTTATCAAAATTAAAATATAAATTAATATAACGGTCAATAATGAATTCCAACGTACATTTTACTTTACCGGGGCCACATACTGACTCCAAAAATTACGAATATTGAAATCTAGCTATGTTTTGACGATACGGTCCTAACAAAATTAGTTTCGTTGAATTTGGAGACTGTTTGAAAAATGGCCTTTTTCTAGTCGATTAAATTTAAATTGAAATTAAAAACATGTTTAAATTTACTACGCTCACATATTAATTCCAAAAATTATGAAATTTTTAACCTGGCAATAATTAGACATTCCAGATCCAACAAAAGTTGTTTTATCGAAAACGGAGGTCGTTTGCAAAATGGCTATTTTTAAGGGCTACATATAATATTAAAAATATATATAAATTCTATAGCGACTATTCTAAATTTTAATCTGGCCATAACTTTCAATTTGTAAAGTGAAATCTCAGTTTCTTACATTCGTTAGAAAATTACAATTCAAAATATTCCAACGTTTCTTGTTTCATTAAATTCTGATTTATAATGAATTCTGTACATTCATTCATAGTTTAAAAATTGGATTTTCAAACTATCGCGCCATTACGGATTCGTTTTAATTAAATTTTATATTCTTAAGTTCAATCTTCATTTAAAATAAATTTTTAGTTGTTATTATTTAAAATAAATCATTTTAAATATTCAAAACCCATTAAAATATTTAAAATTAAAATTCTAAATTGGTTTAGAAATTCTGGGTTGTTACATCACGCATCAGGATTTCGGATCGCTGAGGGATTCGAAATTTCCAAAGGTGCTAGGCCAAATTCCTGAGCTGAAACACCCCACCTCCGTTAAGGTCACTCACAAAGGGAATTCCTTAACTTCAGTGGAGCATTTTTGGTACAAGATGCAGAAAAATTACAAGACAGACAAATAAAGCAGCGGAAAATATTTATTGATTAAAAACACCTTGTACAAAGATTGTTTTACAACACCAATACTTATTACAACAAAACATCTGTCTTGTTTAAAATAAAGAAGCATAAAATGACAATGATATTCCCCAATAAAGCATGAGCCAGCCATAGCAGTAGAAAATGGAATTCAAAGCAATGCGTCAAAGAATCTTCAAGCTCGGAAAGAGTAACGGTCCAAAATGAGCTGAGCTATTCCCTCCCTGGCTACCTGGGGGGGAAACGGAAGAAAAGAGGCGAAAAAAAACTAGGTCAGACATAAGTCTGGTAAGTCCAGTTATACTTCAGCATGTAAACAAGAAAAGGACTATGACATGAACAAACTGAGCTTAGAATCACACCATAGTGATAAGATAATCCTAAAACAAGACAAGGTAAGATTAACGAAATTGGCTATCGCACCCACTTCTATTTCTCTGCACCCACTAAGGACTGTTTCAACTAGCATCGTGTGTTCATGATAAAATGATCCCCTTTTTATTGTGTATGCAGTCCCTTATCCATCGAGTGTTACCTAGATCGAACTAGGGTTTACTTATCGAACGCTTCCTAGATTCAACCAGGGTTTACGCTACCCAGCCACTGGGGTTTATGCTACCTATTGAACGCTTCTCGGATTCAGGGTTTACGCGACCTAGGTCCAACTGGGATTATGCTACCTATCGAACAATGTCCCCTAGTCTAGGACACACTACCCAGAGCGGTATATGTTCCTAGACTTTCCCCACGTATGTGTCGTGAATCGTTATCGATGTCTAGATGCACATGTCCTCTATATGTGCGACCCGAGTCCCGTTGCAGGGCTAATCAAGAAACACGGAACTCGGTCGGGAGCTTTCAGATATCTGCCGATTGCAGATGCTAAGCTCTGCTTTTACAGTGGCTATGGTCCCACTAGACCCCTCCCTCAACTAACAAATGAAAGGCACCCAAGAAAAACAAGAATTAGAACTATACGCAGGCACTCTATGCCCCCACAAACCTATTGGCCAACCTCGCCTATAACTAGATAGCAAGTATATGGTCTTTTGGAGTTCTCCACCTTTCCGTTTTATGTATCTCGACTGACTCAAGATGGTTAGTAGACGACGAGTTGCTATAACAGGGCAAAAACTGGTCTCGCCGAATCATGCTGGTCCATCCTAGTCTTTAGGTTGCCTTATTATTGCAACCAAGGCATACCCTTGGCTCTTTTAACACAGACCTTAACCTCTGTGAGCCTAGGAGGATCATCTGCAGCCTCACAGAGGGATACCAAGAGTACCTTCACATCCCCTTGAAGCCGCATGCTTCGTAACCCAGTTCGTTGGATCCTTCTTCATGATCAGATTGACGTTCGCTCCTCCTCATATTCTACTTGGTTTTCTTGACTAAGTTTTACTACTTAGTTCTCTTAACTAAGGTTTACTACTTAGTTTCCTGAATCGTTCATTTTCTTAATTAAGGTTTACAACTTAGTCTGCTTAACTAAGGTTTACTACTTAGTTCTCTTTCTTGTTATTCACTTAGTTCTCTTAACTAAGGTTTGTTACTTAGTTCCCATCAACTAAGGTTTATCATTGAATTCAAACATGACTTAAGTTCTCTTTTATCAAGTGATGGCGCACGGGTGTTTCCCCACATTTCCTGCCTTATGTTATATCTTAAGTCATAACTTTCCCATTTTTCCTTGCTTTGATGTTGTTGTATTGGTTAAGTGTCATCAATCAATTCAAGTTAACTTAACCCACCTACTAGTCGTGTTACCTTGGTTAAGTGTTGCCTTCTTGTGTTAACTTAACCCTTTCACAAATCATGTTATATGGGTTAAGTGTTGCCCTCTCGTGTTAACTTAACCCTTCCCATACATCATTTTATATATATATTGGTTAAGTATATCCTCTTGTGTTGCTTAACCCTACCACACGTCATGTTATATATTAGTTAAGTGTTTCTTATTAACTTAACCCTAGTCATTCATGTTATATTGGTTAAGTGTTCCTATGGACATAACCCTCCCATTCTTGCTTAGTTGTTCCTTAGCTTTAATTTATTTATTAAAGCACCAACCTCTCACATTATATATGTATTGTTGTGGTCGCTGGATGTGTCGGGCGGGTCCGGGCAGTCTTACACCACAACTCAATCTAACCTCGGGTTTATCGGGCTTAATGGCTAACCTCTCACATTAGATAGGTATTGTTGTAGTTGCTGGATGTGCCGGGCGGGTCCGGGCAGTCTTAAACCACAACTCAATCTAACCTCGGGTTAGCCATATTTGTCATTTCCTAAATTTACATATTTACCTTTCATGTTTATATGTAAATTATGGCCCACTTTCCTTCTAAATCATATACATAATTTTTGGTATATAAATTATACCATTTTCATGCCACTATTCATTACATGCTTATGTGACAACATGCCAATTACATTTAATTCATGTTTTCCCCAACGTTACCCCCGTTGTACGTTCGCAAAATTACATATAGTGTTAGGCTCGATATTTAGCCTAACTCATAAAAATGGGAAAAGCATAGAGCATGTAATATTTCAACAGCATAAAAAAATGCGACATATAAATTTGGCATATGATAATAAACTTGCATGAATAATAAGCATGTGAACTTTACATTGATCTACACAAACTAGACTTGGGCATGTAAGGGTGAACTTGCATGGGATTGGATCTACTTAACATAGATCTAAACATGTAAGGTTATAGATCTAAACATATTATGTTGTACGAACATTATTTAGCCTAACAACTTGTGTGCAACATAGCATAAGGGAATCACCCAGTTTCTAACCATGATAGATTAATTCACAACATGATAGGTTCTTATAAATTTTGTGGAATCATGTCATACAACTATCATACAATATAAATATAATCTTGACATATAAATATATGTATGAACTTGACGTGGCATGTAAGTGTGAATAAATTAGATCTACTAATCACCATTGTGAGAACTAGCATAGATCCAAATTACATACCCATGAACATATACAGATCTAGATTGCATACCCATGAACATATGTACATCTAAATTGGATCTAACATAAAAATATGTAACTTACATTAAATTAACATATATAGATCTAACTTGGATCTAACCTATAAACATGTTTAAATTAACATATATAGATCTAACTTAGATCTATCACATAAAAATGTTTAAATTAACATATATATATCTAATCATAAAGTCATGTGAATTTAGACATATAGGATTATGTGAACATAGCTTAGCCTCATGAACTTGCATATGGCATAACTTAGGAAAATCAACAAACATGATGGCTTCATGTAAACATATAAAAACAACAAACATACTACATGAGAACATCAATCCCAATTAGTTTCATCACCAGAATATGACATAGGGAAATTACAAAACATGATAATTTCATGTAAATATATATAAGTATCATCTAGTAGTTTCAACACAAGAACATAACATAGGAAAATCACATGAATCCACATAGATAAACTAATACGCACCGTTCTAATATCAGTTTCTTACAAGTCATGACTTCCAATTAATGTTTAAATCGGAAATATAATTGTACTTACAAAATATAGGCCAGTCTTGTTTTTTTGAAATCTGTTTTCTGAAGCTGAATAGCTTTCCTTTGATGTAGATTAGTTGTTCTTTTAATTTAGATTTGATCCACTTCGTAGCTTTCTAGTTTTCTTTTTAGTTGAAAGAGAATGGTGGCTATCCTAAGTTGAGTATGGCGGCATGACAGCTCTTGGAATGAATTAGTGTAATTTAGGGTTGAGGATTAGGGGTCTTTTTATAGGATTTCAAGTTAATAAGAGCCGTTAGATCATCTTAGAGTTAATCAAGACCATTCTTATCAAGAGGAGCCAACCAGGAGGTGCCACACAAGCCCTAATGACTCAACACATGTAGAAAATCGTCCAAGTCCTGACCAGGCCGACCCAGGGTAGGTCGACCCCCAGGTCGACCTGGGTACCCAGGTCGACCCCCAGGTCGACCTGGGTCCTGGGCGGGAAATTTCCCGCCCAGCCCGGTGTGTGTTCTGAATTTGAATTTCGAATCTGTTTTATTTATTTTGAATTTCTGAAACTTCTGAAGGCCATAATTTCGTCATACGGAATCCGATTTACGCAAAATCGGACTCTATCTCAAGCAGAATTCCGAGACGAATGCAATTGCGTAACCCGTTTCCCTTAATTCTTCTTCTAAAAATTAACTATACTTTAATTTGTGAAGCATAATGTTACAGAATTACGGGGTGTTACATTCTCCCCCCCCCCCCCCCCCCGCCCCTTTAAAGGATTTCGTCCCCGAAATCTTCAAGTTAGGAAGAATGTGTCCTACCATCCAATCATCCATCTACTCAACCATTCAATCACAGGCATCCATTGTCCTTAAAAAGATTTCTAATGCTTTCATGATCATATGCATAGTGTGTGTATATGTCCTTATTTAATGCAAAATCAGGCGGTCTACTGATTCAGTTGACCTCCTTAATGCAAATCATGTCAGTGCCATGCGTCCAATATGTATGCAATCCTAATGATACATATTATTTCTATATGAGTGCACAACCATTCACTCAAATGCAACGTCCACAGGATAACACATTAAGTTCAATCCATAAACAAATACATATATGCAAATGCAATATGAAAGTGACTGAGCTGATCTAGTGCCTAATGTGTGCATATGCATCCACGATCAACCACTAGCAACCACTTGCAATGATCAATAATAACATGTTTAAAACACATGTTTACATCCATTAGCTTCTACCTAAGGATCGAAGATATGACTTGGAGGATATATTTCATATATGCAAATGCAATATGAAAGTGACTGAGATGATCTAGTGCCTAATGTGTGCATATGCATCCACGATCACCCACTAGCAACCACTTGCAACGATCAATCATAACATGTTTCAAACACATGTTTACATCCATTGGCTTCTACCTAAGGATCGAAGATATGACTTGGAGGATATACCTTAAAAGATAAAGACTAGTATAAACTTAACACAAAAGGAGGAATCAAGGGTATTCCCTCAAAAAGATAAGGGTAGGCTGCGCGTATCTTGTCCTCTGTCCCCCAAGTTGTGTCCTCTTCGACGTCACTCCGTTGAACTTTAACAAGCTTTACTTCACGGTTGTGTAACTTCTTGACCCCCGATCCGAGGATGCATGTAGGAGCTCGTCTAATCGTGGTATCTTGCTCTACTTCCACTTCCCTCAGCATGCTCGGCTCCACTACTTCCGCGGCATCATGTAAACGCTTCTTCAAGGATTGTCTTCCTCGAGCTTTTGTCTTGCAAATTCTATTTCACGCCTCGATGGTAAACCCCGAACTTCATCAAAGGTGTCATTAAACTCACGGTCCACACGAACAGGTTTCAAATCATCGATGAATGCGTCAAGAGATTTTAGGTAGTTAAGCCAAACAGAATTCAAAGGATTACAGGAGATTTCGAAAGTATTACCGAGGCGAGTCATAAGTCTAACTACTCTCTTTTCATGATTACTAGTTAACCATTCCATGCCTAGAATCAACCCATAAGCACTATACTTAAACTCAATACTCAATACTTAATATGGCTATTCTCAAATTCTTTCCAAAGATAAATGAGCCAAACCACAAATTGGATTTGAGACACTAATGGGATCTTCTACTATACTAAGGTGCAGAGACTCAACTATGGAAGCAGATATACACGAATGTGAAGCGCCAAAATCAAAAAGAGTACTAACAGGGTGATCAAAAAGAAAAACTAGTCTTTTTCAACAGAAACTTTACTACCTCTCTCTTAGGTATGCTGGTGGTGAGAGTATGCACTTGTCCTCTGGAAAATCCTGTCCTTCGTTCTTGCCCTTGTCCTCAATTATATGACCCGCTATACCATAGTAAAGATACTTCCTCTTGTCTTAGGTTTTACTATTCTTTCCTCCTTTGTGAACCAAGTCCATATTCATGAGTTTTCTCATCCTTGGGTTGTACTCCTTAGCCAAACTCCCTCATTCTCATCTTTACCATCCTCGTGTAACATGTTGACAGGTCTCTCGAAAGCTGCCTCCATCGCACCGAAAACCCCACAAATCTCGAAAGAAAATTAGCCGTAGGTGAAACTACTAAGGCTATAGATGGAAGTTGGGCACTACTTCGCCCTTTGACAGGTGTCGTAGTCTCATCAAGCCTACGGAACCATGCCGCGATGAGGTTACCTCCCAGAAAGCCAGGAGCTCCGGAGACTCAAGAAAGAAGGAAACAAGGATACAAGCAGAGGGTCAAAAGATAGTGCATATGGCTTTGGGGAATATGCCTTTAAAACAAAACTTTTCTTTTGAAAATGCTTCTTTTAAAACCGTTTGAAAATAATTTTTCAAATCTTTTATCTGATCCGGCAACGTTCAGCTCTGATACCAAGTGAAACACCCCACCTCCGTTAAGGTCACTCACAAAGGGAATGCCTTAACTTCGGTGGAGCATTTTTGGTACAAGATGCAGAAAAATTACAAGACAGACAAATAAAGCAGCGGAAAATAAATAACCTTTATTGATTAAAAACAGCTTGTACAAAGACTGTTTTACAACACCAACACTTATTACAACAAAGCATCTGTCTTGTTTAAAATAAAGAAGCATAAACTGACAATGATATTCCCCAATAAAGCATGAGCCACCCATAGCAGTAGAAAATGGAATTCAAAGCAATGCATCAAAGAATCTTCAAGCTCGGAAAGAGTAACGGTCCAAAATGAGCTGAGCTATTCCCTCCCGGGCTACCTGGGGGGAAACGAAAGAAAAGAGGCAAAAACAAACTAGGTCAGACATAAGTCTGGTAAGTCCGGTTATACTTCAGCATGTAAACAAGAAAAGGAATATGACATGAACAAACTGAACTTAGAAGCATACCATAGTGATAAGATAATCCTAAAACAAGACAAGGTAAGATTAACGGAATTGGCTATCGCACCCACTTCTATTTCTCTGCACCCACTAAGGACTGTTTCAACTAGCATTGTGTGTTCATGATAAAATGATCCCTTTTTATTGTGTATGCAGTCCCTTATCCATCGAGTGTTACCTAGATCCAACTAGGGTTTACTTATCGAACGCTTCCTAGATTCAACCAGGGTTTACGCTACCCAGAGCCACTGGGGTTTATGCTACCTATTGAACGCTTCTCGGATTCAGGGTTTACGTGAACTAGGTCCAACTAGGGATTATGCTACCTATCGAACGATGCCCCCTTGTCTAGGACACACTACCCAGAGCGGTATATGTTCCTAGACTTTCCCCACGTATGTGTCGTGAATCGTTATCGATGTCTAGATGCACATGTCCTCTATATGTGCGACCCGAGTCCCGTGGTAGGGCTAATCAAGAAACACGGAACTCGGTCGGGAGCTTTTAGATATCTGCCGATTGCAAATGCTAAGGTCTGCTTTTACATTGGCTATGGTCCCACTAGACCCCTCCCTCAACTAACAAATGAAAGGCACCCAAGAAAAACAAGAATGAGAACTATACGCAGGCCCTCTATGCCCCCACAAACCTATTGGCCAACCTCACCCATAACAAGATAGCAAGTATATGGTCTTTTGGAGTTCTCCGCCTTTCCGCTTTACGTATCTCAACTGACTCAATATGGTTGGTAGATGACGAGTTGCTATCACTGGGCAAAACCTGGTCTCGCCGAATCACGCTGGTCCATCCTAGTCTTTAGGTTGCCTTATTATTGCAACCAAGGCATACCCTTGGCTCTTCTAATGCAGACCTTAACCTCTGTAAGCCCAGGAGGATCATCTGCAGCCTCACAGAGGGATACCAAGAGTACCCTCACGTCCCCTCGAAGCCGCGTGCTTTGTAACCCAGTTCGTTGGAGCCTTCTTCATGATCAGATGGACGTTCGCTCCTCCTCGTATTCTACTTGGTTTTCTTGACTAAGGTTTACTACTTAGTTCTCTTAACTAAGGTTTACTACTTAGTTTCCTGAATCGTTCGTTTTCTTAACTAAGGTTTACAACTTAATCCGCTTAACTAAGGTTTACTACTTAGTTCTCTTTCTCGTTATTCACTTAGTTATCTTAACTAAGGTTTGTTACTTAGTTCCCATCAACTAAGGTTTATCATTGAATTCAAACATGACTTAAGTTCTCTTTTATCAAGTGATGGCGCACGGGTGTTTCCCCACATTTCTTGCCTTACGTTATATCTTAAGTCATAACTTTCCCATTTTTCCTTGCTTTGATGTTGTTGTATTGGTTAAGTGTCATCAATCAATTCAAGTTAACTTAACCCACCTACTAGTCGTGTTACCTTTTTTAAGTGTTGCCTTCTTGTGTTAACTTAACCCTTTCACAAATCATGTTATATGGGTTAAGTGTTGCCCTCTTGTGTTAACTTAACCCTTCCCATACATCATGTTATATATATATATATTGATTAAGCATATCCTCTTGTGTTAATTAACCCTAGCACACGTCATGTTATATATTGGTTAAGTGTTTCTTATTAACTTAACCCTAGTCATTCATGTTATATTGGTTAAGTGTTCCTATGGACTTAACCATCCCATTCTTGCTTAGCTGTTCCTTAGCTTTAATTTATTTATTAAAGCACCAACCTCTCACATTAGATTGGCGTAACACCCCGTAATTTTATAACATTAAAATTCACAAATTAAAGTATACTTAATTTTTAGAAGAAGAATTAAGTGAAATGGGTTGCGCTATTATGTTCATCTCAAAATTTTGGGTCAAGATAGACATTTGGTTTGCATAAAACGGATAACTTATGAAGAAGTTATTAAGCCTTGAAGTTTGTATGCATATGAGAGAAATATATATATATATATATAGATATATAAAAAAAATTCAAAACAGTGAATCGGGAGGGGGAATAGCCAAACCGCACCATTTTTGGAGTCGACCCGAGCCATGCTGGGTCGACTAGGGGTCGATCCAGGGTGTTTGGCTGTCAACCCGTGGCCCGATTCGCCCTAAGGGCTGATGTGGCATCTGAGTGGTCCTGATGGTTCTGGTTATTCCTAGGTTAATCCGACGGCTCTTATTAAATTAAACTTCTATAAAAACACTCCTGAACCCCTAACCCAAATCACATTAATTCATAACAAGAGCCGCCATGCCGTCAATGGAGAAACTAGTGTTGCCACCATACACTTTCAAACCTAAAGCAAGATAGAAGCTTGAATCAAAATAAAATCAAATCTAAGTAACAATTAGTCTACATCAAAGGCGAGCAATTCAATTTCAGAATACAGATCCCAGAAAGACAAGACTATTCTTTTTAATTGTGAGTATGATAGCTTTCACAAAATAATTAATTAATTTAATTATGATAAGATATAATTGGGATTATGAGAATATGATTTTGAATCATGTGATGTAAATTATATGTATGTTTGTGGTGTTGAATCATATGTTAGTTCTTATGTGAATCTTATGCAAGTTGGATCATATGTTAGTTCTTATGTGAATCTTATGCAAGTTGAATCATATATCTTATGCAAGTTTGTGATGATTGGATCATATATTCATGTATGAATCTTATGCAAGTTTGGGTTGTTAAAATATATGTGGGATACGTGTATGCAAATGCTAGTTTATGTGACATTAACCTTTATGTCTAGATCCATATGCAAGTTTACATCTTTATGTTTAGACCCATATGCAAGTTTACATCTTTATGTTTAGATCTATATGCAAGTTTACATCTTTATGTTTAGATCTATATGCAAGTTTACATCTTTATGTTTAAATCCATATGCAAGTTCACACCTTTATGTTTGGATCTATAGAGTACATAAGTTATGCAAGTTTATGCCCATTACCAATGCTATTTTTGTATCATATGGTAGTTTGAATGAAATTCATATGCAAGTTATTGGTTATGTAATCTTATGCCATGATCCCTTGATCTATTTTATGTGTTATGTGATGTTGTTTTTCTTTTTATAAGTTAGACTATTTGTGAGTCTAACATATGTCATATGAAAACGTACGAATAGCGTGGGGATGATGGGATAATATTGAATATACATAAATTGTGAATTGGCATAAAATGGCCTTAAGAGGCATATAATTAATTTGAGACATTAATTGGCATAATTGGTATTTATGGACATAATTTTAAGAGACATTTATGGACATAAATAAATTTGGAATTTATTTACAAATTTGAATAGGGATATTAATCCAATTTGGGGTTAAATAAAGATGCGCAATAATTAACCGCCTAAGACACGAGGTTAGACTCTTTTGTGGTGCAAGACTGCCCGGACCCGCCCAGCAAATCCGGCAGCCACAAATGCCAGTCTAATGTGAGAGGTCAAAGGCACGAATTAAATGTGTAACAATTGCAAAGACACGAGGTTAGGCTCGTTTGCGGTATAAGACTGCCCAGACCCGCCCGGCAAATCCAGCAACCGCAAATGTCAGCCTAATGTGGGAGGTCTTTACAAGGTTACGGTTCTAATGAATTAAGTAACCCTTAACCAGACAAACATGTGGTGCGACATGGGGGGTTAAGTTGGTGCCTTGGGTGGCATGTGAAATTAAGTGGGTGCCTTGGGTGGCATGTGAAATACGATTAGATGCACTTAACCAAGATTGAAACATGTAAGAAGACATGAATAAGAATGGGGTTAAGTGGGGAAGCCTTAGTAGGGACCAAGCATAGGTGGAAGGCTTGTGTCAAGCATGGAGGCCCTTTTCAAACCAGTAACCCATTAAGTATCTTTGTGAGCTCGACCCAAGTCGAGGACGGGGCACGCTTACTGGATTTGATTGTAAGAGGTCAAAACGGGTTAGCGGTGGCAACGCAAGTCCAACGGGGTCATGTGCGTGCATGGGCCCGGGCTGGTAGGTAAGACGTTGTTGCATCGTGTAGATATAAGCTGTGCATCTTTGGTGGTATCGGGTTGCCACTTTGGGGAGTGATACACCCCACTGTGGGACCAGCACGGGTATCTACGAGTTAGGGAGCCGATCGAATGGGGGTAGTGGATACAACTAGTGGAGATAGTGGCAGACGGTACCTATGAAGGCAGCTAGGGGTACACGAAACTACCATTATCATTATTAAGTTCTGTAGGCGGGATCAATTTTTAGGGTGACTAGTGGTGGTGCAGTATAGTAATTATCCTATAGTGATTAGGAACGAGATTAACGCCAGAATATTCCTCTTATTTTCTTTGTTATGCCCACTTGTTTCATGGTCATATCTTATCTTACCAGTTTATGCCTTATCATAGTTACTTAAATAATTATATAGTTAAAGTTATTGTACTCGCCAGACTTTATGTCTGACCCCCTTGTTTTCGCCTCTTTTCTTCCTTCCCCCCCCCCATGGTTCTCAGGGTGGGACTTGTACTAGTGGAGCTTGATCTCGGATCTCTTTCTCTCTCTTTTGGAAGTGCATGGATTGCTGAAAGTAAAGTTCAGCTCATCTCTTTTATGGCTACTTGTGTTGGGGTTTATGCTTTTTATTTTATGTACTCTGAAACAATTTATCAAGATGGATATTAAGTGTACTTGGTTTATGAAGTTGTTGTAATCAAACTATTTCTCCGCTGCAATAAAAGTTGTTTTAAATTTTTCAGGTACCATTATTTATATCTGTCTTCTTATATTCTGTTCTATACACTAAATATGCTCCATGGAAGTTAATGCATTCCATTTGTAAGTGACATTAATGGATGTGGGGTGTTACACGTGGTATCAGAGCTGAAGGTTACCAGACCAGATATGAATTTTGAAAAACTATTTTTCAAAAAGCATTTTATAAAGAAATACTTTCAAAAGTATGTTTTAAGGAAATTATTTTCAAGAGAAAAGTTTGTTTTAAAAACATAACCCCCAAGAGCCATATATCTTTCTTTCGAATTCTCCGTTTTGAATCTCTTCATTTTCTTTTCAGCATGTCTGGAATTCCCGAGATACCTGAGGGGATACCGATACCAGGATGGTTTAGAAGGTATCTGGAAGCTAGGGCCAATGTCGCAGGCCCAGCAAATGCTCCTCCTCCTCCCCATGTTGATACTTTTGCAATGATATGCAAAGATTTTAAGGCAATGGGTGGGAAACCTTTTAACGGATCAGAGACGTTTGTTGAAGCTCGAAATTGGCTTAAGAAGGTGGAATATCTATTTGGTATTTTCGAAGTAGAAGATGGAAGGAAGGTCCAATTGGCTGCTTGGTTAATGAAAGACGAAGCCTCTTTTTGGTGGGAGGTCACAAACGGAGAGCGTCCGGTGGAGACATGGATGGATTTCAAGCGTAGGTTCGAAATGAAGTTTCTCTCACGAGCAGAAGAGAATTTATATATGGAAAGATTCTTGGCGTTGAAGCAAGGGGATTTATCAGTAAAGGAGTACGTCAACAAGTTCAATCAGTTGGCGAGATTTGGCTTGGAATTGGTAAACACACCTGGGAAGAAGGCCCAGAGGTTCGTTAAAGGTTTGAATGAGCCTCTACATGGGTTGGCGATGACCCACATTCCGATGGGAGCTACCTTTGAGAAACTGGTTGACATGGCGCTTATGCATGTGGAAGAGAAAGGTGTGAATGCTAATAAGGCACCGGAGAAGAAAGGAGACCAGAAGAAGCCACAACAGCAAAACAAGAAAGGCGGGAAGAACAATAATGGCAAAGGAAAGAAGAAGTGCTTTAATTGTGGGACACCAGGCCATCTGAGCAAAGACTGTAGGAAAAAGAAGAAGCCTGGCTGTTTCCACTGTGGAGAGGCAGCTTCAGGCTCTCATGGCATCAGGGCAGGCGAGAGGGCAGATTCAGGCTCTCATGGCACCAGGACAGGAGAGAGGTAGAAACATTTCCATTGAATGTTTAGTTTTTCTGTTTGATCATCCTGTTCGTACTTTGTTTGACTCTGGCGCTTCACACTCGTTTGTATCTGCTTCGTTAGTTGAAACACTGCACCTAAATACTAGTCTAGTTATGGATCCCATAGTAGTCTCAAATCCTATTGGTGGTTCGGCTCATCTTTCTATGATTTGTCGGTATTTGAGAGTGTCTATCTTGGGCATTGGGTTTGAATGCAACGCCTTTGTTCTAGGCTTCATGGGCTACGGCTTGATTCTAGGTATGGATTGGCTAACTAGGTACGGTGCCATCCTAAATTGTGAAAGAAGGGTAGTTAGATTGTTGACTCGTTGTGGAAAGACCCTTGATATTTCTTGTGACCCTAGAGGTCCGGTAATGCTTAGCTACCTAGAATCCCTAGACACATCCAATGATGATTTGAAATCTGTTCGTGTGGTCCGTGAATATAATGACGTCTTCGATGAAGTTCGAGGTTAACCCCCAAGGCGCGAGATAGACTTTCGAATATATCTAGTAGATAATGCAAAGCCAGTTGCATTACCAGTGCACCACATGGCTCCGAGAGAGAGAAGAGAACTCAGTAAGCAAGTGAAAGAATTGCTTGAGAAAGGGTTCATAAGAAGAAGTATTTCGGAGTGGGGTGCTCCAGTCGTTTTTGCTACAAAAGCTGATGGTTCACTTAGATTGTGCGTGGACTATAGAGAGCTGAATAAGCTAACAAGGAAGAATAGGCACCCATGGCCGAGGATAGACGATTTATTCAATTAGTTGGTGGATGCTTCAGTTTTCTCGCAACTGGATTTACTACAGGGTTTCATCAGCTAAGGGTGGCTGAAGATAACATCGATAAGACTGCCTTTAGAACTCCTGACGGTTTCTTTGAGTGGCTCATCATGCCTTTTGGTTTGACGAATGCACCCGCATACTTTGTTGACTTAATGAGTAGGGTGTTTAGGGAGTTTCTAAACAAGTTTGTGGTAGTCTTTGTAGACGATATTCTGGTTTTCTCTAAAAATGAAGAAGAACATTCCCTACATCTTAGGAAAGTCTTAGAGACCCTACGAGCGCATCGGCTAAAAGCTAAGTTCTCCAAGTGCCATTTTTTAGAAAAGAAGTGAGGTGCTTAGGACACGCAGTCTCTAAGGAAGGGATAGCTGTGGATCCCGCCAAGGTGGTGGCAATCCAAGATTGGAAAACTCCTAAGAACGCAACAGAAGTAAGAAGCTTTTTAGGGCTGGATGGCTATTATAGGAAGTTCATTAAGGACTTCGTGAAGATATCAGCCCCTCTCACTCGATTAACGAAGAAGAATTTGACTTTTACTTGGGACGTTGACTATGATGATGCTTTCCAACGTCTGAAGAGGGCTTTGACGACAACTCCAGTTTTAGTTTTGCCAGACGGGAGTAAGACATTCACTGTATATACCGATGCTTGCGGGACAGGTCTTGGTGTAGTTTTAATGCAAGAGGGAAGGGTGATATGCTATGGTGGAAGACAATTGAAAGCCCACGAGAAAAATTACCCTACCCACGACTTAGAGTTGGCGGCCATAGTTTTTGCGCTTCAGTCATGGCGTCATTATTTGCTTGGCGAGAGGTTTGAGTTATATACAGACCATGAGTCGCTAAAGTACTTATTCTCTCAGAAGGACCTAAACTTGAGGCAACAGAGATGGATGGAGTTTTTGGCATCCTACGATTTTGAGATCGCATATACCCCTGGCAAGGGTAACGTTGTAGCCGACGCCTTTAGTAGAAAGAGGTTAACTTCAAGTCCTTTGTTCGTAGAGCGGCAGATTTTGGAGTATATATCTTCCTTTGACTTCAGACCCTCTGTCGATTATGTACCCGGATTATTGGCATCGTTAGAGGTGCAACCTACACTTTTGGGTCGAGTTGGAGAGGCACAGCGAAATGACCCACAGTTGGTTGAGATAGTTGGCAAGCTTATAGGAGGGGAGTCCTCGAGTCATCTTAATAGATATGCTATAGATAAGAGAGGTAGGCTATGTAGAGATGGAAGACTTTGCATACCACAAGACGAGAGTTTGAAGAAGGCAATTCTTGAAGACTCACATCGCCCTAAGATGACCATACATCCCGGTGGTGATAAGATGTATAGGGATATGAAGCGAGTTTTCTTTTGGGCCGGAATGAAGAATGTAACACCCCACCTCCGCTAGGGTCACTCACAAAGGGAATGCACTAGTTTTGGTGGAGCATTATCTAGATAAACATACACGGAGATATCACAAGACAGAACATAAATAAAGCAGCGGTAGAAATTAAAAACCAAATCTCATTATTTCAAGAAAAGAGTCAAAACCTCATGTATGCAAAGTACAAGTTGCCATTATTTCATTACATCAAGTTCTAGATAAAGAAGCATAAACTTAAAAATAACAAAAGTAAATTATTCCCCAAAAATAGCAGACGTGCAGCCATAGCATAGCTCAAGACCAAACCGTACATGAGCTGACGGAAAGCAAGCAGAATCCAAGCTAAGTGCTAGAGTTTCCTCCCTGAGAACCTTGGGGGGAACGAAAGAAAAAGAGGCGAAAGAAAACGGGTCAGTCATAATGACTGGTAAGTTCAAGTGACTTTCAGCATAAAAAGAGGTAAAGGTAACATGACATGTATAAACTGAAAGTAAACACGAGTATGATGTCAAGATGGACAAGATAGACTAAGATAACATGATGAATCAAGCATAGGTCAAGTATAGCATCGCATGTTCAAGGTTCGCTGCACTAACTATACTAATAGCCCAACCCATGTTAAGTATAAATCATGAAATGATCCCTTGGCCCAAAATCGTGAATGACCTATTGTTAGGCCCAACGGAACGATCCACTAATCGATCGGCTCCCTATAAGTTCTAGCTCGTTGTGTTTCTGTGTCATACGGCCCAATCACGAATGTAGTCACCTGTGCTAGGTCCACCATAGGGTGTATCAACCCCTATAGTGCCAACCACCGACACGAATCAAGAATGCATAGATAAACCTACTGATGCCCAATGCCTGCTTTTTCTGCTCCGGAGTGTGTGCACGCCCGCACTCCGTTAGAACCTACACTGGCGCACCCACACAGCCGTCATTCTGGTCGCTTACAATCAACCCAGTAATCGTGCCCCATCCCGCCTAGTCCCAGGGTACCATGATACATCTAGTGGGTTACTGCTGAAACGGACCGCGTAACTAGGGTTTCCGTCTAGTAGGTTAAGTGTTGTCATTTAAATTCGAGACTTAACCTATCTGTCTAGTATATCAGGTTGGCTAAGTGTTGTCATTTAAGTTCGTGACTTAGCCCTACCATTCATGTGTTAAGTTGGTTAGGTGTGTTATCGTTCAAGTTCATGACCTAACCCAACCAATCATATTTCAAGTTGGTTAAGTGTTGTCTTTCATGTTCATGACTTAACCCTATCACGTGGCATTAATTCATTAATGCACACTAACCTCTCACATTAGACCTATTGTTGTGGTCACTGGATATGCTGGGCGGTTCCAGGCAGATTTACACCACAACTCAGTCTAACCTCGGGTTTCAAGTGCGATATGACCAACTACTCATATTGGATCCTACTGTTTGCAGTAACTGGATTTGTCGGGCGGTTCCGGGCAGATTTACACTGCAAACTCAACCCAACCTCGAGTTGGCCATTTTCAAGTTCATTCTAGTGTCATGACCATGTTCAAGTTTCATGTCAAGTTCGTGTCAAGCTTCAAGGATAAGTTTCATGCCCACATCCCGATTCAAGTTATAACAATGTTCATGTTTCAAGTTTTGCCTATTATCAAGTTCATAATTCATGTTTGTAACCAATTCATGTTTTGCCTAATCTACCCAAATCGTATTCCCATCGCCTGTAAACGTTAATCGACCTAAATTACAAGCAAATCTAATTCTAGAGATAAAGGGAATAACATCGAAGTTATGATAGGCAGAAGAGACAAGCATAAAGCGATAAAATAGATTACAAGACTGGCATGATATGACTTAAGATAATCGGTTACAACATCACTGGCATATAGAAATTTAAAATCTAGCAAGGTAAGGCGATAGTCATGGTAAACGCTGCCATAAAGAATAGGCATGCAAAAGCAAGCCAAATTCAAGAGTAATGGATCCAAATGGCGAATAAACTTAAGCAAGCCACACCCTAGGTATACGATCCAACAAAATGCCAATTCGGTGCACATCATGGGTTTCAACTATAGTGTTATGGGCATGAACAATCAACTATAATAGTCTTAAGCAATTAACCCAATTAGTCATAGGTAGAAATCTCATGAATCATAAGCGACTCATCACAATAATCATGGACAGATATCAAAAATAGTTCTAGGCAAATAGTCATAGGCAATTAACAGTAATAGTTTCAAAGTCATGGTCATAGATAATGGCCTTATGTTCATAATCATAAGTAATAATCCTCATAGTCAAGAGTCATAGGTGATTAGCCACAATTGTCCTCGTCATAGTCATAGGCATAGTCTTGTGTTCTCATTCATAAGCATGGTCTTATGTTCTGTCATAGGAATAAGTATAGTCTTATGTTCATCGTCATAGTCATAGGTA
Source organism: Allium sativum (assembly GCA_030737875.1). NCBI lineage: Eukaryota > Viridiplantae > Streptophyta > Magnoliopsida > Asparagales > Amaryllidaceae > Allium > Allium sativum. The sequence continues at coordinate 132,452,410 of CM060916.1, read as the reverse complement.
TATTAAGGTTATAGTCCTGAAGGAATTTGATTTACAACATGAATAGATCCAAAGCAATATTCACGAAAGTCGAGATCCAAGATAAATAAGAACATATACGAATCAATTTCCATACATAGATCCAATTTACAACATGGATATTAAGTTTACAGCTTTTATCTAAAAGTGACTTGAACTTATAGTGCGTGGATCAAGAATTAAAAAAGCAGAATTTTATTGTTGAATCTCTATTTGATTGATCATGTTCTAATTGAAATCCCCCCAATTTGCAAATCTCTAAGCGTAGTCTTGATGGAGAAGGAGCAGTCCTTTTTCTTCCTTTTTACCTTATTATTAAGATTAACTTAGAAGCAGCATAAGGACAGAAAGAAATTGGTGTGGAGAGAATGAGGCTAGGGGGCTGCTTTTATAGGGTTAGGCAGACGAATCTGGTCACGAAACAGGTCTAAATACATCAAAGTGCATCTGGCTCAGAAAACAGGTTCGGGAGGCAGGTCGACCCCCAGGTCGACACTATGGTCGACCTGGTCAACCCAGGTCGACACTATGGTCGACCTGGCCACTGGGAGGTCGACACTGTGGTCGACCCCCAGGTCGACCTGGTCTATGGGCGGGAGTTTTCCTGCCCTGCCTGCTGCGGGGTTCGAATTCGAAATTCGAGCAGTCTTTGATTCTAAAAATTTCTGAAACTTCTAGAGGTCATAAATTGGTCATACGAACTCCGATTTTCGAAAACTCGGACTCTATTTCGTGTAAAATTTTGAGACGAACTCAATGGCGTAACCCGTTTCCCTTGATTCTGACTTTAAAATTTAATTCTGCCTTGATTTCTTGTTTTAACATGTTATAAAAATTCGGGTTGTTACATTCTCCAGTCCTTAAAGGATTTCGTCCCCGAAATCTTCAAGTTAGGAAGAATATATCCTACCTTCCAATCATCCATTTACTCAACCATCATTCACGAGCAATCATTGTCCTTAAAAGATTTCTAATGTTGTATGAACATATGCAGAAAGTGTGTGTATATGTTCCTTATCTAATGCAAATGATCAGGCCTGTTTGATCTGCAAAATATGTTTAGTGTCATGAATCCAACATGTATGTAAAGAATCCTAGTCATATAAACACTATATGTGTGCACAAACATTCATCCATATGCAACATCCACATGATAACACATTCAATTCCATCCATAAACAAGTATAAACACTCATGCATATGCAATATGAAAACGTGTCTGAGCCGATCTAGTGCCTAATGTGTGTTATGCAACCACGAGCAACCACTTGCGACCACTTGCAACCATTTGCAAACATCAACCATTACTTGTCTCAAATACATATTTACATCCATAGGGTTCTACCTAAGGTTCTCACGATAGGATCGAGAAGATATACAAGATAAAACAAAGCATCAAGGAGGAGAAGTTAAAGATGTACCCCCAGAAGGTCCTGCTTGCGGGGCTTGCCCTTGCTTCTTAGGGCAGTTCTTGCTGATATGTCCAGTTTCACCACGCTGAAAGCATGCTCCCATCTTCATCTTCTTCTTTCTATAATCCTGGACTATATGCCCTTTAATACCGCAGAAGTGGAACTTTCTTTTCTCACGTGTCTTGTTGTCATTATTGTTGTTGTTCTGCCTCCTTTCTCGGAGTCTTTCTTCTTGTTTTGAGAATCACTCGCCTTGACCTCCTTCTTGCCAGTCTCGTCTTCTTCATGAAGTAGGGCCATATCCACCAAGCTCTCAAAGGTCGCCCCCATGGGTACATGAGTCATAGCAAGGCTGTGTAGTGGCTCATTCAAACCTCTGACGAAGCGAAGAGCCTTCTTGTGTTGGGTGTTCACTAAATCCAGCCCAAATCTGGCCAGCTGAATAAACTGATTGACATACTCCCTGACTGTCATGCTTCCTTGCTTAAGAGTTAGGAACTTCTCCATCTGCAGGCTTCTTTCAGCTTGGGAGAGAAATTTCATCTCAAATCTCATCCAGAAGTCTTCCCAAGTTTCCACTGGCCTCTCAACATGGGTAATCTCCCACCAATACGAAGCTTCATCTTTAAGCAACCACCCTGCCAGCTGTATCTTTTGCCTATCAACAACTTCGAAGATGACGAACAAATCTTTGGTCTCCTTCAGCCAGTTCCTTTCTTCCACAAAGGATTCAGTCCCATAGAAGTCCTTTCCACCCATAGCCTTGAAGTCTCTACACGTCTTTGCGAAAGCATTTCCACGAGGAGGAGGAGGAGGAATCGCTGCAGCTGGAGGAGGAATATCTGTTGGGCCTGCCTCGTTGGCTCTAGCCTCTAAGTACCTCCTGAACCAGCCAGGTATTGTACGCCCTCTGGAAAGTTAAGATTCCCAGACATGCTGAAAAATGAAAAGATAGAGATTCAAACGAGGAAACAAAGGAAAGTGCTAATGGCTTTTGGGGAATAGCCTTTTCAAAAATAAACTTTTTTTGAAAAAATCTTCTTTATAAACGGTTTTGAAAATAGTTTCAAAAGGTTTTTAAAAGCTTTTTCCCAGTCTGGTAACCTTCTGCTCTGATACCAAATGTAACACCCCACCTACGCTAGGGTCACTCACAAAGGGAATGCACTAGTTTTGGTGGAGCATTATCTAGGTAAACATACACAGAGATATCACAAGACAGAACATAAATAAAGCAGCGGTAGAAATTAAAAACCAAATCTCATTATTTCAAGAAAAGAGTCAAAACCTCATGTATGCAAAGTACAAGTTGCCATTATTTCTTTACATCAAGTTCTAGATAAAGAAGCATAAACTTAAAAATAACAAAAGTAAATTATTCCCCAAAAATAGCAGACGTGCAGCCATAGCATAGCTCAAGACCAAACCGTACATGAGCTGACGGAAAGCAAGCAGAATCCAAGCTAAGTGCTAGAGTTTCCTCCCTGAGAACCTGGGGGGGAAACAAAAGAAAAAGTGGCGAAAGAAAACGGGTCAGTCATAATGACTGGTAAGTTCAAGTGACTTTCAGCATAAAAAGAGGTAAAGGTAACATGACATGTATAAACTGAAAGTAAACACGAGTATGATGTCAAGATGGACAAGATAGACTAAGATAACATGTTGAATCAAGCATAGGTCAAGTATAGCATCGCATGTTCAAGGTTCGCTACACTAACTATACTAATAGCCCAACCCATGTTAAGTATAAATCATGAAATGATCCCTTGGCCCAAAATCGTGAATGACCTATTGTTAGGCCCAACGGAACGATCCACTAATCGATCGGCTCCCTATAAGTTCTAGCTCGTTGTGTTTCTGTGTCATACGGCCCAATCACGAATGTAGTCACCTGTGCTAGGTCCACCATAGGGTGTATCAACCCCTATAGTGCCAACCACCGACACGAATCAAGAATGCATAGATAAACCTACTGATGCCCAATGCCTGCTTTTTCTGCTCCGGAGTGTGTGCACGCCCGCACTCCGTTAGAACCTACACTGGCGCACCCACACAGCCGTCATTCTGGTCGCTTACAATCAACCCAGTAATCGTGCCCCATCCCGCCTAGTCCCAGGGTACCATGATACATCTAGTGGGTTACTGCTGAAACGGACCGCGTAACTAGGGTTTCCGTCTAGTAGGTTAAGTGTTGTCATTTAAATTCGAGACTTAACCTATCTGTCTAGTATATCAGGTTGGCTAAGTGTTGTCATTTAAGTTCGTGACTTAGCCCTACCATTCATGTGTTAAGTTGGTTAGGTGTGTTATCGTTCAAGTTCATGACCTAACCCAACCAATCATATTTCAAGTTGGTTAAGTGTTGTCTTTCATGTTCATGACTTAACCCTATCACGTGGCATTAATTCATTAATGCACACTAACCTCTCACATTAGACCTATTGTTGTGGTCACTGGATATGCTGGGCGGTTCCAGGCAGATTTACACCACAACTCAGTCTAACCTCGGGTTTCAAGTGCGATATGACCAACTACTCATATTGGATCCTACTGTTTGCAGTAACTGGATTTGTCGGGCGGTTCCGGGCAGATTTACACTGCAAACTCAACCCAACCTCGAGTTGGCCATTTTCAAGTTCATTCTAGTGTCATGACCATGTTCAAGTTTCATGTCAAGTTCGTGTCAAGCTTCAAGGATAAGTTTCATGCCCACATCCCGATTCAAGTTATAACAATGTTCATGTTTCAAGTTTTGCCTATTATCAAGTTCATAATTCATGTTTGTAACCAATTCATGTTTTGCCTAATCTACCCAAATCGTATTCCCATCGCCTGTAAACGTTAATCGACCTAAATTACAAGCAAATCTAATTCTAGAGATAAAGGGAATAACATCGAAGTTATGATAGGCAGAAGAGACAAGCATAAAGCGATAAAATAGATTACAAGACTGGCATGATATGACTTAAGATAATCGGTTACAACATCACTGGCATATAGAAATTTAAAATCTAGCAAGGTAAGGCGATAGTCATGGTAAACGCTGCCATAAAGAATAGGCATGCAAAAGCAAGCCAAATTCAAGAGTAATGGATCCAAATGGCGAATAAACTTAAGCAAGCCACACCCTAGGTATACGATCCAACAAAATGCCAATTCGGTGCACATCATGGGTTTCAACTATAGTGTTATGGGCATGAACAATCAACTATAATAGTCTTAAGCAATTAACCCAATTAGTCATAGGTAGAAATCTCATGAATCATAAGCGACTCATCACAATAATCATGGACAGATATCAAAAATAGTTCTAGGCAAATAGTCATAGGCAATTAACAGTAATAGTTTCAAAGTCATGGTCATAGATAATGGCCTTATGTTCATAATCATAAGTAATAATCCTCATAGTCAAGAGTCATAGGTGATTAGCCACAATTGTCCTCGTCATAGTCATAGGCATAGTCTTGTGTTCTCATTCATAAGCATGGTCTTATGTTCTGTCATAGGAATAAGTATAGTCTTATGTTCATCGTCATAGTCATAGGTATATTAAGGTTATAGTCCTGAAGGAATTTGATTTACAACATGAATAGATCCAAAGCAATATTCACGAAAGTCGAGATCCAAGATAAATAAGAACATATACGAATCAATTTCCATACATAGATCCAATTTACAACATGGATATTAAGTTTACAGCTTTTATCTAAAAGTGACTTGAACTTATAGTGCGTGGATCAAGAATTAAAAAAGCAGAATTTTATTGTTGAATCTCTATTTGATTGATCATGTTCTAATTGAAATCCCCCCAATTTGCAAATCTCTAAGCGTAGTCTTGATGGAGAAGGAGCAGTCCTTTTTCTTCCTTTTTACCTTATTATTAAGATTAACTTAGAAGCAGCATAAGGACAGAAAGAAATTGGTGTGGAGAGAATGAGGCTAGGGGGCTGCTTTTATAGGGTTAGGCAGACGAATCTGGTCACGAAACAGGTCTAAATACATCAAAGTGCATCTGGCTCAGAAAACAGGTTCGGGAGGCAGGTCGACCCCCAGGTCGACACTATGGTCGACCTGGTCAACCCAGGTCGACACTATGGTCGACCTGGCCACTGGGAGGTCGACACTGTGGTCGACCCCCAGGTCGACCTGGTCTATGGGCGGGAGTTTTCCTGCCCTGCCTGCTGCGGGGTTCGAATTCGAAATTCGAGCAGTCTTTGATTCTAAAAATTTCTGAAACTTCTAGAGGTCATAAATTGGTCATACGAACTCCGATTTTCGAAAACTCGGACTCTATTTCGTGTAAAATTTTGAGACGAACTCAATGGCGTAACCCGTTTCCCTTGATTCTGACTTTAAAATTTAATTCTGCCTTGATTTCTTGTTTTAACATGTTATAAAAATTCGGGTTGTTACATTCTCCAGTCCTTAAAGGATTTCGTCCCCGAAATCTTCAAGTTAGGAAGAATATATCCTACCTTCCAATCATCCATTTACTCAACCATCATTCACGAGCAATCATTGTCCTTAAAAGATTTCTAATGTTGTATGAACATATGCAGAAAGTGTGTGTATATGTTCCTTATCTAATGCAAATGATCAGGCCTGTTTGATCTGCAAAATATGTTTAGTGTCATGAATCCAACATGTATGTAAAGAATCCTAGTCATATAAACACTATATGTGTGCACAAACATTCATCCATATGCAACATCCACATGATAACACATTCAATTCCATCCATAAACAAGTATAAACACTCATGCATATGCAATATGAAAACGTGTCTGAGCCGATCTAGTGCCTAATGTGTGTTATGCAACCACGAGCAACCACTTGCGACCACTTGCAACCATTTGCAAACATCAACCATTACTTGTCTCAAATACATATTTACATCCATAGGGTTCTACCTAAGGTTCTCACGATAGGATCGAGAAGATATACAAGATAAAACAAAGCATCAAGGAGGAGAAGTTAAAGATGTACCCCCAGAAGGTCCTACTTGCGGGGCTTGCCCTTGCTTCTTAGGGCAGTTCTTGCTGATATGTCCAGTTTCACCACGCTGAAAGCATGCTCCCATCTTCATCTTCTTCTTTCTATAATCCTGGACTATATGCCCTTTAATACCGCAGAAGTGGAACTTTCTTTTCTCACGTGTCTTGTTGTCATTATTGTTGTTGTTCTGCCTCCTTTCTCGGAGTCTTTCTTCTTGTTTTGAGAATCACTCGCCTTGACCTCCTTCTTGCCAGTCTCGTCTTCTTCATGAAGTAGGGCCATATCCACCAAGCTCTCAAAGGTCGCCCCCATGGGTACATGAGTCATAGCAAGGCTGTGTAGTGGCTCATTCAAACCTCTGACGAAGCGAAGAGCCTTCTTGTGTTGGGTGTTCACTAAATCCAGCCCAAATCTGGCCAGCTGAATAAACTGATTGACATACTCCCTGACTGTCATGCTTCCTTGCTTAAGAGTTAGGAACTTCTCCATCTGCAGGCTTCTTTCAGCTTGGGAGAGAAATTTCATCTCAAATCTCATCCAGAAGTCTTCCCAAGTTTCCACTGGCCTCTCAACATGGGTAATCTCCCACCAATACGAAGCTTCATCTTTAAGCAACCACCCTGCCAGCTGTATCTTTTGCCTATCAACAACTTCGAAGATGACGAACAAATCTTTGGTCTCCTTCAGCCAGTTCCTTTCTTCCACAAAGGATTCAGTCCCATAGAAGTCCTTTCCACCCATAGCCTTGAAGTCTCTACACGTCTTTGCGAAAGCATTTCCACGAGGAGGAGGAGGAGGAATCGCTGCAGCTGGAGGAGGAATATCGGTTGGGCCTGCCTCGTTGGCTCTAGCCTCTAAGTACCTCCTGAACCAGCCAGGTATTGTACGCCCTCTGGAAAGTTAAGATTCCCAGACATGCTGAAAAATGAAAAGATAGAGATTCAAACGAGGAAACAAAGGAAAGTGCTAATGGCTTTTGGGGAATAGCCTTTTCAAAAATAAACTTTTTTTGAAAAAATCTTCTTTATAAACGGTTTTGAAAATAGTTTCAAAAGGTTTTTAAAAGCTTTTTCCCAGTCTGGTAACCTTCTGCTCTGATACCAAATGTAACACCCCACCTACGCTAGGGTCACTCACAAAGGGAATGCACTAGTTTTGGTGGAGCATTATCTAGGTAAACATACACAGAGATATCACAAGACAGAACATAAATAAAGCAGCGGTAGAAATTAAAAACCAAATCTCATTATTTCAAGAAAAGAGTCAAAACCTCATGTATGCAAAGTACAAGTTGCCATTATTTCTTTACATCAAGTTCTAGATAAAGAAGCATAAACTTAAAAATAACAAAAGTAAATTATTCCCCAAAAATAGCAGACGTGTAGCCATAGCATAGATCAAGACCAAACCGTACATGAGCTGACGGAAAGCAAGCAGAATCCAAGCTAAGTGCTAGAGTTTCCTCCCTGAGAACCTGGGGGGGAAACAAAAGAAAAAGTGGCGAAAGAAAACGGGTCAGTCATAATGACTGGTAAGTTCAAGTGACTTTCAGCATAAAAAGAGGTAAAGGTAACATGACATGTATAAACTGAAAGTAAACACGAGTATGATGTCAAGATGGACAAGATAGACTAAGATAACATGTTGAATCAAGCATAGGTCAAGTATAGCATCGCATGTTCAAGGTTCGCTACACTAACTGTACTAATAGCCCAACCCATGTTAAGTATAAATCATGAAATGATCCCTTGGCCCAAAATCGTGAATGACCTATTGCTAGGTCCAACGGAACGATCCACTAATCGATCGGCTTCCTACAAGTTCTAGCTCGTTTGTGTTTCTGTGTCATACGGTCCAATCACGAATGTAGTCACATGTGCTAGGTCCACCATAGGGTATATCAAGCCCTATAGTGCCAACCACCGACACAAATCAAGAATGCACAGATAAACCTATTGATGCCCAATTCTTGCTTTTTCTGCTCCGGAGTGTGTGCACGCCCGCACTCCGTTAGAACCTACACTGGCGCACCTACACAGTCGTCGTTCTGGTCGCTTACAATCAGCCCAGTAATCGTGCCCCACCCTGCCTAGTCCCAGGGTACCATGATACATCTAGTGGGTTACTGCTAAAACGGACCGCGTAACTAGGGTTTCCATCTAGTAGGTTAAGTGTTGTCATTTAAATTCGAGACTTAACCCATCTGTCTAGTATATCAGGTTGGCTAAGTGTTGTCATTTAAGTTCGTGACTTAGCCCTACCATTCACGTGTTAAGTTGGTTAGGTGTTGTCGTTCAAGTTCATGTCCTAACCCTACCAATCATATTTCAAGTTGGTTAAATGTTGTCTTTCATGTTCATGACTTAACCCTATCATGTGGCTTTAATTCATTAATGCACCCTAACCTCTCACATTAGACTTGTTGTTGTGGTCACTGATATGCCGGGCGGTTCCGGGCAGATTTACACCACAACTCAGTCTAACCTCGGGTTTCAAGTGCGATATGACCAACTACTCACATTGGATCCTATTGTTTGTAGTAACTGGATTTGCCGGGCGGTTCCGGGCGGATTTACACTGCAAACTCAACCCAACCTCGAGTTGGCCATTTTCAAGTTCATTCTAGTGTCATGACCATGTTCAAGTTTCATGTCAAGTTCGTGTCAAGCTTCAAGGATAAGTTTCATGCCCACATCCCGATTCAAGTTATAACAATGTTCATGTTTCAAGTTTTGCCTATTATCAAGTTCATAATTCATGTTTGTAACCAATTCATGTTTTGCCTAATCTACCCAAATCGTATTCCCATCGCCTGTAAACGTTAATCGACCTAAATTACAAGCAAATCCAATTCTAGAGATAAAGGGAATGACATCGAAGTTATGATAGGCAGAAGAGACAAGCATAAAGCGATAAAAGAGATTACAAGACTGGCATGATATGACTTAAGATAATCGGTTACAACATCACCGGCATATAGAAATTTCAAATCTAGCAAGGTAAGGCGATAGTTATGGTAAACGCTTCCATAAAGAATAGGCATGCAAAAGCAAGCCAAATACAAGAGTAATGGATCCAAATGGCGAATAAACTTAAGCAAGCCACACCCTAGGTATACGATCCAACAAAATGCCAATTCGGTGCACATCATGGGTTTCAACTATAGTGTTATGGGCATGAACAATCAACTATAATAGTCTTAAGCAATTAACCCAATTAGTCATAGGTAGAAATCTCATGAATCATAAGTGACTCATCACAATAATCATAGACAGATATCAAAAATAGTTCTAGGCAAATAGTCATAAGCAATTAACAGTAATAGTTTCAAAGTCATGGTCATAGATATTGGCCTTATGTTCATAATCACAGGTAATAATCCTCATAGTCAAGAGTCATAGGTGATTAGCCACAATTGTCCTCGTCATAGTCATAGGCATAGTCTTGTGGTCTCATTCATAGGCATGGTCTTATGTTCTGTCATAGGCATAAGTATAGTCTTATGTTCATCGTCATAGTCATAGGTATATTAAGGTTATAGTCCTGAAGGAATTTGATTTACAACATGAATAGATCCAAAGCAATATTCACGAAAGTCGAGATCTAAGATAAATAAGAACATATACGAATCAATTTCCATACATAGATCCAATTCCAATTTACAACATGGATATTAAGTTTACAGCTTTTATCTAAAAGTAACTTGAACTTACAGTGCGTGGATCGAGAATTAGAAAGCAGAATTTGATTGTTGAATCTCTATTTGATTGATCGTGTTCTAATTGAAATCCCCCCAATTTGCAAATCTCTAAGCGTAGTCTTGATGGAGAAGGAGCATTCCTTTTTCTTCCTTTTTATCTTATTATTTAGATTATCTTAGAAGCAGCATAAGGACAGAAAGAAATTGGTGTGGAGAGAATGAGGCTAGGGGGCTGCTTTTACAGGGTTAGGCAGACGAATCTGGTCACGAAACATGTCTAAATACATCAGAATGCATCTGGCTCAAAAAACAGGTTCGGGAGGCAGGTCGACCCCCAGGTCGACCTGGCCCCTGGGAGGTCGACACTGTGGTCGACCCCCAGGTCGACCTGGTCTATGGGTGGGAGTTTTCCCGCCCGGCCTGCTGCGGGGTTTGAATTCAAAATTCGAATTCGAAATTCGAGCTGTCTTTGATTTTGAAAATTTCTGAAACTTCTAGAGGTCATAACTTGGTCATACGAACTCCGATTTTCGAAAACTCGGACTCTATTTCATGTAAAATTTCGAGGCGAACGCAATGGCATAACCCGTTTCCCTTGATTCTGAATTTAAAATTTAATTCTGCCTTGATTTCATGTTTTAACATGTTATAAAAATTCGGGTTGTTACATTCTCCCCTCCTTAAAGGATTTGGTCCCCGAAATCTTCAAGTTAGGAAGAATATATCCTACCATTCATCCATCTACTCAGCCATCATTCATGAGCAATCATTGTCCTTAAAAGATTTCTTATGCTGTATGAACATAAGCAGAAAGTGTGTGTGTATGTTCCTTATCTAATGCAAATGATCAGGCCTGTTTGATCTGCAAAATATGTTTAGTGTCATGAATCCAACATGTATGTAAAGAATCCTAGTCATATAAACACTATATGTGTGCACAAACATTCATCCATATGCAACATCCACATGATAACACATTCAATTCCATCCATAAACAAGTATAAACACTCATGCATATGCAATATGAAAACGTGTCTGAGCCGATCTAGTGCCTAATGTGTGTTATGCAACCACGAGCAACCACTTGCGACCACTTGCAACCATTTGCAAACATCAACCATAACATGTCTCAAATACATGTTTACATCCATAGGGTTCTACCTAAGGTTCTCAAGATAGGATCGAGAAGATATACAAGATAAAACAAAGCATCAAGGAGGAGAAGTTAAAGATGTACCCACAGAAGGTCCTGCTTGCGGGGCTTGCCCTTGCTTCTTAGGGCAGTTCTTGCTGATATGTCCAGTTTCACCACACTGAAAGCATGCTCCCATCTTCATCTTCTTCTTTCTACAATCCTGGACTATATGCCCTTCAATACCGCAGAAGTGGCACTTTCTTTTCTCACGTGTCTTGTTGTCATTATTGTTGTTGCTGTTCTTGCCTCCTTTCTCGGAGTCTTTCTTCTTGTTTTGAGAATCACTCGCCTTGACCTCCTTCTTGCCAGTCTCGTCTTCTTCATGAAGTAGGGCCATATCCACCAAGCTCACAAAGGTCGCCCCCATGGGTACATGAGTCATAGCAAGGCTGTGTAGTGGCTCATTCAAACCTCTGACGAAGCGAAGAGCCTTCTTGTGTTGGGTGTTCACTAAATCCAGCCCAAATCTGGCCAGCTGATTAAACTGATTGACATACTCCCTGACTGTCATGCTTCCTTGCTTAAGAGTTAGGAACTTCTCAATCTGCAGGCTTCTTTCAGCTTGGGAGAGAAATTTCATCTCAAATCTCATCCGGAAGTCTTCCCAAGTTTCCAATGGCCTCTCAGCATGGGTAATCTCCCACCAGTACGAAGCTTCATCTTTAAGTAACCACCCTGCCAGCTGTATCTTTTGCCTATCGTCAACTTCGAAGATGACGAACAAATCTTCGGTCTCCTTCAGCCAGTTCCTTGCTTCCACAAAGGATTCAGTCCCATAGAAGTCCTTTCCACCCATAGCCTTGAAGTCTCTACACGTCTTTGCGAAAGCATTTCCACGAGGAGGAGGAGGAATCGCTGCAGCTGGAGGAGGAATATCTGCTGGGCTTGCCTCGTTGGCCCTAGCCTCTAAGTACCTCCTGAACCAGCCAGGTATTGGTATGCCCTCTAGAAAGTTAAGATTCCCATACATGCTGAAAAACGAAAAGACAGAGATTCAAACGAGGAAACAAAGGAAAGTGCTAATGGCTTTTGGGGAATAGCCTTTTCAAAAATAAACTTTTCTTGAAAAATTCTTCTTTATAAACGGTTTTTAAAATAGTTTCAGAAGGTTTTTAAAAGCTTTTGCCCAGTCTGGTAACCTTCTGCTCTGATACCGAATGTAACACCCCACCTCCGCTAGGGTCACTCACAAAGGGAATGCACTAGTTTTGGTGGAGCATTATCTAGGTAAACATACACAGAGATATCACAATACAGAACATAAATAAAGCAGCGGTAGAAATTAAAAACCAAATCTCATTATTTCAAGAAAAGAGTCAAAACCTCACGTATGCAAAGTACAAGTTGCCATTATTTCATTACATCAAGTTCTAGATAAAGAAGCATAAACTTAAAAATAACAAAAGTAAATTATTCCCCAAAAATAGCAGACGTGCAGCCATAGCATAGCTCAAGACCAAACCGTACATGAGCTGATGGAAAGCAAGCAGAATCCAAGCTAAGTGCTAGAGTTTCCTCCCTGAGAACCTAGGGGGAAACGAAAGAAAAAGAGGTGAAAGAAAACGGGTCAGTCATAAAGAATGGTAAGTCCAAGTGACTTTCAGCATAAAAACAGGTAAAGGTAACATGACATGTATAAACTGAAAATAAACATGAGTATGATGTCAAGATGGACAAGATAGACTAAGATAACATGTTGAATCAAGCATAGGTCGAGTATAGCATCGCATGTTCAAGGTTCGCTGCACTAACTGTACTTATAGCCCGACCCATGTTAAGTAAAAATCATGAAATGATCCCTTGGCCCAAAATCGTGAATGACCTATTGCTAGGTCCAATGGAACGATCCACTAATCGATCGACTCCCTACAAGTTCTAGCTCGTTGTGTTTCTGTGTCATACGGCCCAATCACGAATGTAGTCACCTATGCTAGGTCCACCATAGGGTGTATCAAGCCCTATAGTGCCAACCACTGACACGAATCAAGAATGCACAGATAAACCTACTGATGCCCAATGCCTGTTTTTCTTCTCCGGAGTGTGTGCACGCCCGCACTCCGTTAGAACCTACACTGGCGCACCCACACAGCCGTCGTTCTGGTCGCTTACAATCAGCCCAGTAATCGTGCCCCACCCTGCCTAGTCCCAGGGTACCATGATACATCTAGTGGGTTACTACTGAAACGGACCGCGTAACTAGGGTTTCTGTCTAGTAGGTTAAGTGTTGTCATTTAAATTCGAGACTTAACCCATCTGTCTAGTATATCAGGTTGGCTAAGTGTTGTCATTAAAGTTCGTGACTTAGCCCTACCATTCACGTGTTAAGTTGGTTAGGTGTTGTCGTTCAAGTTCATGACCTAACCCTACCAATCATATTTCAAGTTGGTTAAGTGTTGTCTTTCATGTTCATGACTTAACCCTATCATGTGGCATTAATTCATTAATGCACCCTAACCTCTCACATTAGACCTGTTGTTGTGGTCACTGATATGTCGGGCGGTTCCGGGCAGATTTACACCACAACTCAGTCTAACCTCGGGTTTCAAGTGCGACATGACCAACTACTCACATTCGATCCTATTGTTTGCAGTATCTGGATTTGTCGGGCGGTTCCGGGCAGATTTACACTGCAAACTCAACCCAACCTCGAGTTGGCCATTTTCAAGTTCATTCTAGTGTCATGACCATGTTCAAGTTTCATGTCAAGTTCGTGTCAAGCTTCAAGGATAAGTTTCATGCCCACATCCCGATTCAAGTTATAACAATGTTCATGTTTCAAGTTTTGCCTATTATCAAGTTCATAATTCATGCTTGTAACCAATTCATGTTTTGCCTAATCTACCCAAATCGTATTCCCATCGCCTGTAATCGTTAATCGACCTAAATTACAAGCAAATCTAATTCTAGAGATAAAGGGAATAACATCGAAGCTATGATAGGCAGAAGAGACAAGCATAAAGCGATAAAAGAGATTACAACACTGGCATGATATAACTTAAGATAATCGGTTACAACATCACTGGCATATAGAAATTTCAAATCTAGTAAGGTATGGCTATAGTCATGGTAAACGCTGCCATAAATAATAGGCATGCAAAAGCAAGCCAAATACAAGAGTAGTGGATCCAAATGGCAAATAAACTTAAGCAAGACACACCCTAGGTATACGATCCAACAAAATGCCAATTCGGTGCACATCATGGGTTTCAACTATAGTGTTATGGGCATGAACAATCAACTATAATAGTCTTAAGCAATTAACCCAATTAGTCATAGGTAGAAATCTCATGAATCATAAGCGACTCATCACAATAATCATGGACATATATCAAAAATAGTTCTAGGCAAATAGTCATAGGCAATTAACAGTAATAGTTTCAAAGTCATGGTCATAGATAATGGCCTTATGTTCATAATCATAGGTAATAATCCTCATAGTCAAGAGTCATAGGTGATTAGCCACAATTTTCCTCGTCATAGGCATAGTCTTGTGTTCTCAGTCATAGGCATGGTCTTATGTTCTGTCATAGGCATAAGTATAGTCTTGTGTTCATCGTCATAGTCATAGGTATATTAAGGTTATAGTCCTGAAGGAATTTGATTTACGACATGAATAGATCCAAAGCAATATTCACGAAAGTCGAGATCCAAGATAAATAAGAACAGATACGAATCAATTTCGATACATAGATCCAATTCCAATTTACAACATGGATATTAAGTTTACAGCTTTTATCTAAAAGTAACTTGAACTTACAGTGCGTGGATCGAGAATTAGAAAGCAGAATTTGATTGTTGAATCTCTATTTGATTGATCGTGTTCTAATTGAAATCCCCCCAATTTGCAAATCTCTAAGCGTAGTCTTGATGGAGAAGGAGCAGTCCTTTTTCTTCCTTTTTATCTTATTATTTAGATTATCTTAGAAGCAGCATAAGGACAGAAAGAAATTGGTGTGGAGAGAATGAGGCTAGGGGGCTACTTTTATAGGGTTAGGCAGACAAATCTGGTCACGAAATAGGTCTAAATACATCAGAATGCATCTGGCTCAGAAAACAGGTTCGGGAGGCAGGTCGACCCCCAGGTCGACACTATGGTCGACCTGGTCGACCCAGGTCGACACTATGGTCGACCTGGCCCCTGGGAGGTCGACACTGTGGTCGACCCCCAGGTCGACCTGGTCTATGGGCGGGAGTTTTCCATCCCTGCCTGCTGCGGGGTTTGAATTCGAATTTCGAATTCGAAATTCGAGCTGTCTTTGATTCTGAAAATTTCTAGAGGTCATAACTTGGTCATTCAAACTCCGATTTTCGAAAACTCGGACTCTATTTCGTGTAAAATTTCGAGACGAATGCAATGGCATGACCCGTTTCCCTTAATTCTGCCTTTAAAATTTAATTCTGCCTTGATTTCTTGTTTTAACATGTTATAAAAATTCGGGTTGTTACAAAGAAGGACGTGGCCGAGTTCGTTGCTAGATGCTTAGTGTGCCAACAAGTCAAGGCGGAGAAAAAGAAGCCTGGAGATTTTCTCCATCCCTTAGAGATTCCTCTTTTGAAATGGAAAGCGTTTCCATGGATTTTTTAGATGGGCTACCAAGATCAAGGAAGGGTAATACGGGGATTTGGGTAATTGTAGACAGATTTACCAAAAGTGCCCATTTTATTCCTGTTAAAAGTAGAAGGACCGCCGTGTGGTTAGCATCTGTTTACCTTCGAGAGATAGTTTGTTTGCACGGCATACCTTCTAGCATTGTGAGCGATAGAGATCCCATTTTCACAAGCGAATTTTGGAAAAGCTTACAAGAGGCGGTTGGAACGCAATTATGCTTAAGTACCGCTTATCACCCTCAGACGGACAGCCAGACCGAGAGAGTAAATCGGGTTCTAGAAGACCTTCTGAGACTATGCATCCTAGACTTTGGAGGAACATTGGAAGAACACCTTCCACTAGTGGAGTTCGCCTATAATAATAGTTTTCAGGCTAGCATTGGCATGGCACCTTTTGAGGCTCTTTATGGATGACCGTGCCAATCACCTACATGTTGGTGGGAATCCATTGATAAGGTTTTGCTTGGACCCGACATAATTAGGGAGACTTCGGAGAAGATAGACCTGATTTGACGGCGAATGAAGACGGCGCAGGACCGACAGAAGTCATATGCTGATAGGAGGAAACCGATCTTGAATTCAATATTAGGGACATGGTTTTTGTTAAGGTGTCACCGTTGAGAAACGTAGTCCGTTTTGGATCAGTAGAGAAGTTGGCACCGAGGTTGGTAGGACCCTTTCCAATTACGGAGAGGATTGGACAGATGGCGTATAGAGTAAAGTTACCAAAGAAGCTCAGCGGAGTTCATGACGTGTTTCACGTTTCGCATTTGCGTAAGTGTTTACACGATACGGCGAAAGTAGTAGAGCCGAGCACGCTCGAAGAAGTGGAATTAGAGTGCAATGCCACGATCAGACGAGCTCCTACACGCATTCTCGGATCGGAGGTCAAAAAGCTTCACAACAAAAAGGTCAAGTTGGTCAAAGTGCAATGGGGAGATGATCAAAGAGACGCGACTTGGGAGACGGAAGATAAAATGCGTACGCTGTACCCTTTCCTTTTTGAGGGTATGTTTTAATTTCTCCTTTTTCTACCGCTTTGTTGACACTTGTCCTATCTTTTAGTATTATCTTTGCGATGACATCTTCAATCTTTAGTTAGGAAGAACATTATGGTTGCAAACATGTGTTTGGGACATGTTATGTTTGGTGGATGCAAATGGATGCAAGTGGTTGCTAGTGGTTGCTCGTGGATGCATGTACACACACATTAGGCACTAGATCGGCTCAATCACCTTCATGTTGCATATAAATGCGTGTGCATATCTAAATTAATGGATGTATAATGGTTGTGTTATCATATGGATGCTGCATTTTGATGAATGGTTGTGCACACACGTAGAAATAATATGCATCGATAGGATTCTTTCGCATACATAATGGACGCATGGCACTATCATGATTTGCTTTAAGGACGTCAACTGAATCAGTGGACCGCCTGATCTTTGCATTAGATAAGGAACATATACACACATTTTTGCATAAGTTCATATAGCATTAGAAATTTCTTTAAGGACAATAGATGCTTGAGGATGATGGTTGAGTAGATGGATGATTGGTTGGTAGGATACATTCTTCTTAACTTAGAGATTTCAGGGACGAAATCCTTTAAGAAGGGGAGAATGTAACACCCCATAATTTTATAACATTAAAATTCACAAATTAAAGTATACTTAATTTTTAGAAGAAGAATTAAGTGAAATGGGTTGCGCTATTATGTTCGTCTCAAAATTTTGGGTCAAGATAGACATTTGGTTTGCATAAAACGGATAACTTATGAAGAAGTTATCAAGCCTTGAAGTTTGTATGCATATGAGAGAAATATATATATATAGAGATATATATAAAAAAAATTCAAAAAAAGTTCAAAACAGCGAATCGGGAGGGGGAATAGCCGAACCGCACCATTTTTGGAGTCGACCCAAGCCCTGCTGGGTCGACTAGGGGTCGATCCAGGGTGTTTGGTTGTCAACCCGTGGCCCGATTTGCCCTAAGGGATGATGTGGCATCTGAGTGGTCCTGATGGTTCTGGTTATCCCTAGGTTAACCCGACGGCTCTTATTAAATTAAACTTCTATAAAAACACTCCTAAACCCCTAACCCTAATCACATTAATTCAAAACAAGAGCCGCCATGCCGTCAATGGAGAACCTAGAGTAGCCGCCATACACTTTCAACCCTAAAGCAAGACAGAAGCTTGAATCAAAATCAAATCAAATCTAAGTAACAATCAGTCTACATCAAAGGCGAGCAATTCAATTTCAGAATACATATCCCAAAAAGACAAGACTATTCTTTTTAATTGTGAGTATGATAGCTTTCACAAATTAATTAATTAATTTAATTATGATAAGATATAATTGGGATTATGAGAATATGATTTTGAATCATGTGATGTAAATTATATGTATGTTTGTGGTGTTGAATCATATGTTAGTTCTTATGTGAATCTTATGCAAGTTGGATCATATGTTAGTTCTAATGTGAATCTTATGCAAGTTGAATCATATATCTTATGCAAGTTTGTGATGATTGGATCTTATATTCATGTATGAATCTTATGCAAGTTTGGGTTGTTAAAATATATGTGGGACATGTATATGCAAATGATAGTTTATGTGACATTAACTTTTATGTCTAGATCCATATGCAAGGTTACATCTTTATGTTTAGACCCATATGCAAGTTTACATCTTTATGTTTAGATCTATATGCAAGTTTACATCTTTATGTTTAGATCCATATGCAAGTTCACACCTTTATGTTTGGATCTATGGCAGTACATAAGTTATGCAAGTTTATGCCCATTACCTATGCTAGTTTTGTATCATATGCTAGCTTGAATGAAATTCATATGCAAGTTATTGGTTATGTAATCTTATGTCATGATCCTTAGATCTATTTTACGTGTTATGTGATGTTGTTTTTCTTTTTATAAGTTAGACTATTTGCGAGTCTAACATTTGTCATATGAAAACGTACGAATAGCGTAGGGATGAGGGGATAATATTGAATATACATAAATTGTGAATTGGCATAAAATGGCCTTAAAAGGCATATAATTAATTTGAGACATTAATTGGCATAATTGGTATTTATGGACATAATTTTAAGAGACAATTATGGACATAAATAAATTTGGAATTTATTGATAAACTTGTATAGGGATATTAATCCAATTTGGGGTTAAATAAAGATGTGTAATAATTAACCGCCTAAGACACGAGGTTAGACTCTTTTGTGGTGTAAGACTGCCCGGACCCGCCCGGCAAATCCAGCAGCCACAAATGCCAGTCTAATGTGAGAGGTCAAAGGCATGAATTAAATGCGTAACAATTGTAAAGGCAGAGGTTAGGCTCGTTTGCGATATAAGACTGCCCGGACCCGCCCGGTAAATCCAACAACCGCAAATGTCAGCCTAATGTGGGAGGTCTTTACAAGGTTACGGTTCTAATGAATTAAGTAACACTTAACCAGATAAACATGTGGTGGGACATGAGGGGTTAAGTGGGTGCCTTGGGTGGCATGTGATATTAAGTGGGTGCCTTGGGTGGAATGTGAAATACGATTAGATGCACTTAACCAAGATTGAAACATGTAAGAACATGAATAAGAATGGGGTTAAGTGGGGAAACCTTAGTGGGGACTAAGCATAGGTGGAAGGCTTGTGTCAAGCATGGGGGCCCTTTTCAAACTAGTAACCCATTAAGTATCTTTGTGAGCTCGACCCAAGTCGAGGACGGGACACGCTTACTGGATTTGATTGTAAGAGGTCAAAACGGGTTAGCGGTGGCAACGCAAGTCCAACGGGGTCATGTGCGTGCGTGGGCCCGGGTTGGTAGGTAAGACGTTGTTGCATCGTGTAAATATAAGCCGTGCATCTTTGGTGGTATCGGGTTGCCACTTTGGGGAGTGATACACCCCACTGTGGGACCAACACGGGTATCTACGAGTTAGGAAGCCGATCGAATGGGGGTAGTGGGTACAACTAGTGGAGATAGGGGCAGACGGCAACTATGAAGGCAGCTACGGGTACACGAAACGACCATTATCATTATTAAGTTCTGTAGGCGGGATCAACTTTTAGGGTGACTAGTGGTGGTGCAGTATAGTAATTATCCTATAGTGGTTAGGAACAAGATTAACGCCAGAATATTCCTCTTATTTGCTTTGTCATGCCCACTTGTTTCATGGTCATATCTTATCTTACCAGTTTATGCCTTATCATAGTTACTTAAATAATTATATAGTTAAAGTTATTGTACTCGCCAGACTTTATGTCTGACCCCCTTGTTTTCACCTCTTTTCCTCCCCCCCCCTCCCCCAGGTTCTCAGGGTGGGACTAGTACTAGTGGAGCTTGATCTCGGATCTCTTTCTCTCTCTTTTGGAAGTGCTTGGATTGCTGGAAGTAAAGTTCAGCTCATCTCTTTTATGGCTACTTGTGTTGGGGTTTATGCTTTTTATTTTATCTACTCTGAAACAATTTATCAAGATGGATATTAAGTGTACTTGGTTTATGAAGTTGTTGTAATCAAACTATTTCTCCGCTGTAATAAAAGTTGTTTTAATTTTTTCAAGTACCATTATTTATATCTGTCTTCTTATATTCTGTTCTATACACTAAATACGCTCAATGGAAGTTAATACATTCCCTTTGTGAGTGACATTAATGGACGTGGGGTGTTACAATAGGTATTGTTGTGGTAGCTGGATGTGCCGGGCGGGTCCGGGCAGTCTTACACCACAACTCAATCTAACCTCGGGTTTATCGGGCTTAATGGCTAACCTCTCACATTAGATAGGTATTGTTGTGGTTGCTGGATGTGCCAGGCGGGTCCAGGCAGTCTTACACCACAACTCAATCTAACCTCGGGTTAGCCATATTTGTCTTTTCCTAAATTTACATATTTACCATTCATGTTTACATGTAAATTATGGCCCACTTTCCTTCTAAATCATATACATAATTTTTGGTATATAAATTATACCATTTTCATGCCACTATTCATTTACATGCTTATGTGACAACATGCTAATTACATTTAATTTCATGTTTTCCCCAACGTTACCCCCATTGTATGTTCGCAAAATTACATATAGTGTTAGGCTCGATATTTAGCCTAACTCATAAAAATGGGAAAAGCATAGAGCATGTAATATTTCAACAGCATAAAAAAATGCTACATATAAATTTGGCATATGATAATAAACTTGCATGAATCATAAGCATGTGAACTTTACATAGATCTACACAAACTAGACTTGGGCATGTAAGGGTGAACTTGCATGGGATTGGATCTACTTAACATAGATCTAAACATGTAAGGTTGTAGATCTAAACATGTAAGGTTGTATGAACATTATTTAGCCTAACAACTTGTGTGCAACATAGCATAAGGGAATCACCCAGTTTCTAACCATGATAGATTAATTCACAACATGATAGGTTCTTATAAATTTTGTGGAATCATGTCATACAACTTGCATACAATATAAATATAATCTTGACATATAAATATATGTATGAACTTGACGTGGCATGTAAGTGTGAATAAATTAGATCTACTAATCACCATTGCGAGAACTAGCATAGATCCAAATTACATACCCATGAACATATACAGATCTAGATTGCATACCCATGAACATATGTAGATGGATCTAACATAAAAATGTGTAACTTACATTAAATTAACATATATAGATCTAACTTGGATCTAACCTATAAACATGTTTAAATTAACATATATAGATCTAACTAAGATCTATCACATAAACATGTTTAAATTAACATATATAGATCTAATCATAAAGTCATGTGAATTTAGACATATAGGATTATGTGAACATAACTTAGCCTCGTGAACTTGCATATGGCATAACTTAGGAAAATCAACAAACATGATGGCTTCATGTAAACATATAAAAACCACAAACATACTACATGAGAAAATCAATCCCAATTAGTTTCATCACAAGAATATGACATAGGGAAATTACAAAACATGAGAATTTCATGTAAATATATATAAGTATCATCTAGTAGTTTCAACACAAGAATATAACATAGGAAAATCACATGAATAAACATGAATCCACATAGACAAACTAATAGGCACCGTTCTAATATCAGTTTCTTAAAAGCCATGACTTCCAATTAATGTTTAAATCGGAAATATAACTGTACTTACAAAATATAGGCAGGTCTTGTTTTTATGAAATCTATTTTCTGAAGTTGAATAGCTTTCCTTTGATGTAGATTAGTCGTTCTTTTAATTTAGATTTGATTCACTTCGTAGCTTTCTAGTTTTCTTTCTAGTTAAAAGAGAATGGTGGCTATCCTAGGTTGAGTATGGCGGCATGACGGCTCTTGGAATGAATTAGTGTGATTTAGGGTTGAGGATTAGGGGTCTTTTTATAGGATTTCAAGTTAATAAGAGCCGTTAGATCATCTTAGAGTTAATCAAGACCATTCTTATCAAAAGGAGCCAACCAGGAGGTACCACACAAGCCCTAATGACTCAACACACGCAGAAAATCGTCCAAGTCCTGACCAGGCCGACCCCCAGGTCGACTTGGGTACCTAGGTCGAGCCCCTGGTCGACCTGGGTCCTGGGAGGGAAATTTCCCGCCTAGCCCGGGTGTGTGTTCTGAATTTGAATTTCGAATTTGTTTTATTTATTATGAATTTCTGAAACTTCTGAAGGCCATAACTTCATCATACGGAGTCCGATTTACGCAAACTCGGACTCTATCTCAAGTAGAATTCCGAGATGAACACAATGGTGTAACCCGTTTCCCTTAATTGTTCTTCTAAAAATTAACTATACTTTAATTTGTGAAGCTTAATGTTATAGAATTACGGGGTGTTACATGAGCCATATTTCAGAGGTGATTGGACCGTGTTGCACACACGATTTTGTGTGATCGACCTGTGTTTTATACTCTTTTTTGGACATGCCAAATCCACATTTGCCAAGTTGTCAAATAAATATTTTTGCCTGATCCGATTCTGCCAATCAGCTGTTTCGAGGTGTTCGGCATGTGAAAACCCAAATTTTGGTAGAATCTCTCCAAATTGCCAGATTTGAGTGTTGCAAGACTCGAAAGCCATTTTTCGTGATTGATGCGTGTCGATTAGCAGTTGTTGAGTGCTCGACACTGATTTTACCAAAGTCCATATGTTTTTCCACGACGAGTTTTGCTACGTGATTAGACTGATACGCTAAAGCATTTTGAGCTGAGCGGACCGAATCGATCAAGTATTTTACCATGCCAGTTTTTCCAAGTCCATCGACAATGATTTTACGAATCGACGCCATTTCCAATCCTGTTTCGAACACATCACGACTTTGACCAAATCGCTTTGTGTTTTATGATGACTTTCTCAAAACTTGAGTGGGTCGCTAACCAAAATCTTGACGTGTGACGGCTTTATCAAAAAGTTTGTCAACACTTTTCCTCCCAAAACATGTCTTGTTTGATCGAATAAAGATGCGTTTTGCAAGAAAGTCAGATATCCAAAAACCAAAGCCAAGAGAAGTCTGAAGCGAACTTCTATAACCGGAAAACCGAAGAGTCGTGATCGCACCGGATCATATTAGTCATGAACCAGAAAGCTTGAAAGCCGACGATCACCACAGATCATTTAGAGATAACCAGAATAATAGAATAATCAAGATAGCCAGAATAGTTCAATGACTATTGAGGTTGTGTTTGAGAAGAAGATCGACGACTACTGAGACATTGATAAAATTGAACTCTAATGATTGCCGAGAACATATTAGAATGGGAATCTAATGATCACTGGGATCATATTTAGAATGGAGTACTGAGCCCGGGATGCGTGTGATCTAGAAAATAAGAAGCCCTAGGCTTGCGAAGGTCTGCCTGAGCGAGTATGTACTTGAAAAAGAGGGAGAGGGAGACCTATAACAACCCTTCCGGAATGGGCCTAAATTTCGACCTAGAAAAGGCCCATCGAAACTTAGAGCCATTCTAAACAAGTTGTTGGTTCCTGTAAGGATTACATTTGCATAGATAACAATAACATATACACTTCTAATGGAAATCTCACATAGTGGAATGAGAAAATATAGTACTAAAAATAAGATGCACCACTTATTTCAAAATCTCAGAAATACAATAGTCACAGTTACATATGTTCAATGGGTACATCAAATAGTTCATTCTCATAAGATTCCAAAATAAGTAAAGCAATAGCTGCTAATAATAACATAACAACTTTGTCTTCTTCATCGGCTTCAATCATGACTTCATCCATGGCTTTTACCCCATCTACTGACCTGTTGGAAGTTAAGGAGAGGGGTTAGAACATAAAGTTCTCCGTGACTAAAATATAATGTTACTTAATGTCCATACCCTATAATTTTAGCAGGTTACATATGTCAAGGTATGTCTACGTAGCATACAAGATTCACACAAACATAAGCATCTAACCAATGGGGTGGATATCCAAGTCAATCGCCTATTAGTGTCTATACGGTAAAGAGCCAACGAGATGGCATTCTCGGTCACTTATGGCCCAATTAAAGGTGGATTCTTATGATCTCTTATAACCCTGAGGTGGACCCCTAGCCCTTTCAGACCTCGTTATAGTACATTAACGTTCTTAAGTATATTCCCTCATTTGTAATATGAGAAGTAGTATTGCGAACGTTACTACTTAACTGATATTACCCGGTAGGACACTTATGTCGCTTAAAACTTCCCTTAGACAGTTGGTGAGCATGCAACGGCTACATATCCTTCAATTACCAATCCGTCCCTAGTTGAGCCCTTACAATCTTCTAGAGGAAGTGGACATCTCCGTGAACTACCCTACTCCGTTACCACTTTATGCCTGACCACTTTTAGAGAAGTAGGACCCAAAGTCCTACTTCAATTCTTGTAAGGGTAGGTCCCATGACTTTGGTTCCTCTCTAAGGAATAAACCTTCAGAGGGATCCTAGTCCTAAACACTTAAGACCCAAACTAGATAAAAAGAGAGTCCGCCACTTAAGACCTTCTCAAGGCATAGTAAACCTACTTATTTTCACATGCAATAGACTTATATATATATATAATATTATATGTATACACACTAGAGCTCTCACATTAAACCATATACTAGTAGATGTTGGATGTGTCGGTCGGTTCCGGCAGACTTCTGCTACAAGTTGGTTTAACCTCGTGTCTAGTGTACTAAGTTTATGAATGGCCCATGGCACCTAGACATCCCACATTAGTTGGGCCTACTTGTTGTTGCTAGATTTTCCAGTCGGTTTCGGGCAGGCTTCTACCACAAATGGCAACTAACTTCATGTCTTTGTGTCACTACTTATATATATATATATATATTTAAAGTCATTCTACTTACGCACACACAAGAAAACAAATATATATGTTTTTTAAGCGGACATTTCAAATTCAAATTCCAACTTAATCGTATTTATTATGCTAATACAACACAAAGTACGTTGGTTACGTACATATAAGTAATATAATAATAGTGCCAAATTAACGTAAACATTCGTATAAACGAGGAAACGTTCTAACAAGGTGGCAATTGTCAATTTGTTCAATTCAAGGTATACATGTTATGTTTTTCCATATTTTTACCACTACAACATAGGCATGATGGCATAATGTCAATATAACAAATAGCAGTGAATGAAAAATATACATACATAACAATTTCAACTTGCATCCTAGGATTGTCAGAATGATTTCCATATTAGATTAAAAATAGAGTATTACATATACACTTATGCCTGTATGATTATAATCCCTATTTCACCTAATTCACCATTTTTAGGCGTTATGCACATAAAAATGCTTACATTTGATCTATTTCAATTTTGAATGCGTTTGGATAAACGCATTCAAAATAGAATCACAATCCAAACCAAATTAACCATGTAATAATCAAATCTAAACCTTTTAGGTTACACTTAATGGTAAACAAAAGTGAATTACATAAAACAGGAATAATAGTAGCAACACTCATATTCATTTTAATCCAATGCAAAAACCAAAAATACATAAAACCCAATTATTCATGACAATTCATAAGAAATTACAAGATAGAGGATTTGGGGGTTTTCATGTTTACATTATCGAATATCCAAATCCCCCTAGGCATATCTATTCACATGACAAACTATTAAAAACATGAATATGCCTTAAGTGAACCACATTTCGCTCACAAATTTATGCGGAAAAAAGAGAAATTCGTGGTAGAATTACAAGATCTGCAATAATCTTTACGTTCAAGCGAGCTCCAATAGTCCTCGTAACAATATACATATAAGAGACATACATTAGAATATTATACATATATGTTTATGCTAAATTTCAGAATTCTAAACTTATGTAAATTAGAATAGAGAGAGATTTAGAATGGAGTTAGAGAATTAGAAGAAAACCTCAACCTATTCATTTATTTTTCTCTGGAATTTAACAATGGTGGAGATGCAGCATGAAGGCGGAGATGGAGAATGATTAGGTTTTTTATAGAGTGATAGGAGGGGTATATATAGTTTCCTGTGTGAGCATAGGCCGTTGGATTAATAAGAATTAATCCAAGCCTTTATAAGATTTATGTATATCCTCTAAGAAAAAATCCTAACCAGCTAGCTTTATTGGGCTATCCAGCCGCCGAGGGGTTGACTCCTAGCGGTCGACCGACGGTCGACACCCCTTAAAGGGGGACAGTCGACCCCTTCGGGGCTGGAATGCCCAATAAGGTTGTGTTGCTAAGCTATTTATTTTATTTAATACGTTCCTTAATCTCTTTATGTTATTCCATATATGCAATATACGTTGTCCCCCTGATCTTATCTCTAATTCAAAATTTGTATTTTCCCTCTTTATTTTTAATTTGTAATTTAGACAATATGTATAATATTCATATCATTATATATATATATATATATATTCTGCGTTCATTGTCCAAATTCATTTGTTCATAATTTCTTCATACATTGACCATTTTCAGCATATTATATATGAAAGCAATGTAGAATTTCACCACGAATCCAAATAAAAGAATTTCGTAGCCAAATTCCTAAAGCTGCAAAAATTCATTTTCTAGTCATATCATTTAATTGCTTATTTTTAATTATTTATTTATTATTAATACTTATGAATTTTACGGGATGTTACAGGTTTGCTTAAAGGACCCAACTTTTCATGGTTAAAGGGTACTATAAAATGATTTAGTATTATATATATCTTTATTACACATTAGAATGGTAAAAATCCAAAATTCTCAGCAAATAAATAGATCGAGCTTAACTGTTTACATGATACAAATACTATAAAACAATTTCAGAAGGAGAAGAACAATAAGATATAAATGGGATTGTATGAACAAAAGAAATAGTCAAAGAAAACGGATGCAAAAGAGTCAACCAAGTGAAAAAATATACATTAACAAACGCTACTCTAAAACATAGATCCACATTACTCATTTAATCGATATAGTTGGTATTACCCTAGTTGTTCTCCAATATACTTTGCTCTAAACCGACTTATATGTTGATAAAGCTGATAGTTCATGTAGTTTGTATAAATTCAATTATAGAGTTTAAAGGCCTAATTTTACCAAAAACATAAGCATCTAACCAATGGGGTGGATATCCAAGTCAATCGGCCATTAGTATTTTGAGGGTAAAGAACCAACGAGGTGGCATTCTCGGTCACTTATGACCCTATTAAAGGTGGATTCTTGCGATCTCTTATAACCCAGAGGCGGACCCCTAGCCCTTTAAGACCCCGTCCTAATACGTTAACGTTCTTAAATCCATTCTCTCATTTGTAATATGAGAAGTAGTATTGTGAATGTTACTTCTTAACTGATATTACCTAGTAGGACACCTATGTCGCTTAAGACTTCCCTTAGACAGTTGGTGAGCATGCAATGGCCACATTTCTTTCAATTGCCAATCTGTCCCTAGTTGAGCCCTTAAAAGCTTCTAGAGGAAGTGGACATCCCCGTGAACTACCCTACTCTGTTACCATTTTATGCCTAACCACTTTTAGAGAAGGAGGACCCAAAGACCTACTTCAGATCTAATCAGGGTAGGTCCCATGACTTAGGTTCCTTTCCAAGGAATAAACCTTCGGAGGGATCCTAGTTCTAACCAGTTAAGACTCAAACTAGATAAAAAAGAGTCAGCCACTTAAGACCTTCTCAAGGCGTAGTAAACCTACTTATTTTCACACGTAATAGACTTATATATATGTATATATGTGTGTGTGTATAGTTATATATATACACACTAGACCTCTCACATTAAACCGTACACCTGTAGATGTTGGATATGCCGATTGGTTCCGGGCAAACTTCTACTACAAGTTGGTTAACCTCGTTTCTAGTGTACTAAGTTTTTGAATGGCTCATGGCACCAAGACATCTCGCATTAGTTGGGCCCACTTGTGGTTGCTGGATTTGTCGGTCGGTTCCGGGTAGGCTTCTACCACAAATGGCAACTAACCTTGTGTCTATGTGTCACTATTTATATATTTAAAGTCATTCTATATACGCATACACAAGAAAACAAATATATATTTGTCAAGGGGACATTTCACATTCAAATTATAACTAATCGCATTTATAACGCTAATACAACTTGAATTACGTTGATTACGTTTATATAAGTAAAATAATAATAACGCCTAATTAACGTAAACATTCGTATAAACGGGGAAACGTTCTAATGAGGTGTCAATCGTCAATTTGTCTAGTTCAAGGTATACAAGTTATGTTTTCCATACTTTTACCGCTACAACATAGGCGTGATAACATAATGACAAGATAACAAATAGCAGTGAATGGAAAATATACATACATAACAATTTCAACTTGCATCCTAGGCTTGTTGGAATGATTTCAATATCAGATTAAAAATAGAGTATTACATATACTTACTTGTGTGTTTATAATCCCTATTTCACCTTATTCACCATTTTTGGCGTTATGCACATAAAAATGCTTACATTTGACCAATTTCAATTTTGAATGCGATTGGATTCAAAATAGGATCCAAACCCAAACCAAATTATGAAATAATGAAATTTAAACCTTTTTAGGTTACACTCAATGGTAAATAAAAGTGAATTACATAAAATAGGAATAATAGTAACAAAATCCATATTCATCTTTAATCCAATATAAAAACCAAAAATCCGTAAAACCCAATTAATCATGACAATTCATATGCAATTACAAGATAAAGGATTTGAGGGTTTTCATGTTTACATTATCGAATTTCCAAATCCCCACTGGCATATCTATTCTCATGACAAACAAGTAAAAACATGAATATGGCTTAATAAACCATATTCCGCTTACAGATCTAGGCGGAATAGAGAGAAATTTGTGGTAGAATTACAAGATCTGCAATAATTCTTTTCGTTCAAGCATGCTCCAATAATCCTCCCAATAATATACTTATAAGAGACATACATTAGAATCTTATACAGATATGTTTATGCTAAATTCTAGAATTCTAAACTTACGTAAATTAGAATAGAGAGAGATTTAGAATAGAGTTAGAGAAGTAGAATAAAACCTTAACCTACTCTTTTATTTTTCTCTGGAATTTAACAATGGTCGAGAGGCGGCATGGAGGCAGAGATGGAGAATGATTAGGGTTTTCATAGGTGATGGGAGGGGTATATATAGTTTCCCGTTTGAGCATAGACTGTTTGATTACTTAGAATTAATCCAAGCCTTTAATTTATGTATATCCTCTTTGAAAACCCCTAACCAGCTAACTTTATTAGACTGTCCAGCCGCCGAGCGGTCGACCCTGGTGATTGACCAGCGGTCGACACCCCTTAAGGGGGAGCGGTCGACCCTTTCGGGGCTAGAACGCCCAATAAGACTGCGTTGCAGAGTTATTTATATTATTTAATATGTTCCTTCATCTCTTAATCTTATTCATATATGCAATTTACTTTGTCCACATGATCTTATCTCTAATTCAAAATTTGAATTTCCCTCTTTATTTTTAATTTAAAATTTGGACACACATATATATATTATCTATCTAATTATATATATATATATATATATATTCTGCGTTAACTGTCCAAAATCATTTGTTCATAACTTCTTTACACATTGACCGTTTTCAGCATATTATATATGAAAACGATCATAGCCAAATTCCTAAAGCTGCAAACACTCATTTTCTAGCCATACTATTTAATTTCTTATTTTTAATTATTTATTTATTATTAATACTTATGAATTTTACGGGGTGTTACATTCTTCCCCTCTTAAAATAGATTTCATCCTGAAATCTGTTTAAGGGGCGAAAAATACAACTCGCTCGACCATCTATGTTGTATACCTATGTTATTTATAATTCATCCGTAAGCATCCACGACTCGCAATGATTATGAACTGTAAACCCATTAAAGTGAGCTTTACTTATCATGCAGGTGTAATAAGTAATGCAATATGTATGTAAACAACCTAAATATGCATATATATATATATATATATATATATATATGTGTGTGTGTGTGTATGTATATATATGTAGGTATATATTAGTGCTCGGTGCGATGTTGTTGCATCCATTTCCTAACATCCAATCTAGAAATCACGATGCATCCATAAACGTTATTTTGAAGAAAATTTACTCGAGAAAAGTTATGGGTGAGTCTGTCTCATCTTATCCTCGGTCTCCCATGTGCTTTCCGCAAGGTCATTTCCCCATTGTACTCAGACTAGGTAAACGGTTTTGTTGCGGACTCTCTTGATTCTGTGCTCTACAATACTTGCAGTGGCACGGGGCATCCTGGACTCTAACTCGAGGTTTTCTATGTCCCCAACTTCATCAAGCTCGAGTCTGATAGCATAATCATGATTGAATTTCCTTAGATGAGATACATGAAAAACATTATGGATTCCCGATAGACTCTCTGGGAGATCCACTCGATAAGCCAAAGATCTTATCTTCTCGATGATACGAAAGGCCCAATAAATATAAGGGCCAACTTCTCAGTCTTCTTAAGTTGGGATACTTTTACAAACACCAAGTCTCCAATATTAAAATCAAGTTCCCTCCTTCGCTTATCGGCATACAATTTCTTACGGTCTTGGGTTTCCTTCATTCTCTACCTAATCAAAGATATCTTCTCTGTGGATTAACGGACGAAATCTGGTCCAAGTATAACCTTGTCGGTAGTTTCCCACCAACAAGTTGACGATTTGCATGACCTCCCGTATAGCGCTTCGAAAGGGGCCGTGTGACGACATGCATTCTACGCATCGCAGGATCGTAGAATATTTATTTCTTTCACATATGAAGTCGTATGGTCATGTAACATTGGGGAATGACTATTGGGGTCATTTCCCATGTTCATGATTTTTGCCGATTTTTAAATGACCATTTTGCCCCTAGCTGATACTGTTTTGGCCATTACTTTTGACTGGAAAGGAATTTTGACCTGAAACCACTTCCATTAGATTCGTTTGATGGTTTACAATTCCGTAAAGTGGTCACATTAGCCAAACGGACTCACCGTTTGGGAGATATGGCTGAAACAGGTTTCAGATGATGAAAAACAGCTTAAATGGGCTTAACCGGGTGATTAACTGCTAGGCCCAATGGGGGATTTCGGGATTAGAGGTATTTGGGGGCTGCTAGGGTTAGGATTTCGGTTTTTCACTCATTTTCCAGCCGCCACAAACTCTCTCTTCAATCTAACAATGGCCTCCATCATCTAAAAACACCCATAATCACTTCTTAATCAAGTTTTGCCTTAAACTACATCAAATTAAGGAGAGAAAGCACCAAAGCAAGGTTAGAGCTGCTGTGTTACATTGGGAACAACGCCAAACAGAGATTCATTTCAATTTTGAGGTTTTATTTGTGCCTAAGGTGAGTGATTTGCATAGTTTTGCACTAATTACGGTTAATTAAGGGTAATTAGTGAAGATTAGCAAATTTATACATCAATAAATTCTGGAAAAATATTTATAAATTCGGAAATAATGTTTTAGGCGTCTGTTAGAAAATTTGGCTAATTTGGTTAAGTTTTGTTAATCCTATCATTAGTTTTGCTTAAGTACGCTTAAGGGAAAATATGGGGTTTTGGCTATGTTTGATCTATTTTAACCTATCAAGTTATTGTTTTGATGTGTGTGGTTGATGTTACATGATGCTATGACTGTATGATATGATTTGTGATTGTCTAGAAGTGTTAGATTGGTCAAAAACGCTATCGAATGGCGTAAAACAGTCACTGGAAAGTTGCAAGAAATATGCAGGGTTTCAAACCGGATCGGATCGGATCATTGGGCTCGGATCGGATAGGAGAACTGGGCGAGGGGACCTGATTCGGATTGGAACTTAGCATAAGGGGCTTGGCGAGAAGGAAGGCCATTTGCTTAGAGTTGAAATTGGGCAAGGGATCGGATCGGAGAGACCAACAGGGGATCGGATCGGAAGCAAAGGCGTAGGGATCGGATCGGACTAGAGCTAGGGGGCAGGATCGGATCGGAGGACCAAGCTTGGCGCTGGAGTTGGAGCGAAGCACCGGATCGGATCGGGACATCTAGGAGAGAGCAACCACCGAACCAGGCATAGGGCATCCGAACCGAACCAGGGCTGGAGGACCGAACCAAGAAGGAATGGATCAAGGCATGAGTCAGAACCACCGAACCAAACCGGATCGGGACCACCGAACTGAACCAAATGTATACTTTTACCTCATCGTGACGACTCTTTTGAAGACCAACTCCAATTCGACCAAAACCCGAGATGCAAAGGAAGTCCAAAATGAGGAGCTTTGACTCAGGATCCAATTGGGAACCAATGAGTGAGCTCCATGATTGGGCTTCGCTGCGGGACGTGTGTTAAGGGTTTGTCGATGTCTGTAACTTTGAATCACTATGTGTAGGGAGTACGTGAACGGATTCAGGGCCACAATGGCCTAGGTACGACTAAAGAGCTATAGACCAATGAAGTGGGGTCATTTGTAAAGATTTGGTCATGACTCCATGTGGTAAGCTTGGTAGTAGCAGTAGTTGTACAAGTCGAACTCCGTCACTACTTCGATGGGTCTAGTGATTGACAGTGGTGGACATCGTATACTTTACGCACTGAGTGAGAGATGTGAGGATGGTTGTTATGGTTGATTTGTTTGCCATCATTATGACATGCACACCCCCACCCTCGTTATCTTTACACCATATGTTAGTGGCACCTTAGAGTATTGTACGGTATGTAGTGCTAACTCTTTGGTTGCAGGTCTAGGTTCAGGTATGGTTTAGTATACCTGTTATTGTTCTATTTAGCTGCTTATCGCTCATACCAGACTTTTTGTCTGACCCAGAGTTTTATGTCTCTTCTTATTACTCTGGGTGCTCTCACGAGCAGACTAGAGACAGGTTAGTTGGGTATGCACGAGTAGCTGATCCGAAGACGAGCAAGAGGCTTCCACGTATGATATATATAGTTATTCTCCCTGTGTTGTTGTGGTCACTACTTTGGGCATTAGTGGTGTACCCTTTTCCTTTTGTTTAGAGACAGTAATTTGGAAAGTTGTAATAAGCTGTATTTAGATTTCCGCTACTCTGATGATGATGTTGATGTTGGTTTTAGTTATCAGCTTATGCACTGTCTCGCCTGTTTATGTCAAGTATATTATTATTATATTTTGTTCCATGTGCTGTGAGACATTCTACAGGTTTTCGATTAGTTCATTCTCTTCTTTCCTTTCTTTGGCGACCGTTCTGTGCTAGTTGGGCATGTGTACAGCGCACCTTCGGAGGAAATGTCGGCCGGTGCGGGGCGGGCCGTCACACTTGGTATCAGAGCTCTTGGTTGCGTAGTTAACCTAGGGAAGTTATCAGGGATAGATAGTATAAGTATATGAGAGAGCGTATTTGTGATTATTTTGGTTTTCAAAAGCTATATATATATACTATTAGTATAGCTAAGGATGAAGTCGCACTGCACTGGCACCACTATGGAGATGGTTAATCGTTTTCTCTGTGCAGATTGAACGATGAGCCGATACGTAAGGGGTACCAGTAGAGGAGCCAATAATGGGAATGCTGCTGAGATGAGGACAATGTTTACTGACCTCCTGAGAGAGATGCTTAGGGATGTGCAGAGGGCAGCTCCCAATACGGGTAATGGTGGTGGTCCAGTAGTGCAGGCACCTAGGGTCGATTTTGCCAAGCTGAATAAGGATTATACTAGTCTTGTTGGGAAGCTGTTCCACGGAACGGAGTCGGCCACGGATGTTCAGGATTGGTTGGATAGCTGCGAGCGTATCTTCGAAGACTTGGGTATCGAGGATGCGATGAAGAGAAGGCTAGCTAGCATCCCGTCAGCTGCAAGGACGGGCAATGAATTGGTGGAATGCTATAAAGGCAGCTACCCTAGAGGATCAGATTACTTGGGATCAGTTTAAGGTTCGCTTTAGTGATACGTTCATTCCAGCTGCTCAGAAGTCAGTGTTGTTTAAGAGATCCTTGGAACTCAAGCAGAATGGCAGAGCTGTCTCGAAGTATATCGCCAAATTCGAAACTTTGTCGAAATATGGGTTATCTCTTATTGATACTGCCGAGAAGAAGAACGAGAAGTTCATAACTGGTTTGGATGGATACTTAGGGGAAAGGCGTATTTACCACATCGATGAGACATTTGAATCGATTGTGGGGAAAGCTTCAAGATCAGAAAGTCTTTACCCTAAGCCGAAGACTGAAGTTACATCTGCAGAGGAGCCAAAACCGCAAGCAAGCGGTGGAGGCAAGAATGGTTCTCAGAATAAGAGAAAGCAGGATTAGACTAAGGATGGCCAGAAGAAAAAGAATAAGAAGGATGTTGAGTGCTTCAGTTGTGGTAAGAAGGGCCATTATACTAGTAATTGTTGGGCCAAGCCAGCAGACAGGAAGTGCTTCAACTGTGGCCAGGTGGGACATCACAAGGATAAGGGTCCGCAACCCCCTAAAGAAAAGCAGATGGTGAAAGCATATGCCCTTAATGCTATTCCTTCTTCGTCCAATGCCCCAACTGTGGTGGAGAAGGGAAAGAATGTCGTTATTCAAGGTATGCTTTCTGTTTATGATGTTCCTGTTAGAGTTTTGTTTGATACCGGAGCTTCCAGTTCTTTCATATCTAGTGACCTGGTAGATAGGTTGGGATTGGAGCCCGAGATTGTCGATAGACCTTTAGCAGTGACGAACCCGATTGGTGGTTCGACTAGCCTTAGCATGATTTGTCGTAATGTGGTCTTATCGAGTCATGGATGCATGTTTGTTTGTGATTGCTTTGTTTTGGACTTTACTGGGTTTGGCATTATTTTGGGAGTCGATTGGCTCCAAAGATACGGGGTGGTGGTAGACTGTGAGGGCTTTTTAGTGACAGCTAGAGCGGATGATGGGCGGAGGGTAGTGTTTGGTGGTCTACCTGGTGATGGGGTAATGGCTAGTTTTCTAAATTCCCTTGACATCCTGCATAGTGAGTTGTCAGGTTTGCCCGTGGCTGGCCAGTATCCGGACGTCTTCGAGGAAGTGACCGGGCTTCCACCACATCGAGAGATTGAGTTCCATATTGATTTGGTGAAAGATGCCTCACCTATAGTGATGCCACTTCGTCGTATGGAACCAAGGCAGCAGCGAGAGCTCGGGGTGCAAGTCAGCGATCTTTTGAAGAAGGGATTTATCAGAAGGAGTGTTTCTGAATGGGGAGCACGAGTTGTGTTTGCTACCAAGGCGGATGGTTCCCATCGATTGTGTGTAGACTACCGCGAATTGAATAAAGTGATGAGGAAGAATAAGTATCCTCTACCGCGGATAGATGATTTGTTTGATCAGTTGAGTGGCGCGAGAGTATTCTCTCAGTTGGATCTCGCGACAGGTTTTCATCAGCTTAGAGTGGAAGCTGAGAGTATAGCTAAAACGACATTTCGAACGCCGTCTGGATTTTATGAGTGGTTGGTCATACCATTCGGGCTGACCAATGCCCCAGCATATTTTGTGGATCTTATGAGTAGGGTATTCAGAGATCAGTTGAATAAGTTTGTTCTTGTGTTCGTGGATGACATACTTGTTTATTCGAGGGCAGAGGAAGAACACAAGGAGCACTTGAGAATAGTGATGGAGGTGTTGAGAAAACACCAATTGAAAGCAAAGTTTTCTAAGTGTCACTTCTGGAGGAGGGAAGTGAGATTCTTGGGCCATGTTATTTCAGAGAATGGTATTGCCGTGGACCCTGCGAAGGTGGCTACGGTACAGGATTGGTCAACGCCCAAGAATGCAACGGACATAAGAAGTTTCTTGGGATTAGCTGGATATTATCGTAAGTTTATCCAAGACTTCTCCAAGATAGCAGCACCGTTGACTCAGTTGACCAAAAAGAATCAAGCTTTCGTCTAGGACGAAAAGTGCGAGGATGCATTCAAGAGTCTAAAGGAAAAGTTGACGCGCGCACCAGTGTTAGTCATTCCTAAGGGGAATGAAGAAATGACGGTATACACGGATGCCTGTGGTACCGGACTAGGTGTTGTATTGATGCATGGAGGTAGGGTTGTAGCTTATGCAAGTCGACAACTGAAACTGCACGAGAGAAGATACCCTACCCATGATTTGGAATTAGCAGCGATCATATTCGCATTAAAGATGTGGAGACATTATCTCTTGGGAGAAAGATTCGAGTTGTTTACTGATCATAAGTCATTAAAGTATCTTTTCCCTCAAAAGGATCTAAATCTCCGACAGCAAAGATGGTTGGAATTCTTAGCTTCCTATGATTTCGATATCACATATACACCAGGAAAGGGCAACGCGGTAGCTGATGCATTGAGTAGAAGACATGCCAGTTTAGGGGCTATGTTTCTGGAATGGAAGCAACTGGAGTACATCGCGGGGTATGATTTCAGACCAAAGTGCGAATTGGATCCAGAAATGTTAGCAAGTTTGACGATCAGACCCACTTTGATTGAGCGGATTGGTTCCAGTCAGAGGAACGATCCTAATCTATTGGAAATCATCTCAAAGTTAGAGATGGGAATCGACGGAGAGATGAACAAGTATGGGCTTGATCGAGATGGATGGCTTAGAAAGAATAGAAGACTAGTTGTACCCAATGTTAATGGATTGAGAGCTGAAGTGCTTAGGGAATGTCATCACTCAAAACTGACTATACATCCCGGTGGTAACAAGATGTACAGAGACATGAAGCAGACCTACTACTGGGAAGGGATGAAAAGAGACGTTGGGAAGTTTATATCCAAATGCATGAATTGCCAGCTAGTTAAAGCTGAGCAAAAGAAGCCTAGTGGTTTGTTACAACCATTAGAAATTCCAGAATGGAAATGAGAGCAAGTTTCAATGGATTTCATCGATGGTTTACCGAGGACTAGGTCAGGCCATGATAGCATTTGGGTGATTGTGGACCGATTGACCAAGAGTGCAACATTTATACCCGTCAAGTCAAACAGGACGGCAGCTAAGTTAGCGGAACTGTATATAAAATGGGTAGTAAGATTTCATGGAATACCCAAAGGCATTATAAGCGACCGAGATCCGTTGTTCACTAGTGGATTTTGGAAGAGCTTACAAGAGGCGTTAGGATCAGAATTACATCCCAGTACCGCGTATCATCCTCAAACGGACGGACAGACAGAGAGGGTGAATCGAGTGTTAGAAGATCTTTTGAGAGCTTGCATATTGGATTTTGGTGGATCATGGGATGACCATTTGCATCTAGTAGAGTTTGCATATAATAATAGTTATCAGTCCAGTATTGGTATGGCTCCATTTGAGGCTTTGTACGGAAGACCGTGCAACTCACCGTCATGTTGGGTAGAAACTGGTGAAAAGTTTGTACTTGGACCCGATGTGATAAGAGAAACTTCAGCTAAGATTAAGATTATCCAACAGCGAATGAAGGCTGCCCAAGATAAGCAGAAGAGTTATGCCGATAAAAGGAGAAGATATTTAAAGTTCTCCATTGGCGACTTGGTGTTTGTCAAGATTTCTCCATTGAAGAGCGTGATACGATTTGGCAGGAGAGGCATGTTGGCACCAATATTTGTTGACCCATTTCCAGTTCTCGAACAAGTTGGGAATATGGCGTATAGAGTTGACTTACCAGTG
Organism: Allium sativum; assembly: GCA_030737875.1. Taxonomy (NCBI): domain Eukaryota; kingdom Viridiplantae; phylum Streptophyta; class Magnoliopsida; order Asparagales; family Amaryllidaceae; genus Allium; species Allium sativum. Next base: position 132,414,349 of record CM060916.1, on the reverse strand, counting down.
AAGATGGCGGGAGTTCACAACGTATTTCATGTTTCCCAGCTAAGGAAGTTCATGCACGACCCAAACACGACTATTTCACCTGATCAGTTGGAGGACTTCGAAGTAGAACCCGAGGCGGTTGGGAACCGCAAGTCGATTCGTATTGTCGAGTATGATACGAAGAAACATCGAAGGAAGGTGGTGAAGTTAGTCAAGGTTCAATGGGGCGAGAACGAGAATGACTGTACTTGGGAGACAGAGGAGAGCATTAGGAAGACATATCCAGAACTCTTTGCCTGGTAAGATTTTCTTTACGATTTAGTTATTCTGCATGCTAGGATAGACTTGTTATGCTTGTTTTGCATGTTTGATTGTTGTTTTATGGCTGATAGGCATGCGGGACCCTTTGTGTGTTTTGGTTAAGGAATTTCGGGGGCGAAATTTCTTAAGGGGGGGGGGGGGGAGAGAATGTAATGACCCACATTCTACGCATCGCAGGATCGTAGAATATTTATTTCTTTCACATGCGAAGTCGTATGGTCATGTAACATTGGGGAACGACTATTGGGGTCATTTCCCATGTTCATGATTTTTGCCGATTTTTAAATGACCGTTTTGCCCCTAACTGACACTGTTTTGGCCATAACTTTTGACTGGAAAGGAATTTTAACCTGAAACCACTTCCATTAGATTCGTTTGATGGTTTGCAATTCTGTAGAGTGGTCACATTAGCCAAACGGACTCACCGTTTGGGAGATATGGCTGAAACAGGTTTCAGATGATGAAAAACAGCTTAATTGGGCTTAACCGGGTGATTAACAGCTAGGCCCATGGGGGATTTCGTGATTAGAGGTATTTGGGGGCTGCTAGGGTTAGGATTTCGATTTTTCACTCATTTTCCAGCCGCCACAAACTATCTCTTCAATCTAACAATGGCCTCCATCATCTAAAAACACCCCTAATCACTTCTTAATCAAGTTTTGGCTTAAACTACATCAAATTAAGGAGAGAAAGCACCAAAGCAAGGTTAGAGCTGCTGTGTTACATTGGGAACGGCGCAAAACAGAGATTCATTTCAGTTTTGAGGTTTTATTTGTGGCTAAGGTGAGTGATTTGCATAGTTTTGCACTAATTACGGTTAATTAAGGGTAATTAGTGAAGATTAGCAAATTTATACATTAATAAATTCTGGAAAAATATTTATAAATTCGGAAATAATGTTTTAGGCCTCTGTTAGAAAATTTGGCTAGTTTGGTTAAGTTTTGTTAATCCTATCATTAGTTTTGCTTAAGTACGGTTTTGGCTATGTTTGATCTATTTTAACCTATCAAGTTATTGTTTTGATGTTTGTGGTTGATGTTACATGCTGCTATGACTGTATGATATGATTTGGGATTGTCTAGATGTGTTAGATTGGTCGAAAACGCCGTCGAATGGCATAAAACAGTAGGTGGAAAGTTGCAAGAAATATGCAGGGTTTCAAACCGGATCGGATCGAATCATTGGGCTCGGATCGGATAGGAGAACTGGGCGAGGGGACCTGATTCGGATTGGAACTTAGCATAAGGGGCTTGTCAAGAAGGAAGGCCATTTGCTTAGAGTTGGAGTTGAGCAAGGGATCGGATCGGAGAGACCAACAGGGGATCGGATCGAAAGCAAAGGCGTAGGGATCAGATCGGACTAGAGCTAGGGGGCGGGATCGGATCGGAGGACCAAGCTTGGAGCTGGAGGTGGAGCGAAGCACCGGATCGGATCGGGACGTCTAGGAAGGAGCAACCACCGAACCAGGCATAGGGCATCCGAACCGAACCAGGGCTGGAGGACCGAACCAAGAAGGAATGGATCAAGGCGTGAGTCAGAATCACCGAACCGAACCGGATCGGGACCACCGAACCAAACCAAATGTATACTTATACCTCATCGTGACGGCTCTTTTGAAGACCAACTCCAATTCGACCAAAACCCGAGATGCAAAGGAAGTCCAAATGAGGAGCTTTGACTCAGGATCCAGTTGGGAACCAATGAGTGAGCTCCATGATTGGGCTTCGCTGCGGGACGTGTGCTAACGGGTTGTCGATGTCTGTAACTTTGAATCACTATGTGTAGGGAGTACGTGAATGGATTCAGGGCCACAGTGGCCTAGGTACGACTAAAGAGCTATAGACCAATGAAGTGGGGTCATTTGTAAAGATTTGGTCATGACTCCATGTGGTAAGCTTGGTAGTAGCAGTAGTTGTACAAGTCGAACTCCGTCACTACTTCGATGGGTCTAGTGATTGACAGTGGTGGACATCGTATACTTTACGCACTGAGTGAGAGATGTGAGGATGGTTGTTATGGTTGATTTGTTTGCCATCATTATGACATGCACACCCCCACCCTCGTTATCTTTACACCATATGTTAGTGGCACCTTAGAGTATTGTACGGTATGTAGTGCTAACTCTTTGGTTGCAGGTCTAGGTTCAGGTATGGTTTAGTATACCTGTTATTGTTCTGTTTAGCTGCTTATCGCTCATACCAGACTTTTTGTCTGACCCAGAGTTTTATGTCTCTTCTTATTACTCTGGGTGCTCTCACGAGCAGACTAGAGACGGGTTAGCTGGGTATGCACGAGTAGCTGATCCAAAGACAAGCAGGAGGCTTCCACGTATGATATATATAGATATTCTCCCTGTGTTGCTGTGGTCACTACTTTGGGCATTAGTAGTGTACCCTTTTCCTTTTGTTTAGAGACAGTAATTTGGAAAGTTGTAATAAGCTGTATTTGGATTTCCTCTACTCTGATGATGATGTTGATGTTGGTTTTAGTTATCAGCTTATGCACTGTCTCGCCTGTTTATGTCAAGTATATTATTATTATATTTTGTTCCATGCGCTGTGAGACATTCTACAGGTTTTCGATTAGTTTATTCTCTTCTTTCCTTTCTTTGGCGACCGTTCTGTGCTAGTTGGGCATGTGTACAGCGCATCTTCGGAGGAAATGTCGGCTGGTGCGGGGCGGGCCGTCACAGGCCATACCAATCGTCACTTGAAAACTACTATTATACGTGAATTCCACAAGCGGTAGGAGCTGCTCCCAAACTCGTCCAAAGTCGATGATGCAAGCTTTGAGCAAGTCTTCCAATATTTTGTTTACTCTCTCTGTTTGTCCATCGGTCTGCGGATGATAAGCTGTGCTTAAGTTAAGGGTCGTCCCCAATGCTGCTTGTAAGCTTCTCTAAAATTCGCTTGTGAACAAGGGGTCTCTGTCGCTCACGATACTTGATGGGACACCATGATGTCTAACTATCTCTTTGACATATAATTAGGCTAACGAGGCTGCAGTCCTTGTCTTCTTGACTGGTATAAAATATGCGCTTTTGGTTAAACGATCAACCATAAACCAAATGGCCGCCTTCCCCTTTTGGCTTATAGGAAGTCCATGGAAATATGTTCTCATTTCAAAATGGGGATCACTAAGGGTAGTAATAGTCCTCCGGGCTTCCCTTACTCTGTTTTGACTTTTTTGGCACGTCAAGCATTTGGCCATGAACTCGGCTATGTCTCTCTTCATTCCTTCCCAATGGAGATTCCTCTTCATATCCTTGTACATATTATCCCCACTGGGGTGTATGCTCAATTTTGACCTATGTCACTCCTCTAAAATTTCCTTCCTCAACCCTGCATCCTTAGGGACATAAAGTCGTCCATCCAAAAGCAAACTCCCATCATCGTTAATCGAATAGCTAACCGAATGGGGAAAGGTTTCTTTCCTTCCCAATTTCTTTTTTATGTTTCTTATTTCCTCATCATGGACCTGCGCGCTTTGCTTTCCCTTAGGGTAGGTATAACCCAAGAAAACCATAGGAAGTGGTTGGCGAGGGTTGCAAATTAAATTTAGCGAGGAACTCTAGTTGTATCCATTCTAGGATTGCATTTAAAGTCGCATGTTTCCTACTTAAAGCATCCACCACAACATTCCCCTTGCCTGAGGTATACTGAACCGTAAAGTCAAATGAGGCAATATACTCCATCCACCTTTGTTGTCTCAAGTTTAGGTCACGTTGAGAAAATAAATACCTAAGGGATTTATGGTCAGTAAAGAGCTCAAATTTCTCACCTAAAAGATAATGCCTCCACATCTTAAGGGAGAACACTATTGCGGCTAACTCAAGGTCATGCACTGGATATATTTTCTCTGGATCCTTGAGTTGTCTATTAGCATAGGCAACTACTCTTTCTTCTTGCATAAGGACTGCTCCTAAACCGGTCCCACATGCATCGGTGTAAACAGTGAAAATTTTTAAACTTTCGGGTATAATTAGGACTGGTGTGCAAGTTAATGCTTCCTTTAATTTCTTAAAGGCTATATCACATTTATTACTCCAAGCGAACACCAAATTCTTCCTTGTCAATTGGGCTAATGGAGTAGCAATCTTTGCGTAGTCTTTAATGAATTTCCTATAATACCCGGCCAATCCAAGGAAACATCTTACCTCTGTAGCATTTCGAGGGGTTCTCCGTTCCTTGATTGCCTCGATTTTCGCGGGGTCTACGGCCAAGCCTTCGCTCGACACAATATGTCGTAAAGATTTTACTTCTTCCATCCAAAAATGGCACTTCGAGAATTTTGTTTTCAATTGGTTCTTTCTTAATATCCCTAACACTTGTCTCAAGTGTTTTTCATGCTCTTCACAATCTTTTGAAAATATAAGGACATCATCTACGAAGACTACCACAATTTTATTTAGAGTGCCCCTAAACACTCTACTCATGAGGTTAACAAAGAAGGTGGGTACATTCGTTAGTCTGAAAGGCATAACTTCCCATTGGAACTATCCGTCTGGCGTCCTAAACGCAGTTTTGTCCTTGTTGTCCTCCGAAATTCTTAACTGGTGAAATCCAGTAGCAAGATCTAGTTAGGTAAATACTCGGGCTCCTCCAAAGTGGTCAAAAAGGTCATCGGTTTTAGGTAAAGGGTACTTATTCTTCTTGGTCAATTTATTAAGTTCCTTAGAGTCCATGCAAAGTTTCAAAGATCTGTTTTCTTTGGTGGAAAATACAACAAGTGCACCCAATTCTGAGGTACTTCGATGAATGAAACCTATTTGCAATAACTCTGAAATATGTTTATCTAACTCCCTTCTTTCCTTGGGCGCCATATGCCTTAAGGGTAGTGTTATAGGTCTAGCTTCCTTCTATAGATCAATACGAAAGGAGATTTCTCTATCGGGCGAAAGTCCCATGACTTCCTCAAAAATGTCCAAGAACTCACAAACTATACGGACCGAAGATGGTCCTTCAGAACTTGAAGATAAGAAATATAATAAGGCTATGTCCTTGTTTCTAACATTACAAGAAATATTTAGGTTATGTCCTCCTCGGCTCCTAAGATGAACGAGTCTCTTGCCGCAATCTAAGACGACTCCATAAAACGATAGCCAGTCCATACCTAGGATAAGGTTATACCCCATAAAATCCAACTCATATGCTTCGTAATGGAACTCAACATTGTCAACTTCCAATACTTGGTCTTTGCACAACAAATCAAGATACTTAGATCCTCCGATAGGGTTGGCCACCTCTATCGGACTATCCGAGATAGATATAGGAAGGTTCAACAGATTTACTAATCGCTTGTAGATAAAAGAATGGGTCGCTCCAGAATCAAACAAGGTATATACTGAATTTCCTAAAACAGAGGTTATACCTTCGAGTGCGGGCTTTCCTTGTACTCTTGGGGTCGGCTTTAAACTGGTGCTGCCTTTGTTGCATAGTTCTGGCCACTCTTGACAACTTTGGGCTTTGGGCAGTCTTTGGACATATGTCCTTCTTCATGGAAGTTGTAACATTTTCCCTTGAACTCCTTTTTTGCTAACGAGGTCCTACAATCCTTGGCCTCATGGCCCTTGTGGTTGCACCTCGTACAAGTCTTTGCGTCTTTTTTGAATTTGTTCTTCCTTCTTCTTATTTTTGTTGGAGCTTTCTCCTTTCTCTCCTTCCTTATCCTCCTTGGAGCTCTCAGTCGTACAAAGGGTAGTTGTCTCAACTAGAGTATCAAAAGTTGCCATAAATGTTACTTGGGCTAATAAGGTCTCTTTCAACGGGGAGTTCAATCCTTTAACAAACGTAAGGGATTTGTTTATGGGGGTGTCTACCAATCCTCTTCCAAACTTACACAGCTCAGTGAATTTGGATATATATTCTTGCAGGCTCAAGCTTCCTTGCTTAAGATGGATGAATTTCTCTAGTTGAATAGTCATTTCTACCCTTGGCAAAAACTTCGCTTCAAAACGAGTCTTGAATTCGGCCCATGTAAAAATCCAGCCATCGTTCTCCATCGATATTAAGTTCCACCATTCAACTGTCTCATCCTTCAAATGCCAGGCCGTTATCCTTCTTTTTACTTCATCGGGCCAGGCAGTAACCTCAAAGATTCTTTCACAGTCCATTACCAAGATTGGACACTAGCAAAGCCTTCCTTTCCAGAAAACGATTTCCTTCCAAGACTCATAAATGTCTTACAAAAGCGAGAAAAATCAAAGGCCACTTCAATGGCAAAAGTTGCAGGAGCCACTTGGGCAAGATTAGCCACAAGGACTTTTTCCACAGTACGAAGGTACTGCTTGAACCACTCTAGAAAGTATGGGGATCTTGCCCGGTTACCCTGCTCATTAGGATTTTCAGCCATCCTAATATCTGAAAAGAAAAGGAAGAATCCTTTAGTGGATACTACTGAGATAGTATTTAAGCTGAAAAACGAAGAAAATGATAAAGATCCCTAGTATAAATGCATATGCTTATTGGGGTAAATATATATACTATAAATATATATATATGTATGTATGTATGTATGTATGTATGTATGTATGTAGTTTGAAAAATCTTTTCAGTATATAAATATGCCTCTCATACGTATATTTCCCTTATAATTAGGTAACCTATGCTCTGATACCAAATGTAACAACCCACCCGAAATGGGCCTAAATTTTGACCCAGAAAAGGCCCATTAACTTAGAGTCATTCTAAATGGATCGTTGGTTCCTGTAAGGATTACATTTGCACAGATAATAATAACATTTAGTTCGAATGAAATTTCACATAGCGGAAAGAGAAAATATAATACTAAAAATAAGTTGTACAACTTATTTCAAAATCTCAGAAATACGGCAGTCACAATTACATATGTTCAATGGGTACATCATATAGTTCATTCTCGTAAGATTCCAAAAGAAGTAAAGCAATAAATGCTAATAATAACATAACAACTTCGTCTTCTTCATCGACTTCAATCATGATTTCATCCATGGCTTTTACCCCATCTACTGACTTGTTGGATGTTAAGGAGAGGGGTCAAAACCTAAAGTTCTGTGTGATTGAAATATAATGCTACTTAATGTCCATACCCCATATTTTTAGTAGGTTACATATGTCAAGGTATGTCTACGCAGCACACAAGATTCACACAAACATAAGCATCCAACCAATGGGGGTGGATATCCAAGTCAATCGTCCATTAGTGTTTTTAGGGTAAAGACCTAACGAGGTGGCATTCTCGGTCACTTATGGCCCTATTAAAGGTGGATTCTTACAATCTTTTATAACCCTGAGGCGGACACCTAGCCCTTTAAGACCTCGTCCTAATACATTAGCTTTCTTAAGCCTATTCTCTCATTTGTAATATGAGAAGTAGTATTGCCAAAACAGGTGATTAACAAGTTAGAATCGGGTTTGCCAAAAATCCTGGCATGTTTGCCACTCCAAAACTTTGAATCCCAAAAATCAATGGCAAACATGTGTTGATCATGTAAAACCGCCTGATTCGCATGTGCCAAACTCGTTTGCCAAATATCGCATAACATTGCCAATTTCGAATCCGAGCCAGGTCCACCACTTTTCTTATTAAAATCCCCAAGCACGAGCATAGGGAAGCTTCAAATCCCACCCGTGTTGTAACGTCCCGGATTTTTAGACATTTAATATTGAATATTTAATATGGATTTGGAAATATAAATAAACTATATTGAATTTAGTGATTTAATAATAGATATATGATTAAATTCGAATATATCTAATTATCGTAATATGAAACTGATAATAATTGGATTCTAAGTTTAAATTGAATCTAAACGACTTAGACGATCAATATAAATTCTATTTTTAATATAAACAATAATAATAATTTATTATCGATGAATTTGAATGGTTCGAGTTTAAATTATATCGATCTAATATGGTTATTCCATATATACGACTGAATTAAATTTCAGAATTGGTTCCGTTGAGTCCAGAATAACGTTATAATCTGATAACGTCAGTAGTTATGTTAAAATAGCTGTTCGAGGACCGCGAGATATTTTAAGTTATTCATTTAAAATAAAATATAATCAAAAATCTTTTCATTTCTCGACAGCCAACCTACCCATCTATTTTTCTAACACGGTCGAATATAGCTTCAGCTACCTCCTGTAACACCCCGTAATTTTAAAACATGACATAAGGGATAACTTAAGAATACTTAATTATTAAAAGAAGAATTAGGTGAAACGGGTTACGCCATTGCGTTTGTCTCGGAATTCTGCTTGAGATAGAGTCTGAGTTTACATAAAACACATACCGTATGAAGGAGATATGGACGAACGAAGTTAGGCGGAAAAATCGGAAACATGCCATAATGCACTGGTGCACTTGTGAAGTGAACCAGTACAAAAATGCACTGGCGCACCTGCCATGTGCGCCCATACCGAGGGCAGTCCAGCACAGAATTCTGGAGTGTTCTATGATGACATGTCTCCTTCTGATTGGCTGGATGACCTGTCTTCGAGCTGTGTGGTTCTGATGATCTCCTAGTTAATCTAAAGGCTCTAACTAATCCTATACATCTATATAATCACATCTAACCTAAACCCTAATCTAAGCTAAAATCATTCATGAGCCTATATGTTGCTGCATCCTAAACTAACCTAGCCTCCACCATAACAAATCAAATTCAAGCTAGAAGATAAAAATCAAAGTCTACATCAAGGGTTAAGCTTAACAAATTCAGAAATCAGATCCCAGAATTCAAGATCCGTTCTTTTTCTGTGAGTGCTAGTCACTTTTAGGTTTAAATAGATAAATGTGAATTGTGGTAGACTATGAATTGGGTATATGCTGAAAATCATAAACTTATGCAAGCATACTATGTCATTTTTCCTAGATCTAATATATGGACATTCTACTATGTTTCCTATGTGAATCTTGAATTACATTTATATTGTGGTACATGTGAACTTGTTAATACAGATCTAACTTTCTAGATTTCATTATGGTGATTCGATATGACGTTTATATGAACATTGATTTGTAACCATGTTAGGATGATAGTACATCCATTAATTTGACATTACTTGGATCTAGATTTTGGTGTTAATCACCTTTCACTTGCTATATTATGATACCTTGGTATATGTGGTAAACTTGACATGTGCATCTAAACTTGTTATTATGCCACCCTGTCTATGCTACATTTAGATATCATTATGCTTGCCTAAACACAAGTTATTAATTCGATGTCCACTTTATTATGATAATTATCACATGTCCATTCACTTAGTTACTATGCCAGTTATGTTAATATTTATGCCAAAACATGTTGAACTGTCACCCTTATCATGTTCCCTTTTATTGTTATGACGAGGCTACTTTATAGCCTCGATGCCGCCAAAATACGTGTGAATATGTTAGTTAGGAACGGGGATAAAGGGAATTTGTAATTGGCATAGTTTATATAATATTTATATGAATTGAACATATAATTCAAATGGGGAAACATAGAATTAATTACCTATAATGACATAGGTAAATTTGGGTAAGCATGAATTAATTACCTATAATGACATAGGTAAATTTGGATAAAGATAGAATTAGTAATTAAAATTAAGAATTTTAATTATAGTTATGACACGAGGTTAGGTTACATTAGTGGCGGAAGTCTGCCCGGACCCGACCGGCATATCCAGCAGCCACTAATGGTAAACCTAATGTGAGAGGTCTAAGTACGTAAATACGAATCGGGCTAAGACACGAGGTTAGGCCCAACTATGGAATAAGACTGCCCGGACCCGACCGGCATATCCAGCATCCACATATTGTAGGCCTAATGTGGGAGGTCTAGCCCATTATAACCATAATTGGACATGGTAAAGAAATGGACTACTTAACCTAATTTAATATAAATAAGGAATTAAGTTATGGTTAAGTAAAAATGGATGGGTAGTGGGGAGGGGTTAAGTAAGTTAGAAGGGATAGGTAATATATATATATATATATATATATAGGACCACATACTTAACCCAATAAATGTTATGTAATTAAAGACACTTAAGTGGTATACATAACGGGTAGATGAAGTAATAAAGGTTATGTAATTAAAGACACCCTTTAGGGTAAACATAACTAGTATAGGGCTATGTAATTAAAGACACCGAAGGGTACACATAGTCAGTGGAAAACCTAGTGGGGATACAAGACAAAGGGGAGATCTTGTATCATATTGTGTGGGACCCATTTCAATCAGTAACCCGGAGTTGGTATCAAGTAAGGAACTCCGTACTAGGCGGAGAAGGGGCACGCTTACTGATTGAATGTAAGAGATCCAAATGAGACGGATGGTGTGGGTGGCGCAAACCGACCGGGGACATGTGCGTGCATGGGCCAGGTAGAAGGGGCTAGGACGACTGTGACACCAGTATATATGGTTGTGCACATTATAGGTTGCCACCTTAGGGAAGTGATACCCCCTACTGTGGGGCTAGCACATGATATCTACAGAGTAGGGAGCCGATCGAATAGGGAAGTGGTTAGGGTGTACTCGGACGTATGCCCTAAGTCTACCAACTTATAGTGGAAGGGATCATCTCATTTTAAATTATACTAGTGATAGTGCAGAGTAGTCATTAGTGAAGCATGTATATACCTTACTTTATCTGCCTTGTCACACCTACCATTTGTATAGTGATCTCTCTTATCCACTTTATGCCTGTCATGATTACCTTTATTTATTTACTGGCTAAAAGTAACTAGACTCGCCAGACTTTATGTCTAACCCCTTTTGTTTTTCCTTCTCTCTACCGTCCCCCCCCCCCTAGGTTCTCAGGGAAGAAACACCCAGGCTTAGCCAGGATTTAGATATCATCTTGCTAGGAGCCACTGTTGAAGTATGGCTCTAGTCTTTGTCTCTGCTATGGCTTACTCTTTTTATTGGGGAATAATGTTTTTTTTAATTCCTATGTACTTTGATTATGCAAGACAAAAGTATTTTGTTGTAATGGTTTTTATGACTTATGGTATTGTAAACCACGGGATTATGATTTATGTCTGAAATAAAAATTTTGAAATTTCCGATGCTATCTTATTTGTATCTGTCTTGTAATTATTCTGTGTCTGTTTACCTACAACGCTTCACGAAACTTAATGCATTCCCTTAGTGAGTGACATTAATGGACGTGAGGTGTTTCACCTCCTGTTTTCACTTCACATACGGTTGTCTCCCAACTTCATACCGAAGTTAAACAAGGAATTTAATAGTGCCAACCTACAAGGTTACATTGCGCAGACCTAAGTGCTTCCTCGAGCAGTAAATTTTGTTCCTCCTCTGATTATAAATATCGTGATTCTCCCTTGTTTGTTTTCCTCTTCATTCAGGAGACATACAAAAATACTTCCCCTCCTTTCTCCATCGATATGAATCGAATTTGGTTTCCTCAGCAACCATATACGCTCCCTTCTCCTCTAAATTAACGAACCCAACATTTATCTCGTTCAAAATCAAATGAATATTTCCCTTTTTCAAAAACAATCGATTCAAACTTCCAAAACAGAAATAAATTTGTGAGCTCCAAGGGGAGTTAAAGGGCATCGAAGCAATTACTGGTGGAAAATTATGTTGTGTTTGGGAGTGGAGTTCGCGACTAATTTACGATGGGTCAATGGTCTATCGTGATTCATGGGAGAGGAAGTTCGAATGTCATTTAGGTGGCGTGATGTTTTTCTATAATTGAAGCTACAAGTCACGATGCCCTTTTTGGCCACCTCGACTTGTCAGGTGGGTGTTACAGGAGCAAACCGCGATGGATGTTAAGGCGTCGTGTAGATAGAGTTCGCTTTATTGATGTTTAACTGGGAGTTTAAAGGTTCAACAATTGGCTAATAGGAAACTTGATCTTTGTTATTTTAGGGATAAGATTGCTCCGTAGTATACTGGGTACAATCGTTTCTCGGAGTTTTCATAGGAGGGTCAGAACTGTTTCAATGGGAATTAGGTGGAGGAAAAGGGCGTTGTAATATCAAGAAGATGCCGATTGTGGTTTTGTTTACAACTGAGGTGTTGTTGATGAGTTCAGATCTAGGTTTCTGGGGGATTTAGATGAAAGCAAGGGACTGTCTGTGTTGAATAAGTTCCAGATTTTGGTATTTGCGTGAAGACTTTAGGGGATCCGAATGTTAAAAACAACTCGCACCTTACTGTGCTTATTCATGGGGGAGCTCGACGACAAGACAATGGGGACCGTTAAGTGTAGAATTTGGTTTGATGGTGATTGTCTGATGGAGTTTAGGGGCTGTAGTGGAATGCTGGTTCAATGGTGTTACTCCTTAGAAGCAGGGAAGCATGCTGACTGGCACATGAAGAGGCGGTGATGTTGAGGTCATTTAGATGGTGTAACAACAAAAGGTAGTTGGATAGGTAATGGAAAGGAGATGTGAGTTGGTGTTGAGGTTTTCGAGGAAATGGCGAAGGGGGTTAGGCAATATCTTGAGGTTGTTTGCAGTAGAAATGGATCGAAAATTGCTATGTCGCTTCGTGAACTGGTCGATGATTGCGATCCAAGTAAGGTATATGATTTTAATTAATTTAAAATACATAGAATAAATTGTTTTATTTATTTTAGTAGTTAGTTTAAATAAAAAAATATAATTTAATCGTTAAATAAAAATGAATAATCGAAGGTGGACTTGTTCAAAATGGTTCGTACATGCAACAATATGGAAATTAAATGGATATTCAGCAAAGGAAAAATTAAGGTGAGTAAATCTCATTTAGAAAATTATTTTATCATAAAAAATTAAATTGTTGGTTGTTTGGATGCTTGCATGAATTACTGAATTATTGTGGTTATATATATTAGTTATTTAGGTTTGGTGATTGTGGATATTATATATATATATATATTGGATTTCCTGCAGGTACATTATAGGATGCCCGCAGTATCATTAGCGGGTGACCCTATCGTCCCACGATATACGAGTGGATGACCTTCTATACCGCGATATCCTGCCTTGAAGCAGGATTGGTATTATTTTAGTTGTCTGACATCTGTGGATGAAGGAAAACAGGTTGGAGGAATCCAACTGGATTCCTCAAAATTATTTATTGTTGTTTACCTATTTATATTTATGTGATGTGTTCAATTGGATTGATGATTTGTGTATTTGGATGATTAAATATCGCTGGCCCTAGTTGTTGAGATTTAAAAATAATATGAAAAGGGATTTTTAAATTTAAAGGGGAAAGATTAATTTTCGAAATGGAAATGGAATTTCGAATGAATTGGGAAAGATTAACTTGTTTTTAATAATAAAAACAAGTAGCTGAATTTATAAAAATGGAAAGAAAAATTATTATTTGACAATATTAGATTTTTTTAGTTGAATTTAAAAAGGGAAAATTATTTTCCAGAATGAGAATCAGATTTCAAATAACATTTGAAATAGGAACTTGTTTTAAAGATTTAAAACAAGGAGTAGAATTTATAAACGGTGTTTACAAATAAAGGAGGGAAATATTCATTGAATAATTTATAGATTTAAATTCAAGTATGAATTTAAAAAGTGATTTATAATTTGGAATCATTTCAAAAAGAAACGGTGAAATTTATTCCGATGGTTGGAATGTAAACTAAATTCAAATGAATCAATCAGGATTTATGATTTCGAATTCGACTATGTCGAATAAAAAGAAATAAAAGAAATAAACTATTTTCAGAAGGAATATTGAAATTGTATTAATTAGAAGCTAAAATATAAATTAAATATGGAACAAATTCTATGTTTATACATATAGAAGTTATAGTTTTAAAATATTTTTGAAGGTAAAATGCAAAAGGAAATTCACTTTCCGCAAAGTAGAATTTGGATTTCAAATGAATTTTGAAAGGGAAAACTTGTTTTAAACAAGTTAATTTACAATCGATATTCATTAGTGTTGGATAATTTGAAAGTTAATTCCAAATGAAGTTTAAATATGGAAGTTTGCTTAATATAAGGAAGTGATTTATAAACTATGTTTATAAGTGAAATAAAATTCAATGGATAAATTGGAAACAGATTATTCTAAATATAAGAACTAACATTTAAAAATAATATTTTTAAATGAGATAGAAAAGGGAATTTTTATGATAAGAGATGTGTTTGTATTACAAACTCTTATCCATCTCAAGATAAGAACGTTGTCGATCAAGGTCTGAGAGGTAATTAAAATACCCCAACTTGAACGACTTCACTATTATCAAGGGATGATATTAGTTCGTAATGGTTAAAGGATATTGAAATGAGTTATTTTTCCATTTATGTACAATTGTAATCTTCAAAGCTGAAGTTGGATAAAATCGTCAGGTTTATGTAGAAATTGATATTTAATGTGTAATTGAGCTATGAATAAATTTACAATCAAGTTATGAATTAGGAATGGAATAATTGACGATTTAGAGTAATCGCAAATATTAAGTTAAATTTGGAAAGCTGGTTTAGTATATATTATAATTTTTGAAAATGGTGTTGGAATTGAATTATAAACAAAGTTTTAAACGTCTATAATTAAATTTAATTGAAATGAATTCGCCGCAACATGGTAGTTCGTAAATTGGCGATTCGAATTTCAATTGTATATACAGATCTCAATATAAGTTGGAATTCGATGAAACAAGAAAGCTCGAACCGATTAAATGATAGTTTCCAAATGGAAGAGAATAATCTGGATTTCAACTTAAAGATTTTGGGTTATGTCAAAATCAACTTTTTGAAAAGTCGCTGTAAAATCGTTTTAAAACCATAACGATTTAATTAATTAATTAAAAGGATTTTTAGTGAATAAAAATCCAAATTTCGATTAGAAAAATCCAGATTTGAGTATGAAATAAATATGAACTCAAGTAAGTTGAATAAAGTGATTTTTGATAGTAAAAATCTGATTTTGAATGATGGAATGATATTAACTAAATAATCAAGAAGTTATATGATATGGTTTGAATGGAACTTGATGTGAGTTAAGCAAATTGGATTTGTAAATTAGAATTTGAATTCAAATATGTGGCGTGACTTATAAATGGAATTCGAATTGTCATAAATGAATTGCAATATGTTTGAACGCTATTGATTCAAACTATACGTGAATGGAGCGGTTGAATTATTTAAAGAATTTATTAGTGGAATTGATTGCGGTTGAATCAAAATAGTTGTATGGGTTGGAATAAAATGAAAATGCAGGTGCATGTATATTAGACAGGTATGGGATAAAGTGAGTGAAGAGTATGAATATTTTAATTTAAGTGCACGACAAAAAGGTACATGTTTAAATTTCCATATGAGGTTTTATGCGCCGAATCGGCAAGCCGCTTGGCCTTTTGATTTTCTTTTTGAATAGAAAGGGCCTAGAGAGGCGTGTTGAGGTTTGAACGATTGACCTGTACATGGGAGGAGCTGGCGAAATTTTCTGGAAATTTAAGGTGTTAGAATATTTTAAGAAAATTTGAAATAGAAATCAATATGTCGATACATATAGAATTGATAAGGGATTTGGAAAAATAGTTAATGAATGAAAAGGGAAAGTGATTATTTGACTGTTTGGATGGATGTTTTGTTTTCCTTTGATAGTTAAATCACTGACTATCAAAGATTTTGACCATCGTTGTCAATACGGAGAGACCGGTTGGATTTTATCCGAAAACCACTCTGTATAGGCATAGGCGTTGCAAATTAGATATGTTGAAGATAATTGGAGACGGAGTGAAATGTGAGGGCTGTTCTGTTTATCCAGACCCAGGACAACTTGTAGGGACGAATGTCTAACAGACTATCTCCCATGATCACGCCTGTTGGTTTTTACGAATATACCAAGTTGGTGGGGAGAAGGCATCTTCTCTTTATTCTAACACCCAGAGTGTATTTGTATTAATCAAATTAGTGATTTATGGATTTGACGATGTGGCATTCAAAGTTAATGGTGGCCAGATGTTCTAATAGTAAACGTGACCTCAAGCCTCATCAACTGGAAAATGACAAAAATCGGGCAGGCAGCATGGCTAGGTAGATCATTCCCAAGCAGGGTATATTGTCACCATCTAGAGAAAATTTCATTATTTGTTATTTCATTTTCTGTATCTCCTCGGATGTACGGTGGGCACTTAAAACCGTAATGAGGTGATAATATATTCGATACACTCAAGCTAAATGAGTGGTCGGTCATGTGTGGCCGGGTTGCAAGATGTTCTTGTTGAACCCCAGTGTATCCCCTCTAGAGTACACTGATCGGAAGGTGGTCTCATACCTTGTCATAATTGAAATCCAATCTCCAATAAGCGCCCTGCGGTTTTTGATTTTATACTATATATGTAGAGCGTGAGATGCAAGCGTTCCACTGTTTGGTTATTTATTTGTTTAGACATTATTATAATATCACTGGACTTTGATATCAAAAATGTTTTGGTTATAGTAAGGTAAAAACTGTCCATGTTTGTGTGTGCGCTGGTCTTACTATTATCCTTTTCTTTCAAAAGGTTTTTCAAAGTTAAGAAATATGGTTGGAGTTTACTCGCACCAGTCCCATGACTGACCCAGAGTTTATTTTGTTTGTTTTTTCCTAAACTCTTGGGTGCCCAAATTTGTAGGGGCAGTCAAGTGTTTCAGGCTTTTACAGACACACTTGGAGGAGCATGAAGCAGGAGGCTTCACCGCTAGTTATTTTAGAGTTATATCTGTCATATCAAATATTGTATTGAGCTCTAATGATGGTATGTATATATGATACAAAATTTTGTATTCAAAGATTATGTTATATAATATATTTTATTCGTTCCGCTGTGAGATTCTAATGTTTCTTTTCGTTCTATCTGTTTATATTTCTTTAACTTTAATGACTCGTATTTCTATGCAATTTGGGTTGGACGTGTGTTGTTTTAGTCAACTCAGATGGTACTGATTTGCGGGCCATTACAGTTGGTATCAGAGCTTAGGTTGAGCGAACACCTAGGTTTTGGTGGGGGTTTACTCATTAGAGATAGGGTCAGTAGTACCCTAGAATGAGTTGAGTGTATATATACGAGAGAGCGTATTTGTAAGTTGATATAAAACTGCTTTATATTGTGTTGATTGGTTTGTCGAGTGATTTATGAATTCTGGTCGATACAGTAGCGCAACTGTATCGATAAGTGTTTCTAAACTCTTGAACTAAGTAATTCGACACAGTATGTTTTAAAAGCCGGGTAAATGAAATAAATTTACCCAAAACAATATTTTTATATGAAAGAAATAATTTTTTCGAAATTATTATAATATATGGATGTGTTTATTGAGATTATAATCAAATGAAGTTATAAATGTTTAAATATAACCAAATAAAACTTGTATATATGAATTAGATGAACTAAAAGTGGATTCAAACCAAAATTTGGAATTCAATCCCGAGAAGGTTGGAAAATATTTTTCCAAAGTATATTAAAATAATATATCTTTTTTTTGAAAGGATTTCAAAATAAAATCATTTTGGATGGATTTTGAAAGTGATAAAGCATTGAACTCACTTTAGTGGCTAGAAAATAATTCTGATGATAATCGCGACACCATCGGTGTTCATTTTCGAGTTTCTAAGTGATGGATTGCTACCACAATGATATTTCTAATTAAAATTTATTTAGAAAACAATTTGTTTTGGAAAATTCAAATGTTTTGGATTTGAGATGGTTATAAATATATCTGTATATATTTATATGATTTCAAAAGGGTTTGAAATAAATAACGGGAATTCGAATTCTAAAATATAAATTTAAATTAAGCAAGTTAAATAAATCGAGATGATGGAAACCAGTTAAATGGATTGAAAATGAATATTCCTATGAAAATTTAAAGTTGTATGAAACTTGACTTAAAAAATATGAAATACTGAATTATAACAAGGTAGGCTTTTGAAAAGTTAACGGGTTTGTAGCATTTCTTCTGCCTTAGTAATTTCGGGGACGAAATTCTTTTAAGGGGGAAGGAATGTAACTCCCGGATTTTTAGCCATTTAATATTGAATATGGATTTGGAAATATAAATAAATTTTATATTGAATTTAGCGATTTAATAATAGATATACGATTAAATTCGAATATATCTAATTATCGTAATATGAAACTGATAATAATTGGATTCTAAGTTAAAATTGAAACTAAACGACTTAGACGATCAATATAAATTCTATTTTTAATATAAACGATAATAATGATTTATTATCGATGAATTTGAATGGTTCGAGTTTAAATTATATCGATCAAATATGGTTATTCCATATATACGACTGAATTAATTAAATTTCAGAATCGGTTCCGTTGAGTCCAGAATAACGTTATAATATGATAACATCAGTAGTTATGTTAAAATAGTTGTTCGAGGACCGCGAGATATTTTAAGTTATTCAATTAAAATAAAATATAATAAAAAATCTTTTCATTTCTCGATCAGCCAACCTACCCATCTATTTTCCTAACACAGTCGAATATAGCTTCAGCTACCTCCTGTTTTCACTTCACGTACGGTTGTCTCCCAACTTCATACCGAAGTTAAAAAAGGAATTTAATGGTGCCAACCTACAAGGTTACATTGCACAGACCTAAGTGCTTCTCGAGCAGTAAATTTTGTTCCTCCTCCAATTATAAACATCGTGATTCTCCCTTGTTCTTGTTCCTCTTCATTCAGGAGACATACCGAAATACTTCCCCTCCTTTTTCCATCGATATGAATCGAATTCGGTTTCCTCAGCAACCATATACGCTCCCTTCTCCTCTAAATTAACGAACCAACATTTATCTCATTCAAAATCAAATGAAAATTTCCCCTTTTCAAAAACAATCGACTCGAACTTCCAAAATAGAAATAAATTTGTGAGCTCCAGGCAAGTTAAAGGGCATTGAAGCAGTTACTGGTGGAAAACTAAGTTGTGTTTGGAAGTGGAATTCGCGACTAATTTGCGATGGGTCAATGGTCTATCGCGATTCATGGGAGAAGAAGTTCGAATGTCATTGAGGTGGTGCGATGTTTTTCTGTAATTGAAGCTGCAAGTCTCGACGCCCTTTTTGGCCACCTCGACTTGTCAAGTGGGTGTTACTGGAGCAAATCGCGATGGATGTTAAGGCGTCGAGTATATGGAGTTTGCTTTATTGATGTTGAACTGGGAGTTTAAAGGTTCAAAAATTGGCTAATAGGAAACTTGATCTTTGTTATTATGGGGATAAGATTGCTCCGCAGTATACTGGGTATCATCATCGTTGCTCGGAGCTTTCATAGGAGGGTCAGAACTATTTCAATGGGATTTAGGTGGAGGAAAAGGGCGTTGTAATATCAGGAAGATGACGATTATGGTTTTGTTTACAACTGAGGTGTTGTTGATGAGTTCAGATCTAGGTTTCTGGGGGATTTAGGTGAAAGCAAGGGACTGTCTGTGTTGAATAAGTTCCAGATTTTGGTATTTGCGTGAAGACTTTAGGGGATCCGAATGTTAAAAACAACTTGCACCTTACTGTGCTTATTCATGGGGGAGCTCGACGGCAAGGCAATGGGGACCGTTAAGTGTAGAATTTGGTTTGATGGTGATTATCTGATGGAGTTTAGGGGTTGTAATGGAATGCTGGTTCAATGGCGTAACTGCTTAGAAGCAGGGAAGCATGTTGACTGGCACATGAAGAGGCAGTAATGTTGTGGTCATTTAAACGGTGTAGCAATAGTAGGTAGTTGAGGATAGGTAATGGAAAGGAGATGTGAGTTGGTGTTGAGGTTTTCCAGGAAACGACGAATTGGGTTAGGCAATATCTTGGGGTTGTTTGTAGTGGAAATGGATCGAAAATTGCTATGTCGCTTCGTGAACTGGCCGAGGATTGCGAGCCAAGTAAGGTATATGATTTTAATTAATTTAAAATACATAGAATAAATTGTTTTATTTATTTTAATAGTTAGTTTAGATAAAAATATATAATTTAATCGTTAAATAAAAATGAATAATCGTAGGTGATGGACTTGTTCAAAACGGTTCGTACATGCAACAATATGGAAATTAAATGGATATTCAGCAAAGGAAAAATTAAGGTGAGTAAATCTCATTTAGAAAATTATTTTATCATAAAAAATTAAATTGTTGGTTGTTTGGATGCTTGCATGAATTACAGAATTATTGTGGTTATATATATTAGTTATTTAGGTTTGGTGATTGTGGAAATTATATATATATTGGATTTCCCGCAGTACCATTAGCGGATGCCCGCAGTATCATTAGCGGATGATCCTATCGTCCAACGATATATGAGTGGATGACCTTCTATACCGTGATATCCTTCCTTGAAGCAGGATTGGTATTATTTTTGTTGTCTGACTTCTGTGGATGCTGGAGAACAGGTTGGAGGAATCCAACTGGATTCCTCACAATTATTTATTGTTGTTTACCTATTTATATGTATGTGATGTGTTCAATTGGATTGATGATTTGTGTATTTGGATGATTAAATATCACTGGCCCTAGTTGTTGAGATTTAAAAATAATATGCAAAGGGATTTTTCGATTTAAAGAGGAAAGATTAATTTTCGAAATGGAAATGGAATTTCAAATGAATTGGGAAAGATTAACTTGTTTTCAATAACAAAAACAAGTAGCTGAATTTATAAAAATGTTATAAATGGAAAGAAAAATTATTATTTGATAATATTAGATTTTTTAATTGAATTAAAAAAGGGAAATTTATTTTCCCGAATGAGAATCAGATTTCAAATAAGATTTGAAATAGGAACTTGTTTTAAAGATTTAAAACAAGGAGCAGAATTTATAAACGGTGTTTATAAATAAAGGAGGGAAATATTCATTGAATAATTTATAGATTTAAATTCAAGTATGAATTTAAAAAGAGATTTATAATTTGGAATCATTTCAAAAAGAAACGGTCAAATTTATTCCGATGGTCGGAATGTAAACTGAATTCAGATGAATCAATAAAGATTTATGATTTCGAATTGTACTATGTCGAATAAAAATAAATAAAATAAATAAACTATATTCAGTAGTAATATTGAAATTGTATTAATTAGAAGCTAAAATCGAAATTAAATATGAAACAAATTATATGTTTATACATATAGAAGTTATAATTATAAAATATTTTCGAAGGTAAAATGCAAAAGGAAATTCACTTTCCGCAAAGTAGAATTTGGATTTCAAATGAATTTTGAAAGGGAAAACTTGTTTTAAACAAGGAAGTTAATTTACAATCGATATTCATTAGCGTTGGATAATTTGAAAGTTAATTTCAAATGAAGTTTAAATATGGAAGTTTGCTTAATATAAGGAAGTCATTAATAAACTATGTTTATAAATGAAATAAATTTCAATGGATAAACTGGAAACGAATTATTCTAAATATAAGAACAAACATTTAAAAATAATATTTTTAAATGAGATAGAAAAGGGAATATTTATGATAAGAGATGTCAGTTTGTATTACAAACTCTTATCCATCTCAAGATAAGAACGTTGTCGATCAAGGTCTGAGAGGTAATTAAAATACCCCAACTTAAACGACTTCACTATTATCAAGGGATGATATTAGTTCGTGATGGTTAAAGGATATTGAAATGAGTTATTTTTTTCATTTATGTCCAATTGCAATCTTAAAAGATGAAGTTGGATAAAATCTTCGGGTTTATATAGAAATTGATATTTAATGTGTAATTGAGCTATGAATAAATTTATAATCAAGTTATGAATTGGGAATGGAATAATTGACGATTTAGAGTAATCACAAATATTAAGTTAAATTTGGAAAGCTGGTTTAGTATATATTATAATTTTTTAAAATGGAGTTGGAATTGAATTATAAACGAAGTTTTAAACGTTTATAATTAAATTTAATTGAAACGAACTCGTTGCAGCACGATAGATCAGAAATTGGCGATTCGAACTTCAATTGAGTATACAGAACTCAATATAAGTCGGAATTCGATGAAAAAAGAAAGCTCGAACCGATTAAATGATAGTTTTCAAATGGAAGAGAAAAATCTGGATTTCGACTTAAAGATTTTGTGTTATGTCAAAATCAACTTTTAGAAAAGTTGCTGTAAAATCATTTTAAAACCATAACGATTTAATTAATTAATTAATTAGAAGGATTTTTAGTGAATAAAAATCCGAATTTCGATTAGAAAAATCCAGAATTGAGTATGAAATAAATATGAACTCAAGTAAGTTGAATAAAGTGATTTTTGATAATAAAAATCAGATTTTGAATGATGGAATGATGTTAACTAAGTAATCAAGAAGTTATATGATATGATTTGAATGGAACTTGATGTGAGTTAAGAAAATTGGATTTGTAAATTAGAATTTGAATTCAAATATAAGGCGCGAGTTATAAATGGAATTCGAATTGTCATAAATGAATTGCAATATGTTTGAACACTATTGATTCAAACCATATGTGAATGGAGCGGTTGAATTATTTAAAGAATTTATTAGTGGAATTGATTGCGGTTGAATCAAAATAGTTGTATGGGTTGGAATAAAATGAAAATGCAGGTGCATGTATATTAGACAGGTATGGGATAAAGTGAGTGAAGAGTATGAAGATTTTAATTTAAGTGCCCAACAAAAAGGTACATGTTTAAATTTCCATATGAGGTTTTATGCACCGAATCGGCAAGCCGCTTGGCTTTTTTATTTTCTTTTTGAATGGAAAGGGCCTAGAGAGGCGAGTTGAGGTTTAAATGATTGACCGATACAAGGGAGGTGCTGGCGAAATTTTCCGGAAATTTAAGGAGTTAGAATATTTTAAGAAAATTTGGAAATAGAAATCAATATGTCGATACATATAGAATTTGATAAGGGATTTGGAAAAATAGTTAATGAATGAAACGGGCCAGTGATTGTTTGACTGTTTGGATGGATGTTTTGTTTTCCTTTGATAGTTAAATCACCGGCTATCAAAGATTTTGACCATCGTTGACAATACGGAGAGACCAGTTGGATTTTATCCGTAAACCACTCCGTATAGGCATAGGCGTTGCGAATTAGATATGTTGAAGATAATTGGAGACAGAGTGAAATGCGAGGGTTGTTCTATTTGTCCAGTCCCAGGACAACTTGTAGGGACGAATGTCTAACAGAGTATCTCCAATGATCACGCCTGTTTGTTTTTACGAATATACCAAGTTGGTGGGGAGAAGGAAACTTCTCTTTATTCTAACACCCGGAGTGTATTTGTACTAATCAAATTAGTGATTTATGGATTTGACGATATGGCATTCAAAGTTTATGGTGGCCAGATGTTCTAAAAGCAAACGTGACCTCAAGCCTCATCAACCGGAAAATGACAAAAATCGGTCGACCTGGGGGTCGACCATAGAGTTGAACTGTGCTCATTCCCAAGTAGGGTTTCATTATTTGTTCTTCTTTCATTTTATGTACCTCCACGGATGTACGGTGGGCCCTTAAAACCGTAATGGGGTGACAATATATTTGATACACTCAAGCTAAATGAATGGTCGGTCATGTGTGGCCGGGTTGCAAGATGTTCTTGTTGAACCCCAGTGTATCCCCTCAAGAGTACACTGATCAGAAGGTGGTCCCATACCTTGTCATAGTTGGAATCCAATCTCCAATAAGCGCCCTGTGGTTTTTGATTTTATACTATATATGTAGAGCGTGAGATGCAAGCGTTCTACTATTTGGTTATTTATTTGTTTAGACATTATTATAATATCACTGGACTTTGATATCAAAAATGTTTTGGTTATAGCAAGGTAAAAACCGTCCATGTTTGTGTGTGGGCTGGTCTTACTATTATCCTTTTCCTTCTAAAGGTTTTTCAAAGTTAAACAATATGGTTGGAGTTTACTCACACCAGTCCCATGACTGACCAAGAGTTTATTTTGTTTATTTTTTCCTAAACTCTTGGGTGCCCAAATTTGTACGGGAAGTCAAGTGTTTCAGGCTTTTACAGACACATTTAGAGGAGCATGAAGCAGGAGGCTTCACCACTAGTTATTTTAGAGTTATATCCGCTGTATCAAATATTGTATTGAGCTCTGATGATGGTATGTATATATGATACAAAATTTTGTATTCAAAGATTATGTTATATAATATATTTTATTCGTTCCGCTGTGAGATTCTAATGTTTCTTTTCGTTCTATCTTCTATCTGTTTCTATTTCTTTAACTGTAATGACTCGTATTTCTTTGCAATTTGGGTTGGACGTGTGTTGTTTTAGTCAACTCAGATGGTACAGATTTGCGGGCCATTACACGTGTGCTCTGCCTTTTTTCATATGCCAAATTTTGAATCCCTTGTCTTGCTAAATTTCGAACCCTTGCACGATCCAAGGAAAAAGGGAGTCGGGGATGTGTCACGCATCGGGATTTCGAATCGTTGAGGGATTCGAAATTTCTCATGCGAAATTTCCAAATGTGCCAGGCCAAATTCTTGAGGCACATTTCAGAGGTAATCGGAGTTGCACAGATGTTTTCGTGTGATTAACCTGTGTTTTCCACTCTTTTTTAGATATGCCAAATCCACATTTGCCAAGTTGCCAAATTAATGTTTTTGCATGATCTGACCGTGCCAATCAGCTGTTTTGAGGTGATCGGTACGTGAAAATCCATTTTTTGGTAGAATCTCTCCATATTGCCAGATTTGAGTGCGATGAGTCGCGCAAGCCATTTTTTATAATCGACGCGTGTCGATCAGTAGTTTTTGAGTGCACGACACTGATTTTTACCAAAATCCATATGTTTTTCCACAACGAGTTTTGCCACTTGATCAGACTGACATGCTCAAGCATTTTGAGCTAATCGGACCAAGTCGATCATGTATTTTTACAATGTCGGTGTTTCCAAGTCCATCAACGTTGATTTTACGAATGATGTCATTTCCAATCCTTTCTCGAACACATCGCAACTTCGACCAAATTGCTTTGTGTTTTATGATGACTTTCTCAAAACTTGAGTGCGTCGCTAACCAAAATCTTGACATGTGACAGATTTAACAAAAAGTGTCAACACTTTACCCTTCAAAACATGTCTTGCTTGCTCGAATGAAGATGTGTTTTGCGAGAAAGTTAGAAATCCAAAATCCAAAACTGGGAGAAATCTGAAGTGAACTTTTATAACCGGAAAAACAAAGAGTCGCGAAGCACCGGATCGTATTAATCATGAACCAGAAAGCCTGAAAGTCGACGATCACCACAGATCATTTAGAGATAACCAGAATAACCAAGATAGCCAGAATAGTCCAATGACTATTGAGGTTGTGTTTGAGTAGAAGATCAGCGACTACTGAGATTTTAATAAAATAGAACTCCAATGATTGTTGAGATCATATTAGAATGGAAATCTAATGATCATTGGGATTGTATTTAGAATGGAGTACTGAGCCCGGAATGCGTGAGATCTGGAAAATAAGAAGCCTTAGGCTTGCTGAGGTCTGCCGGAGCGAGTATGTACTTGCAAAAGAGGGAGAGGGAGACCTGTGACAACCAGCCCGGAAGGGGCCTAAATTTCGACCTAGAAAAGACCCATCGAAACTTAGAGCCATTCTAAACGGATCGTTGGTTCCTGTAACGATTACATTTGCACAGATAATAATAACATATACTTCGAATAGAAATTCCACATAGCGGAAAAAGAAAATATAAAACTGAAAATAAGATGTATAACTTATTTCAAAATCTCAGAAATACAACAGTCAAAGTTACATTTGTTCAATGGGCACATCAAATAGTTCATTCTCATAAGATTCCAAAAGAAGTAAAGCAATAAATGCTAATAATAACATAACAACTTCGTCTTCTTTAACGGCTTCAATGATGACTTCATCCATGGCTTTTACCCCATCTACTGGCTTGTTGGATGTTAAGGAGAGGGGTCAAAACATAAAGTTCTATGTGACTGAAATATAGTGTTACTTAATACCTGTACCCTATATTTTTAGCAGGTTACATATGTCAAGGTATGTCTATGTAGCATATAAGATTCACATAAACATAAGCATCTAACCAATGTGTTGGATATCCAAGTCAATTGTCCGCTAGTATTTTTAGGGTAAAGACCCAATAAGGTGGCATTCTCGGTCACTTATTGCCCTATTAAAGGTGGATTCTTACGGTCTCTTATAACCCCGAGGCAGACCCCTAGCCCTTCAAGACCCCATCATAATACGTTAACATTCTTAAGTCTATTCTCTCATTTGTAATATGAGAAGTAGTTTTGCAAATGTTGCTACATAACTTATATTACTTGGTAGGACACCTATGTCGCTTAAGACTTCCCTTAGACAGTTGGTGAGCATGCAATGGCCACATTTCTTTCAATTACAAATTTGCCCCTAGTTGAGCCCTTACAAGCTTCTAGAGGAAGTGCACATCCCCGTGAACTACCCTACTCCGTTAAAATTTTATGCCTAACCACTTTTTGAGAAGGAGGTCCCAAAGACCTACATCAAATCTAATAAGGGCGGGTACCATGACTTTGGTTCCTCTCCAAGGAATAAACCTTCAGAGGGATGCTCGTCCTAACCTCTTAAGACCCAAACTAGATATAAAGAGAACCAGCCACTTAAGACCTTCTCAAGGCATAGTAAACCTACTTATTCTCACACGCAATAGACTTATATATATGGTTATATATATACACACTAGACCTCTCACATTAATGTGTACACTTGTAGATATTGGATATGCCAGTCGGTTCCAGGAAAATATCTACTACAAGTTGGTTTAACCTCGTGTCTAGTGTACTAAGTTTTTGAACGGCCTATGGCACCTAGACATCTCACATTAGTTGGGCCCACTTGTGGTTGTTGGATTTGCCGGTTGGTTCCGGGCAGGCTTCTACCACAAATGGCAAATAACCTCATGGCTATGTGTCAATGTTTATATATTTAAAGCCATTCTATATAAGAACACACAAGAAAACAAATATTTATTTGTTAAGGGGACATTTCACATTCGAATTCTAACCTAATCACATTTATTACGCTAATACAACGTTAATTACATTGATTATGTTTATATAAGTAAGATAATAATAACGCGTATAACATAATCATTCATATAAACGGGGAAACATTCTAAGAAGGTGTCAATTGTCAATTTCTCTAGTTCAAGGTATACAAGTTATGTTTTCTATACTTTTACCATTACCACATAGGCATGATAACATAATGACAAGATAACAAATAGCAGAGTTTGCAAAATATACATACATAACAATTTCAACTTGCATCCTAGGCTAGTTGGAACGATTTCAATATTATATTAAAAATAGAGTATTACATACACTTACTTGTATACTTATAATCCCTATTTCACCTAGTTCACCGTTTTTAGCGTTATCCACATAAATATGCTTACATTTGACCTATTTCAAATTTGAATGCATTTGGATTCAAAATAGGATCCAAACCCAAACCAAATCATGAAATAATCAAATCTAATCCTTTTTAGGTTACACTCAATGGTAAATAAAAATGAATAACATAAAATAGGAACAATAGTAACAATACGCATATTCATCTCTAATCCAATATAAAAACCAAAAATCCACAAAACCCAATTAATCATGACAATTCATACGCAATTACAAGATGGAGGATTTGGGGGTTTTCATGTTTACATTATTGAATTTGCAAATTCCCCTAGGCATATCTATTTACATGACAAACTAGTAAAAACATGAATATGCCTTAAGTACACCATAATCCACTCATAGATCTAGGCGAAATAGAGAGAAATCTATGATAGAATTACAAGATCTACAGTAATTCTTTTCATTCAAGCGTGCTCCAATAATCCTCCTAATAATATACATATAAGAGACATACATTAGAATCTTATACATATATGTTTATGCTAAATTATAGAATTCTGAACTTATGTAAATTAGAATAGAGAGATATTTAGAATAGAGTTAGCGAAGTAGGAGAAAACCTTAACTATTCTTTAATTTTTCTCTGGAAATTAACAATGGTGTAGAGGCAGCATGGAGGCTAAGATGGAGAATGATAGGGATTTCATAGTGTGATAAGAGGGGTATATATAGTTTTCCGTGTGAGCATAGACCGTTGGATTACTTCAAATTAATCCAAGCCTTTAATTTATATATATCCTCTTTGAACCCTAACCATCTAGCTTTATTGGGTTGTCCAGCCGCCGAGCGGTTGACCCTAGCGGTCTACCGGTGGTCGACACCACTTAAGGGGGGCGCTCGAACCCTTCTGCGTTGGAACTCCCAATAACGCTGCGTTGCTGAGTTGTTTATTTTATCTAATATGTTCCTTAATCTCTTAATCTTATTCCAAATATGCAATATACTTTGTCCCCTTGATCTTATCTCTAATTCAAAATTTGAGTTTCCCTCTTTATTTTTAATTTAAAGTTTGGACATATATATATATATATATATATATATATATATTATCTATTTAATTGTGTGTGTGTATATATATATTCTGCGTTAACTGTCCAAATTCATTTGTTCATAACTTCTTCATACATTGACCGTTTTCAGCATATTATATATGAAAACGATGTAGAATTTCTCTACGAATCCAAATAAATGAATTTCGTAGCCAAATTCCTAAAGCTACAAAATCTCATTTTCCAACCACACTATTGAATTGCTTATTTTTAATTTTTTATTTATTATTAATACTTATGAATTTTACAGTGTGTTACAAGACCAGAGTCTTAATTTTGTCCTCGACTGGTCGAGCATGGAGTCAGAGCCCGAATATTATACTAGACCGATCCAGTGGGTGCTGGAGCCCGAATTTTTTTTCTTGAATGGCTAAGCGTGGAGTAGGAGCCCAAATATTACACTGGATTGATCCAGTGGGAGCTAGTGCCCTATGTTTATCCTGGATTGATCCAGTCAGGGGCTTGAGCCCTACGTTTATACTAAACGGATCTACTAAGGGGCCAAACCCCTATATTTATACTGAACGGATCTAGTGAGAGGCCTGAGCCCTATGTTTATACTTGACGAATCCAGTGAGGGAAATGAGCCCTATGTTTATACTGGACGGATCCAGCGAGGGGCCGGAGCCCTATGGACACTCTTTATAGATATTACTAAAGTATAACGGTCGTTAGTCCAACCCAAAGAACAAATGGAGAGCACTAGCTGGTTCCGTGCGTGTACGGGATGATGTTGCCGCTTTGATTATATACAAGAAAAGTTAAAAAAGGATGAGGAGTTTCCAACAACAAGAACAAACATAATCGTCGGCACGGGACACGGAAAGCCAAGAGAAATCCGTAGAACTGGATTAATTGGTGACAATGCCCTAGGGGCGACCAGTTCTGCCCCTATACTGAAATGTGGTTGGAGGTTGAGCGGGAGGCGCTGCTGTTGCAGGATTCTTGACATACTGCGGTAATTCGTCGCGACTGACGCAGGTCTCAATGAGATCACAGAACTTCCTGCAATGGTCGGGGTCATGACCTGGTAGCTTATGGAAAAGGCAATATCTGTCATAGCTTGCTCATTACGAAGTCGGGTCCCTTGGGAGGCTTTTGGAAAGGTGCAGTTTCGTGAATGTTGAGATAAATCCTTTCCAAGCCTTGGTTGAGTTCGGTGTAAGTTGGGAACTTTGGCTCAAAGCGAGGCCATGAGTTCCGGTTGTCCCAAGATTTACCCTTTCCTTTGTCGAGCATTTATGGCCCTGAGCTTGTTGCAGAGTTGGTTTGGTGCACGGGTTTTTTGTCGTGGGAATCCTCCTCCCTAAGAAGCCTTTCAGCCTTGAAGTAGAATTCAGTGAGATCCCTTGGCGGGTCTCGTGGCAATGGGACTTTAAAGCTTGTCTTATCAAGAATGTCAGAGATGACAATCTTTAGGACCATCGACGGATCCAGCCTATCGACTGAGGCCACTGCCACATTGAATCGTTTAAGAAATCTACGCAGAGTATCGCCTAATCACTTCGTGACTGATGTCAAAGTCATGACGTTCCTTGGTTGGGTGATAAGAACTTTGAATTGGTCAACGAATTTTCCAATTGAAATGTTCCAGTTGCTTATAGATTTTGGCTACAACTATCTAAACCATAAAGCAGCAGTATCTGTAAGATAAAGCAGGAAGCGTTTCTCCATAATGTTGTTTGAGGCTGAATGTACTTCCATATGGCTCATGTAGCGCATGAGATGAAAAGTAGGATCCTTATTACCATCGAAATCTTCAAGCACCAGTAGTTTGAAGTTCGGTGGGTTTTGAGAGTTCCTGATATCTTGAGTGAAAGGGCTGCTAGTAACACACAGTCCAAGCCGGCATGGGGTGCCCCGCCACGGGCGTCGCATCGAATGACATCGGCGACTTGACTTTCACTGCCCATGCCGAGAAACTAATTCAGATTATGCAAATTGACGTCAGTGCCCCCAGCGTCAAGTCCAAAATTAGCAAAAGGTCGAGTGCCAAGCAAAATATCTGGCATGACCCTGACTTGAGGTGCCTCGACGGGTACAAATCCAACATTCGAAACCTTGGGAGTTCCTGTGTCCAAAGCTGCATGCACTGGCACTTAAGGGATATTTCCAATACCTGATCTTGAGATCTGATTGACGACAACCTAGGCTAAACCTTGAAAGGGATCGGGGATGTTTCCCCGGAGACTAGCCGATCATGTAGCTGTTTGTAGACTGGTATCGACGCGGGGTTAGTCTTTGGGAATTGCCCTTATGTCTCGAGCTAATCCTTGTGTAACACTAGCATTTGTTCTGACAATGTTTCCTTGGCCTGACAGCCTCGTAAATCCTTCGAGTCGAGCGAGAAGGGTTGCCATAGTGGCTTTTTATCGATGGAAATGTTCTTCTTGTTGTTCTAAACAAGAAGTAAGATCTTTAGTCAAATCCATGACGACACCGTCGATGTTGTCGTGAGTAATAAAGTTTGATGGGTGTCCAATCAAGGAGAGTTCTTTCTCTTCCTCCACACCTACTCCTTTCGAGAGAGCTAACTATTTCCTTTTAACCATGGCGGGAAGCAAGTTAAATCCGTTTCCAAAAGAAAGTTGATCTTAAATTCCAAAATCCGAAGATCAAAGTCGAGATCTAAGGTTGAGAACTAAAGCTGAAAACTGAAGTCGAGAACTGAGACTGAAGCTTGTGCTCCCTTACTTGGCACACCAAAGTGTTGACATGGGGAATTGTCGCTATTCGTGCACGCCAACGTCCAAGTGTGCGTTTTGTAGAAAAATAATAATCCAAATCCAAAGTAACGAAATTCAGTGAGAACACAATTTTTTATAGTGGTTTGGCACTAACGCCAACGTCCACTTTATAGTAATGATTCATCATATAATAGCTTAGTACAATTGTTGTACAAGTACAGACAATATTTGCCTATAAAGTGTTACAATAGAAAAACAGATATTTGTTAGTTTTAAACTTTGACCAAAATGTCCTCCTTCTTCTTCGTTGAGCAATAAATATGAAGCAATGTCCAAAAGGTAGCTTAAAAGTCCGAGAAATTCCAAAGAGATCAAAACAGTCCAAAAGCAGTGAAAATGTCCAAGAAAATGCCCAGATGTTGTAGGAAAATGTTCGGGCAATGTTTAGAAGTCCAAAATCCATGGGGAAGATGAAGGCAGCCATTAATGGTGCTTGAGAGCTTCAATCCCATATGCCAAAGTGCAAGAAGAGTGCAAATGAGCCAACCCCTTTGAATGCCAAGCTTGGGTTATTTATAGGTGAGTTTTGGGTGTGTCAGCCCGAACTTGTATCTTTGAGGGGTACGAAATTCGTATTCCAAAATCGAAGTCGAAAAATCGTGAAATCCTGAAAATCTGGTGAAAACGTGTGTTGATCAGGCCAAAACAGGTGATCAACACGGTAGAATCGGGTTTGCCAAAAATCCTGGCATGTTTGCCACTTCAAAACTTCGATTTCCAGAAATCGATGTCAAACACGTATTGATCACGTAAAACCGCCTGATCTGTATGTGCCAAACTCATTTGCCAAATACTTCTTGGCATTTGCCAATTTTGAATCCGAGCCAGATCCGCCACTTTTCGTATCAAAAATCCCAAGCACGAACACAGGGAAATTTTGAATCCGTCCAGTGTGCTCTACCTTTTTCCATATGCTAAATTTCGAATTCCTTGGCTTGCCAAATTTCGAATCCCTTGAACGAGCCAAGAAAAAGGGAGCTAAGGTTGTGTCAAGCATCAAGATTTCGAATCCCTGAGGGATTAGAAATTTCTAATGCGAAATATCGAAATATGTTAGGCTAAATTCCTGAGCAACATTTCATAGGTGATCGGACCGTGTTGCACACACGATTTCATGTAATCGGCTTGTGTTTTCCACTGTTTTTTAAATGTGCTAAATCCACATTTGCCAAGTTTCAAGATCAATGTTTTTGCCTAATCTGATCGTGCCGATCAGCTATTTTGAGGTGATCGGTACGTGAAAATCCAGGTTTTGGTAAAATATCTCCAAATTGCTAGATTTGAGTGTCATGAGTTGCACAAGCCATTTTTCATGATCGACGCTGTTGGAGAATGGAGTTTTGATGACAAAAACCTTATTTCAATTATCATTGATTATAAAATATATGCTAACACTTTTTGTACAGAATTTATATGTGTGTGCAGGAATTATATACAGGAAATATTACTGAAGACTGTACAGTTATAAAGATGATAGAGATTTAAAGATCAGAGAAATTTCAAGACTCATGAGTAATCAAGAGTTCAAGAGTTCAAGATCAATATAGTTATAGAGTCTAAATTTTATAAGACTCCAAATAGCACTCTAGGCTCAAATTCAAATTCTAATTTTTAAATTCTGATTTTCAATCCTCAATCCTCTGTATTTTATTTTTCTATTTTATTCTCAATCCTCTATAATTTGTTTTTCTATTTTGTTTCTATTTTTATTCTTCTTGGTTTTTCAAACTTAAATTTTTTATATACTTTATATGGTTTAAAACCTTATAATTTTATAAATATATTTATATAGTTTAAAAGTATATTTTCATATGATTTCTATCATATAATATTAACTTACAACACTAAAATTTTACTCAAGAATTTCCAGAATTAGTTTTATATCAAAATACTTGAAAAATGATTTAAAAATAAAAAATACACATGACTATGTCGACATAGTAAAAAGTGTATTTCGACATATAACTGCAATTTTTTCTAATTTCAAAAGGAAGTGTCTTTTCACCATTTGACACGCTTCAGAACCGTTGCAACCCTTCATACACTATAAAAAGAGGTTAAAACCGAATTTTTTAACATATCTTCTTCTCTAACTTCATACTCTTTCATCCCACCAGTATTCTTAATCATTTTTATGGTTTTTACACATACTCCGCCGATTCAATTCAGTTTTGATAAAACTTCTTCTCTCTACACTCTCTACTCTCTGAATCAAGTGCTATTGAAGAGTTAGAGGGTTGTTTTGCAATCGGTTGGGTTGAATAAACCTTGTTGTGATCAAAGAGGAGTCGGTGTGTCCTTGTAGGCCGTGAAATCAAAAAATCAGAGTTAGTGTGTTCTTGTGAGTCGTGAAATTAAGAAAGTAGGAATCGGTGTCTCCTTGTGAGTCGTGAAATCAGGAGGGTGTAATTGACTATTGAAAGAGTAATAAAACTCTGCATAATCCAGCGTTGTGCGGGACTGGATGTAGGAGTAATCCGAACCAGTATAAAATTCGGTGTGTTCTTTCCTTTTCAGTATTTTTATTTCTGTTTATTTTGCATTTGTGTTTGAATCTGTGATTGTGTTTGTGTTGTTCGATTCATTCCATAATTCTCTTTAGTTTTAAGTTTTGGTTAAATTCATACAAACACTATTCACCCCCTCCCCCTCTAGTGTTTGCATTGCCTTAACGATCCATTCTGCAGTCCCTAACAATTGGTATCATAGCAAGATCTTTCAAAAATTTCATAATCTGATTTTTGAAAATTAAAATGGTAAATTTTGAATACTAGTTTTAATTCATGTATTGCATCAAGTATTAGATGAGTATGCATTCAATTTTATTGAAAAATCAAGTTACTATGATTTGATTTTCGAAAATTGAAATTTTGAAATTTGAAATGTTTTTAAATTTTTAAAGTTACAAAACTTTCATGATATTATTGTAGTTAGTTATTTTGAAAAGTCATTTGATTATTTGAAAAGTCATTTGAATATTTGAAAAGACATTTGGATTACTTGAAAAATTATTTGATTATTTGAAAAGTTGTGTTGTTTTACAGGAAAAGATCTGTTATATGGCTATTGGATATTCAAACTCTAAAAAGATGGGTGACATGGCTGTTGGAAATTCAAATTCCGAAATGGTGGCTTTCAACTTCTGAAAAGAAATAAAAAAGAGGAGAAGAGTAACGACGGTTGGTGAAGAGACATCAAGAAGAAATGGATATATATAATTTAAATCAGCAAAGAAATGGAAACCAGATAACTTTATAACTTTGGATTTTCATCTACAACATAATTTCATACTGTACTTCTCTTCATTTTCTTCACAATGCCGCTGATTTCATGTAAATTCGTCAAGAATTGATCAAGTAATGATCAAATGAAGTTTTGGTGAATAAAGAGAAAAGGAAACCAAAACTGTCAACGGTTATCTTCAAATTGCATCCAAAGGCTGGGCTATTTTGTCCCAAATCCTTTTCCAAATCCTAATTCTCGTTCTCGCGGTCGATTTGATGGGTAGATCGTCAAATTTTGATCAAAATTGAGTGAGATATGGCAGTTTGAAGTTGGCGATTCAAAACTGAAAACTGTTACGGGATTTTATTCATACCTCTTACTGTTTCGACTTTCTACACCTCAATACCATCCAAATTCATCCCCAAACTTCTACTAGATCGTAGTCCTTGAATTTCTCTTCGATATACCGCTGATTTCGTCCAATTCCGTCAAGAAACGAAGAAGTTATACCTCCTGAAAGTTTGATTGAAAATAGAAAACGAGAAGAAGAAGAAGAAGAAGAAGAAAAATGGTTATGAAGAGACATGACTTTTGGACCTTTATATAGTAGTTGAAGTGTCTATTCATTCAAAATTCAAAAATTCAAATTCAAATTTTGGCGCCAAGTTGGTTGAACTACTAAATCTTCAATATCTTTCTCATACGTTGTTCAAATTCAACAAATGAATACACTATCCTGATCAGAAAAACGAGCCCGTCGCAATAGAGCAGATCTCATCATCAAATTCTAGAAGATCAATTCAGAATTCAGAGAGTATCGAAGAAACGAATCTAAAAACCAGGTACGTCTTAATTAATTTTTAAATTTTAAGTTGAATGGATGATTTATTTGCTTTGCTTTGAATTTGAAATTTAAAACTTTAAAATTCAAACTTGAAATTTAAAATTTAAAATTCAAAAGTTATAATTCAAATTAAAATTTTGAAATTCAAATTATTAATAAAATAATAAAATAAATTTTGAATTCTCAAACTTCCCTTCATTCTTTCAATAAGAAAATGCCAATTCAAATTTTGGTTATTAACTTTATCTGTCTACTTATCTTCTTGTACCTTGTTTCTAAATATATATATAAAGTATATAAAATAATTATATAAACATGTTAATATGATATACAAAGTTAGTATAACTTTTTGATAATATTATAAAATATAAGTTTATATATCTTTTATACGTAGTTTAAACATTCATAGTTTAAACTTATATTTTCATAACAATTTTTGGGTTACATTATCATAGATATTATTTGAAACTAAATACTAATTTTGATTTCTTGATTTATTAAGATTTACGAAACTTGTATTTTCTAATTTAATATTTTGGTATATATAATATATGATTTTTATGACTTAAATATATAATATAGGAAGTTATAGTTCTATAGTTTACTTTATTTCATTAAAATAATTCTATTATTAACTATAGATTTCTTTTATAGTTTTAAAATATAAGGTTCTTAAGCAATTAATATATTTTTGATTTCTAAAGTTTAAATGGAAAAAGATTGATTTGTATCAACAGATAAATGATAAATTAAATTTTAAGTCCTTTCAAATCAATTTTAATATACAATTATGAATATATGGTTGTAGTCTACTTTATATAATTTTATATTCTCTCTAAAAAGATCTTTAATTCTTACTATATTTACCCTACTAATATTATTTAACTCCATAATTATTTTGAATATTTTACTACTAATGTAACGACCCAGATTTTCACGATCCTGGTTATCGACACCAAACATGATGTCGACTAATCAAGCATCGGAAATACCGGATAGTTAATGAAAGAAAGTAGAGGGTGAGAATAGATAAGATAGAAACTTAGAATAGAAGAAGAAGAAGAACATACAACATCAGAGTAAACAAGAATCTCACAGTTGAACGAACAACATATAATAAATAACATATCTTTAAAATAAAATCAGTATATGTATACAGTAACATTATCAGAGTACAACACTTACAACACAGTGGAAATAAATAATAGCGATAGACTGCTGAAGCCTCCTGCTCCAAGCTCTCAGTATTTGAAAAATCCCGACTACTTGACTGCCCGTACAAAATTGGGCACCCAAGAGTTTAGGGAAAACAAAACAAAATAAACTTCGGGTAAGTCATGGGACTGTATGAGTAAACAATTTAAAATTGTTTGAGAAAATAAAAGATATCTCATAAGACCACGCGGTATAACACGGAACAACTTTTTCCCTTATGAGAATCCAAACCACTTGATTTGACTTTCAAAATCCTTTTGAAAGAAACGATAATCTTTATATCAAAACATAATTTGATATTATAATAGTGTCTATCAACCACAACTAAATAATCATCTAGCGGAATGCTTTCATCTCACGTTCCACATACATAATGTAAAATCAAAAATCGTGGGCACTTATTGGGTAATGAATTCCAACTGGAAAGGTATGGGACCACCTTCCGACAGTGTATCTCTAGAGAGAAATACACCGGGTTTAACAAGAACATCTTGCAACTCAGGCTAAACATGACTGGTCACTCATTTCGCTTGAGTGTACCGAATGTATTATCACCAACGGTTGGGATCAGCAACCGTTTCCCGAAAGGGACAGCATCGAAATAGATTATAGAAGTAAATACGATTTCTCTAGATCAGGTGACAATACACCCAAATTGGCAACCAACCACTTAGCCATGCGATCTACCCGATTTTGTACCATTCTCGGTTGTGAGGCTAGAGGCCATACGTATTCGTTGACAATTCACATCTTCATTCAATTTGAATGTCACATCGTCATACCCGCCAAATCACAAATTGATTTCTCCAAAAATGCCATGGGTATACATCTAAGAGAAACGAATTCCTCTGCCACCAAACGTAAATACGTTTGAAGAGATCAACTAACGCGATATATTAAATATACTCTGTCATACATTCTTCCATAGTGGTTGTCCTGGGACTGGACAAACCAAAGGTACTATTCTGCAGGACAGCCCTTGCATAACTCCGTCTTCAATTATCTTCATCATATTTGATCGCAACGCTAACATCCATACAGAGTCGTTTTCAGATAATGAATCTGATCCCGGTCTCTCCTTATTGACGACGGAAAAAGGGTCAAAAACTTCGATAGTCGGTGAGTTAACTATCAAACAAAAACACGTGTGCAAACAACGATATTATTTCCAGATGGAAATTCTATCGATCAATCATCAATCAACATTTATTCATTTCTCCATTTCTCGTTTCCATATCATCATCAAATCCTTATTTTCTAATGTTAGAAATTATGTTATTAACTTTGGAAAACGTTTCCATTTCTGATTTACGCATCAATATCTTCTCACATATATCAGTCTCTAATTGTAAACTAGTAAGAGAACAACCCCTTATGTATTAACCCCGAAGGCCGAAACCAACATCAGATCAATACTCAGACAGTTGTTCAACTTAACTAATCTCTAGTCAGTTTCAATTTCTTTAACTCCATTTTAATTCCTATTTCAAACCCTAATTCCTTTATAAATATTTTATTAGCAAAATATTTACTTAAATACTTTATTCACATTAAATGTAAATAATATTTCTTCTTTGCAATCAAAATAGTTTGATTTCGTAATTAAAACAATATACCAAATCCAATTTCTATTTACACTTCTAATTATAGAATTTTTTATATAAAATCTCATTTTATTCTTCTAACACTTATAATCCCATTTATAATCACCTTTATAAATGCTACTCAAATTCCATTTAAAATATCGGTGTTAAAACCGATTCCTACTTCTTTATATAAATTCAGTCTCATATATTTTGTTTATCAAATGATAAATATTTTATTTAATTTATAAAACATTATTTATAAATTAATCTTCTCAATCTATTTGTTAAAACAGATTTCTATTTAATATCCACTTTAAACAATCTTCTCATAATTCTTTTATATCTCGTCAAATATCCCTTTTATAATTCTATTTACTTTCTAAATGACTAATCCTTTTATACTTATATTTATTTTCTAAATAAATATTCCTTTTATACTTCTATTTATTTTCTATATAAATATTTCCATTTATATTTCTATTTATTTTATATATGAATAATCCTTTTATACTTTTGTTTATTTTATATATAAATATTTCATTTTCAATATTCACTTTGAAAATTTCCTTTTTACATTCCAGTATTTCATATGGTATTTAAAATACCAAATAACATGACCAGTATCGTCATAATCAATCACAGATTATATATCACATCACATATCACAATATATGAAAACAAACAGTATTATAATATTGAGGAATCCAGTTGGATCCCTCCAACCTGTCTCCCAGCATCCACAGATGTTAAATAATATAAATAACATCGATTTCATTTCAATATGAAATATTCTGACAAACAGCATCAATATTTAATTAACGATATATATATAACTATATCGATATTTTCAACCAATCAATTAGCAGTTCAGCCAAACAGTCAACACACAACAATCAGTCATCATTTATCAGTTATAAAAATATGAAATGGTAGAGTTGGTGAGTTTTACTCACATTGGACAGTTATCGTTAAATAACGACTAACTATCTTTGATTCACATGGACGTTTTATTTTGCAATAAATCGTAATGAGCTCTATTTCACTCCCAGTCAGTTCCATTGCGTAGCCACCGTCCATACGATCCCAACGGATCTTGTTTCGCTAAATTTCGATCATGTATGACAAAGATATTTAGGTTACAGGTTCCTATACAAATTATTTTAAATAAAAACTTAAATTATTTAAATATATGGGCCTTACTTTTTGAACCCGGCCCAAACTAACACATATCCGCTCACTCCCTTTCTTCCTCCAACCAATTCAACATGATCTCCGGTAAATCCGCACCATTGCCAAACATTCCTCCACATCGTTCTCCTTCCACAACATAATAAAAATCGAATAAAAATCACCACAAATTCCCTCTTCAAAATCTCTATCTATTGACCCCAAAAACATAGAACTCGACATCCTCCCATGCATTTGCGACTTCGTCCTAGAGTGGTTCGCACAGAAATTCGTGCGACACAGTTTCGAACGGAAATTCGCAAGTAAATCAAAACTCCTACTATACGATGCCACGAATCCAAAACAACCCACCATTTCGAGAACGATTGCCTTCATCACCCACATTCGTGAACCCTAGGTTCACTGTACAATTTCGTGCGCACCGAACAATAATCGAGTTCGACAAAAATGACTTTAACTTAAAGCTATTGCTTCGCTGAGCTCACTGGAATTTATTTCAGAATTTATTATGGAGAATTGAAGTAGTTTTGATTTTTCTAAAAATGGTTTTCTCACGTTTTGAGTAAATGGATGGCGGCTGCTGCATTTGACTTTGGAAGAGAATGTGTTTAGGTTTAGAAGAGTGGAAGAGTATTTATAGGAAGATTTATATAAGTTTTATATTTATTATTTTAATTATTTTTAAGCAACCGCTATTTGTATTTGTTGTTAAAAATTCCTATGATCACATACAATATCCAAAAATCATGAAAATGGACATGCAGTTACAGTTCGACATTACGGACCCAACGAAACTAGTTTCGTCGAATTCCGACTCCGTTTGCTCAGACAGCGTATTTTTAACCGTCAAAATATCGACTGTTTTTCACATTAAAAATACGTATGACCACATATTGACTCCAAAAATCACGAAACTTGAAATCAAACAATAATCTAATATTCCGGATCCAACAAAATTAGTTTCGTCGAAAACAGAGCTCGTTTGCAAAACTGGCTATTTTTAAACCCCTAAATAAACCTTTTAAATATTAAATATATTTAAAAATAATTAAATTAAATATTTATAAATAAATATTATCGTATAAATTCACAATAGAATATCATACAACTCCAGAATATTCTTATATGAATTCCTAACTCGATATTTCAAATCCCGATTAAATCGATATTCGATTTATAATGAAATTCCTTTTATATATCATTATGAAATATATGGAATTCCATAGCGACTACTTGAAAATTTGATTTGGACATAAATCAAAATCTACCCGACGAAATCCCCATTTTTCTCTTCCATTTGAAAAATATACTTCACCAGCTCCGAACGTTTCTTGTTTCACAAAATTCCGGCTTAAAACGGATTCTGTATATTCGTTTAAAGTTCGAATCACCAAATCACGAACTACCGCGCCATTTCGAGCTCGATTATAATTATAATATAATCTATACATTCAATTGTCGATAAATAAGTAAATTCGTTATTATAATTTAATTATAAACTGGACTAAATCCTTATAATATTCAATTCACAGAATATTGTGAATTCTACTATTTCCGACTTTCTCGGAAATTTAAATAAATTATTCTACTATTTATATTAATTAAATATTCAATATTATTTAATTAACGACCATTTAATTCTCTAAATCATTATTTAAACAATTAAATAAATAAATTATAATACTGTAAAAATATGGGATGTTACAACTTATCATGAATATTTTTTAATACTCTTATCTTTATTATTATTTTAATCACTTTCATTAGTATAATTAACCTAAGTCTAGAAATTAACATTATCCTTGTTTGATTCAAATAATTTATTATATGCATAATAGTTAGATATTACATTTGGTATCTTTTATAGAAATCCATATCATCATTCTATATATTATTACCATTACACATCTTATTTCATATCATTACACTGCATCTTAAATTATAATCATTTACCTCGCAAATTGCATTTCATTCAATAAATCACTTCATATAATTTTGCATATGTCATACTACATTATTACCAACACACTATATTACATGTTAACTTTAACTCCACACATAACAAATATATAGTATGAAAAGATTTTATTAGAAATATATGATTATTAATTAAATACATAACATATTTACTTTGTCTTGATTAATTTGATTGAACTGATTGACTTATTTGGTTTGTTTATTTGACTTGAATAACTTGATTTACTTACTTGACATAGTTAAATTTCGTCAGTGGTTGATAGGTTTTTTAGAAATGTACTTATGAATTTATAGTTGACAGGAGCTTTATATGTTTTAGGATAAATAGAAGTTACAAGAATTGTTTAGTTTCATGTTTGAGTTGATGTTTTGTAACAACAAAACTTAAATTGATTCATTGATTGGATTGAATTATTTTACTTATATCATAATTTTAAGGATATCTTATCAGAGTTATTTCTAAGTCTAGATTGAGGTCTAATTATATTTTTAAGGGAATTAGAGTATAGGCTAGGCCATTGGTTGGTGATGACCCCTAACAATTGGAGGTTTAGTCTTGTATTAGATCAAGGGGGAGTTTTATAGTTTCTAGGTTTAATTAAAGGTTTAATAAGTGTTTATTAACACATATTATTTAATTTGATTGATTGCTTACATTGATTGCTTGAATTAATTGCTTAAATAGATTGCTTGAATTGCTTGTTTGAATTAATTGCTTGAATTACTTGTTTGGATTGATTGCTAGAATTGATTAGATTGCCTTGATTATTATTATTCTATTAGACTAGTATAGTCATAATTTTAGGGGGATTTATAATCTTTTAGGCTTAGAATCATAGAGTTAGAGGGAGATATAAGGGTATCATAGAATCAATAATAGTTATATAGAATATGTATAGATAGATATAGGATTTAGGGGGAGTATTTTATAGATTTAGGACTCAGGGGGAGTACTTTACTTTAGTATTGGAAATACTTAGATAGTTATAGAATTTAGGGGGAGTAGTTTTAGAATTTCTTTTTGATAATGAGAAAGGGGGAGAAATTATAAAATATAGGCATAGTTTATAGGATTCTTACAGACATGGGGAGTATAAAAGGAACATCGTCAAACTGGTATATACATGTATGATATTTTATAAACTAAGGTTGTCATCATCAAAAAGGGGGAGATTGTTGGAGAATTGATTTTTGACTACAACATCCTTATTTCAATTATTATTGATTATAAAATATATGCTAACACTTTTTGTACAGAATATATATATGTACAGGAATTATATACATGAAATATTACTGAAGACTGTACAGTTATAAAGATGATAGAAATTTAAAGATCAGAGAAATTTCAAGACTCATGAGTAAATAAGATTTCAATAGTTCAAGATCAATATAGTTATAGAGTCTAAATTTGGTAA
Source organism: Allium sativum (assembly GCA_030737875.1). Taxonomy (NCBI): domain Eukaryota; kingdom Viridiplantae; phylum Streptophyta; class Magnoliopsida; order Asparagales; family Amaryllidaceae; genus Allium; species Allium sativum. Next base: position 132,371,450 of record CM060916.1, on the reverse strand, counting down.
GACTCTATATACCACTCCAGGTTCAAATTAATATTCTAATTTTCAAATTCTGATTTTCAATCCTCAATCCTCTCTATTTTATTTTTCCATTTTATTCTCAATCCTCTCTATTTTGTTTTTCTATTTTGTTTCTATTTTTATTGTTCTTAGTTTTTCAAACTTAAATTTTTATATACTTTATATTTATACTTTATATGGTTTAAAACCTTATAATTTTATAAATATATTTATATAATTTAAAAGTATATTTTCATATGATTTTCTATCATATAATATTAATTTACAACACTAGAACTTTACTCAAGAATTTCCAGAATTATTTTTATATACAAATACTTGAAAAATGTTTTGAAAATAAAAAATACACATGACTATGTCGACATAGTAAAAAGTGTATGTCGACATATAGCTGTTATTTTTTCTAATTTTGAAGGGAAGTGTCTTTTTCACTATTTGAAACGCTTCAGAACCGTTGCAACCCTTCATACTCTATAAAAAGAGGTTAAAACCGAAATTTTTAACATATCTTCTTCTCAACTTCATACTCTTTCATCCCATCATTATTTTTAATCATTTTTATGGTTTTTACACTTATACTCTGCTGAATTCAATTCTGTTTTGATAAAACTTTTTCTCTCTGCACTCTATACTCTCTGAATCAAGTGTTATTGAAGAGTTATAGGGCTTATTTGTAATTGGTTGGGTTGAATAAACCTTGTTGTGAGTCAAAGAGGAGTCGGTGTGTCCTTATGGGCCGTGAAATCAAGGAAATATGAGTCGGTGTGTTCTTGTAAGCCGTGATATCAAGAAAGTAGGAATCGGTGTCTCCTTGTGAGCCATGAAATCGGGGAGGGTGTAATTGACTATTGAAAGAGTAATAAAAATATGCACAATCCAGCGTTGTGCGGGACTGGACATAGGAGTAATCCGAACTAATATAAAATCCGGTGTGTTCTTTCCTTTTCTACATTTTTATTTCTATTTGTTTTGCATTTGTGCTTGAATCTGTGTCTGTGATTGTGTTTGTGTTGTTCGATTCATTCCATAATTATCTTTAGTTTTAAATTTTGGTTAAATTCTTACAAATACTATTCAACCCCCCTAGTGTTTGCTTTGCCTTAATGATCCATTCTGCAGTCCCTAACAAACGCGTGCCAATCAGCTATTTTTGAGTGTGGGACACTGCATTTTACTAAAATCCATATATTTTTCCACGACGAGTTTTGCCATGTGATCAGACCGGCACGCTCAAGGGTTTTGAGCTGATCGGGCCAAGTCTATCATGTATTTTTACCACGCCAGTTTTACATGCCCATCGATGACGATTTTATGAATCGACGCCACTTCCAATTCTTTTCCGAACACGTCGCGACTTCAACCAAATCACTTTGTGTTTTCTAACGACGTTCTCAAAATTTGAGCGCCTCGGTAACTGAATCTTGACGTGTGGCAGCTTTACCAAAAAGCATGTGAACAAATAAATATATATATATATAAATTTAATGTAAAAGTAGTTTTATTAAAAATAGTTATAAAATTATAATAGATAAAAATTGCTTTAATATAATAATCCAATACATACCAGATATTCGTATTTCAAAATCTTACTTGTCATAAATCCAGATTCAAATTAACTTAAATTAAACTGATCTAAGTTTTCAATTTTGTGGTTTGTAATTAAGATCAGAATTCTAAACCATTACGTCGGTTTGCTTGAAAACTTAATTACTAAATTCATTTCAATTCATCATATTATTAAAAATAACTTTCACAGTTTGATTTTCAAGTTAATTTATTAAGTTAAATTCTTCAACTTCAAAATTTATTAAATTAATAAATTTTTAATTTGAATCTTTAAATCGAATTCTTCCGTTCATTTCACTTAAACAAATCTTAAATTGAATCCTTCCTTTAAATTATTTTTATTAAAGTTATTATATTAAATTTAATGTTTATATTATATTATATTAAAAATTTAAATTAAATCTTTTAAAACTAAATTGGTTTTTTATATTAAATTTAAAACATTTTAAAGTAAATTAATATATTAAATTTGTTTACATTATAAAATTTTAGTTTAGATTAAATTTTAACTTTGGATATTAAATCTTAATTAGATTTATAAGTTATTTCCAAACAACAATTTCATTAAATAAACTTTAACTTAAATTCATAACTTAAGGTGAAATATTTCAAACATTAATTTAAAAAAAATCAAAATCAATACATACTTATGAAATTTCAGAAAATAGTTTTTACTGACCAACTATGTCCATTTATAATTTCTATCCTACGGTCAAGTGAATCAGGTATGTATCATTTCAACCTGTTAAGTTAAATTTTTGGGTATATGTCATTTCACCTCATATCCCAATTCAGTAACAAAAGGTATAATGATTAGGGTATATATCATTTCAACCCATGATAATTTTCCTAAATCTATAGGGAAATTGTAGTGTGAGAACATATTTTAAAGTATAACAATACTACTGTGTAATATAAAAAATCCATATCACGTCATTTGTGTTTATAATTATCAATGCATATCTACATGTCATAAATAAACATATATCACAAATTAGCATAATTTTGTATCATGATTCCAAATTTAAATTTAACGTAATAATCATGTCAACCAAAACAATCACGACATTTTAATTTAATAATTCACATGGATTGAACAATACACAAAATGTCAGTTAAGTGTGAGTTAAGCTCACCTTTAGTGGCACTGAACGGAGTCTACAAACGAATGGACACGACAAGCAAGATGCACGACTCCAACTACAAACACAACTATGCACTTTCTAATACCATGGCATGAATAGATTCATAAAATAATACTACAAGAAATTTAAAAGAAGGCAGTTGAGGGTTTTGGCTACAGAAGATGAATTTTTTATTTTCACAAAATTTACAAAATAGAACAATATTTTTGACATTTAAAAATTATTTTTGGATACGTTAACCACTGAATTTGAAAAAGTAGTTAGCAGAAAAGTTTTAAAAATCATTTCTCTTCATTTAAAAAATAGAAACCAGATTTGGATTATTTTTGAGCGAGAAAAGGCTGAAACAGTAACAAACCATTTTATAGTCAGAAATTTGGATGCCGAAATAGATCTAGAAAATTTTCAATTTCGAGACAGAAAATCATAAAATCTGAAAAAGTTTAAAACATGAAAGTTGTACCTATTTCAGTTACACTAATTTATAAATAAAAAGTAGATTTGCACTTTCTGCGAGCAAGTTATGGGTGTGGGAACACAATGCAAAATCTGAAGAAGAAAAAAAATGGTGAATAGAAATAGTATAATAGAGTTTGGGTTTGTGGATTTTTGGTTTGGGTCATGGATATGTAGTGCAACCAGTGGGTGCAGTAGGGCTTAGGTGGTTCTAGGTGTTAGGGAACGCGGAATGCAGATATTAAGGAAAAACTAACACTTGAGGGTGATGAATATTGTTTTCAAGGAAATTAAGAAAATCTAAAACTTATATGACCTACTATATGAATCACACACCACAGAGATGATCACAAACACAGAATCAAACACAAACACAGAAATAAACAAAAATAAAATAAAGAAAAGGAAAGAACACGCCGGATTTTATACTGGTTCGGATTACTCCTACGTCCAGTCCCACACAATGCTGGATTGCACAGAGTATTGTAACTATATCAATACCCAAGTACAATCCCCTTGATTTCCCGACTACAAGGTTAACACCGCTCTAAACACCCTTGATTTCACGGCTACAAGGTTATCACCGATTCATTTCCTTGATTTCATGGCTACAAAGAACACGCCCTTTCCGAAACCATCCCAAATGATCACAACAGCCCTATAACTCTTCAATAGCACTTCAATTCAGAGAGTAATGAGTAGAGATTGAGAAGAGAAGAAGTTTTATATATTTTTTAACGATCCATAATTTTTAACCAATTTAAAATTGGAATTTTTATTACTTAATTTGAATTTAAATTTGAATTTGACATACATATATATGGTTTAGAACATTTAATAATTTTGATAAGTTATATGATAGATTTTACTTGAATTATAAATGAGAATGATTATTAATAAGTTTGGATTTATTGATATTATTTGTCGTTTGATTGGATTTGTCAAACCATAATATGAATTGGTAGCGTTAGAACTAAGTGTTGTCCTTAGTTTTCGTGGCATTTTAAAGGAAATGCTACCAAAAGATCACTTTCCCTCCTTAAGACAAGTGTAAGGACACTTGTATTTTTGCATGCCTCCTTTCATGCATGTTTTACACTTGCCCCCTTATGTGTCATTACCTCCTCAACCCTCCATTCCTATATAAGGAGGCCTTTCCTCCATTTTTTAACTATTCCACTCCATTTTCTTCTTTTCATCTTCTTCTTAAAGCTTATGGCCATGGTTTCCATGGCATAAGTCTTCTTCTTTTCCACCACCACCCTGTCGAAGTTCGTCGTCCTCCTTCTCCTCCTCTTATAATATATAGAGAGAGAAAGATTAGTATATATTATATAATATATATATATATATATTGGTGAAGTAGATGGTGCACTGAAATACTGTCTGATGGTTCGCTCAACTAGGCTCGCCTACCGTGAAGATTTGGAAAGCTGTTAGGTGAGAAATCTTTAACCACAATTTACATATTTAATTAGCGTTCAGACTAATTTAAATATAGTGATGAATTATTAGTGTTTAATGATGATTGATGTTTGTTGTGATGGATGATGGAAGCATAGTTTAGACCACACACACTATTAAGCGTTAGTGGTATAACGCTTGTGCACAGTTATGATTTATTTAATTATGTTGATGATGGTTGCTATGGATGCTTAAATGGTTGTTGATGTTGTTTTGCACACACTATGACACAACAATTATGGTATCACATTGGTGATCGACAAATCTCCTTCGTAATGAGAAGCAATATCATTATTGAATTTGAAGGTTAATAATTTGGAAAGACCATATGTATGAATTCATATATATTGCTAAAGTCCTTTAAATGAATAAATAAATACCGGAACATTCTGGGATGACAGAGAGGATAGTGTCTAGGCTTGGGTTTGGAAATAAAGTTTCATGCTCTCCCTGGCTATCCCTAACTGATCCAACGAATGGGATGATTAATTTGAAGTCATTTGAATTTAGAAATGAATTGGAATTTGATTTATTAAGTAAAAAAATAAAAGTTGAACTTTAGATCCAAAATAATAAAGTAAATTTAAATGATTTTAAAAGGGTTATATAAGAATACAATGGTTTTCTAAGATATTTTGAAGTATCGTAGAATAATGGTTATTAGGGTCAAAATAGAGCTTGTCGCATAATGGCAATTTACGTATTTTAGATGCAAACTTTAAACGCTTATAACTTTTGCAATCTAAATCGGATTTCCATAAAATGATGAGAACTCTTTAACCACAATTTACATATTTAATTAGCGTTCAGACTAATTTAAATATAGTGATGAATTATTAGTGTTTAATGATGATTGATGTTTGTTGTGATGGATGATGGATGCATCGTTTAGACCACACACACTATTAAGTGTTAGTGGTATAACGCTTGTGCACAGTTATGATTTATTTAATTATGTTGATGATGGTTGCTATGGATGCTTAAATGGTTGTTGATGTTGTTTTGCACACACTATGACACAACAATTATGGTATCACATTGGTGATCGACAAATCTCCTTCGTAATTAGAAGCAATATCATTATTGAATTTGAAGGTTAATAATTTGGAAAGACCATATGTATGAAATCATATATATTGCTAAAGTCCTTTAAATGAATAAATAAATACCGGAACATTCTGGGATGACAAAGAGGATAGTGTCTAGGCTTGGGTTTGGAAATAAAGTTTCCTGCTCTCCCTGGCTATCCCTAACTGATCCAACGAATGGGATGATTAATTTGAAGTTATTTGAATTTAGAAATGAATTGGAATTTGATTTATTAAGTAAAAAAATAAAAGTTGAACTTTAGATACAAAATAATAAAGTAAATTTAAATGATTTTAAAAGGGTTATATAAGAATACAATGGTTTTCTAAGATATTTTGAAGTATCGTAGAATAATGGTTATTATGGTCAAAATAGAGCTTGTCGCATAATGGTAATTTACGTATTTTAGATGCAAACTTTAAACGCTTATAACTTTTGCAATCTAAATCGGATTTCCATAAAATGAAAAACGTTTGATTTCCATTAACAAAAACTTTCAAATGAGTGAAAGCAGATTTTAAATTCGAGCTATAATTTTCAAGTTATGTTTGAAACCGTTTTGGGAAAGGTCGATATAAGAACAATTGTTGACCATAACTATAAACAGCTATTTTTAAATGTTTTAAAAATATGGAAAAAAATTGTAAAATCATTACAAATTATGAAAAGGTGTTTTGGATTGTAAAGTTTAAATTTTGGCTAAGATAAACGATATTTTGATCAAAATAGTTAAGATAACTGTTTTGCAACGCTGTTGTAACACTTTTGAAACGCTGTTGTAACGCTTTCTTCGAAACAATCTATTTTGAAGTTTTAACCCGTAAACTATCTTTCGAACCATAAGTAATGATTTGTGGAACGTTTTCAAAGGTTTAAAAGTAATGGAAATATTTTAGATGGAATTTAAATTGATTTATTTAATATTAAAACGGGTTTTCCAATTTTGAATAATTGGATATGGTTGGAGATAAATCTTCGGAAGTTTGATATTAATTTGGTAGATGACGACTCTTACTATTTGAGGAATTTAAAACGTAGTTCACCATTATTCCATTTATAGTGTGAGTTGGATATCGAGATTAATATTAAGTGTAAGTTGATGGTATTTCTATCCAGATCTAATGTCAAAGAGTTGGATAAATCTTTTAAGTAAGATATGGGTTTCCCAATTTGATTGGGATAAGTTGGATAGAAATAATCTTCGGATATTTGATATGAAATTCTTTGATGTAAACGTATAATATTTGAGGAATTTGGAAGATAGTATTATTATATCGTTATTCCACTTATAGTATCGTTGATTATGAGAATTGATATCGAATATAAGTAGATACACTTTATGTGTAACTTATGTTCAATATCGATTGATTTGGGTTTTGTCGTGAATCATATCTTCAGCAATATCATTCTTGAAGCCCAGTGAGATTGAGTTGTGGAAATTCATATTGTAAATTGGGATTTAATCAAACCTTTGATTTGAGAAAATTAAAAAAAAATTGGGAACCAACTATAATCTTTTAGTTAAGATTAAAGAATTGAATGTTGGAAAATCGATTTAATGGGAAACTGTGGTTGAAATATGGATTAAAGGATTTTCAAAGGAAACTGGGTTTTGATAACGAGTTATCAAATGGAAAATTAATCAAGGCATTGAGGCTAAATTATCTTTGATTTAAGGGATGTGTTGTAAAAGAGAAAGGTTAAATATGGATTTTGTTATAATTTCAGAATGGATTTAAAGAAGCTTAATTTAACAAAATCCAAGATGGAAGGAGATTTGGTTGGAAGGCTGTGTGTCTGTAATTGTGTTTTAAAATTGCGCTTATTATTTGGAAAGACCGGGATCGGATGTATGTCCGAAAACCATTTCAAGTAATAATACGACGTTATGGAGCAATTGAAGATAATGAAGACAGTATTAAAGACCAGGACCATTCATATCGTAAGGACGACTTGTTGAATGTCTCAAATGGGTAGCTCCCATTTGCAGATGGATTTTATATCAGCTAAGTAGCAAGAAGCCCAAACGTACGTGAAGGAATTTCATATTGTTGTTTCATTCAGATCTATAACGGACATTTATGGATTGTGTGTCTGACATTGTAATTGACTGCGCAGCACTAATCTCTGTTAAATATATATCTGTTTGGTGGTGGAGAATTTATTCTCTTGCTTAACACCCTTCTTTAAGACATATGAGCTTAGAGGAAATATATCGATAGAAATCAGTGATGCGTTGTGAATGGACAATGTGGCATACTTAATTTATGTGGTGAGCTTTGGATGATCAAAGCATGGCTTATTTAAGCGTAGCTTTGTGTATATTGGGACCTCGGCAAGCCTCACACCCCGGTAAATGGCCAAAACAGGAAGAAATGCAGCAGGGTTATGGGGTGTTGTCTCCTTCTAGATAAAAGGTGTACTATGGTATAGAGCCCAGGTATTAACCTATGTGGTAAAAGCATCTACTTTTGTGGTTGTTGTTGGCGCGCGCTCGAAAAGGTCGGTAACAACCGGGAGATGACATACTCATGCGTACTCAAGGTTACCAAGTTAAGGGGTAACTCGGCCTTGTGCTGGAATGAGAAGCATCACTGTTGATCCTCGGACATCCCTCTAGAGGTGTTCAAAATTCGGTTTGGAAGGAAGTTCCTTTGCCTGGTCATTGTTGGAAACCCAATCTCCGCTACGAGCCCGTACGATTTTGATTGTATACCATACGTCAGTATAGTATAGGGTACCTATGCTGGCTAGGATTAATACATTTACTTTCAAAATTGTTTTCGCACTATATTATAGTATTGAAAGAGGATTTTCACATATCAAGCATTTTTGACTGCATAAGGAGAAACCTCGCCCATGTGTGCATTTGCATTGTGTGTGTGCCTCGAGACCTTATGTTAGTTTCATTTTTCAAAAAAAAATCATTGTGAATTTCTATGCACTGGTATTCACATGGAGTAAACCCGTTCCGCATTAGCGGCGTTGTCCGGTGAATTACCTAACTTTAAAATGAACCCTAAAAACAATTTTTTTGAGTTCTCACATCAGTCCCATGACTGACCTGGAGTTTATTGTTCCCACACCTAAACTCTAGGTGCCCATAATTTTTACATGGGCAGCCTAGAAGTTTGGTTCACAGATTTAGCCTTGGAGTTAGTTGGAGCAGGATTGTGGTTTTAGCTGGAGCTATTATGTCTTGGAGCATTCGCATTCTTCCGCTGAGTTTAGTACCTTTTCCGCTGTGTAATCGATGTACTCTGATGTACCTCTTGTAACTCTGGTGTAATATTATATTAATGATAATGGAAACGTTTTTTTTATTTTGTGCAAATGTGTAAGTGCCCCTAACAATCCGTCTTTATGAATGATTTAAGTTAGTCTAATTACGGGCGAAAACCGAGCGAAAAGCCGGGACGTTACATATTTAGAATGGAAATCGACAAAGTAGAAGTGTAGAAATCAATAAAATATGAAATAATAATGGAGGAATGAAAAGGGGTGAAGATGGAGAAGAAGAATAACTGAAAAATTCGAATTCAACCACTATTTATAAGATTTGAAACGTTGCAACGCTTCTGGAACGTTACAAATAGTGAAAAGACACTTCCTATTAAAATTGAAAAAGTGACAGTTGTATGTTGACATATGTATATATCTATGTCGACATATAGGTTTTCAAAATTTGAATTTTGAATATTTTCATGTGTTTTACTATATATATAATTCTTGAATTAAAACATAATGATATAAATGAGTATTATAAAGTAGAAAATCATATGAAATCATAAATATAAATTATATAATCATATTTATAAAATTATAAAGTTTAAAACTATATAAATATAAAATTATAAAAGTATATAACTATATAAATATATATAAACTTATAAACTTTAGAACTTAAGTTTAAAGTCAAAGGTAAGATAGAAAAACTAATTAAAAATAGAATTAGAATTTTGAAAAATAGAATTTGAAATTTGAAAATCAGGATCCTGTGAATCAGAGCTTTCCGAGCATCGTTCCAGCTGTAAATCAAGATCCTGTGAATATAAATCTGCAAAACCAAAACTACTAGCTGCTCATGTCGAAAATAAGGGCACCAGAGTTTAGGTTAAAACAATAAACTCTAGGTCAGTCATGTGACTGGTGTGAGAACTAAAACAGTTATTAATCCTTATTTTAAAGTTAGGTAAATCAAGGGACCACGCCGTATAACACGAAACGGGTTTCCTCCCCAGAATACCAGTGCATAAAACAAACAGCGCAATGCTAAATAAAGAAAAATGAAGCTATTATAAGACCCAGATCCCATCACACAATGCAACGCAAGCCGAAGGATAGGGTTTTACCTTATAATAGCCAAATAATGCTTGATACGTTTAAAAACAGATTATTTTGATATTACTATAAGTGTATAGTGTCAAAACAATTTCAATCACAAGTATCAATCATAGACGGCATAGCTACCATCTACTATGTCGCCATACTAGGTTCTACAAATAAAACCGAATTATCACGTATTGGAAATTGGATTCCATCATGAGTCGAGGCAAGGGGCAAGCTCCTCTCCGTTCGAGACACTCTAGCAAATGTCTCAGGACCACACACAGCGATCCTTGGATCTTCAGGGCCGGTCCTCACCTAACTTTGGAGGATTAGTTATTCCTAAACACACGTTTCCCGGTCCTATAGGACCTATATTTATAATGGTCTGTACGTCGGCTCACATAGTGCCAGTTATCGACCATATATTCGAGGCGCCTCGCATCCCAACAACCACACAGGTGAAAAGTATATAAATGTCAGCCAGTTTAAGCACTGACACCACCACTAGCTAGAAAGAAACGTCGTGCTCTCCCTGTAGTCACTATCTCGTTTTTGACTCATACCGAGGTGTGAGGCTCGCGAATTCACGTATGCCACACAAGCCGTGCTTTGATCATCAACCACAAGACTTTGCTTTTCAGTAGAAGCCTTGATCATTTGCCACTTAGGCATGCCATGCGACTGATGTCCATCGATATACAACCTCTGAGCTCGTACGTCTCAGAGAAGGGCGTTAAGCAAGAGAATAAATTTTCCGCTGCCAAACAGATGTATATTTAATAGAGATCAATCAACACAGAATAAAATCCAATGTCAGACACACAGTCCATTTACAAGTTCGTTCTGGGTCTGAACGAAACCGGATGCACTTTCCTCGCATATACATCGATCTCCAAGTACGTCTGGACGATCACCAACTGATTCCCTCATCTTGGGTGTACAGCCCAATCAAGATCATCAGTAATCACCCAAACGATGTGAAGACTTCCGGTCTTCAACCACCGTCTTCATCTTCGACTTATCGTCAAATCGGTTATTCAGAATGGGTATAAACCCGGTCTTTCCGAATAACCCGCGTATATAATAAACAAATGTTACACAAACACAACATACGCCTCATTCCAATTCAGAATATTCTTTTATTCTGATATTCACATTCTTAGGGAAAGGTTCCCATTAATTTTATCAAAGATAAATTCTTCTAAATTTATTCTTTAATCTTCCTTTGGATATCATTTAAAACCATATTATGGTTTTCCAAACTAGTCGGGATTAGCGAGCCACACCGAAGTAATTATTTATTTTATTTCCCAATCCCAACCTATTCATCCCATGGAGCAAAACTGGTAATACTCCATATCTAACACCACGGTGTTATCGGTAAAATTAATTACCATTTCACGTTCAAATCTAATTAAAGATTTGACTATCGCCTTGGAGCAAAACTGGTGATACCCCATTTTCGATCACTTTCCAAATTTGATAATTTAAATTATCCATTCACATTTCAATTTAATTACAGCTTCATTAAAACTCCACTTAGTTTTAATCTTCCCACAAATCAATATCCTGTCTTTAACTGGGTTAAAGAACCAATGTCATCTACAACACGATCCACGATAAACACAAAATCACTTTCCATTGTTAATCGGGCTAAAGAGCAGGTGTTATTTAAAACACCGTTCACGACAAACCCAAAACCAATTTAAATTCAACTCCAATTAATATTATTTAATTGGTACACTTCATTAAATCTAAATAGAAAGATTTATTCTTTTCTACACTGGGTCCAAGAACAGTGTTATTTAAGACACCATTCACGACGAACCCAAAATCACATTCGATATTAAATAAAAGGCTCTGAATAGAAAATATATCGGCTTATATTCAATATCAAATTCTGAAACCAATAAATATCGTATTGGAAATAACGATATAAATATATCTTTCAAATTCCCACCACCATATCTGTATAATCATGAAATCCAACATTGAAATATTCCGAATATAATTTCGATTCAAATCCATTCCAATTCGTATATTGGAAATTTCTGGTTATTTTAAAACCATTTCAAATCTAGTTCAAAACTAGTTCATTTCGATAAAAATATATTTTTACCCTTGCAAATGTGGAGTTTTTCAACCTTATCTTTCCAATTCATATATTATGATTTTACACAAATTATAGATATTTTTAATAATTTTATCAAGTCCCGTACAGTCGATTTCCAATAACGGTCGTCGAACTGCACTTACAGCGACCTTTCCAAATTTGTTTTGGACATAATTCCAAATCCAACTGTTATATTTCAAATTTCTAATATTCATTGGAAAGTTCTTTTCGATACGAACCCAACGGTTCCGGTTTCAGGAGAATCCGACGGTCGGATCTCCCGTAACGTCCGTTCGAAGTCATTGGTCGAAATTCACGAACTGCCGCAGCGCGGCGCGTTCTATTCAGGCCATTATATTATATATATATATAATAAATATAATATATATTTTGTCGATTTCTATTTAAATCGTATTTTATAAATCGTTTTAAATTCGTTTTCAAAATAGTTTCAACTTCATATTCAATTTCAAATCAAAAGTGAATTTTCCATTATAAATTCGTTTTATATTCATTTCCATTCAATTCGAATTTATTTCAATTTGAATTCATTTTATTTTCATTCGAATTTCATTTCAAAATATTCAATTTTGAAATCACTTTTCAATATTCATTATAAAAACGAATATAATCGATACAAATATCGTTCGCGTCAAAATAGCGCATATCTAATCAACACGGCTTTATATATTTCTATTTCAAACATTCTATTCAAATATTTCGTTTCAAATATTTCTTCTCAAATATTCTATCCAAATATTATATTCAAATATTTCTCTTCAAATATTCTATTCAAATATTCTGTTCAAATATTTCTCTTCAAATATTTCTCTTCAAATATTTCTATTCAAATATTTCTATTCAAATATTTCTCTTTAAATATTTCTCTTCAAATATTTCTATTCAAATATTTCTATTCAAATATTTCTCTTTAAACATTTCTCTTCAAATATTTCTATTCAAATATTTCTCTTTCAAAACTGGAATGAGGCCCAATCAATTACCATAGATTTTATTTCTATGGATTTCCATACAACGCATGTATATATCAACAATGACAAATAATCAACCATCATCCAAAGTGCACCACACCGTTGTCTATCAGCCTATCGATTGACATACAATTAAACAATCGGGATTAGTGTACGTTGAATATCATCCCAATACCCGTGTGGGGTTTCAAATCAACAAACACATATTTTATTTGTGCAATTGGGCGATGTGTAAAATTTATCGTCCCAATCAATATCAGTCAAATGTGTATATAAACAAATCGTCCGACTCGTTTATATTTATTTATTTCATTTTATACACATGTTAAAAATTTCTATTTTTAACTATAAAATATTTTTAACTATATAAATATTTTATTTCATTTCACATCACACGATCAACTACACATCAAAATCAAATAAACAAACAAGCCGTCCATGGTCTGTGGACGACGGGTGTCGGGTGCTACTAAACACCGTCTCTATCCTAGTATATATTTTTAACTAGAAAACAAAAATAAAAGTGAGAAGTTCTCACCGAGGGTTCCACTCAGCCGCGCTTTGCTTTTGAACTGCTGAACCGTCTGGATCTGTTTGAAATTCCAATGCAGTTCTTGCCTCGTGCAGATTTTTGCCCGTGCCTCACGTGAGGATGCATCTGCGATGGAGGGGACTTCGCGATGGTCAGAAGCGCCGCGAGAATGGGGGTAGGCGACTTCAATTTGGACTTAGGGCTCGAACTGAGGGGAGGTGGGGGCTCGCAGTGTTCAAATCGCAGTGGGGTGGCACGACATCGGGTGGAGGATCATCGGAGGCGCGTGCGAATGGGGAGGTGGAGGCGGCGTCGGAATGCAGGGGGGCGATTTTGGGTCTCGTGGGTTTTCTTCAGAGAAGAGAGGAGAGCGGGAGGGTCTGGGCCGAGGTGAGGTGGTGGCGCGGCCTAAGGAGGCGGAGGCGCCAGCCGCGACGGCGGCTTGGAGGGTGAACGCGGTCTCGATTGCCAGTTTTTTTTTAGATCGAACTGAGGAGAGAGAGAATAGTGAGGTGAGTGATAATATATATATTTAATTATTATTTTAATTTTAAAAAGCAACTTTTTCATTTGAACTCGAAACGAGACCCACCGCCTGTCGTCCATAGCTAATTACCCCCATTCCGAACACAATGGGATATGTATCGTAGGCTGATTCGATCGTTTCGATCAGCTTTCGTCAAAATCAACATATAACTCTATATATTGAATTTGAACGCGCATTTCAATTCACTGGGGTCACATACTAACTCGAAAAATTCCAGAAAAATATTTTCTAGCTTCGTACTGACGATACAGTCCTAACAAAACTAATTTCATCGAATTCTGAGACTGTTTGAAAAATGGTCATTTTCCAGTCGATTAAAATCAACTGAAACTGGTCAAATGCGTTTTCCTATGCCACGCTCACATATTGAATAGAAAAATTATGAATTTTGAAACCTAGCAATAAATTGATATCCCGGATCCAACAAAAGTGGTTTCGTCGAAATCCGAGGTCGTTTGTAAAATTCCCATTTTTAAGGGCCAGAATTCCATAGCGACTATTCTGAATTTTCTACTGGACGTATATTTTGATTCCCGCGATGAAATTTTGATTTTTCGGATTCGTTGAAAATATATTCTCTATTAAATTCAAATATTTTTGGTTTCGTTAAAATCCGATTTATTTTGAATCATGTACATTCATTTGAACTTTAAAATCGAATTATCGAACTACCGCGCCATTTCCAATTCCTTTTATAATTTAAAATAAATATTTATATTCTAACGACGATCTATATAAATATATACATTTGAACTCCATTCAAAATAAATTTTTCGTCTTTATTATTTAAAATAATTCATTTTAAATATTCCAAATTCGCTAAAATTGCCAAAATAAAAATTTTAAATTGGTTTAGAATTTCCGGGTTGTTACAATCTCCCCCGCTTAAAACTTTTCATCGCCGAAAAGGGACGAAGCCGAAAGTTGTTTTACAAACCAACTCAACTTTCATTATTTTCATTACGGCTTAAGTTCTTCAACTTTTCAGTTTCTAAGAACTTTTCAAATTTTTCAAATATTTGGCTAACACACTAAATTTCCGAAAAATTTCGCCATAGTTCCCCTACACCGGGTACTTCGGGATATTTCATATAGCCTCCCACGGCCTTCTTCAATCCAAAAGAAAAAGAAAAGGCCAAGCTGCTAGCCAATCGGCTCATAAAATCATCCAAAACCCAAGAAATACAATAAACATGTACCTATGTGTCAGGCAAACAATTTTATTCCTCTGCTCTAGCCTCCTTACTATGACCTGTTCAATGTATACACATGCATTTCCAAACAATTTACAATACAGTTCAATATTTGGTTAAATTTGGCCTAAAATCACCGTTCTTTCATATAATGGTTTAAATAAATAATCATACAACACAACCATCAATCAATTAGTGAATTAATGTTTCAAACTCATAATTTTGATATATATAGTCAAAAATCACATTTCTGGTGCCAAATCACAACAATGTATTCTATCTAGTTTTGGTTCTCACACCAGTCTAATGGAAATATATAGATATCACACCTTCGTTACTCGAAAATAAATACTGATAACGCTGCAACATTATCAGAATCATCCCCGGGCGACTAGAGTGTGATTCCATATCTATCCAGTATATTAAAACTTTGAATATACGTTCATGACGCGTATATGCAAAATCTTTATATATTGGATTGTCAAAATTCAATATAAATTAATATTCAAATACGTATAGTTGAATTTAATTTTCAAAACAAAATTTGTTTTCATTTTAAAAATATACTCTTCATACTCGTTCTAGGATACTACTGATCCCATCTCTAACGAGCCATTCTTATTGGATATTACTAATCCAATTTCTGATGAATTCTTTCGTATGGTTCTAATGTGCCTTGTTCTCGAGCTTTGTAAATCAGAGCTCTGATACCAACTGTAGCGACCCGTACTTCCCCGGTCTCCGAAGAGAAGAGAAAGGATGAATTACCGTGAGGACAACACACATCGGAACGCAAACAGAAGAACATTTCATTACTATTACAACAATTCCACCAGATACAAGAATATACAGAGTACGAATAAACAAAATACATTCGATAAATATCAGAGATTACAATAAATTACATAGCAGCAGAAAAACAATATAAAACATAACTGAAAGTAATACACGGATACAGAGCTTTTCGAACATCGTTCCAGCTGTAAATCAGGATCCTGTGAATCAGAGCTTTCCGAGCATCGTTCCAGCTGTAAATCAAGATCCTGTGAATATAAATCTACAAAACCAAAACTACTAGTTGCCCGTGTCGAAAATAAGGGCACCCAGAGTTTAGGTTAAAACAATAAACTCCAGGTCAATCATGTGACTGGTGTGAGAACTAAAACATTTATTAATCCTTATTTTAAAGTTAGGTAAATCAAGGGACCACGCCGTATAACACGGAACGGGTTTGCTCCCCAGAATACCAGTGCATAAAACAAACAGCGCAATGCTAAATAAAGAAAAATGAAGCTATTATAAGACCCAGGTCCCATCACACAATGCAACGCAAGCCGGAGGATAGGGTTTTACTTTATAATAGCCAAATAATGCTTGATACGTTTAAAAACAGATTATTTTGATATTACTATAAGTGTATAGTGTCAAAACAATTTCAATCATAAGTATCAATCATAGACGGCATAGCTACCATCTACTATGTCGCTATAATAGGTTCTACAAATAAAACTGAATTATCATGTATTGGAAATTGGATTGCATCATGAGTCGAGGCAAGGGGCAAGCTCCTCTCCGTTCGAGACACTCTAGCAAATGTCTCAGGACTACACAGAGCGATCCTTGGATTTTCAGGGCCGGTCCTCACCTAACTTTGGAGGATTAATTATTCCTGAACACACGTTTCCCGGTCCTATAGGACCTATATATATAATAGTCTGTACATCGACTCACATAGTGCCAGTTATCGACCATATATTCGAGGCGCCTCGCATCCCAACAACCACACAGGTGAAAAGTATATAAATGTCAGCCAGTTTAAGCACTGACACCATCACTAGCTAGAAAGAAACGTTGTGCCCTCCCTGCAGTCACTATCCCGTTTTTGACTCATACCGAGGTGTGAGGCTTGCGAATTCACGTTATACACAAAGCTATGCCACACAGGCCGTGCTTTGATCATCAACCACAAGACTTTGCTTTTCAGTAGAAGCCTTGATCATTTGCCACTTAGGCATGCCACACTGGCAATTCATGCCATGCGACTGATGTCCATCGATATACAACCTCTGAGCTCGTACGTCTCAGAGAAGGGCGTTAAGCAAGAGAATAAATTCTCCGCTGCCAAACAGATGTATATTTAATAGAGATCAATCAACACAGAATAAAATCCAATGTCAGACACACAGTCCATTTACAAGTTCGTTCTGGGTCTGAACGAAACCGGATGCACTTTCCTCGCATATCCATCGATCTCCAAGTACGTCTGGACGATCACCAACTGATTCCCTCATCTTGGGTGTACAGCCCAATCAAGATAATCAGTAATCACCCAAACGATGTGAATACTTCCGGTCTTTAACCACCGTCTTCATCTTCGACTTATCGTCAAATCGGTTATTCAGAATGGGTATAAACCCGGTCTTTCCGAATAACCCGCGTATATAATAAACAAATGTTACACAAACACAACATACGCCTCATTCCAATTCATAATATTCTTTTATTCTGATATTCACATTCTTAGGGAAAGGTTCCCATTAATTTTATCAAAGATAAATTCTTCTAAATTTATTCTTTAATCTTCCTTTGGATATCATTTAAAACCATAATATGGTTTTCCAAACTAGTCGGGATTAGCGAGCCATACCGAAGTAATTATTTATTTTATTTCCCAATCCCAACTTATTCATCCCATGGAGCAAAACTAGTAATACACCATATCTAACACCACGGTGTTATCAGTAAAATTAATTACCATTTCACGTTCAAATCTAATTAAAGAATTGACTATCGCCTTGGAGCAAAACTGGTGATACCCCATTTTCGATCACTTTCCAAATTTGATAATTTAAATTATCCATTCACATTTCAATTTAATTACAGATTCATTAAAACTCCACTTAGTTTTAATCTTCCCACAAATCAATATCCTGTCTTTAACTGGGTTAAAGAACCAATGTCATCTACAACACGATCCACGATAAACCCAAAATCACTTTCCATTGTTAATCGGGCTAAAGAGCAGGTGTTATTTAAAACACCGTTCACGACAAACCCAAAACCAATTTAAATTCAACTCCAATTAATATTATTTAATTGGTACACTTCATTAAATCTAAATAGAAAGATTTATTCTTTTCTACACTGGGTCCAAGAACAGTGTTATTTAAGACACCATTCACGACGAACCCAAAATCCCATTCGATGTTAAATACAAGGCTCTGAATAGAAAATATATCGGCTTATATTCAATATCAAATTCTGAAACCAACAAATATCGTATTGGAAATAACGATATAAATATATCTTTCAAATTCCCACCACCATATCTGTATAATCATGAAATTCAACATCAAAATATTCCGAATATAATTTTGATTCAAATCCATTCCAATTCGTATATTGGAAATTTCTGGTTATTTTAAAATCATATCAAATCTAGTTCAAAACTAGTAAACTTCGATAAAAATATAATTTTACCCTTGCAAATGTGGAGTTTTTCATCCCAGTTCTTTCCAATTCATATATTATGATTTTACACAAATTATAGATATTTTTAATAATTTTATCAAGGCCCGTACAGTCGATTTCCAATAACGGTCGTCGAACTGCACTTACAGCGACCTTCTCCAAATTTGATTTGGACATAATTCCAAACCCAACCGTTTGATTTTAAATTTCTAATATTCATTGGAAAGTTCTTTTCGATACAAACCCAACGGTTCTGGTTTCAGGAGAATCCGACGGTCGGATCTCCCATAACGTCCATTCGAAGTCATTGGTCGAAATTCACGAACTGCCGCAGCGCGGCGCGTTCTATTCAGGCCATTATATTATATATATAATATATATTTCATCGATTTCTATTTTAATCGTATTTTACAAATTGTTTTAAATTCGTTTTCAAAACAGTTTCAACTTCATATTCAATTTCAAATCAAAAGTGAATTTTCCATTATAAATTCGTTTTATATTCATTTCCATTCAATTCGAATTTGTTTCAATTCGAATTTATTTCAATTTGAATTCATTTTATTTTCATTCGAATTTCGTTTCAAAATATTCAATTTTGAAATCACTTTTCAATATTCATTATAAAAACGAATATAATCGACATAAATATCGTTCGCGTCAAAATAGCGCATATCTAATCAACACGGCTTTATATATATCTATTTCAAGCATTCTATTCAAATATTTCGTTTCAAATATTTCTTCTCAAATATTCTATTCAAATATTCTATTCAAATATTCTATTCAAATATTTCTCTTCAAATATTCTATTCAAATATTTCTCTTCAAATATTTCTATTCAAATATTTCTCTTCAAATATTTCTCTTCAAATATTTCTATTCAAATATTTCTATTCAAATATTTCTCTTCAAATATTTCTCTTCAAATATTTCTATTCAAATATTTCTCTTTCAAAATTGGAATGAGGCCCAATCAATTACCATAGATTTTATTTCTATGGATTTCCATACAACGCACGTATATATCAACAATGACAAATAATCAACCATCATCCAAAGTGCACCACACCGTTGTCTGTTAACCTATCGATTGACATACAGTTAAACAATCGGGATTAGTGTACGTTGAATATCATCCCAATACCCGTGTGGGGTTTCAAATCAACAAACATATATTTTATTTGTGCAGTTGGGCGATGTGTAAAATTTATCATCCCAATCAATATCAGTCAAATGTGTATATAAACAAATCGTCCGACTCGTTTATATTTATTTATTTCATTTTATACACATGTTAAAATTTTCTATTTTTAACTATAAAATATTTTTAACTATATAAATATTTTATTTCATTTCACACGATTAACTACACATCAAAATCAAACAAACAAACAAACCGTCCATGGTCTGTGGACGACGGGTGTCGGGTGCTACTAAACACCATCTCTATCCTAGTATATATTTTTAACTAGAAAACAAAAATAAAAGTGAGTAGTTCTCACCGAGGGTTCCATTCCGCCGTGCTTTGCTTTTGAATTGCTGAACCGTCTGGATCTGTTTGAAATTACAATGTAGTTCTTGCCTCGTGCAGATTTTTGCCCGTGCCTCACGTGAGGATGCATCTGCGATGGAGGGAGCTTCACGATGGTCAGAAGCGCCGCGGGAATGGGGGTAGGCGGCTTCAATTTGGACTTAGGGCTCAAACTGAGGGGAGGTGGGGGCTCGCAGTGTTCAAATCGCAGTGGGGTGGCACGACATCGGGTGGAGGATCATCGGAGGCGCGTGCGAATGGGGAGGTGGAGGCGGCGGCGGAATGCAGGGGGGACGATTTTGGGTCTCATGGGTTTTCTTCGGAGAAGAGAGGAGAGCGGGAGGGTCTGGGCCGATGTGAGGTGGTGGCGCGGCCTAAGGAGGCGGAGGTGCTAGCCGCGACGGCGGCCCGGAGGGTGAACGCGGTCTCGATCGCCAGTTTTTTTTTTAGATCGAAATGAGGAGAGAGAGAATAGTGAGGTGAGTGATAATATATATATTTATTTAATTATTATTTTAAATTTAAAAAGAAAATTTTTCATTCGAACTCGAAACGAGACCCACCGCCTGTCGTCCATA
Source organism: Allium sativum (assembly GCA_030737875.1). Lineage (NCBI taxonomy): Eukaryota > Viridiplantae > Streptophyta > Magnoliopsida > Asparagales > Amaryllidaceae > Allium > Allium sativum. The sequence continues at coordinate 132,350,423 of CM060916.1, read as the reverse complement.
GCTAATTACCCCCATTCCGAACACAATGGGATATGTATCGTAGGCTGATTCGATCGTTTCGATCAGTTTTCATCAAAATCAACATATAACTCTATATATTGAATTTGAACGCGCATTTCAATTCACTGGGTCACATACTAACTCGAAAAATTCCAGAAAAATATTTTCTAGCTTCGTACTGACGATACGGTCCTAACAAAACTAATTTCGTCGAATTCTGAGACCATTTGAAAAATGGTCATTTTCCAATCGATTAAAATCAACTAAAACTGGTCAAATGCGTTTTCCTTTGCCACGCTCACATATTGAATCGAAAAATTACGAATTTTGAAACCTAGCAATAAATTGACATCCCGGATCCAACAAAAGTGGTTTCATCGAAATCCGAGGTCATTTGCAAAATTCCCATTTTTAAGGGCCAAAATTCCATAGCGACTATTCTGAATATTCTACTGGACGTATCTTTTGATTCCCGCTATGAAATTTTGATTTTTCGGATTCGTTGGAAAGATATTCGCAATTAGATTCAAATATTTTTGGTTTCGTTAAAATCCGATTTATTTTGAATCCTGTACATTCATTTGAACTTTGAAATCGAATTATCGGACTACCGCGCCATTTCCAATTCCTTTTATAATTTAAAATAAATATTTATATTCTAACGAAGATCTATATAAATATATACGTTCGAACTCCATTTAAATAAATTTTTTATCTTTATTATTTAAAATAATTCATTTTAAATATTCAAAATTCGCTAAAATTGCCAAAATAAAAATTTTAAATTGGCTCAGAATTTCGGGGTTGTTACACTATCTATAATTATTCTACGGTTTATAATATTTGATTCTATAATAATATACTTAATGTATATATGACTCCCCCTATATACATGCCTACTTAACAAACTATTTAAATGCTTACAAAGGATAAAACACGCATTAAATTAAACATAGTTTTTAATACAAACGATACACACTAAAGCAAATTACATAAACAACTATACACATACTATACCGAATAAATGAAAAAGGAACCTATCTTCTAATTATTCTTTACGATAGGAGATTTATGGATTGGACACTTGGGGTAATGGGGACAAAAATCCCCATTTCGTTCAATTATATTTCCATGTTGATCAAACGAGACTTTACCAATGCATACAACTTCATCATCCTCGTCCATGACTTCTTGTTGTGCCTCACTTGGTTCCTCTTCTTCCATCATTTCTTCCTCCTCCTCTTCTTCCTCTACTTCTTTTTCCATTATTGAATTATCATCTTCGATGATAATTGGATTCGCTTGATTATCCATTACAAACTTATGGAGATTCTACATCATCTTTCCTTGTTTAATTTTCTCTTATTCATGCATATTTGAAGTACTTGAATTTCGGCAAGCATTTGAAGAGCGTACTCCATTTTCTCTTCCAATTTGATTACACGAGAGAGGGTAAATGTTGGAATGGACCTCTGGATGGTCCAGCCAATGATTTGGGTTAATTTGATCATTATAATTAGTGGAGGCCATGATTTATTTTGGTTTTGAGTTTTTACAGAAGTGAAATAGGAGAGTAAAGAAGAAAATTATAAGTGGAGAGTGTAAATGGTTATTGTAACTAACTTTTGGTGGGAATTAATTTTTAAAATCTAGCAGTTATATGTCGACGTACGCTAATATGTATGTCGACATACATGCAATTTTAATTTTACTTCTCTGATTTTTAATGTTATTATTATTATTATATATAATTATTCTAATTCACTTAATGAACGAATACCTAATTCTCTTCTAAATTTAGTAAATGTTGCTTCATTTAACGGTTTTGTTAATATATCTGCTATTTGTTTAAATGTTTCTATAAATTCCAGCTAAATTTTCTCTTTACTCACGTTATCTCTTAGAAAATGATGTCGTATATCAATATGTTTAGTTCTTGAGTAATGAGTTGGATTTTTTGATATATTTATAGCACTCATAATATCGTAGTATATTGGTGATTTATTTATTTTTAATCCAAAATCATTTAAAGTTTATTGCATATATATTACCTGTGAACCAGCCAAAGCAGCAGAGATATATACTGCTTCAGTTGTTGATAAAGATATGGTATTTTGCTTTTTACTAAACCACGAGACTAGTGAATGTCCTAAGAGATGACATGTTCCACTAGTGCTTTTACGATTGGATTTACATCCCGTATAATCAACTTCATAATAAGAAATTAAATCGAATGAATCATCCTTAGGGATAAAATAATCCAAAGTCTGATGAATGTTTTACATATCTTAAATACATTTTACGGCTTTTAAATGTGTTTCCTTAGATTGTGATTGATATATTGCACAGAGACATGAACTATGCATTATATCTAGTCTGCTAGCGGTTATATACAATAGTGATCCTATCATTCTTCTATATAATTTTTGATCAACTTTACTTAAGGCTATATTACTTGCTATTGGTGTTGGTCTCCCATTAGTTGTTGTTAAATTATATTTATTAATTAAATCTCTTGGGTATTTTTCTTGATTAATAAATATTACTTCTTTAATTGACGAATTTGTAAGTCAAAGAAGAATGTTAGTTCTCCTATATGACTCATCTCAAATTCTTGGGTTGTAATATCTGAAAATTCTTAATTCATCTTATTATCTGTTAATCCGAAAATTATATCGTTAACATATATTTGCACTCATTGTATATCTTTATTATTATTTTTAATAAACAAAAAGTTATCTAGTCTTCCTATTTCAAAGTTAGATTGTAATAAGTAATTTCTTAATCTACCATATCAAGCCCTAGGAGTCTGTTTTAATCCATATAACACTTTCTTTAACTTATATATGTGATTTGGTAATTTTTCGTCTTCAAAAAGAGGTGGTTGCTCTACATATACATCTTCTTTAACAAATCTGTTTAGAAAAGCACTTTTAACATCAATTTGATATAATTTGAAATTATTATGGTTTGCAAAGGCTAGTAATATCCTAATTGCTTCTAATCTAGCTACGGGGGCAAATGTTTCATTGTAATATATTCCTTCTTCTTGAGTATAACCATGCGCTACTAATTGTGTGTTATTTCTTATGACCTCAGCGTGTTTATTCATTTTATTTTTATAAACCCATTTAGTTCCTATTATAATTTTATCTTCTGGTCTAGGAACAAGTTCCCATACATTATTCCTAGTAAGCTGATTTGGTTCTTCTTGAATGGCAAGGATCCATGAATCATCGGACGATGCTTCCTTTGGATTCTTAGGTTCATTAGTTGAAATAAATGCAGAATTACTCATGTTATTTAATTGATTACGAGTCCTAACGACGGATTTAGTATCTCCTAAGATATTTTCTACAGGTTGGTCTCTTATTAATCTAATTCTTTTATTTGGTTGACTATCTTCATTTTTTGTTTCATGTAACACCCGCATTTTTAAGATAATAAAACAAGGATAACTTGATTAAATATTAAAAATTAAGTAAAACGGACTGCGCCATTGCTTCCGTCTCGAAATTCTGGTCAAAATAGACACCTGTTTTGCGTAAAACGGACACCGTATGAAGAAGTTATGAGCATTAGAAGTTTGTATACATGTAAGGAGCTTATATGTATATATATATATATATATTAAATTAATATATCCAGAAAATTCAAAAATCAGTTCAAAAAACAAAATTCACGAGCGGGAAAATCTGGACGGAATTTAGACCGTTGGGTGTCGACCTAGGGGTCGACTCACCTAAAAGGGGGTCGACCCAACCGCGGATCTGGAAACTTCTTCTCTGACGTGGACGATTCTGATGGCTTTTGGTCGAATCTGAGGGTCCTGGTTGCTCCAATACTCGTATAAATAAGACCCTAGACCTAACCCTAAATCTCATAATTCGGTATCTACGCCGGAGCTCTTCCATTACACTCTCTCTCTTCTCAAATCTATTCTGAAAATTAAATTATTAGCCTAGGAAAATAATGAATCTAGATCTGGAAGAGAGAATCAACATAAATAAAAAGGGCGTTCAGAATTACGTGAAAAGCAAGGTAACGTTCCAGATCCGATCTGTTCTTCCTTTTTCTTTTCCCTTTTCTCCTTTAATGAAAATAATAAATCCATGGACGTTAGGTTGTGAATCCGATTAAAAGGGAAAAAATGATGTATGTTAAAACTGGATCAAATCCAGAATTGGGGAAAGCTTACAAGGTGAGTGGGTTTAAAATATACTTTTTGAATAATAGCACTTTTATCGTTCGCCATTCCCCATTAACATACACTATGAACATGTTGGAAGGTTTAATTTGATGAAATGAATTATTGCGCTAAAATGGATAATATGTTCAATTAGTTAATATGTTGAGATGTACATGAATACTGTTGTAAAGATCTATTTTATGAACTTGTCAATTGGGATAATTGAGATTTTGGGGAAGTGATACACTATTGGAGAATTACACCTTATTTTAAATAAAGTTAATTACATGTAGAAAGACATGCGACACTATTAGGATTTAGGGCATAATTTGTAATGGGATTTTGGAACATAACATATATTATGTTTTGAGACTTTAATTTGGGAGCGCAATTTGATATGAACATAAATGATTGAATAAAGATGAATATGCCTAGGATTACAATTAGAAATTGTAACTGCACTTATGGCATGAGGTTAGGTTGCATTAGTGGCGGAAGTCTGCTCGGACCCGACCGGCATATCCAGCAGCCACTAATGTTGAACCTAATGTGAGAGGCCTAAGTGAAAATTAAAAACGTGTAATGTTGCTAAGACACGAGGTTAAGTCAACTTATGGTAGAAGTCTGCCCGGACCCGCCCGGCAAATCCAACGTCCACAAGTGTAGGCTTAATGTGAGAGGTCTAGTGCTTATATATATACATATATATATTTATATATGTATGTATGTATGTATGTATGTAGCAAGATATGAATAAATGGTAATGGTGGTAATTAAATTTCTAACTCATAAAATAAAAAAGGAAGGGACGTAATGAACTGAGTTAGTGTGATAAGAAGGAAAAGTGATGTATTTCCCTAAATGATTTATTCCTGAAAACGTTATTGCAAGTAAGCCACAGTAAATAAAGAAAAGTAAAGAAATTACTTGCTACCATGGATTTAGATGGGAATACGTTATGAAAATAAATCATTGATTCCTTCTATCAAACTGATAAGGTGCATGAAGTGTTTTCCTTAATATATTGTTTGTAGCTGAGTTTTTTTTCTAGTTTCATTGTTCACATATTATTGTTTTTTTCTCAGCTTGTATATTGTTCTTTTGAGTGAGGTGTTGTAATATGTATAGTATACTTTGTAACTGGTTTACTTGTTAATAAATTTTACTGCCTTTCGAATTAAGTGTTTTCCTTAATGTAATAAGGAATATATATTACAGTGAATGAAGAATAATGGTTTATAACAATAAATGGTTTAAAAGGGAAATGATAATAACCTATTATAAATAAATAACATTAATGAAAATGTTGTATAACAGGTAGACTTGTCCTAGGGACAAGTGAATATTATAGCTTAGGTTATAATAAACTAGTAAGAGAATGGGATAACCGGTGAATTGAGTTAAGGGACACTTAATAATAAATTAAGGGGAAAACCTGAAACCACTTAAGAAAAGGGGGAAAATATATTGTACTTAATTATAAATTAAGTAATCTGTAAGCTTGGAAGTTTGAAACCCGTTGATAAGAAAGTTTAGGCTTGTCCTAGGGACAAGAGGAAATTATAACATAGGTTATAATAAACGGGTAGAAAAACTTATTAATGGGCCTTAGTTAATAGAACTAAGTTAATAAGTAAACAGTGATAAGTTGTATTGATAATGTAAAATGGAATTATGATTAAATGAGAAAGGATGAGGAAAACTTATGAGATGAAATAATTTATATTTAATCATAAATGGTAAGTGACATGTTAATTAGAAAACATGTGAATTGGATATACTTAATTACATATTAAGTAAAATATGTTATTGTAATGATGAAATCAACAAGAAGATAAAAAGGGGTTGTGGATTACAGACTTGGGCCACAATCTAGAGAATAAAATGTTGTGGGCTTATTAATAAACTTAAATGGATTAAGTTGTATGACTGAAATTAATAAGCAAGAGAAACTTGGTAATTTGAATAAGAATTCAATATGAATTGGAATAATCAAGTTAACTGGAAACTTGATGAGGTGAGACAAGCGCGTAAAAGAATGTTTAGACATAGGGTCTAACAACATGCTAAATTAAGGCGCTTAGACCAATCCGTACGGTTGAGGGTAGATAACCCAATGGGGTAGATCATCGAGGTGTTATAAGGCACGAGTGGAGCGCACATTCATCTAATTGTTCTGACGGCTCCAAAGGACTGGAAGGGGAAGCACGCGGCTTCCTGAGGTACATAAGGTGCTCCTAGTAGTCCTCTGTGCGGTGGCAGATGTCTTAGGTTGTGCTCGCAGAGGTTGGGTCTACGCGTAAGTACTAGGTGGGTGGGCCTTGACTGCAGATGTAGCTATGCAGTCAGAATGCTGTGACGCGGTGGCACCAGTGCGGTTCGGCAGTTGCCTCACGAGAAGGCAGTGGGTCACGAACAACAAGGATAGTAAATCGTCGGATACCCATCATCGGCAGCCAGTGGGATGCGAAAAGACTAGAGCTAAACCCAAGATACCATTCACCCTTTACTATCGGGGTAAGGGGTTGAGGGGAGACGCCAAATGGATGTTTAGATTGTTTGTTATTAGGGGCAGTCGCTTAGCTCTTGTAGTCTTTACTAGTTGAGGGAGGGGCCGAGGTGGGGCCATAGCCACCGTGAAAACAGACCCTAGGTATATCTGTATATAGAGGCCCTTTAAAGACGGGCCTGTACAGATATGGAAAAGCTCTCGACCGAGTTCCGTGTTTCTTGTGTCACCCTGTTATGGAACTCGATGCACATTAGAGGACGTGCAATTGAGGCATCAAGCTACAATTGAAGATACGTATGGAGGACAGTCTAGATACATGCATGTCGGCTCTGGGTGGTGTATCATAGGCTTAGGGGCATTACTCCGGTATGAATTCAGATTCAAACAAAGGTGGCAGTCCATACGTTTGCGTAGCATAGTAATGACAGATATATGCGTAACGTAATATTGTTATTCGTATGTCACTATGGCATAGGACGAGGGACTGCATATATTTCGATGGTGTTACGATGGAGAACTTGCGAGTAGGGTACCATGGGGTGTACCTCAATATTGGGCGTAGCTACAATACACTATATTAGGTTAATCCACTGGGAAGTAAATGGGTACGACGTATGTGTAAGCCTTGAGTGCTGATAACCCAAGTAACCTAATAAATAAGATAACATGATTGAACGGTATATGTAGGATTATCCAAATTGTATAGTTTAAATGCAATCACCAGAACTTGTATTCTGACCCCCTCCTCATAACATACTTGCACGCTAGATTTGTGGCAGGGACATGATAGCCTTGGATACTGGTTAGGCAGTAATATTACTACGGTAAGGCTATATTTTGATTATATTATATTTTATCCATTCCGCTGTGAGATAAATTCTGAGCTCTGACATGTTTTATGTCTCTGTCTTTTCTGCAGGATACCAGAGCAAACCAATCCGAGTTTCGATAGCTTGGAATTACGAGGAAAAAAATGGTCTGTCGAAATTGGGGTTATCACATTTCATTAACTTCATTTTCACATTCATCCTCGTTGTGTTGTCTTATATTTTTATAATTTTCAACAAAGGATACGTTTAAGGTTACTTCTATAGTATTGGTTCTTGAATTGAAAGCTATATATACCTTCCTTCTCTCTGAATATCCAATAAATATTCCTTTATCCACTACCACAAAAAGGAGGTTTGATAGCAAAATCAAATAGCTTTTCGTTTATGGTATTTTTAAACGCTCTGGCATGCATGTTTCAAACACTAATCAACAAAACAAATTCTTCTTCGATTCTTATTCAACGCTATTCAAAGTGGATGAAAAAAAGGGCGGAAAGCAATTTATTTTCGTGGGAACTAAACCCTTTTCGTGAAAACGCTTCTGCCCTTTATACAGAAAATGAAAATACCCAAATGAAAATCGCCTTTCACTCCATCTCCTCCAGAAGCTATCGATCCCTAATTTCAACGTTAAATTACAAAATCCCTAAACCACAAAATCATAAATTGTTGAATCTCCTCTATCATCAAAAGCGTATACCGCATCTTTCTATTTTAAACGGGAATGAGAGGTACTAAAATCTCTGTTATATGTTTTTTTACTGCTTGTTCTTATGATTCTTAATTTGTTTGTCATTTGAATTATCTGACCGAAATTGGTATGAAGTTAATGTATTTGTTGATCGCAAAATGTACTTATAGTCGATGTTCAATTAGTTCGGTATTGGTCCTTGTAAATCAGATCTTTCAATTATAAACTCTTCTGCTTTGTGCCAAACCTTTTAAATCATGAAATGCAATGTAAATAGTCTGAGATGTATTATGCTTCTTGCAGGCATACTTGAGTAGTTTTGAGATGTATTTGCTTTTGAGATTGTGAAGGCATACTTTGTATGATTTTGTGTGTTGAAATTTGGGGTCTTATACTGTGTTTGTGTACTTTTCCTAAAGCTATTAAATATGTGAAATTAGTATTAATTAATATGTGAAATTAAACAGCCAAAACCGTTAAGATCTAAATTATGAACAATTCACATATTTAATTAATAGTTGTAAACAGTACCACCTTTCTCAAATAAAAATATTTAAGTTATTACTATATCTGCTTTGTGTTTATCTTATTTTCTACAGTACAATTGTCTTGCATTTTTTAAATTTCGGTCTTCAGGTTGATAACTCTGTTAAAACATGGCTGTAGCTTCTACTATATTCCTGTAACAGTCAGCAACGTTAGCCTATTTTTGTAGCTATTTGCACCTTGATGTCGATACAAGATATTTGAGGCAATATGACAGTAGTCGCAACTATTTGTGGCTTGTATTTCTTTAGCATTAGAATTATAAAATTGTGACTCAAGCCAGTTGGAAGTCTTTTTTTAAGTACATTATTGACAGTTTTATATAATTCTTATCACAGGATTTCCCAGTGTAATTTATAGAATTTTGAAGAAAACCCATTTGGACGCAGGCTTTTTGCATCATCAATAGAAAATAAAGCTGCTTTGATTTCAGCTGTCATAACTGGCAGAGCAAGGTACTCTTCTCCCTTACTGTTAATCCCCATTTGAACTGCTATATGTAGGAAATTACTGTTTATGTTCAGTTTATGACTGTGTTTGTTGCTTAGTTAATGTAATTATAATCAAAGTAATGACACGTTTAACTCGTAATATATATGCAAAGAAATATCTACAATAAAATGCACTTTAATATGTCCATGCACGTCATTAAAATGGAGTAACATGTAATGTATACTTTACATGCTTTTTGTAATGAACAATGCTATGTAATGGAAAAATGAGAAGTATAATGTGGCAAAATTAACGCGAGGAGTTGGATTCAATTACCAAATGCAAAAGTAACATATGGATTGACTTTCAGGTGTTTATAGTGTGTTTATTTTCTTAAACAAATGCTAAAGTAACATAGGAAGTGCGATCGGACCAGAGGTTTCAAGGGTTGTTGCAACTAGTATGTCAATTTCTTTAACAAATCATTTTTTTTAATATTGTACGTGTTGTTTTTTTCAAATCTAAGTTTATTTTCCCAGTAAGATTTCAATCAAGCCAGTCCACGACATTGAGCAACTTCCTAATCATAGTGCATGTAAAAAAGGTAAACCCATGTTTTTTACAAAGTGAGCATCTTTTTGGCTATTGGTTCGCTATTGAAAGTATAGGAATTGAGCAATGTTCAATTCTGCGTGGAAATGTTTTTTTCGTTTGAAATGTTTTACAAGAACTAAACTTCAATTTCTATCGTCGAGCTGAGATGTTTTATATAGTGCTGAATTTTCGGGTTTGGGCTTGGGCAATCCGAACTGTGGGCCGATCCTGCATGCGATGTGATCTAGTCGTTTTCTTTATTTTTCCAGCTATGCAGAAACCTGCTAAAGTGCCATTAATGCATATTCCTTCCTTTTCTTTTTATAAAGCCCTCTTTTCCCTTGCGCGTGCAGGTATTTATGACGTATCTTTTAACAACCCTTAAGGCCCTGTTCTCAATGGATAGTTGGAAAACTCGAATTTTATCCATATATATTTTTGAAAAATGAACAAATGTTCAATTTTCGGAAAAAAATGATGTATATGTTACTTTCAATTATCAATATTTTTCATTTTAGCAAAAATATCTCAGTAAAAATATGCAGTTTACAATATGTATTTTTGCGGCGAGAACTATAAAATATTTACACTTATAAAATGCATTATACATTTGTTTAATATTAGAGCATACAGCAGTTCAGTGGGGATATCTAAATATTGAATACTTCTTCCTTTCTGCTTTTGAAGCTTCCACCTTATTGGGTTCATTCCTTTTTTATTAAAAGAACCTTCGATTTATTTCTTTCAGTTGGTCCACATCTCAAATTAATCAACATAATGTGACTACTAGCAAGCTTTAATTTGGATAACATTATAGTTAATCAACACGAATGTAGTTTTTTATATTATGATCCATATGCTTATTTGTAAATCATGACAAAGATGCAAATAATATACTAAAGAAGCAGAGGCACAAATATTTAATTTGTTGACTTCAGTTTATTATGCTGATTATATATTTGTTATTATACCATTGATTATATGGATGTATTCCTAACTGTCGATAATGCCAAATAATTTAAAATATATTATATGAAAAATGAAACGAAATTAACACTGTACCAGACGGGTTGTAGGCCAGGCATACCTGAACCACACTTGTGAGTCTATGGCATCTTCAAGACTTCAACAACTGAAACCTCATAGATTAAATTGACTTCTTTTGGTTTCTCTTTTACTAATAAGCTTTATTTGTATTACTTTAACATATCAACTTATTAAATATCTATAACTTTGACCAATGCTCCGGAAACCTGATGTATAGTATTTTGACCATGAATGTGAATTCAACATTGTATTCGAATTCATTGTTTATGGACTAAATATGATTAGGTATAAACATGAGAGAGATGTTTAAAACTTATCGTTTATCAATGTAAAGCAGTGGTTAGATTATATCTGCTTGTTAATTCGTTAAATCTGTTGAAATCATAGCTTCCCACATCAGAAAATATCTTTCATAAGTACCAGGAAGCTGCTATTTTTGTTTATCAACTGGTTTTATCAACGACAAAGTGATGTTCATTTGATACCCAGTAGAACACATTCGTTTTGCTTACTTCCCTTATTTAGTAAGAACAACCCGGCAAGAATCTCAAAAAATCAAGCTTTACCCAATAGAATGCAAATACCCTGATCCTTATCCTATTATTAAAATACGAACAAACAAAAAAACAAAAAGAACTAAACGAAAGAAACTGAAATGCGAATGGGAAAATACAAAGACAATTGTGGTTTGGAAATCACAATTGGTTCAGTTTCAGGCTGCGAGTTTGGATGGACTGAGGTTTGATGGGGGTTGTGTAGTGGTTTGGAAAAGGAAGGCGGGTGTTGTCGGGGGTTTGTTTTTTGAGATAAGGGAAGGAATAACATTTGCATAAAAAGTTCCTGGAAATTCAAAAAATATTAAATTCATTAAACCCCAGCCCAATACAAAATCATACTAACAATCCATAAAACCAATCTTACTAATACGATTCTATCTACCATTCAAAACTAGAAAATGTGAAATTGAAATTGGTGAAAGCAAATGGAATGTTAAATCAAAACAGAGGGAAAACTCAATCAGGTTATTTAGGTTGGTTTGTGGACTGGTTATATTTTAGTTAGGTGTATGAATTGGGATGGTTGCAGTTAGTTGGAAACTGGGATGGTTGGTGATCGCAGTTTTGCTGAGGGTGGTTTGCGTGTCACGGCGGCAGTGCAATGATGTCGGTCTGTTCAGATTGGAGATAACTGGAGTTGCATATTACTTCAGATTTCGGATCTGTCTTCTATTTGAGGTTGACGTCGGTCATAGGCTGAGGCCAAGCCTAAAGCTGGTTTGTGAAGGCGAAGGAGTTTCGGGTGGATTTGGAGCAGTAGCAAGTCACCGGTCTGTAGATGACTCTTGTTTTGGTTGTTGCCGAGGATGATGCCAGGTAGTTTGGATGTGATAATGGAACATGGTCGCATTTGGAAGGGTAGGTTAGTTAGTTGTTAGTGCTGTATATCACCAGAGGTGATGGAGGATATTATGGCTTATTGAATTTGGCTGCAGACAAAAGTTGGTGTTGTAGTTTTGAGTGGTGGGATTGGTATTTACTGCTCGAGGAGAGTGCTGGTATTTGATGGAGGCGGAAGAGGATTGGAGGCGAGTCTATAATGGCGGCCGGTTGAATGTTTGGTTGCAAGCTAAGGGAGCAGTGGTTGTTTACGATTAGGTTCAGGAGGAATATCCATAGTCTGCTTTTTTGGAGGACATGCTAGTTTTGTGAAGAGGCAATAGAGGAGGTTGGTGCTCGGGTTAATGGCGAAGGTGATTTGGTGAAGTTTGTGCTTTCTGGTGGAGAATGTCGTTGTTGTTCGTTGTTCATGGTGATCACGATAGTGCTCAAAAACAAATTTTGTAGTGGTGGTGCTTAAAATACAGCATATATCGTCCTTACTATACGACATTTGTGTAAATATAGGGGGATAATAGAACAAGAAAGAAAATTTTGTAGTTTCTAGCTAGCTAATGTGATATTGGTAAATAGAGGGATCAATCCATCTCTTATATATAACAATAGCATAACCTGCTGCCTGCTTCGTATGTATTTCGAACATATTATATTAACATGCACGCATGCCTACCTATATTTACACGTTTTTTATTAATAACTATCAATATTGCATTGCAATATTGCATGATATTTGACCATTCCTTTGACCAATTTTTTAATTAAAGATTTGGTCTCAATCAACCATTTGATTTAAAAGTCTTTTCTTTCTTTCTTTCCGCTCTTGACTTTTGAGTTTGATCCAGTCTCCATCTGACCTACAACTTAAAGCAGGTGCAGGTCCAATATTCGGGGCCAATAAATTAGTGTTTGTGCAGGCTCTTTTATATCTCTACGTATTCGTTACTTTAGCGTTTATTTAATTATATATTGTCAGAGGGGTACATAATAATTGCTTATTCGAATGTTATTAATTACTATATATACAGCCTTCATTTTCATGTTGATCCTACTGTGTATACGTCCTCATAATTAAACAAGAAGTCTTCGGTTTCATGCTGATTAATCATTCAGCTAGGTAACTCTGAAAAAGCCAGCAACCATGTGCATTGTTCCCCTAATCTAAAGCTGTATATTTATGACTTTGAAAAAATTTGGATTGTGACAGAGAATGCTGATGATGATATTAATGATGGTTCTCCATTGTATGTTGACTGGGAGAACTGTGATTGATTTACACCCAGGCTACGGAAGTGAGACGTTAGAATCTAGAATTTTGTTACTGTTTGCTTGGTTTAATTATTTTTAATAATTTGGCTACTGTCAAGTATCAGATGACATTTTCTTTCAGTCGAGTATGACTAGGGACCTTTTTTACCCATAACAATAACGGTATATTGCAAGCAAGAAATTATATAATAAATTTAATTTAGATACAACGTGAATCTCACATTAAAGCATTTGCCATATCTACTCTCAAAAGTCAATTTTACTAATTTTTAGTAGGCTTAGCTAAGTCTAACATACATTCACACATGGGCAATCAAAAAAACTTCAAATGAGGAGGCAACAGTTAATATTGTGCAAATATGTATTAGAAGGAAGTGGGCAGGAAGTAATAGTAGCTATAGTTTTGGAATTTTCCAATTCTATACGTTTAGTCCATAAATTTGTTGGATTTTTTTTTGGTTGTAGCGATCAATTTCAAGGGCATAATGCACATGGTTATGGGTTTTTTTCCACTCATCTTTTGTCTGTTTCGTTCAGAATCTTTTGCATGAAATAAATTTTCCTTTTGTCATGCGGTCTCAAGCTCTCTTACTCCCATAACTCCACTGGTAAAACTGACATGTAATGATGTATTTGCAAAATAGACCCTTGTTTACAATAATAAAATTCTAAACACGAAGGTTTTGTAAAATACATTGAGATACGGTAAATATTCATTGGTTAGGACTGGAGGACAATTGCTTTAATTATGTGGGTTCTTCATTTCAGGAAATTGCATCCTTCATTATTTAGTAATGTTCAGTAAATAGATGTAGAATTGAAGATACTGGATTATGATTTGTGGTTTGACTATGATCTATTCTCTGCTTCTGCTAGTGTCCAGTAAATAGATCTAGAATTAAAGAGTTATCCCATTTTATTACTACCTCTAATTTAAATTTTCCCTGTATTTGTAGTTTGATCTAATCCAGGGGTAAATTGAAAACCTGATCATGGTGAAACAATTTTGTGTTACTGTTGAATGTCAAATAAATACCGAACTTTAACCATTTAGAGGACTCTTAGCGATAGTCAACAAAAACAATAAAAAAACAAAACAATCAGTAATAACTATTTAAGCAAATTCATTTTAATGTTAGATTTGAAAGTGGAAATCTTTGTAGATTCGAAAGTATTTTATTGGTGGAAACAATTAATATGTAAACCAATTAACGACAATCGAATAGTTAGCACTGGAGAAGAATATGGTTTCAGATTATTTTTATGTATCATTCTATTAAAGATGATGCAGGTACCTTCTTAGTCGTGTGAAAAGAAAAAGAAGATCCTGTATAGATTTTTTTTGAATTCTCATGTATATAGACCAGCTACAACTTCGTAAAATAATACTGCTTTTTGCAGTAGATGCCGATTGATAAGAGTGCAACCTTTTGTCTAAAAACATGAACTTCTAAAGCATTGTTGCCAGTGGCTTTGCTAACTATGAGAAAGGGTGTGCTTGGTTCTCACCTCAAAGTATAAAATCAGCTTTCTCAAGAGGTCATTGCTATCTCTGTCTAAATAACAAGGATTTAAAGTAGTCATAATCAAGTAAAATGAATGACGCTTCATTTGTTTGTTTATGTTAGATAGTTGTTTCACTTTGGAACAGTGTAAGTTTTATATATTTTCAGTGATCTACTCTATAAGTAGGAAGGGTGCTTGAACGAAGTAAAATATTTGTTACTAGTTGTGTATCGCCGTTATTCCATTCATTCCAATTTTTCCTGTTCCAATATCGTTTTAATAGATTAACAGGGAGAAAATGAGTCATTAAAGGTCATGGAAGGAATGTTATAGAAAAGATTGCTAGTGAGGAAGCACGACATGTGTGCTTGCCAAATAGAAGTTTGGTATATTCACCAAAGCAATAGACCTGACTACTCTCTGTGGTGCTAAGATAGCGATATTGATGAACTCACCTACTGGTTATCTCTATTAGTTTAGCAATCCTGATTTACATGCAGTTTTGAACTGTTTAATGATAGGCAACTAAGTACGATTGTTTAAATAATCCCCCCTTTCTTTTTCTTTTTGTGGTTAAACTCAAATTCCGGCTATTTGATTTTTCCAGTGGGGATATAAACAATTATATCAAGGAATTTAATTATTATATTCAAGTTTCATAATTTCAATACGTCTTTTTTTGGAAGTCTGATGTACCTGCAGTTTTGAATTGTTTATAGTCCAATGTAGATTGGTTTAGGTGTGGTTGTTTTTTCCAACTCTTTAAAGTCATGGTTAGTCCACACCATAATTTTTTACTATTTATTTTTCATATTGCATCTTTACTAACTTATTTTTTTTATCGGTGCATGTAGTGTTGGACTCATGTCTTATATTTTCCTAAGGTAGATGCAATGTGACTACTGCTAATTGTAAATTTCAAAAACAAATTTTTATATTTCTCTAACTATTTTATATGGACTTATAATCTTGTAGCAGCTGACTATAGTACTGCATTCTCTATTTTTAGTAGGTCAGCTACACGTCCGATAATGAAATGGAACGTTTAGAGATTATATTGAAGAGGCTTGGAAGATCAAAGAATTTTCTGCTTACTTCTCCACATTGTCAATGTGGTCTCCCTTTTCTTCAGAGGAAGAGTTGCAACAGGATGTAAGTTGCATCATGATGGTTTTGACTTAAAAATCATAAACTTATAATACCTTGTGATTAAGTCATACTGCTTTTTATTCTTACATTAATCTGCCTTTTGATTTACCTTATGGTGCTGTTGAATTTTTGGTTTTGCAAACTGTGAGAGTAGCCCTAGTGCAAGTCTTTGGGTACTTGTGATTTGGTATGTGCTGAGTTAAGTGGAAACCAATGTACATGCGTATGTTTATGGGAGCAAATATTGCTTATTTGTGTTGGAATTGTATATGTGATGTGTATGCAAGTTTAAATATTTTAAGCTAATATTGTTTATTTTTGTTGTAACAGGACCAAATTGCTTATGTTTTGGAGAAAATATCAAAAGCAAAGCAAGAGTAAATCAAGCATTCGATTACTTTGTAAGTAATTTGTTAATGCAAGTATATATGATGTATTATGGACATGGAAGAGTTGATCAAACAATATGTATGAGTTAAGTTTGGATATATGAGAAGTAGTTTGAATGTTATGTATGAAATATTAAATTTTAATATATGGATGTTGTTTAAATGATATGAATGAAATATTATGTTGTAGTTTGCATGTTTGTGAAAATGTGTTATGTTTGTATACTATTGAGAAATAGATAGTGATACATATGAACGTTGTTTGAATGATATTTATGTATTGAAAAGCAACGTAAGAGTAGTATACAATTGGTAAATAAGATAGAAATAGTAATAAAATATTATAGCGTTTATAAAACGCTATAAAAACATGGGACAAACGCTATAAAAACATGGGATAAACGCTATTAAAACATGGGACAAACGCTATTATAGGCTGCATGTGGCTAACATTTCATATAGCGTTTTTGTTTAATTGCAAAGATAAAACGCTATCGAATTTTTGTTTTCATAGCGTTTTCGGCTGTGCTATTTAAAGTTGATGGTCTAAGATAGCATGTCGTTATATAGCGTTCTCTAAAACGCCATGTTTGGATATTATAGCATTTTTGAAACGCTATAAAATCCCTTTTTTGTTGTAGTGATCGGATTTCGAGTCAAATTTATCTAAATTTTCTTCAGTATTAATTATAAAAATTTTACTTCCAAATGTTTTAAAATATGAAACTTTTGGTTTCTTATTATATAAAAGTTCATATAGTGTTTTATGAGTTAAGGGTCTGATTGAAATCCTATTTAAAATACAACAAGGTGTTGCAATGTAACACTCCTCACGAAAAGCTAACACAAAGATCTTTTAGCACAGTGGTTAGTGCGTGGTGTTGCTTTATAGGAGGTCGGGGGTTCGATACCCGCGGTTGTCACATTTGGTATCAGAGCCTATACCCAGTCGAAATTGTGTGTGTAACGCTGCGGATGTTAGTCGGTGTGGAACTGATGCAGGTTACATGCACAACGCTTGGGTGGTGAGTGATATGAGCCAACGAGGACGCTGGGCTCTTTAAGGGGGGTAGTCTGTAACACTCCTCACGAAAAGCTAATACAAAGATCTTTTAGCACAGTGGTTAGTGTGTGGTGTTACTTTACAGGAGGTCGGGGCTTCAATACCCGCGGTTGTCACATGCAACTGCCTCAGCCCAAAAATTTCTTGGTAAATTACTATCAGATAACATAGGTCTCGCACACTCTTGTATCGTCCTATATTTACGTTCAACTACCCCGTTTTGTTGAGGGTTTCTAGGAACAGAAAAATTATGGGTTATTCCCTTTTTATTACAATTTTTTTCAAAATTTTCATTTTTGAATTCTCCACCATGGTCACTATGTATTGTTTTGATTTTTAGGGATAATAAATTTTGAATTCTTTTAGCAAAAGTTTTAAATTGATCAAAAGCATCACTTTTATTTTTAAGAAACAAAGTCTAAGTAAATCTAGAAAAATAGTCGACTATTACGTAAACATATTTATTATGGTTTATTGATTGGGTTTGAGATGGACCAAATAAATCCATGTGAACTAATTCTAATGGTTTCAAGGTTGTAATTTCCTCCTTTGATTTAAATGAACTTCTTTTTAATTTTCCGAACTGACAAGTGTCGCATAAATTATTTACTTTAAACTTCATTTTGGGTAATCCCCTAATTGAATCTAATCTAGAAATCCTAGAGATATGTTTGAAATTTATATGACCAAAACTCTTATGCCCGATCCAGGGGTCACTTGTATTGGCCATAAGACACAGATTATCGTTGTAAACTTTCATACTCAATATATATATATATATATATTTCTTTCTATCTCCTTCGAATATTACTTTTGAATTTCTATCTCCTATAAAACATTTATCTTTCTCAAAGTTTATTTTATAGCCCTTATCGCAAAGTTGACTTATATTTAGTAAATTATTTTTTAGATTCCTAACTAATAAAACATCAAAAATAGTAGGAGTTTCAGAATTACCGACATTGCCGATCCCAACAATATATATCCTTTAGAGTTATCTCCGAAGTTCACCATTCCACCATCTTCATAAACTAGATTATTTAAAATTTCTGGACTTCTCGTCATATGTCTCAAACAGCCGATATCCAGTATCCATTTGTCCTTTTTGATTTCCACCATTTATTCACCAGAATTTGAATTCTAAACAGCCGTGTAACACATCATTTCAGAATTTGAATTTTCAACAGCCACTTCACTCATCTTTTCAAATTTTGATTCTCCAATAACCATATAACACATATTTTCCTGTATTGGATAACATTTCAGTAGATTACTTGAATTTTCTACACAATTGTATGCCGACCCTTTCAACATTGATGCAATGGATTAATTGACACTAGTGTTAACAATCATTTCAAAATTTTCCAATTAATATTTTCAAAAATCAGATTATGAACTTTTTGAAAAACCATGCTCTGATACCAATTGTTAGGTAACGCGGAATGCGGATCTTAAGGCAAAACTAACACTAGAGGGGAGGTGAATAGTGTTTTCAAGGAATTTAAGAAAATCTAAAACTTAAATGATCTAGTATATGAATTGCACACCACAGAGATGATCATAGACACAGAATCGAACACAAACACAAAAATAAACAAAAATAAAATGCAGAAAAAGAAAGAACACGCCATATTTTATGCTGGTTCGAAATACTCCTATGTCTAGTCCCACGCAACGCTGGATTGCACAAAGTTTATTACTATATCAATATCCAAATACAATCCTCTTGATTTCCCGACTACAAGGTTAACACTGATTCCTTTCCTTGATTTCAGGGCTACAAGGAACACACCCTTTCTCAAATAATCCCAAATGATTACAGCAGCCCTATAACTCTTCAATAGCACTTCAATTCAGAGAGTAATGAGTAGAAAGTGAGAAGAGAAGAAGTTTTATGTATTTAGAATAGAAATCAGCAGAGTAGAAGTGTAGAAATCAATAAAATATGAAATAATAACGGAGGAATGAAAAGGGGTGAAGATGGAGAAGAAGAATGATTAAAAAATTCGAATTCAACCCCTATTTATAAGATTTGAACGGTTGCAATGCTTCTTGAATGTTACAAATAGTGAAAAGGCACTTCCTTTCAAAATTGAAAAAGTGACAGTTGTATGTCGACATATGTATATATGTATGTCGACATATAGGTTTTCAAAATTTGAATTTTGAATATTTTCAAGTGTTTTACTATGTATATATAATTCTGGAAATTCTTGAATTAAAACGTAATGGTATAAATGAGTATTATAAAGTAGAAAATCATATGAAATCATAAATATAAATTATATAAACATATTCATAAAATTAAAAGTTTAAAACTATATAAATATAAAATTATAAAAGTATATAACTATATAAATATATATAAACTTTAAAACTTTAAAACTTAAGTTTAAAATCAAAGGTAAGATAGAAAAACTAACTAAAATTAGAATATGAATTTTAAAAAACAGAATTTGAAATTTGAAAATCAGAATTTGAAAAACAGAATTTGAATTTGAACCTGGAGTGCTATTTAGAGTCTTAAATATAAAATAGACTCTATTACTATAATTATCTTGAACTCTTGATTTCTTGATTACTCATGAGTCTTGAAACTTCTCTCAATTCTGAATCTCTTGAATCTCTAAAACTGTACAGTCTTCATTATTAATTCCTGTATACAAGTCCTGCATATATGTGTATATACATACTCTAGATAGAGATGTTGGTGTATATTTTATAATCAATTAATATTGAAATAAGGTTGTTGTCATCAAAACTCCACTCTCCAACACTGGGCACTGGTTTGGTGGAGTAAAGGCTAGGTGGTGGCTAGCTTAGTTGTTGGTGATAGGGTTTGGTTGTTACGAAGGAGGGGAGAAAACGGTTTTCAAGGGAAAATGGATCCATGTTTTGCGATTTTTTGGTTTTGAGATTTATAAGTGTTATAGAATTAATAATTGAGGGAGAGAGGAACTGAAATTAAGAAATTTGTTTTGGTTTATGAATCTAGATGGAGAGAGAAGCCATGAAAATTTGTAGGAAGAGTTTACATAGAAGAGGATTTTAAGAGGAAGAAGAAAAAGAGGGATGATGGTAAGATTAAAAAAAGATTTGATTTTTTACCATGGTAATAATGGCATGGGTTCGAAACCCGGAATGGCATGCTAAGAGTTTACCATGTGCACACACTAAGATCAGTCACTTGTGTAGTGCTCGCGGACCAGGCTTGGTGCCCAATTAGGGTTTTACGACTCTGGTCGGTTTACCTCCTAAACAAATGCAAAAACAGAAAAGATTTGATTTTTTTAATCTTGGGATTTGAATTTTATGGAGAGAAAAGAGATAGAGTCGACTGAGATTTTTTTTGGAGAAATGAACTGGAGAAGAAAAGAGAAAGAAGGAGAAGAAAATATTTTTGTCAATGGAACGAGAAGTCATGCGTGGTTTGAATTTAGGGGGAGATTCACATGTAGCCTAAGAGGTGTCGCAGAACATTTTCAAACACACAAACACACACACCCACACCCACACCCCCCCCCCCCCAACACATATATATGAGGAGTGATCGGGGCACCCCTGTTGCACCCCTACCCTACCGTGAGCTATGGCGGTCCAAATCCAACGAGAATTTGTAGATGTTTAATCCACATATGTATTAGCATCCATCCAAAATTTGAGCTCGTTCCGACATTCGTATAATAACATATTTGATGTTTAAATTTAACGGTTCGAATAAATGTCTAAACGGTGAATAATTGAGCTATGATTTTGAAAATGTTATGATTGTCGGAACGAGCTCAAATTTTGGATAGATCATTATATATGTGTGCATTGAACATCTACAAATTCTCGTTTGATTTGGATCTCCGTAGCTCACGAATGGATAGGGGGTAAAACGGGGTGCCACTGATCGCTCCTATATATATACACATATAGATACACACACACACACATACATATATATATATATATATATCTGTGTGTGTGTGAATTGGAGAAGAAGAGAGAAAGAAGAAGGAGAAATATTCCAGTGAACGGGATGAGAAGACATGAGTGGTTGGAATTCAAGGGAAGATTCACGTGTAGTTTAAGTGGTGTAGCTGAACATTTCCTTATATATACATATATACACACATATACATATACATACATATATATACACATATACATATATTTATATTTATACACACACACACACACATATATATATATATATATATATACTTATATTGTTTTTATATTAAAGTAATAGATTACGTATATAAGCAAATTTCTACCAGCTTGAACAATAAGATGTTTTAAAATATATGATGACGTAGAAGCTAAATGATCATTAGTTTACTTGCTTCGGTTTACAATCCTAGATTGCTGCCTTCTCTTGCTCAAGTCATCACCTTACCTTAGCTTGCAAAGATTCATTTTCAACACACTAACTTGTTGCTTAATTTAGTATTTTCTTATCTTCATCGGCCTTTTTCTGGTTAGCATATGTCATCTTCACTTCTATGTATTTTCTTGCCTTCGTGATGGATGCTTTTACATGTACTGATTTAGTTACATGTTTTGTTACACAAGTAAATGCATTTCCTTACAAATCAAATACTTCTCACTATAAACATCATAACTAAGCTCAGGCTCCTCCATAATCGAAGACTGGTTTTTGGTCCATAAATTGACATAATATGTTACAACTTCACACTGAAGGATAAACATCAATTCATAACGTAACGTATGTAGGGTATTTAATTTCTTCTCATGTTAGGATATATAAGATTAAAAAAAAGAGAAATTATATAAATGCTGTAACACCCCACGTCCGTTAGTGTCACTCACAAAGGGAATGCACTAAGTTCTGTGGAGCATTTTGGGTAAAAGATGCAGATAAATTACAAGACAGAAAGAAATTAAACAGCGAAAAATAAAACTTTGCTTTATTGATGAAATAGTTTGTACAATGATTTCTTTACAATATCAGAGTATCATCTGTCTTACAAAATAAAGAAGCATAAAACAATATTTATATTCCCCAATTTTAGCAAGAGCTAGCCATAGCATGTGAAAAGAGAATCCAAGCAAACTCCGACAAATCTTCAAGCTGGGAAAGAGTGACGGTCCAACTCAACCTGAGCTATACTATTCCCTCCTTTACTACCTTGGGGGGGGGACGGAAGAAAAGAAGATGAAAGAAAAACAGAGTCAGACATAAAGCCTGAGTAAGTTCAGTAACTTCTAGCATGTGAACATGGAAAACAAAACGACATGAATTAACTGAATACAAGATTACACCATGACGATAGGGTCAGCAAGATTAGACAAGATAATCACAAGATATGCTAAGCTAAGATAAACTGAATATGCTCTAATACTTTCGTCGCTTCAATATTTCCTTGTTATACTGGTTTCTATATCTGCACCACCTAACTAGTGTCCCAACTAGTAACGATAACGTGATCCCAATCCCTGTATTTTCCATTGCCTTCAGGCATACATTTATTATTTATTACCTAGATCTAATCTAGGGTTTTCTATCAAGTGCTTTCTAGATTCAACTAGAGTTTACACTATCTGCTGAACGCTTCTCGAGTTCAGGGTTTATGCCACCTAGTCCAACTAGGGATTACGCTACCTGACGAACGATGCCCCCAAGTCTAGGACACACTACCTAGAGTGGTATATGTTCCTATACTTCCCCACGCATGTATCGCGAATCGTTATCGCTTGTCTAGATGCACATGTCCTGTAATGTGCGGTCCGAGTCCTGTGACAGGGCAAATCAAGGAATACATAACTCGGTCGGGAGCTTTCAGATATCTGCCGATGCAGATGCTAAGGTCTGTTTTATTCCAGTGGCTACGGTCCCACTTGACCCCTCCCTCAACTAATGAAAGGCACAACTTGTAAAATGAGAACTATACGCCGGCCCCCGGTGCCCCACTATCCTATGGCCATCCTCACCCATAACTAGATAGCAAGTATATGGTCTTTTGGAGTTCTCTGCCTTTCCGCTTCATGTATCTCGATTGACTCAAGATGGATGGTAGACGACGAGTCGCTATCACAGGGCTACCGTTTGCTCGTCGAATCACGCCGGTCCATCCTAGTCTTTAGGTTGCCATGTATTGCAACCAAGGCATACCCCTGGTTCTTCTACGCAGACCTTAACCTCTGTGGGCCCAGGCGGATCATCTGCAGCCTCCCAGAGGGATACCAAGAGTACCCTCACGTCCCCTCGAAGCCTCTGGCTTCGTAACCCAATTCGTTGGAGCCTTCTTTTTAACCAGACGGACGTTCGCTCCTCCTCGTGTTATACTAAGAATTACTACTTAGTTTTGTCAACTAAGGTTTACCACTTAGTTTCCAGAATCGTTGTTTTCTTAACTAAGGTTTACTACTTAGCTCCTTGTAACTAAGGTTTACTACTTAGTTCTCTTTCTCGCCAATTTGGATTGGTTAAGTGTCATTAGTCAATTCAAACTAACTTAACCCTCTTCATTTATCCTGTTAAGCTGGTTAAGTGTCATCAGCAATTCACGTTGACTTAACCCTACCACAAACCAAGTTATATTGGTTAAATATTTCATATTACTTAACCCTACCCCTTCATCCTGTATTGGTTAAGTGTTCCTTTTTAACTTAACCTTGCCCGT
This sequence comes from Allium sativum, assembly GCA_030737875.1. Lineage (NCBI taxonomy): Eukaryota > Viridiplantae > Streptophyta > Magnoliopsida > Asparagales > Amaryllidaceae > Allium > Allium sativum. The sequence goes on along the minus strand of CM060916.1, from coordinate 132,326,180 downwards.
TTGTTTTAACTAACATGTTATTAATGGTTAAGTATTATCCCTTCATGTTTTAGACTTAACCTCATTCCTTTATCACAACCTGATGGTTAAGTGTTCAGGTTTACTTAACCCTACGGTCTAGCCCAGCTAACATATCAAAATTGGCTAAGTGTATTAGATTTTACTTAACCCCAACCTCTAGTCTAGTTAACATATTAATTTGGCTAAGTGTATTAACTTTACTTAACCTCTACAAGTCTCATTTTGCTACCTTGAGTTTGGTTATGTGTCTCTATGGACTTAGCCCTCCCATTCTAGCTTAACTATGTTAAGTTGGTTAAGTGTTCCTATGGACTTAACCCTCCCATTCTAGCTTAACTGTGTTAAGTGTCAGTCTGAACCTAACCCCACCCATCAGTCTAGTTATCATGTTGAACTAGTTAAGTGTCTTAGTTAACTTAACCTTACCATTCTTGTTCTAGCTTTAACTAAATAAATTAAAGCCGCTACCACTCACATTAGACAGGTATTGTTGCGACTACTGGATGTGCCGGTTGGTTCCGGGCAGGTTTACATCGCAACTCAGTCTAACCTCGGGCTAGGCATATTCGTGCTTTCTAAGTTCAAAGGGTTTCAATTTATTTTCAAATCAAGTTTTGAAAGTAACCATCCCGTTCGTCGGATCAGTTAGGGATAGCCAGGGAGAGCAGGAAACTTGTATTTTCCAAACCCAAGCCTAGACACTATCCTCTCTGTCACCCTAGAACTTTCTGGTTTATTATTAAAAGAGATGTCGTCAATAAACCTTTAATTTGTCTAAATTTACATTTCCTCATTTAGGCCAAATTCTATAAGTAAATTATTCCTAATTTACTTATTTCCTAATTACTCTTTTAATGTAAATTGTCAACATTTATTCTTATGGCCCTTTTTCCCCTCTATATCATATTTATGCTTTTTGGTATGTAAACTATACCAAATTAAGTGTCACTAACCATGATTTTGCTAAACCTGCCAATTACTTCCAATTATGGCCAATTTTACATTTATGCCAATATACTTACCATGCCAAATTAGCTAATCCAATTCCGATTCAACATTCTAATTCTAGACTCATTACTCTAGTTCACTATTATTGTAAATGCTAGATTTACACGTCAATACTAGATTCAAATTACACATCTTATAATTCATGTCAAATTTATCCAATTTGCATTTCTATGAACATGCCATAATACCTGTTCCCAATTTATGCCAATTTCCAAGTTAAACTACGTTTTTAGTAAATTTCATATTTTGCCCAAATCGTATTCCCACCGTTCGTATAATCGTGATTCAATCTAGATTATAGATAAATCTAGATTCGTAGAAAATGGGGAATGAACCAAAGATGCTACGATAGACATACTAACTGGCATAAAAAGGGTTGAATATCGACGTCGGTTCAAGAACATGGGTAGACCTAACTTAATAGGTAAATTCCCAAGGTCTAAAACCAAATAAAACCAAGAATAGACAGAATAGAGACGTAGGTTCAAGAACATGGGTAGACCTAACTTAATAGGTAAATTCCCAAGGTCTAAAACCAAAGAAAACCAAGAATAGACAGAATAGATGATCGGGTTTAAACCCAATTTCATAGTCACAAAACTTAAGCAACACTTTCCTAGTCATGAATCACAGGTGTTTAATCACAGATGTCCTTGTTATGTCATAGGCAATAGTTTATATTTCCTAATCAAAGACATAGGCTTAGTCAAGAAAATAATCCTCATAGCCACAGTCACAGTCATAGGCAATATTCATAGTCATAGGCAATGTCCATAGTCATAGGCAATGTTCATAGTCATAGGAGAATGTTCATAGTCATAGGCATATGGTTTTAAGGTCCATAGTTTCATAGTCACGGTCTTATTTGTCCTCAAATCATAACAGTTCTTAATTAGGTTCAAGAGTATAGGCACTGATTCGAATAGAGAGAGATATTTGGCATATTCTTTTATTCCTTTAATTTCATGTCACGAACAGAGAAAAACGTTCAAATCTAGAAATAACTGACTTACAGAAATTATATTAGAATAGAAGGATGGCGATGCTATGATTCGTGCGACGTTGCTCGAAATCGTTTGAGTTAGCCTTTGATTCTCATCCTAAAGCTTTAATCTTGATTCGAACCTCTTCTTGACAAACTTGAGCAGCACTTCGTCGTCTTGATTTATTTTATATATTATTTATTTAATTAAGAGGAGAGGAAGAGGCCATGTTCACCAAGAATCTTTGCAGCATAAGGGTAGAGAAGAATTGTGAATAGAGCAGAAGACTAGGGCTGTTTATATAGTGTAGAAGTCAACGAATCTGGTCAGAATGGCGTCCAGATACAGAAGAACGAACCAGGTGCAGAAAACAGGAAAAAGCAGGGGGGTCGACCCCCAGGTCGACTACCCAGTCGACCTGGGTGACCCAGGTAGACTACTCAGTCGACCTGGGTGCCTTGGGTGGGAAAATTCCCGCCCAGCCCAGCCTGGGTCTGTTTTCGAATTTGAATTCCTTTTCTGCCCTGTTTTGAAATTTGAACTTCGCTGAATCTTCCGGAGGCCATATCTTCCTCATACGGACTCCGATTTACGCAAACTCGGACTCGTTTTCATGCAGAATTCCGAGACGAACGTAATAGCGCAGCTCGTTTCCCTTGATTTTGATTTTAACTTTTAATTCTGCCTTGATTTGTGAATCTTAGTGTTGTAGAATTACGGGGTGTTACATTCTCCCCCACTTAAAAGGATTTCGTCCCCGAAATCTTCAAGTTAGGAAGAATGTGTCCTACCATCCAATCACCCATCTACTCAACCATTCACTCACAGGCATCCATTGTCCTTAAAAGGTTTCTAATGCTTTCATGTTCATATGCATAGTGTGTGTATATGTCTTTATCTACTGTAAAATCAGGCGGTCTACTGATTCAGTCGACCTCCTTAATGCGAGTCATGTCAGTGCCATGCGTCCAATCATGTATGCAAGCATCCCTAGTTATGTAAATACTACATGCGTGCACAGCCATTCATCCATATGCAACATCCATATGATAACATATCCATTTCAACTTACAAACAAATACATATCTGTAAATGCAATATGAAAGCGTCCGAACTGATCTAGTGCCTAATACGTATGCATATGCATTCACGAGCAACCACTTGCAACCATCAACCATAACATGTTTCAAATACATGTTTACATCCATTGGCTTCTACCTAAGGATCGAAGATACGACCTAGGTGATATACTTTGGAAAGAGAGAAACAATTATGCGTAAAGCTCCTAAAACAAAGAAATCAATGATGCACCCTTAAGGAAAAGGGTATGATGCTAGTATCTAGCCTTCTTGAGCTTTACTCCACTGTATCTTAACTAATTTAACTTCACGATTGTGAAGTTCTGGATCTCCATTTCCAAAATAAACAGATGTCAAACACGGTACCAGGTATACGTACTAAGATGATTAGAGGTTTCCCTCTTATCCGCCATGCCATAACTATAAGAGTCGAAAGGTCACTACGTGCTCTTTGGAGTGCCTGCCACAACTATTCCCTCTCACGCAAACCATCCAAACCGAACTCGACATTCCTCAAGTACAAGCCCCAAAGGCCTAAACCAATATCAGACAAGCACCCAAGGAATATCTCCCCCGAATTTAGACGATCTACGTGAGATGATATAAGCAAACTCGATAGTTATTCTCAAATCCCTACTAACCAAAAATAAACTGGTCGGACCACCAATTGGATTTGAGACTCTAGTGGGATTTTTCTACTATACAAGTACTATGGTGCAGAGACTCAACTATGGAAGTGGATATGAACAAATGCGAAGCGCTAAAACCGAAAGAGTACGAACAGCAAGATTAGACTCCTCCAACAGAACTTTACTGCCTTACTCCTAGGTACGCTTGGTGGTGAAAGTATGTACTTGCCCTTCTGAAAATCTTGTTCCTCATTCTTGCCCTTGTCCTTACTTATATGCCATATCATACCCGAGTAAAGATACTTCCTCTTGTCTTAGGTTTTATAATTCCTTCCTCCTTTGTGAGCTAAATCTACATCCATGAATTCCTCATCCTAGGGTTGTGCTCCTTTGCCAAACTCCTCATCTCCTTCCGTGTGTAGTCATGTTGACAAATCTCTCGAAAGCTGCTTCCATCGTACAGAAAACCCTATAAGCTTGAAAGAAAACTGGCCGTAAGTGAAACAACCGCAGCCCTAGATGGAAGTCGGGTACTACTTTGCCCTTCGATGAGGTTACCTCCCAGAAAGCCAGGAGCCCCAGAGACTCAGGAAAGAAGGAGATAAGAAAACAGAGGAAGAGAAAATAGTGCGTATGGCTTTGGGGAATATGCCTTTAAAACAAACTTTTCTTTTGAAAATGCTTCTTTTAAAATCGTTTTGAAAATAATTTTTCAAATCCTTTATCTTATCTGGTAACCTTCAGCTCTGATACCACGTGTAACACCCCACGTCCGTTAGTGTCACTCACAAAGGGAATGCACTAAGTTCTATGGAGCATTTTGGGTAAAAGATGCAGATAAATTACAAGATAGAAAGAAATTAAACAGCGGAAAATAAAACTTTGCTTTATTGATGAAATAGTTTGTACAATGATTTCTTTACAATATCAGAGTATCATCTGTCTTACAAAATAAAGAAGCATAAAACAATATTTATATTCCCCAATTTTAGCAAGAGCTAGCCATAGCATCTGAAAAGAGAATCCAAGCAAACTCCGACAAATCTTCAAGCTGGGAAAGAGTGACGGTCCAACTCAACCTGAGCTATACTATTCCCTCCTTTACTACCTTGGGGGGACGGAAGAAAAGAAGACGAAAGAAAAACAGAGTCAGACATAAAGCCTGAGTAAGTTCAGTAACTTCTAGCATGTGAACATGGAAAACAAAACGACATGAATTAACTGAATACAAGATTACACCATGACGATAGGGTCAGCAAGATTAGACAAGATAATCGCAAGATATGCTAAGCTAAGATAAACTGAATATGCTCTAATACTTTCGCCGCTTCGCTATTTCCTTGTTATGCTGGTTTCTATATCTCTGCACCACCTAACTAGTGTCCCAACTAGTAACGATAACGTGATCCCAATCCCTGTATTTTCCATTGCCTTCAGGCATACATTTATTATTTATTACCTAGATCTAATCTAGGATTTCTATCAAGTGCTTTCTAGATTCAACTAGAGTTTACACTATCTGCTGAACGCTTCTCGAGTTCAGGGTTTATGCCACCTAGTCCAACTAGGGATTACGCTACCTGACGAACGATGCCCCCAAGTATAGGACACACTACCTAGAGTGGTATATGTTCCTATACTTCCCCACGCATGTATCGCAAATCGTTATCGCTTGTCTAGATGCACATGTCCTGTAATGTGCGGTCCGAGTCCTGTGACAGGGCAAATCAAGGAATACAGAACTCGGTCGGGAGCTTTCAGATATCTGCCGATGCAGATGCTAAGGTCTGTTTTATTCCAGTGGCTATGGTCCCACTTGACCCCTCCCTCAACTAATGAAAGACACACCTTGTAAAATGAGAACTATACGCCAGCCCCTGGTGCCCCACTATCCTATGGCCATCCTCACCCATAACTAGATAGCAAGTATATGGTCTTTTGGAGTTCTCCGCCTTTCCGCTTCACGTATCTCGTTTGACTCAAGATGGATGGTAGACGACGAGTCGCTATCACAGGGCTACCGTTTGCTCGCCGAATCACGCCGTTCCATCCTAGTCTTTAGGTTGCCATGTATTGCAACCAAGGCATACCCCTGGTTCTTCTACGCAGACCTTAACCTCTGTGGGCCCAGGCAGATCATCTGCAGCCTCCCAGAGGGATACCAAGAGTACCCTCACGTCCCCTCGAAGCCTCTGGCTTCGTAACCCAATTCGTTGGAGCCTTCTTTTTAACCAGACGGACGTTCACTCCTCCTCGTGTTATACTAAGAATTGCTACTTAGTTTTGTCAACTAAGGTTTACCACTTAGTTTCCAGAATCGTTGTTTTCTTAACTAAGGTTTACTACTTAGCTCCTTTTAACTAAGGTTTACTACTTAGTTCTCTTTCCCGTCAATTTGGATTGGTTAAGTGTCATTAGTCAATTCAAACTAACTTAACCCTCTTCATTTATCCTGTTAAGCTGGTTAAGTGTCATCAGCAATTCACGTTGACTTAACCCTACCACAAACCAAGTTATATTGGTTAAATATTTCATATTACTTAACCCTACCCCTTCATCCTGTATTGGTTAAGTGTTCCTTTTTAACTTAACCTTGCCCGTTTGTTTTAACTAACATGTTATTAATGGTTAAGTATTATCCCTTCATGTTTTAGACTTAACCTCATTCCTTTATCACAACCTGATGGTCAAGTGTTCAGGTTTACTTAACCCTACGGTCTAGCCCAGCTAACATATCAAAATTGGCTAAGCGTATTAGATTTTACTTAACCCCAACCTCTAGTCTAGTTAACATATTAATTTGGCTAAGTGTATTAACTTTACTTAACCTCTACAAGTCTCGTTTTGCTACCTGGAGTTTGGTTATGTGTCTCTATGGACTTAGCCCTCCCATTCTAGCTTAACTGTGTTAAGTTGGTTAAGTGTTCCTATGGACTTAACCCTCCCATTCTAGCTTAACTGTGTTAAGTGTCAGTCTGAACCTAACCCCACCCATCAGTCTAGGTATCATGTTGAACTGGTTAAGTGTCTTAATTAACTTAACCCTACCATTATTGTTCTAGCTTTAACTAAATAAATTAAAGCCGCTACCACTCACATTAGACAGGTATTGTTGCGACTACTGGATGTGCCGGTTGGTTCCGGGCAGGTTTACATCGCAACTCAGTCTAACCTCGGGCTAGGCATATTCGTGTTTTCTAAGTTCAAAGGGTTTCAATTTATTTCCAAATCAAGTTTTGAAAGTAACCATCCCGTTCGTCGGATCAGTTAGGGATAGCCAGGGAGAGCAGGAAACTTGTATTTTCCAAACCCAAGCCTAGACACTATCCTCTTTGTCACCCTAGAACTTTCTGGTTTATTATTAAAAGAGATGTCGTTAATAAACCTTTAATTTGTCTAAATTTACATTTCCTCATTTAGGCCAAATTCTATAAGTAAATTATTCCTAATTTACTTATTTCCTAATTGCTCTTTTAATGTAAATTGTCAACATTTATTCTTATGGCCCTTTTTCCCCTCTATATCATATTTATGCTTTTTGGTATGTAAACTATACCAAATTAAGTGTCACTAACCATGATTTTGCTAAACCTGCCAATTACTTTCAATTATGGCCAATTTTACATTTATGCCAATATACTTACCGTGCCAAATTAGCTAATTCAATTCCGATTCAACATTCTAATTCTAGACTCATTACTCTAGTTCACTATTCATGTAAATGCTAGATTTACACGTCAATACTAGATTCAAATTACACATCTTATAATTCATGTCAAATTTATCCAATTTGCATTTCTATGAACATGCCATAATACATGTTCCCAATTTATGCCAATTTCCAAGTTAAACTACGTTTTAGTAAATTTCATATTTTGCCCAAATCGTATTCCCACCGTTCGTATAATCGTGATTCAATCTAGATTATAGATAAATCTAGATTCGTAGAAAATGGGGAATGAACCGAAGATGCTACGATAGACATACTAGCTGGCATAAAAAGGGTTGAATAATGACGTCGGTTCAAGAACATGGGTAGACCTAACTTAATAGGTAATTTCCCAAGGTCTAAAACCAAAGAAAACCAAGAATAGACAGAATAGAGACGTAGGTTCAAGAACATGGGTAGACCTAACTTAATAGGTAAATTCCCAAGGTCTAAAACCAAAGAAAACCAAGAATAGACAAAATAGATGATCGGGTTTAGACCTAATTTCATAGTCACAAAACTTAAGCAACACTTTCCTAGTCATGAATCACAGGTGTTTAATCACAGATGTCCTTGTTATGTCATAGGCAATAGTTTATATTTCCTAATCAAAGGCATAGGCTTAGTCAAGAAAATAATCCTCATAGCCACAGTCACAGTCATAGGCAATATTCATAGTCATAAGCAATGTCCATAGTCATAGGCAATGTTCATAGTCATAGGCAAATGTTCACAGTCATAGGCAAATGTTCATAGTCATAGGCATATGGTTTTAAGGTCCATAGTTTCATAGTCACGGTCTTATTTGTCCTCAAATCATAACAGTTCTTAATTAGGTTCAAGAGTATAGGCACTGATTCGAATAGAGAGAGAGAGATTTGGCATATTCTTTTATTCCTTTAATTTCATGTCACGAACAGAGAAAAACGTTCAAATCTAGAAATAACTGACTTACAGAAATTATATTAGAATAGAAGGATGGCGATGCTATGATTCGTGCGACGTTGCTCGAAATCGTTTGAGTTAGCCTTTGATTCTCATCCTGAAGCTTTAATCTTGATTCGAACCTCTTCTTGACAAACTTGAGCAGCACTTCGTCGTCTTGATTTATTTTATATATTATTTATTTAATTAAGAGGAGAGGAAGAGGCCATGTTCACCAAGAATCTTTGCAGCATTAGGGTAGAGAAGAATTGTGAATAGAGAAGAAGACTAGGGATGTTTATATAGTGTAGAAGTCAACGAATCTGGTCAGAATGGCGTCCAGATACAGAAGAACGAACCAGGTGCAGAAAACAGGAAAAAGCAGGGGGGTCGACCCCCAGGTCGACTACCCAGTCGACCTGGGTGCCCCAGGTCGACTACCCAGTCGACCTGGTTGCCTTGGGCGGGAAAATTCCCGCCCAGCCTGGGTCTGTTTTCAAATTTGAATTCCTTTTCTGCCCTGTTTTGAAATTTGAACTTCGCTGAATCTTCCGGAGGCCATATCTTCCTCATACGGACTCCGATTTACGCAAACTCGGACTTGTTTTCATGCAGAATTCCGAGACGAACGTAATGGCACAGCCCGTTTCTCTTGATTTTGATTTTAACTTTTAATTCTGCCTTGATTTGTGAATCTTAGTGTTGCAGAATTACGGGGTGTTACAAATGCTGTGAAAAAAAAAATCCTAGGAGAAACATGCACATGCTTCAAAAATTGAAACTTTGTCATCAAAGTTTGATAAATCATATGTACCCCGCCCATAAGCCTAAAGTCGACTTTGATGAATTTTTTTGGAATTGAGTGCTCTATATACAGTCTAGGTAGCATATAAAATTCTACATGTCAAGCGGTTTCGATCCCACAAAGCAAATCAAACCGGGGATCTTTTACTCCATATCCAAGTGTCAAACCAATTTGGACAAAGTGTCTGTCAACTTTGATTAGATTATTCTAATCTATGCACAAAATTATATATAAGCATCTCATATCAACATACATAAATTCAAAAAAGCTTCAGTATGCGGAGAAAATCGTAAATGGCGACAAGAAAATTCCATCTATCTTCTTTCTTCACGCTTCCTCTTCCCACTCAAAAGTTATCTTTTCTCTTCACCGTCTCCTCAAATTTCTCTCCACCTCATACCCTAGTTTTCGTCATGCGTGATTTTTCATCCGTGTACCCATAAATCATTTCAAATCCAAGCTTTGTCACGTAAATCGATCTGAACTTAGTTTTCCCAAATCTCTTTGCCTCATCCCTTCGGTACTCATCTTCTTGTACACGCTGTTGTCATCCCTCTCTTTCGTTGCATTGTGACTATTTTAGGTAACTTCTTGTTCCGCAAGTTCTTCAACTGGTGGTTACCGTATTGGAAGGGAGTTGACACTAACGTAGAGTTGACATAGTGAACAGTATCTCCAACTTGCTGATTTGTATTTGCGTTTCGACTTTTAAGTCTGTGATGGGTCATTTTGGTTCATGGGTCTTCAATGGTTGCAGTGTCTTTTGTCTTGTTTTTAGTTCTTGGATTTCAGTTTAGTGTGTGTTGGCAAACCGATCGGCTATGAAAAAAAAACTCATATTATTATATGTTCATGATATATGGAAACCCATAATATTGGACATTAAATCCTACAAGTGTACATAGTAATCCAAATTTAACACAAAAACTACAAAATCAAATATATGCTATCAGAATTAACAAAGTTTCGAACTTTTGCCCTTTGGAATGTAATCATAGTTAACAGCGATAATTTGTTTGGATTCAATTGCAATAGAAATTTGAGAGTGTAACTTATTAATTTGATTGTTATTTTGAACAATCATTTTCATTGCCAGAGCTTTTGCGCTTTAAATCGGCATGCCACCTGGTCCTAACTCCTATTCATGGCATCATCGTTGCCACGATGAGCTCCTGCACAGGCCTAATCCAGAATGTCCTCCCATTCATCATGTCATTGTAGCCCCAACAGATCCAATTGTCGTAGGCGTTGAGAGAAAATGAAGAAAGGAGCTATAGAGATCGTATGTTATAGCAATACAATAATAAATTTTGTTATTACGATATTTTGTGTGCACCTGATTTTGGTATTAGGGGTTTCACCCTTTCAAGGATTTGTGGACGAGTGAGGCGACTGAAAGCTAATATGAGGAAGAAATAAAGAGTAAATAAGTTTATTGATGGTTTTAACAAGTGGTTCATATTTGTTTTCAAGTTGGTACATATTGTTGGGGGTAAGTTTCCCAAAAAACGCCTTGGGAATAAAACCCAATCTTGCGGAAAAACAAATAGGAACGGATTGATGGTGAGGCAAAAAAAACAACAGATAGTCACCAGCAAAACAATCACGGATCAAGCAATAAAAGAAAGAACACAGATATTTATAGTGGTTCCACTAACGTCTTGTTAGTGTACGTCCACTTAGGGAGAGGAGATTTTATTACTTTTCTAAATAAGAAAACATTACAGGACTGATAATAGAGAGAAAGAAGAAAATACAGCTTTTGAGATGCACCTCACATTTTGAGATGATACATACATTTACCTAATCCCTATCCTTATATAAGGATTAATACTGGGGGTTGAAGTAATTGATTTATGGTTATAAATCAATGCCTAATTAATTCTCCAATTTATTTGCTCCTGATAAGCTTCCTTGTTTAATAAACCAATCAGAGAATTAATTCCTTACTTCAATATCCCAAAAACTTCTTCACATTCTTCCACTTATGTAGGTAATTTATTGCCCTATCTAATTTTACAAAAAAAGAGGCAATAAATTTTCTGATATCTTCCAAATCTTCTGCAGTTGGAAATATTATATTACTCAAATTAACAATACTTCCCAAATCTTCTCTAAGTGGAAATATTGTATCACCATAATCAATAATATCTTCCAAATCTTCTGCAAATGGAAATATTGTATCACAAATTATAACAATCTCCACCTTGATACTATATTTCCTTGGAAGCATACTAACTCCACCTACACCTCTTACTCTAAGCATCTTCTCGGACAAGACACCATGGCTACTTTCTCCAATGAGCTTCGGCATGACCATCACCCACTGCACTTTGTCAACAAACTCCGGCAACGCCATCGCCTGCCAACAAAGTGTTCAAAGTGCCCCCTTCATGTAAGACCTATCAATCTTCACCATGAAAATAAACGTCTCCATGAACCATCTCAACTCTCTCCCCACACCGTGCCACCACGTGGCACCTAACATTTCGATAAGAGATTCCAACTCGAGCAACGCCCGAACTTAGCAGTCTGCAAAGACTTATGCATATCCACTGCTTTCTCCTTTGATCTCTGACCAACTTCAGACGATCCCTTCTTCCTCTTATCAAGCACATCCTCTAGGCAAAATCCCACCTTGTTGAATCTTTCCCCTTTGATCATATATTGCCTATGCAGAAACTCAAAGTCCCTTCTCATATGCCTAATTTTGACATCTTTTCCAAATTTTGACATCTTTTCCACGATAACTGTAGACTCCAACCCTTGACTTTCCAAGTATAGTGCTTCCCCTCAGAAGATACAAATTATGAAACATGTCTCCCTTTATCACTACAAATGCACCCTTAGAAACCCTTAGACTATTCTTATCAATAGTCACCTATCATCTTTTGGCTGCCAACTGCCCAAGAAATACCATTGACTTCCGAAGACCTGGAACATAACGGACACCTATCAAGGTGCGTATTACCCCGTCATACATGCGAATCTACACAATACCTTTGCCCATGACTCTACAACTAGCATCATTTCCCATAAGAACCAGTTTCCCTCCTTTTCTTTTAAAAGAACTAAAATAATTCTTATTAGGTATCATATGAAAAGACGCCCCCGTATCTAGCACCCAATGGTCTGATTCATCTGATACTACCGCTGTCAACAAGTCATCAGATAAAAATTCCTCCACTGCAACCGATGAATTTCCAGCTTTAATTTTTTTCTTCAAGTCCGAACAATCTCTCTTTCAATGGCTTGGTTTCTTGCAAATGTATCACTTCCCATCTCTAGACTTTATTTTCTTCTTCCCTTTCTCCATACCAGCTAATAAGGCTTTTGTACTGCTTCCTCCTCTACCTTCACTCAACCCCTTCATCTGATCCCTCAAGTCCTCAGATAAAAGATCTGCCTTCACATCATCTACTGTTAGTGTATCTCTGGCATAAATAAGGCTGTTAGCGAAACCTATGTATTGCTCCGGAAGAGAACACAAAATAATCATTGCTATTTGCTCCTCATCCACTTTCAATTCAAGAGTCTTCATCTTCATCACGAGATCATCGAAGAAGCTTAGATGTGCCTTCACTGAAAGTACCCACTCTCATCCACCTGGTGAAAAACGTCTTCAGAAAAATCAGACGGTTGGTTAGTGACTTCATTAAATAGAGTTTTTCCATCTTGGTCCAAGTGTCCTTAGTAGTAGTCTCACCGCTAATCTCTGAAATGACATTTTCTCCTATTTAGTAAATGCCCATCGTTCCATCTCCTTCCTTTCCACGGCTGAAATATCATCCGTCAACTCCTCAGGAGCAAACACCATAGGATGAACATTGTTCCTCATCAGAACAACTTTCATCTTCCATTACCACTTCTCGAAGTCTTTATCCCCATTCCATCTTTCTATTGCTAACTGAGGTCCTGCTTCCATATATGTCCCTTTGACATATGGCCTTAATACAATTGCTGAATTCTCCTCATCTCCTGCCATAATGCCTAACACCCTTTTTCAATCAATCTCGTAGCTCTGACACCAATTGTTGGGGGAAATTTCCAAAAAATGCCTTCAGAATAATACCCAATCTTGTGGAAAAACAAATAGGAACAGATTGATGGTGAGGCAAAACAAACAACAGATAGTCACCAGCAAAACAATCACGGATCAAGCAAAAGAAAGAACACAAGAGATTTATATTGGTTCCACTAACGTCTTGTTAGTGTACGTCCACTTTGGGAGAGGAGATTTTATTACATTTCTAAATAAGAAAATATTACAAGACTGATAATAAAGAAGAAGAAGAAAATACAACTTTTGAGGTGCACCTCACATTTTGAGACGATACATACATTTACCTAATCCCTATCCTTATATAAGGATTAATATTTGGGGTTGAAGCAATTGATTTATCGTTATAAATCAATGCCTAATTAATTCTCCAATTTATTTTCTCCAGATAAGCTTCCTTGTTTAATAAACCAATTAGAAAATTAATTCCTTACTTCAGTATCCCAAAAACTTCTTCATATTCTTCCACTTATGTAGATAATTTATTGCTCTATCTAATTTTACAAAAAAGTGGCAATAAATTTTCTGATATCTTCCAAATCTTCTGCAGTTGGAAATATTATATTACTCAAATTAACAATATTTCCCAAATCTTCTCTAAATGAAAATATTGTATCACTATAATTAATAATATCTTCCAAATCTTCTACAAATGGAAATATCGTATCATAAATTCTAACACATATTGCTATAAAAAATGGTGCCGATATTTTTTTTATATGCCCTTGTTCTTTTTTACATCCTTCCGACGCCAATTAGTCACCCCGCATCTATGGCGACGGAATAACATCAAAAAAATTCATAGCTGTTTTACATATTCTCTATTAGTTATGATTTTTGGCACATGCATTTAGGGTACACATTAATTGTGCATGAAAGAAGAATGTAAATGGGTCGGAATGAACTGAATGTAGATGTAATATCCCGGGTTTTTTAACTAAGTTTAATATGGATTTTTATTTTATAATTTAGTTTCTGAATATAAATTGGATTTTTATAAGGTTTAAATATGAATCTTAATTTTGAATTAGTACCTGGTTTATTTTAAAAATATAATTTTTTATAAGAAAACTTATTTTAAAAAAGTTATATTTAATTTATAAGATTTTATAGATATTTCAATATTAATAAGTAATGATATTGTCTGATTTGGTATAATATTGATTTAGAATATGAATTTGTTTAAAGGTAAGTCATTTTATACATAATAAGATGGTTACATTTATAAGTATGGCAAAATTTGGCTACATATAAGTGTTACAACTATGTTGCTAATTTAAATTAATTAATTAAGGCTTTAGGATAAACATGAAGATGAGGCGTCCTCTTATGTGGTTAAATGCATGAAGTGATTCTTATGATAAAGCCATGTAGCCATGGATGTGTAACGTGTGCATGTCATAAGCTTTAAAGGAAGAACATGTGCCCATGAACAAATTGACCCTTTTAACCTTGGATCCATCCTATATAAGGAGGACCAAAGCTCTACACCCTTCACACTTCAGCCATGAACGAATTCTTATGCAGTAGCTTCCTCGATTTAATGTTTTCAAGTTTCCTATAAATAGAAAATTACATTTTCTCTCATTGAAAAATCCACATCTTCCAATCCGTTCAGTTTTAGCCAAAATGATATTCACGAAAATTGTCCGGATCGTCGTTTCTGACTTTGAGAAATTGACGGATCCAAATTTCGTGGATAAAAGAGGGAGTTATCTTCAATTTATATAAACGGAAGATTTGTGTTCAAAACTTCAAAAATAATATCTCTCAGTCCGGGAAGAATTGATCGACGCCGTCTACGCCGTTACTATCAGCAGGTGATGTAGTATTTTGCATGCGAAATTTGGACGATTCCATATCGATGATTGGAAAAGCCAGAATCTAGGGTTGAAGTTTGACGGAGGTGGAAGCAACGACGGGCGAATCAGAGAGTGGTGTTATGATGAAGTTGGAGAGAGCTTCGCGGTGATAAAAGTTGGTGGAGTTCAATGTATAAATGGGGCTTGCGACATACGTATGGTTCATGCGAGTTTTAGTGCTCCAGGGTTCGGCATGATGGACAGATCTTGATATGGGAAACAGAAACATGGTAACGTGGTGCAGTGAGGAGAGGAGTTGAAGAGGAATATGCGGGTAGTCTCGGATCGATGAATGGTGTAGTGTTGAGCGTGTGCATATGCACGGTGTAACGTGAAAATGGGTTACAAGAGGAGTAAGAAGAATAGAAGATGCAGGAGGAAGAAGGAAAAGGACACAGGCTTGGACGGGTTGAAGAAATGTATGGGCTTTAGGCCGGAATTAATTGGGTATGTTTATATTATTTTAAAGTTATATTAGTTTAAACTTTAAACATTAATATCTCATTCGGTTTTAATCCGATTAAAACACCGTTGGGTTTGTTAGAACCGTATCGGAAAATAGAACACGTTGATATATAACTTTGATAATTTTAGTTAAGTACAAATTTATAATAAACTAAAATGTCCTTATATATGTATATAACAATATATATATAACGAACAACATTATTAATTAAATTTTAATACAAAAAATTAGCAGAAAAAATTAGCAGCTGCTAATAGAAGTAGATTGAAAGCAGTACGAGTAACGGTAGCAGCGTTCGTTGGCTTGTTCATCCTCGTAATGAAGATTTTGGAGCTATAGTGGTGAGAACTCCTAATTTAAATTATTTATTTAAATTGATAGTGGTTGAATAATTGGCTGTGATAAATTATATTTGGTTGGATCTGGATGTTATTGTCTGAATGGATGTGTAGATAGCACACTGAACACTGATAAGCGTTATTGTTCGTAAAGCTTGTGCATAGCTAAGATGGTTGTTTATTGGTTGGGATTATAATTCATGTTCATCTGATTTATATGGTTGATTTATTATGATTGCATGAAATCACACACACACTGTAGTTGTGGAACTATACCAGTGATCAATTTAATCTTCCTTCCATAAAAATGAAGACTGATTTTCAAATATTAAAAAATTATTTTAAATCCAGTTTAATTCTAAATGAGATTTGAAAATTAGACAATGGTTATATATATATATTGACGATGTGTTATATGTATATATATATATATATATATGTATATATATGTATATATGTATATATACACACACACCCCCCATAAAGTTCTAGGATGACAAAGAGGATAGTGTCTAGGCTTGGGTTTGGAAATATAGTTTCCTGCTCTCCCTGGCTATCCCTAACTGATCCGATGGACGGGACGGTTAATTCAAAATATAACTTGAAATTGTTTAAACTTAGAAATAAATTGGAATTTAAATTAATAAATGTCGCATAGTGACCATTCATATTTAAATTTCAAATAATGGGTTTTGAAACAAAGTTATGTTGAAATTGGAATGGAAAGATAGTATTATTTTGGAAAAAGGAAATTCAGAATATGGTTTTGAATGTAAGTTATGGAATTTGATCTATTTTGGAAAGAGGAATTTGGCGATTTATATTTAAAAACGTTATATACCTTGAATCGAACGCATCGCGCAACGATAGTTCGTTAATATCGATTTTAAATTTCAAATGATTATAACTTGAACATTTTGAATTGAATTAACTTAAAATAAAAAACAATGGATTTATATTTTAGATTATATGGCTAAATCGCCATTTCTCAGCGCTTTCCATAACGCTTTTAACGTTGTTATACCATTTCTTTGAAATGATTGAAATTGAAGATTTTAAACCATGAACCATTGTTTAAATTATGGGAAAAGGATTCGTTTATACGTTTAAAGATTTTAAAATGTATGGTATAAAATTTATGGTGAGTAAGATTTGGAAATTTTGAATAAAAAGGAAATGAGTTCCGAATAGAGTTAGTCGTCGGATATCCGATATAGAATCCTAGGATTGGACGAATACTATCAGAAATAGTAAACCATATTCATATCCAAATTCTAATGGTGCTTGCCCGAGTTTGTGAATCGATATCAAATATAGGTCGATTAAATTCTGTTTTAAACTTATATTTGAAATGTCAATCATTTAAATTACCATAAATGGAGATTTAAATCCAAATTAAGATTTGGTGGTTTTGAAGCTTATGGAAAGAGATAATGACGAATAAATGCATTTGGCTTTTGAAATATAAGTTGGAAATGAATATTGAATTTCAAGAAAAAGTTAAGATGATAACGGGGTTTACGGGAACTGATTGAATCCAATCTTAAATTGAAATGAATTGATAACGATTTGGGAAGGAGATTTGAATTGAGAAACTTGTATAGTCCATGGCTACTGATTTTAAAAGTACGCTTATAACTTGGAAAGACCAGGATCGAATATATGTTCGAAAACCATTCCAAGTAATAATACGACGTTATAGAGAAATTCAAGACTTGGAAAACAACGGATGAAGGCCGGGATTCTTTGAATTGTTTGGATTGATTGATGATGTCTCGATTGGGTAGGCCTCTCGATACGAGGTTATAAATGGCATGAGTTTTGAATATATTTGGAGATTTTTGGATTGATGTTTCGTTCAGACCCAGAACAGACATTTATGGATTGTGTATCTGACATTGTAATTGACTACGTAGCACTGATCTCTGTTAAATATATATATATATATATATCTGTTTGATGGCGGAGAATTCATTCTCTTGCTTAACACCCTTCTCTAAGACGTATGAGCTTAGAGGTTATATAATGATAGAAATTAGTGATGTGTTGTGAATGGACAATGTGGCATACTTAAGTTATGTGATGAGCTATGGATGATCAAAGCATGTCTTATTTAAGCGTAGCTTTGTGTATATCGTGACCGCGGCAAGCCTCACAACCCGGTAAATGGCTAAAACAGGAAAGATGCAGCGAGGTTAAGGGTAGTCATTTCCTTCTAGATAAAAGGTGTACTATGGCATGGAGCCCAGGTATTAACCTATATGGAAAACTTCTATTTATATGGATGTTGATGTTGCGAGGCCTCGGTTTTAAAGGTTAGTAATGACCGGGAGATATACTCAAGCGTGCTCTAAGTTACCCAGTTAAGGGGTAACCCGGACTTGTGTTGGCAGAGAGCCCGATTTGGTTCTCGGGGCGTCCCTCTAGAGGCGTACCCATCGGTTCGGTAAGAAAGTTCCTTTGCCTGGTCATTTGTTGGAAATCCAATTTCCACTACGAGCCCATACGATTTTAGTTGTATAGCCTGCTACCAGCAGGATTGTTAGTATAATGGGATGGGGCATTATACTGACTATGATTAATACATTTATTTGCGAAATTGTTTTCACACTATGCACTAAAAATAATATCAGAGGATTTTAACGTATCAAGCATTTTTTACTATCATAATGAGAAACCTCGCCCATGTGTGCGTTTGTATTGTGTGTGTGCCGCGAGACCTTATGGTAGTTTCATTTTTCAAAAGTCATTATGAATTTTTGATGCATGGGAATTCACATGGTGGTCCGTTGAATTACCCAACTTTAAAACGAATCCTAAATAACAGCGGCTTTGAGTTCTCACATCAGTCCTTGTCTGTTGGTGAGGCAGCATGATATAGGGTTCTTGCTCTTGGTTTGGTGGCAAGCAGGTGACTCTTACCTCTACACATCCCAAGAGGGGTTGGTTAGGCAGGAGGCTGCGACGGTCGAGAGGCTGGCCGTAAAACAAGGTGTTGGGGTACCATTGTAATGCAACGGCGGAGTATTAGACGTTGTCCGATGGTTGAAAAAGACCAGGCCGTTAAACCGTGGTATCAGAGCTTTGGTTTATACAAAGCAATGGGGTACGACATATTTGAACAAAAATAAGGACTCATCAGAGTTGTGATATCTCATTAGAGATAAGGTTAGAAATACCCTAGAATGAGATTTGGAAATATTACGCTTGAGAGAGCGTCCTTTACCATAAAATCAATGTGTTTTGAATTAGAATGGAATTTGTGGGTCAAAATTAACTTATGGAAAGATTAGAAACATTCCTTTAACTCATGAATTTGTAGTATTTGTAAACTTATATGGTAGAGAATAACTTAAGTATGTGAGAACGTCAAAAGGAAATTAAGGGAATGTTAGATTACACTGGTATTTTAATAAAATTCAGTTGCCAATTTGAATAATCTATTAATAATTTTTGGGTTGATAAGTAAGAATAAGAATGACCCCAGTTATGTTAATTAAATCCATTTTTGGAATATTTTGGGTAGAGAATTCAAAGTATGGATACTAATTTAACTTATAAATGGATTAATATGATATTTGAAACAATTTGAATTGAAACTGAAATAGAATGAGTATTCTCGAAATATAATTCTACCTCTTCGCTTTTCGCTAGGTTTTGCTTGACTCGTTGTCATTTTTGATGATCACTATCTCCCCAATTATCATGTTTGGATTTTTTTCCAACTTTATTTCTGAACTCTTCTTTTTGCCCTACTTTGACAAAACCATGAATAGGTGGATTAGTGACATGGTTTTGAATTTGAAACGAGTATATTGAATTATCTCTTAAATTGAATTTGAATTTATATTAAGTACAAAAGAATTTTAAAATGATCCAAGATGTTATTTTTGGGGGATAATTGGATGATCTGAGAAAAGGAATATCTATTTGCGAATTTGTATGAGGTATGAACACTTAGTGTCAAGTAAACCATAGGTTCCATAACTTTATCAGTAAAATTAGAAAGATAATTTTCTTAGGGTCATAGACATCTAAGTATTATATAGTATTTATCCCAGTTTCTCCTCTATGGTAGTGGTAACAGCTCTGGATTTAACTCAGATAATTCGATTATAAACATGACCAGTGACGACCCCAGTAATCATGAGACTATAGAATTTCTACTTTTAATGAGAATCAGATAGAGTATCCTGAGATGATATGGACCTTGGTTAGGATCATTACATTTCCAATATGTTAAGAGAGAAATGGGAATTTAAAATTAGTAAAGGAGTTTAAATTTACCCATCTTCCTTTTCGAGGACGAAAAGTCTTAAGGGGGGATGAATGTAATATCCCGGAATTTTTAACTAAGTTTAATTTGGATTTTTATTTTATAATTTAGTTTTCGGAATATAAATTGGATTTTTATAAGGTTTAAATATGAATCTTAATTCTGAATTAGTACCTGGTTTATTTTATAAATATAATTTTGTATAAGAAAACTTATTTTAAAAAGTTATATTTAATTTATAAGATTTTATAGATATTTCAATATTAATAAGTAATGATATTATCTGATTTGGTATAATATTGATTTAGAATATGAATCCGTTAAAAGGTAGGTCATTTTATACATAATAAAATGGTTACATTTATAAGTATGGCAAAATTTGGCTACATTTATAAGTGTTGCAACTATGTTGCTAATTTAAATAAATTAATTAAGGCTTTAGGACAAACATGAAGATGAGGTGTCCTCTTATGTGGTTAAATGCATGAAGTGATTCTTAGGATAAACCCATGTAGCCATGGATGTGTAAGGTGTGCATGTCATAAGCTTTAAAGGAAGAACATGTGTCCATGAACTAATTGACCCTTTTAAACTTGAAACCATCCTATATAAGGAGGACCAAAGCTCTACACCCTTCACACTTCAGCCATGAACAAATTCATATGCAGTAGCTTCCTCAATTTCAAGTTTTCAAGTTTCCTGTAAATAGAAAATTACATTTCCTCTCATTCAAAAATCCACATCTTCCAATCCGTTTAGTTTTAGCCAAAATGATATGCACGAAAGTTGTTTGGATCATCGTTTCTGATTTTAAGAAATTGACGGATCCAAATTTCGTTGATAAACGAGGGAATTATCTTCAATATACAGTAAATGGAAGATTTGTGTTCAAAACTTCAAAAAATAATATCTCTCAATCCGAGAAGAATTGATCAACGCCGTCTGCGCCGTTACGATCAACAGGTGATGTAGTATTTTTCATGTGAAATTTGGACGATTCTGTATCGATGATTGGAAAAGCCGGAATCTAGGGTTGGAGTTTGATAGAGGTGGAAGCAACGATGGATGAATCAGAGAGTGGTATTGTGATGAGGTTGGAGAGAGCTTCGCGGTGACAAAAGTTGGTGGAGTTCGGTGTATAAATGAGGCTTGTGACATAGGTATGGTTCACGCGAGTTTTAATACCCCAGGGTTCGGCATGATGGACGGATTTTGATATGGGGACCGGAAACATGGTAACGTGGTGCAGTGAGGAGGAGGTGAAGAGGAATACGCGGGTAGTCTCGGATTGATGAATGGTGTAGTGTTAGGCGTGTACATATGAACGGTGTAACGTGAAAATGGGTTACAGGAGGAGTAAGAAGAATAGAAGACGCATGAGGAAGAAGGAAAAGGACGCGGGCTTGGTCGGGTTAAAGAAATGTCTGGGCTTTGGGCCGGATTTAATTGGGTATGTTTATATTATTTTAAATTTATATTAATTTAAACTTTAAACATTAATATCTCATTCGATTTTAATCCGATTAAAACATCGCTGGGTACGTTAGAACCGTATCTGAAAATAGAACACACTGATATATAATTTTGATAATTTTAGTTAAGTACAAATATATAATAAAATAAAATGTCCTTACATATGTATATAACAATATATAACGAACAACATTATTAATTAAATTTTAATATAAAAAATTAGTAGAAAAAATTACTAGCTGCTAGTAGAAGTGGATTTAAAGCAGTACGAGTAACGGTAGCAGTGTTCGTTAGCTTATTCATCCTAGTAATGAAGATTTTGGAGCTATAATGGTGAGAACTCCTAATTTAAATTATTTATTTAAATTGATAGTGGTTGAATAATTGGCTGTGATAAATTACATTTGGTTGGATCTGGATGTTATTGTCTGAATGGATGTGTAGATAGCACACTGAACATTGATAAGTGTTATTGTTCGTAACGCTTGTGCACAGCTAAGATGGTTGTTTATTGGCTGGGATTATAATTCATGTTCATCTGATTTATATGGTTGATTTATTATGATTGCATGAAATCACACACACACTGTAGTTGTGGAAATGTATCGGTGATCGATTTAATCTTCCTTCCATATAATTGAAGATTGATTTTCAAATATTAAAATATTATTTTAAGTCCAGTTTAATTCTAAATGAGATTTGAAATTTAGACAATGGTTTTATATATATATATATATATGTATATATATATATTGACGATGTTATATATATATACACCAGAACGTTCTACGATGACATAGAGGATAGTGTCTAGGCTTGGGTTCAGAAATATAGTTTCCTGCTCTCCCTGGCTATCCCTAACTGATCCGACGGATGGGACGGTTAATTCAAAATATAATTTGAAATTTAAATTTGAAATTGTTTAAACTTAGAAGTAAATTGGAATTTAAATTAATAAATGTCACATAGTGACCATTCATATTTAAATTTCAAATAATGGGTTTTGAAATAAAGTTATTTTGAAATTGGAATGGAAAGATAATATTATTTTGGAAAAAGTAAATTCGGAATATGGTTTTGAATCTAAGTTATGGAATTTAATCTATTCCGGAAAGAGGAATTTGGCGATTTATATTTGAAAACGTTACATGGCTTGAATCGAACGCGTCGCGCAACGACAGTTTGTTAAAATCGATTTTAAATTTCAAATGATTATAACTTGAACATTTTGAATCGAACTAACTTGAAACGATGGATATATATTTTAGATCTATATGGTTAAATCGCCATTTCCCAGCTCTTTTCATAACGCTTTTAACGTTTTTATACCATTTCTTCGAAATGATTGAAATTGAAGATTTTAACCATGAACCATTGTTTAAATTATGGGAAAAGGATTCATTTATACGTTAAAAGATTTTAAAATGTATGGTATAAAATTTATAGTGAGTAAGATTTGGAAAATTTGAATAAAAGGGAAATGAGTCCTGAATAGAGTTAGTCGTCGGATATTCGATATGGAATCTCAGGTTTGGACGAATAGTATCAGAAATAGTAAACCATATTCATATCCAAATGCTGATGGTGTTTGCCCGAGTTTGTGAATCGATATCAAATATAAGTCCATTAAATTCTGTTTTAAACTTATATTTGAAATGTCAATCATTTGAATTACCACAAAAGGAGATTTAAATCCAAATTAAGATTTGGTGGTTTTGAAGCTTATGGAAAGAGATAATGACGAATAAATGGATTTGGCTTTTGAAATATAAGGTTGGAAATGAATATTTAATTTCAAGAAAAAGTTAAGATGATAACGGGGTTCGCGGGAGTTGAATGAATCCAACTTTAAATTGAAATGAATTGAAAATGATTTGGGAGGGAGATTTGAATTGAGAAACTTGTATAGTCCATAGCTACTGATTTTAAATGTACGCTTATTACTTGGAAAGACCAGGATCGAATATATGCTCGAAAACCATTCCAAGTAATAATACGACATTATGGAGCACTTCAAGACTTGGAAAACAACGAATAAAGGCCGGGATTCTTTGAACTTTTTGGATTGATTGTTGATGTCTCGGTTGGGTAGGCCTCCCGATACGAGGTTATAAGTGGCATGAGGTTTGAATATATTTGGAGATTTCCGGATTGATGTTTCGTTCAGACCCAGAACGGACATTTATGGATTGCGTGTCTGACATTGTACTTGACTGTGTAGCGCTGATCTCTGTTAAATGTATATTTGTTTGGTGGCGAAGAATTCATTCTCTTGCTTAACACCCTTCTCTAAGACGTATGAGCTTAGAGGTTATGTATTGATAGAAATTAATGATGCGTTGTGAATGGACAATGTAGCATACTTAAGTTATGTGATGAGCTATGAATGATCAAAGCCTGGCTTATTTAAGCGTAGCTTTGTGTATCTCGTGACCTCGGCAAGCCTCACAACCCGGTAAATGGCTAAAACAGGAAAGATGCAGCTGAGGTTAAGGGTAGTCATTTCCTTCTAGATAAAAGGTGTACTATGGTATATAGCTCAGGTATTAACCTATGTGGAAAACTTCTATTTATATGGATGTTGATGTTGCGAGGCCTCGGTTTTAAAGGTTGGTAACGGCCGGGAACTGATATACTTGGGTGTGCTCTAAGTTACCGAGTTAAGGGGTAACCCGACCTCGTGTTGGCAGAGAGCCCGATTTGGTTCTCGGGGCGTCCCTCTAGAGGCGTACCTATCGGTTCGGTAAGGAAGTTCCTTTCCCTGGTCATTTGTTGGAAATCCAATTTCCACTATGAGCCCATACGATTTTAGTTGTATAGCCTGCTACCAGCAGGATTGTCAATATAATGGGATGGCGCATTATGGTGGCAATGGTTAATACATTTATTTGCGAAATTGTTTTCACACTATGCACTAAAAATAATATCAAAGGATTTTCACGTATCAAGCCCTTTTTACTATCATAAGGAGAAACCTCGCCCATGTGTGCATTTGCATTGTGTGTGTGCCGCGAGACGTTATGGTAGTTTCATTTTTCAAAAGTCATTGTGAATTTTTGATGCACGGGAATTCACATGGTGGTCCGTTGAATTACCGAACTTTAAAATGTATCCTAAATAACAACTGTTTTGAGTTCTCACACCAGTCCCACGACTGACCTGGAGTATATTGTTCCCTCACCTAAGCTCTGGGTACCCATAATTTTTACATGGGCAGCTAGTAGTTTGGTTCGCATATTTAGCCTTGGAGTTGGTTGGAGCAAGATTCTGGTTTTTTAGCTGGAGCTATATGTTTTGGAGCATTTGCATTCTTCCGCTGAGTTAGTATCTCTTCCGCTGTGTAATCGATGTACTCTGATGTTATATTATGGTAATGAAATGAAAAGTTATGTCATTTTTTGTGCAAATATGTAAGTACCCATAACTATCTGTCTTTTTGAACGGTTTAAGTTGGTTTAATTACCGGCGAAAACCGGTCAAAAAGCCGGGTCATTACAGTAGATATGTTCTTGTTATATCCTATAAGAGATTCGAAATGAAACAAGTCAAACAAGGTTTATGTTACACTATAATAAAACATGTAAAATAGAAACGAAAACTTCTGATATCATTCGTATGACATAAATACAAGGCATCGAATTAGCATCGAACAGTTGTAAAAAATTCTGAAAATAATGATGTCGTTTCAATGCCAAGTATTAGACCAGCATGTATCCTATTAGTCTCTCGGTCATCTCCTTCATTCTTTTTCGCTCATATTAGTCTCTCGGTCATCTCCCTCATTCACGAATCCTCCAAGGGGGACAACTAATACCATAATCAGACGCACAAAAAAGAAGACATCATAATACCAAAAATAAACGTCATATTGGTCTAACATGAGATCTCTATAACTCTTCCACTTTGCTTTCTCTCAATGCCTAGGAAAATTGATTATGTTAAGACTACAATGATGTGATGAAAGGTAGAACCTTACCGACGGAGGTTGGTGTTGGAGCTTGTCGCAACTACGATGATGCAATGAATAAGCTTTGAGATATGGTAGCGTGCGAATTTAAGCGCGTCAGCTATGGCAATGGAAGCCACTGTTCAAAATAGCAATCAAATTAGTAATTTCCATTTTGGAATTTTTATTGCAGCCGAGCCCAAACATATTGTTATTATAAAGCGTAATTACATTCTAAAGGGTAAAACTTCGGATCTTTGTTAATTCTGATAGCATGTTGGATTACAGGACACACTTGTAGAATTTAGCGGCAATATTAAGCGTTGTAGTATAGCATGAATATATATAATGATAATAATATGAGTTGTTTCTCATATAGTTTTTGGGTTATAGATTGGAATTATCTCATCAAAGTTGACTTCAGCCTTATGAACGGTGTACACATGCTTTATCAATCTTTGATGACAAAGTTTGGATTTCTAAAGCATGGGTATGTTGCTTTTAGGACCATTTTTCTCGTTGTACTTACTTAATTTCTCTCTTATTTTTTTAGCTTATATAAACAGATGCGAGAAGAAATTATATACCCTACAAACATCGCATTATGAATTGATGTTTATCCTTCTAAGTGAAGGCTGAAGAATCTCGCAGA
Source organism: Allium sativum (assembly GCA_030737875.1). Lineage (NCBI taxonomy): Eukaryota > Viridiplantae > Streptophyta > Magnoliopsida > Asparagales > Amaryllidaceae > Allium > Allium sativum. Next base: position 132,299,949 of record CM060916.1, on the reverse strand, counting down.
GCCCTACGAGGGAGGATAAAATTGTCTTTTTTTTCATCAAACTGACCGTTAGGGAGGTTTGGCTACTGTGGGTGCTAACTCAATTTCGTCTTAAGCCAAATTATTGACGATTGCTTTCTCTCGCATTTTCCATCCATATTCCACGCTCCTCAATTCTCTCCAATTTCTGCTCGTTCTTTCCTCTCTCTGATTCTTATTATTGAAATTCCTCCTTCTTCGGTAATTCAAATTAAAACTGTCAATCTCCACATCCAGACCTTTAAAGGCGACTAAGTGGGGGTCAGCGACAGATCTGTGGAGAGACCCAACATCGAAAACACCATTCCTTGCCATCCCCCATCCTCGCTGGATCTGAAACCTCCTGTTTTTATACAATGGTTTTAGATGTGGGTAGACTGTTTATGGTTTGAAATTCAGATTTGGGGACTGTTAAATCCGAGTATAGTGAAGACAGATTTTGGGAAAATTGATTTTAGTTGATGGGAAATCTCAGAAATGTTGTCAGCATCAATGAACTTGAATCAATTCTTGAAAGCCTGTGTTTTTGACATGAACCTTGTGAAGTTAGACGTTGGGAGAAATTTTGCTAATTTAAGGCCAGTTCCAGATCAATTGGGAATTTGGAAATGCTTGAAATTTCAGAAATATGTAGTGATCAGATTAAAGAATGGCATCAATCATTCAAGTGTCCAATGAATCTTCGAGTGTTTCATCTTGCAACAACCTACCTTTAATTTTAACTTGTGATAGCTTGTCTTTGGCCTTAATATGTTATAGCTCATGTTATGGTTAATTTTCGATATATTTTTCTTTATCAACCTTCGATGACTAATTGCTTCAACCTACGATGGCTTACGGTCATTAACTTGTGAAAGTTTACTTAAGTTTTCAACATGTGATGATTTATGGCGGTCAACTTGTGATTGTTTTTTTTAATTTTTCAGCCTTCGATAATTTTGACCCTACCAACTTGCAATAGCCCCAATTTTTTGACATGCAATAACTTGTATATTTAGGCATAACATTTACCTTATTTTATAAAAATGTTTTATACTATAGTATAAAATTTTAGTCGCTCTTGAACCCTTCTAAATTTATGTATTTAGTAGTTTCTTATCTTCACTATGTATTTTCCCTATTTTGTAATCCAATGGTTAGATTGCTCTCTTTTTTCTATAACAGTTCATCTTTTATGTTTCCTCACTTTTACCAGTTATATACAAATCGATTATTTCCTTAAATCTAATTTCTTTTGTAATTTCCTGGACCAGTTTTCCAATTGTTAACCCTTTACTGCTTGTATTATCATCACTTTGATTGTTTTCCATATTATTATTATTGCAGGTTGATTTGAGACTCGATCAATAAAACAAAGAGCTAGAGCCATCATCTTTTGAATATAAGATGCTAATGTATAGATAATTCTGGTAAACTCTCTGTCCCTAACATGTTGCTTGGCCCTATAATCTTATTTATTTTAGTAACATCATTTTACATTAACTTTATTTATTGTCGTTACTTTTAGCTTTTGCCTTAAAAGACAACAATCTTAAGATGTTGGCTCAAATTGATCAATTTCTTTTAGGTATTATTTTGTTTTGTATGGTATCTGAAATAAGTTGATGGATTATGTGAACTTTTAAACTAATTCAGCTATAAACTGGAAAATTACACATGAATTATGAACACTTCATAGAAGTTATTTTTAGGTTTCTTTATACAAATACTTTTAAAATTAGTTATAAGTCGGCTATCTTCGCAATAACAGTTTATTAGGCATGTATTGGTGATAGTGCAAACAGTCATGCTAGAACTATGATGTCAATCTATGACTAATTTGAATTTGTTATGCACCAAAAAAAAAACAAAATAATTTCTGTGGCGTCAGTCTCCTCTTACCTTCAAGACATATATAGGCTTGTTCTTCGTTTTTCAAAGTTAAAAATTCATGTGTATGCATCATCGATACTTAAGAGGAACCCTGACACTGGAAAAGTAATATTTAAGAGTGAATGTCTGTTCCCTAATTTCACAGGATCAAATTTTTTAACATGTAAACAAATAAGCAATTACTCACCATTTAGAAATCAACATTTTAAACAACACATCTTAGATTGAAAATCCAAAGTCCTCTTTCGAAGTCCAACAGAGTTCAAGCAATTTGAATTATTTCTCCGTTGTCAAGTGTTCAAGCAATCTGCATTAGTTTCTCAAGGTTTATCCTACCTAGGATAACAATTAGACCCCTGTAGTCAAATCCAAACTCATTTCCATAGATATTGAAATGTATTCTACCAAGTTCAAAAACATGAATTATAAAACTTGGATTCAAAGTTTGGTTTTCGAGCAACTTCAATATGGTAAGGTTATACTTATAATACCACGTACATTGTTATTATGCTTTCCGATAATTACATCTTCCAAATAAGGCTGGATCGTGGATCTCTATTCTAATTGTACTCTTAACACCATCTCTTTCATAAATTGTTTAGAGAACGCCATGATGAATGGGGACTTTGAAGAAGGACCATGGATGTTCAAAGACGCCGCGCTCGGGGTGCTCCTTTCGACCAATCTGGATTCTTCTACATCCTTCCTACGTGGTCGGACCGTTGAATCCAACGTGCAGTCCGCTACGCCGACTCCAATCACTTTGCCTGGCTGGATGGATTCATCAAGTAACATACATGTCTCTTTAGGAGTATGGCCATATGGTGCTTAAGTACAAGACCCGACCTATTGAAAATTTGGCCGAACTGAACTAAATTTGTATTCGTCATTTGTATTCCGTAATTTAAATTCTGCAATTTGTATTCTGCATTTTACTATTCTGTTCGACAATAAACACAACAAGCACAAACAATAAAAATAATAAATACAAAAACAATAAAATAATAACTTTGCCCCTTCCAATTTGCCATTTTCGTAAAAAAAAAACACATTTCTCGTTCGCAACAATTCCCCTTCAAATACCCCTTCAAAATAACCCTTCCAAATACCCCTTTCCGTCAAAATCAAATGTACCATTAATAACCTGTGTACAAAAAAAAAAAATTTATTGCATAGAAATACGTACATTCATATATGAATCATTTTTTTATTTTTTTATTTTTAACTTATTTTCAATCATAAGTTGTTTATTGGTTAATTTGTTTTTTAGTTTTTATATTGTTTATAATAATATATAATATTTTGTATACCAGTTGGTGTTTGTTGAAATTCATGGAAAACATAGACGATACATTTTATTTATAACTAGGACAATTCAACGGTTGGTTTTCCCCACCGTTGTACGGTAATATTAGTAATACATGGGTGAACTCAGCAAAACGCTGGATTTACCCTGTTTTCCCAGATTTGCTTGGTGAACTCAGCAAATTACTTATCCAAATAGAATTAGGCTATTTTAAGACAAAAGCTTAATAAAGAAAAAAAGAAAAAGAATAAAGCCTACAGCTTTTGTTAGTGCATAAGCCCAGACCAATTTGTACGGGTTCGAAAGGGCATTACCAGTTCGGAATGATTTTAAAACATTTTCCCCAATGAATCCCTGTAAGTATCCTACTCTTCCCAACGAACCCTAAATCAAGCGGCGGCCGCCATATCCGTCTTCTTAGGTTTCTTTCTGAGTTTTTTTTTTTTTTTTTTTTTTTCCGTCGTCCGTGCCATTCGAGACCTTAGTTTCAGCGGTGGTCAACAATTGGCTAATCATCTGAGCATCTCAATAAATTTCTGTAAAAGTAGTTTCATTTTATCCTTATCGACATTTATATTTTGTGTATTCTCTGCAACTTAAGTTCTATTTCGTTGACTTGCGGTGATGAATTAGCATTGTCCGTACCATCTGAGACCTTAGTTTCAGTGATGATAAACAATTGCCTAATTATCTGAGCATCTCAATCGTTATTTAAAATCATTTCGTTGATTTGCTCTTTAGAGATTTATTTTATCAGCAGAGGATTGAGCGGTTCTAGGAATCAAAAAGAAATAAATTTTCACGCTGCAGAAAACATGGCAACAAATTAGAGTCTCTGACGCGATGGTTTGATATCGTGATTAGCGCTGTACGTTGCCCATATTGAGTTTGAGCTGAATTCTGGCAGAGCAAATATCTGTTAATTTGTTTTGCATTCAGATGCTTTTACATTTAATTCCATTACTGGATTCGAGTTTATGTAATGATTCCGAATTGAATTTTGCTTGATTGTTAAATCGTTGTATATAGTAATCATGTATAATTCAGTTGATTGCATTGTGAGGTCTCGGATGGCATTGCATCCATAACTAATTCAGTCAATGGAATACAATTTGATCTTAAAAGCAGTTACCTTGAATCATGTGTTTATTGTAATCTTCTTTGCATTTCAAGTGAAGCAATATGAAATCGGTAATCCGGAAGTTTAATTGAGAGTACACAGATTTTTATGGGTACAATCATTTCTCATCTAAACTTTCTGATAATCTATTTATTTGCATTAATGCAAATTTGATTTTTTTACCCAGCGATGATGAGCTGTTAACAAGTAAGAAGACCCTACTACGGAACTTCAGTGAAATATTTTTGTTACGCTTGGCTTCTGAGCTGTAGATTTCTCCTAAAAAAAGTGCTTGCCTCGAGTTCTCATTGTAGAGTTCTCATTGTAGAAATCTACTATGTGCTTTATAAAATTGATACGAGTATTCATTCTTAAAACTGGTGCCGTTCTTGTCATGTTTTTCAATACAAATTGGAGCTTCATTGGTAGCTAAATGGTTTCAATTTTGGGTTCGTCTATTAACACCCTGGTTATTGCTCTTCAACCCCCGCTGATTATAAAATAAAACACACTCCGTATATTTTTCTTTACACCCGTTTATTCCAAAAAAGTCCTTTTTTCATGTTACTTTCCTTTCTTTCAGCTTTTTTCTAAAAATTTCGTTTCCCTCTTTATGTCTGTGCAATGTTATTTTATATTGAAAGATGCTAATGTTGTGTATGCCAATATGGAATGCCGTATGTATGTGTATAATATTTCAGTTGCATATCTAACGATCGGATTTATTGTGGTTTAAAATATGCCATCTATGTGTATGCTCCTTGTTGTTAGGTGTAATATATGCCATGTAGTAATGTGTTACTTGCAGACTTCCAGCATGGTAACGATACTCTTCTTCTTTTTGGTACAATATGCCATGTCAGGTTTAATATGCCATGCAGTAATATGCAAGTAGTAGAATGTTCTGAGTTTCAGCCAAGACAAAAAAAAACCTCAAAATTTCAACATTAGAAAAAATAGTACTTGCAGCATGGGTACATAAGCTATGAAAGAAAAGTACCTATGCGTCATCTGCAACACTCATCGTCACTTTTGTAGTCCATTTCGTCCATTACAAATTCAACAAAATTTCAATCGGTAATATTTGAACTGACAAGGGAAGATGAATAAACAAAGTCAGCAAGTTATATAATTAATTGTTAAAGGGTATACTTGAAAATAAAAATTTAGATTTTTTAGTGGGGGTGAAGAGCAATAACTGGGGTGTTAATAGGACGCTTCAATTTTTTTTTCTTGAGATCTTCAATGGATTACACATGTTATGCTTGGCTTTTGAGCTTTGATTTTTGTTAGTTGATTCTGTAACAATTCGTGTTTTAGTTGATGATGCAGCTAAGATCATTTAACCCTCTTATGCATAAGAATTATTTTTCAAGCTATTTACATTCGTGTACTCCGGAAAAAATGTTGATGGAATACATATCATTTGTCCATTTATTTTTGTGTGGTCCAGTACATGTTTGCTGAAAAAAATGCAGTGTTGGCATGCTTGTTTTAATTTTCCAAGGTTCATCAGTAAATGAAATAACTGTTTTAGAAAAGACATCAACACAGGTGTTATTAAGGGCATCTCCAGTGGCTTAAGGGATGAAATATTCGGTGTTCTGAATATTACGTCCTTAAGTGCTGGGTTTTCCCCGGTGGTTCTGGCATCTACTTATTAGGCTCCAGAAGTCTGGCGTATAATAAGTAGGCGCTAAAATATTTTCATAAAAAAAAACAACAATAATGACCGGAGAAGGAAGAATAATTGACCGGAGGAGGAAGGAAAACCGGGGAATAGTGTGTTCTGGCGTCTAATAAGTAGGCGTTAGAATTTTGGTGTCTACTTATTAGGCGCCAGAACACCCGGTAGTATTCAGGATCCTGAATTGGATCCTGAATATTACATTTAATATTAAGGGTGAATTTCATCATTGGAGGCGATTTGCTTAATATTGGACCCTTAATTACCTAAGTGATAATTTTGAGTTCTGCCATAAAGGTCTAATTTTTTTCTTTTTAATCCTGTGTACTCATACGTTTCATGTGGTGTGTTGTGTACATGGTGTTAGAGTTTCTGTTGTTCATCGTACTAGAAAGCAAAAAGTTGGATCTTTTTACATCATGCTATTTCTTTGCTTAAGTTCAAGTTTGCGAAATAAAACTGAAGCTTCACAAGCTCATATGTAGTTTATTTGCTGAAGTGGTTTGGACGTTTATTTAGTAGCTGTGGATGTTTGATGAATAATCGTTTGTTACGTCGAGTATTAGTTATTTTGTGAATAGAAAATTATTATAATTTTAGGTTGTTATCTAGGCGCAAAAAATAACAAAAAATGTCGTGAACGTGGGTATTCTAATTGTTTAATCTTCACTGTGTTGTCAATGTGTTTTAATTTGTTTTTTTTCATTATTTTCGATAGTCATTTAGATGTTGTAAATGTGTAATTGTAGTTTATACATTCTAAGGCTAGCTTAATTAAACATGAGCTTTCATGCCTTGGTTATCTTTATATTAGTAATTTACCTCATAATCTAAAAATGCTTTTAAATAAGAAATTGTAATTGATCAAATGTTCAATCATGTAAATTTACCTTGTAATCTAAAATCCAAATGAAAATTATAGTAGATTGTTTATTTAGTAACGGTTTTTTATTAAGATGATCCTTAAATGTGTTCGTGTTCATCATGGTAGGACCGTAAATTTTGTATGAATGTTTGATGTTCGTCCGTGATCGAAATACGTCCGTTCGAGTCTGTTTGATTTTCATCTAGAATATGAGTTAAAAGAAATCATGTTCGGTTGGTGTTCGTTCGATTTTGTTTGGATTTCTGGTTTTTTGGTATATAGTTAAAAGGAGTTCTTATAAAAAAGTATAAAATTTGATGTAAATATGTATGTTTGATCTGGTTCGTTTGTGTTCGTATCTGAAAAATATACATTTGTGTTCGATCGTTTTTATTGAGGCTATGAGCTAGGACAATGAAATTTATGTAAGAATTTTTTTCGTTCGGTTTGTGTTTGGTCTGATTTTATTTAGGATTGATTTTGAACATACTTATGTGCAGTTCACCTCGATCAATTTACACTCCTACATCAAAAGAAGTTGTAATGTTAACAATGTATCATGATTATATTCACCATGGTTTTCATTCGTTAGCATGGTGATTCATGATTTGCAACTGTACGGTTTATTTGGGAGTGGAGCTTTACTTCTTGCTTCTCAAGATACTCGACCTCATGCGATCAATGCGTGTAAGTTACTTGTTTTGTTGTCATTTTACGTTGGTGTATACTTGGCTCAACCATATCTACGTACTCATGCAAGCTATCCAAAATTCACTAGTGAATTCTGGATCTCGTTTACCGATGCCAATCCATGTTACCACCTGCACTTACTAGGGTGATTCCTATAACCCATGCTTAAGCGGAATGAACCATCCGTCTTATTGGCGAACGTTACTCGATTGGATCAGAGATTTCCGATAAATGCATCAAGAGATTCTAGGTAACTAACCATGACAGAACTCATAAGGTTACACGAGACTTCGAGGGTATTACCAAGGCAAGTTAAGAGTTTAACTACCCTCCTTTCAAAACCGAGCATGGCATCCCTTACTGGATAACCACTTCATCCCTAGAATCCATCCATAGCTCAACAATAGAGGCATTGCTTCTAATCTCAACACTTGGCATTTACACTCTCAATTCCAGACAAGTCATGAACAAATGGACCGATCTCCAACCAGATTTTGGGACAAAAGTGGGATCTTCTACCATGCTAGTACTAAGGTGCAGAGACTTAACTATCGAAGCAGACTTAAATGATGCGATGATCAAAACAAAGTCTGGACGGGACGATAGAAAAGAAAGGCTAAACCTTTAACAGAAACGGTACCATTCCTCTTAGGTACGCTAGTGATGACATACGATTGCCTTCTTGCTGATCTCGTCCTTATCTTCCTTTGTGGATCAAGCCATACCAACAAGTTGCTTATCCCTAAGTCCGTGTCCTTTATCCTTGCTCTTATTATCCTTTCTTATAACTTCGGTAACAGGCCTCTCGAGAACTTCCTCCATTACACAGGAAAACACTTACGTAGCTAGACAAGGATTAGTCGCAGTTAAAACTACTGTGACTACAGATGGAGGAAAGAAAGGAAAAGAGGTTCAATTAAGGAAACAAAGGATAGTGCTAATGGCTTTTGGGGAATAACATTTAAAAAAACTTTTCTTGAAAAAATGCTTCTTTGTAAACGGTTTCTCAAATAGTTTTTAGAAGGTTTTAAAAACTTTTGCCCAGTCTGGTAACCTTCTGCTCTGATACCAAATGTAACACTCCACCTCCGCTAGGGTCACTCACAAAGGGAATGCACTAGGTTTGGTGAAGCATTATCGAGGTAAACATGCACAGAAATATTACAAGACGGAACATATATAAAAACAGCGGAAGTAAAACAAATTTCATTACCTTATAAAATAAGGTCTAAAGCCTTTTTACATCAGAATACATCAAAACCTGTCTTGCAATAGTAAATAAGCATAAAACCTTTTCATAAATTATTCCCCAAAATAAAGCGGTGAAGCAGCCATAGCCAAGAGAAGACCAAGCTATACATGATGACCTTCAAGCATAAGAGGTCCGAACTAAACAACATCATTTCCTCCCTGAAAACCTGGGGGGGAAACGGAAGACAAAGAGGCGAAAGAAAACGGGATCAGTCATAAAGACTGGTAAGTCCTATCTACTTCCAGTATAAAAACAGGTAAAGGTAACATGACATGCATAAACTGAAAGTAAACATAAGGATGACGGCAAGATAGATAAGCTAAACCAAGATAACTGGATGAACTACTATAGCAAGATAAACTAAGGTATCATGATAAACTACGGTGTCAAGATAAATCAAGGTATCACATTGTCAGGTTTCTATCAAGTATACAATTCCAAGGTATCTATCATGTATAACATCCCCCGGTATTTATCATGTATATTTGCTCTGCACCCCCCCGTACTAGCATCCTAACCCGTGTCATGAGGTAACTATAAAATGTTCCTTGACCGAGGTCATGAAATGGTCCATGTCAACCTAATATATAGCATATGTAGGTTTTTCCAACTCGTATGTTTCTTTCCATGTATAAGTTCAGTCCTTTGCCGTAGGCCGTACGGGCTTTCCCATGTAAATCTATACCCCCTCAACGTAGTACAATTTTATCCTTGAAGTTGTTTTGGACTGCTACCCTTGGTCTGATTATGTTTTCTTACCATGGACTATCGCGTGTTCACCTAGGGTTTATGCCACTTAGGACCGCTAGGGATTATGCTACCTAACGAACGTTTTCGTATCTCGGTTTGGGTTTTAGCCACCTAGGGCTACTAGGGATTATGCTACCCGTCAACCGCGCCCTTTTATCCCACGTATGAATCGTGAATCGTTTTCCATGTCTAGACGCACATGTATCTCAATGTGCCATCCGAGTTCCGTGCCAGGGCAAATCAAGAAATACGGAACTCGGTCGGGAGTTTTAAGTCATCTGCCGGTGCAGATATCAAGGTCTGTTTTTGTATCCGTGGCTATGGTCCCACGTGACCCCTCCCTCAACTACTGAAAGGCAAAACAAGAAAAGTCATGTATGAGAACTACACTTAGGCCATCGATGCCCCCTTCCGGACGGCCAACCTCACCCATACCTAGATAGCAAGTATGGTTTGTTGGGTGTTCTCTGCCTTTCCGTACGTACACGATTTGACTAAAGATGGTAGGTGGCCGACGAATGTGCTATCTAGGGCTACCGTGAAAATATCGCCGACCCCACGCTAATCCACCCCAGTCTTTAGGTTGCTCGCACAGCAACCAAGGCATACCCTTGGTTCTTCTACCGCAGACCTTAACCTCTGTGAGCCCAGGTTTCATGGACCATCCGCAACCTCACAAAGGGATACCAAGATTATCCTCACGTTTCCCGAAGCTATCGCTTCGTCACCCAGTTCGTTGGAGCCTTTATCTAAATCAGATATTGCTCCACCTCGTATATTTGCTGAAGCGACGACCTACCGAATCGGGTTACTCATCTATTTAGGAACTGGTCCAACTTCCTTGACTAAGAATTATTACTTAGTTATCCTTAACTAAGGTTTACCACTTAGCTTCTCTTCCCGCTAACCTTGTTAACTTCGATTTTTAACCTAGTCCCCTGAGCTAGGGTTTTGTCTAATGGGTTAAGTGTTGTCATTCAAGTTCATGACTTAACCCGCCTACGAATCATGTCAAGCTTTGGCTAAGTATCCAAGTCCAAGACCTAGTCCTACAAGTTGGTTAAGTATACCAAGAAGCTCATGACTTAACCCTATTCAATCATCAAGTCAAATTGGTTAAGTATTTGTTTATCTTAACCCTATCAGATTATCGTGTTAGATTGGTTAAGCATAGATTATCTTTGCCTCATCAGATTATCGAGTCGGATTGGTTAAGTATAGGTTAACTTAACCCCATCCACTAATCGTATTAGAATGGTTAGGTATATTTAAACGGTCTTGTGACTTAACCCTATCTGGTCTGCATATTAGATTGGTTAAGTATAGGTTACTTAACCTCATCAAATCATCATGTATAATTGGTTGAGTATAAGTTACTTAACCTCATTGAATTATCATGTTAAATTGGTTAAGTATTGGTTACTTAACCTCATTGAATTATCATGTTTAGATTAGTTAAGTCTAGGTTAACTTAACTCCATCTAATTACCGTGTTTAGATTAGTTAAGTGTAGGTTACTTAACCCCATCTAATTACCGAGTCGGATTAGTTAAGTATGGATTAGCTTAACCCCATCCCCTAACTGTATTTTACGGTTAAGTGTCATTAAGAAATCAAGTCCAGTTTCACTTAACCTACCCATTCATGTCATATCGGTTAAGTGTCATTAGTCAGATTTACTTAACCTTATCATGTGGCATTAATTAGATTAATGCACCCCAACCTCTCACATTAGACTTTGTTGTGGTTACTAGTTAAGCCGGGCGGGTCCGGGTAGATTTACACCACAACCTAGTCTAACCTCGGGTTTTAAGTGCTATGTGACCAACTACTCACGTTGGGTCCTATTGTTTGTAGCCACTAGTTAAGCCGGGCGGGTCCGGGTAGATTTATGCTACAAACTCAACCCAACATCGAGTTGGCCACTTTCATGTTTGGTCTGGTGTCATATTACACTTACAACCCATACGTGTCTAGTTTCAAGTCCCATGTTTACCCCACATGTCATGTCCCCATTTAGGTGTATCATGAGTGTCGTATTTTCATGAAATCCCATGTCAAATTATCATGTCATAATCACGCTCGTCTAACCTACCCCAAATCGTGTTTCCAACCCAAGTAAAAGCGAGTCAACATAGTAAGGATACCATGCTACATATTGGCCTCAAAACATGCACGATGCCAAAAAGGGATTGGCCACAAACATGCATAGTATCATAAGGGAATTTGGCCACAAACATGCATAGTATCATAAGGGAATTTGGCCACAAACATGCATGATAACATAAGGGGTTTGGGTTCATTTACATGCATAAGCCTCAAAGTCAAGTCTTTGCCAATGTTTCACAAGTCAAATGGTTCCCAAAGGTTCATGCTAACATTCCATAGATAAAGATTCAAACTGGCAAGATAAACTAGGTTAAACATAACATGAGTGGCATGATTAAGTCGCTAAAACTTAGCCCAAGGTCATAGATCATAGAAAAGGGGCATAATTAGGTTCACATAGGCTAGCATACTTATGTTTCATCGCATTTTATTCCATGTCACATTAGAACCACCGTTAGAATCTACAAGTAGCTAGAACTTACATAGCGAGGCTTAGGGAAGGATCATGCATCGTCTTGACGAAGAAAGGTGGCTCCTTTGTTGAAGAATCGTCATGAAATTTGCGTAGCAACGTTGATCCACTCCCTTGATTTGATGTAGCAAGCCAGCACCTTTGATTCAGATCCGATTTGAATGCATAAGCTCTTGGAGTTGGAGATGGAGGCCATGATCAAGAGGGATTTGGGCAGCACTTCGTTGTTAGATTGATTTTTAGTGATTTAGGTTAGGTCCTAGGGTGTTTTTATAGAGATTAGGAGTAGTTTAGGCCATAGGATAAACCCTAGGATAGATCTGATCCCTCAAAATCCGTCACAAGCCTCCAAACATGTCTTGAGGAACAAGTCAGGTGCACCTAGGCCAAACTGGCCGACCACCCAAGTCGACAGGGGTGTCGACTGGGCAGTCGACACCACCTGGGGTGTGTTGACTCCCAAGTCGACTCCCCAGTCGACTTGGGGGTGGCGGGAATTTTTCCCGCCTCTTCTGCTTGGCTGAATTTGAATTCTGAATTCAAATTTGAACTGTTTTTGAACTTGAAATTTTCTGAAAACTTTGACGGGCCATAACTTGGTCATACAGACTCCGATTTTCGAAAACTCGGACTCTATTTCGCGTATTTTTCCGAGACGAACGCAATGACTCAACCCGTTTCTCCTGATTCAGATTTTATAATTAAATTATGCCTTGATTCTTGTCTTAGCATGTTATAAAAAATCTGGGTTGTTACATTCTCCCCAACTTAAAGGATTTCGTCCCCGAAATCTCCAAGTTAGGAAGAACGTATCCTACCATCCATCATCCATCTACTCAAAACATCATCCACATGCAACCATGGTCCTTAAAAGATTCCTAATGCTTTATGAACACATGCAGAAAGTGTGTGTATATGTTCTTTAGCTAATGCTAATGATCAGGCCTGAATGATCTTTCTAATGCAAAATATGTTTAGTTCCATGAGTCCAACATGTATGCAAATAGTCCTAGTCATATAAGTACTATATGCGTGCACAAACATTCATTCATATGCAATATCCACATGACAACACATTAACTTTCAAACAAGTATAAATACTCGTGCATATGCAATGCAAAATGTGAGTGCGTCGATCTAGTATCTAATGTGTATTCGCGCATCCACGAGCAACCACTTGCAACCATTTGCAACCATATCAATCATAACATGTTTCAAATACATGTTTACATCCATAGAATTCTACCTAAGGTTCCCAAGATAGGATCGAGGAGATAAACAAGATAAACTCCTTACGGGGTTTGCAACGGAAACAGGATCGAGAGGATATCCACCAAGCGATAGCATGCAAGCAAGCTCTACGGGAGAACCAGGGATCAACGATATACTCTTAAAAAGAGACATGATGCGTGCGTCTAAGCCGCATTTCCATGAGCTTAATTCCATTGTGCCTTGACCGCCTTTGACTTCATGATTTCATAGCTCCTTGATTTCTATTTCCAAGGTATGAGTTGGAACTCATTTCACTATCGCCTCTCGTTCCATTTTCACTTATTCTTTCCCTAGTATACTTGGCTCAACCATATCTACGTACTCATGCAAGCTATCCAAAATTCACTAGTGAATTCTGGATCTCGTTTACCGATGCCAATCCATGTTACCACCTGCACTTACTAGGGTGATTCCTATAACCCATGCTTAAGCGGAATGAACCATCCGTCTTATTGGCGAACGTTACTCGATTGGATCAGAGATTTCCGATAAATGCATCAAGAGATTCTAGGTAACTAACCATGACAGAACTCATAAGGTTACACGAGACTTCGAGGGTATTACCAAGGCAAGTTAAGAGTTTAACTACCCTCCTTTCAAAACCGAGCATGGCATCCCTTACTGGATAACCACTTCATCCCTAGAATCCATCCATAGCTCAACAATAGAGGCATTGCTTCTAATCTAAACACTTGGCATTTACACTCTCAATTCCAAACAAGTCATGAACAAATGGACCGATCTCCAACCAGATTTTGGGACAAAAGTGGGATCTTCTACCATGCTAGTACTAAGGTGCAGAGAATTAACTATCGAAGCAGACTTAAATGATGCGATGATCAAAACAAAGTCTGGACGGGACGATAGAAAAGAAAGGTTAAACCTTTAACAGAAACGGTACCATTCCTCTTAGGTACGCTAGTGATGGCATACGATTGCCTTCTTGCTGATCTCGTCCTTATCTTCCTTTGTGGATCAAGCCATACCAACAAGTTGCTTATCCCTAAGTCCGTGTCCTTTATCCTTGCTCTTATTATCCTTTCTTATAACTTCGGTAACAGGCCTCTCGAGAACTTCCTCCATCACACAGGAAAACACTTACGTAGCTAGACAAGGATTAGTCGCAATTAAAACTACTGTGACTACAGATGGAGGAAAGAAAGGAAAAGAGGTTCAATCAAGGAAACAAAGGATAGTGCTAATGGCTTTTGGGGAATATCATTTAAAAAAACTTTTCTTGAAAAATGCTTCTTTGTAAACGGTTTCTCAAATAGTTTTCAGAAGGTTTTAAAAACTTTTGCCCAGTCTGGTAACCTTCTGCTCTGATACCAAATGTAACACCACACCTCCGCTAGGGTCACTCACAAAGGGAATGCACTAGGTTTGGTGAAGCATTATCGAGGTAAACATGCACAGAAATATTACAAGACGGAACATATATAAAAACAGCGGAAGTAAAACAAATTTCATTACCTTATAAAATAAGGTCTAAATCCTTTTTACATCAGAATACATCAAAACCTGTCTTGCAATAGTAAAGAAGCATAAAACCTTTTCATAAATTATTCCCCAAAATAAAGCGGTGAAGCAGCCATAGCCAAGAGAAGACCAAGCTATACATGATGACCTTCAAGCATAAGAGGTCCGAACTAAACAACATCATTTCCTCCCTGAAAACCTAGGGGGGGGAAGCGGAAGACAAAGAGGCGAAAGAAAACGGGGTCAGTCATAAAGACTGGTAAGTCCTATCTACTTCCAGTATAAAAACAGGTAAAGGTAACATGACATGCATAAACTGAAAGTAAACATAAGGATGACGGCAAGATAGATAAGCTAAACCAAGATAACTGGATGAACTACTATAGCAAGATAAACTAAGGTATCATGATAAACTACGGCGTCAAGATAAATCAAGGTATCACATTGTCAGGTTCCTATCAAGTATACAATTCCAAGGTATCTATCATGTATAACATCCCCCGGTATTTATCATGTATATTTGCTCTGCACCCCCCGTACTAGCATCCTAACCCGTGTCATGAGGTAACTATAAAATGTTCCTTGATCGAGGTCATGAAATGGTCCATGTCAACCTAATGTATAGCATATGTAGGTTTTTCCAACTCGTATGTTTCTTTCCATGTATAAGTTCAGTCCTTTGCCGTAGGCCGTACGGGCTTTCCCATGTAAATCTATACCCCCTCAACGTAGTATCATTTTATCCTTGAAGTTGTTTTGGACTGCTACCCTTGGTCTGATTATGTTTTCTTACCATAGACTATCGCGTGTTCACCTAGGGTTTATGCCACTTAGGACCGCTAGGGATTATGCTACCTAACGAACGTTTTCGTATCTCGGTTTGGGTTTTAGCCACCTAGGGCTACTAGGGATTATGCTACCCGTCAACCGCGCCCTTTTATCCCAAGTATGAACCGTGAATCATTTTCCATGTCTAGACGCACATGTATCTCAATGTGCCATCCGAGTTCCGTGCCAGGGCAAATCAAGAAATACGGAACTCGGTTGGGAGTTTTAAGTCATCTGCCGGTGCAGATATCAAGGTCTGTTTTTGTATCCGTGGCTATGGTCCCACGTGACCCCTCCCTCAACTACTGAAAGGCAAAACAAGAAAAGTCATGTATGAGAACTACTCTTAGGCCATCGATGCCCCCTTCCGGACGACCAACCTCACCCATACCTAGATAGCAAGTATGCTTTGTTGGGTGTTCTCTGCCTTTCCGTACGTACACGATTTGACTAAAGATGGTAGGTGGCCGACGAATGTGCTATCTAGGGCTACCGTGAAAATATCGCCGACCCCACGCTAATCCACCCCAGTCTTTAGGTTGCTCGCACAGCAACCAAGGCATACCCTTGGTTCTTCTACCGCAGACCTTAACCTCTGTGAGCCCAGGTTTCATGGACCATCCGCAACCTCACAGAGGGATACCAAGAGTATCCTCACGTTTCCCGAAGCTACCGCTTCGTCACCCAGTTCGTTGGAGCCTTTATCTAAATCAGATATTGCTCCACCTCGTTAATTTGCTGAAGCGACGACCTACCGAATCGGGTTACTCATCTATTTAGGAACTGGTCCAACTTCCTTGACTAAGAATTATTACTTAGTTATCCTTAACTAAGGTTTACCACTTAGCTTCTCTTCTCGCTACCCTTGTTAACTACGATTTTTAACCTAGTCCCCTGAGCTAGGGTTTTGTCTAATGGGTTAAGTGTTGTCATTCAAGTTCATGACTTAACCCGCCTACGAATCATGTCAAGCTTTGGCTAAGTATCCAAGTCCAAGACCTAGTCCTACAAGTTGGTTAAGTATACCAAGAAGCTCATGACTTAACCCTATTCAATCATCAAGTCAAATTGGTTAAGTATTTGTTTATCTTAACCCTATCAGATTATCATGTTAGATTGGTTAAGCATAGATTATCTTAGCCTCATCAGATTATCGAGTCGGATTGGTTAAGTATAGGTTAACTTAACCCCATCCACTAATCGTATTAGAATGGTTAGGTATATTTAAACGGTCTTGTGACTTAACCCTATCTGGTCCGCATATTAGATTGGTTAAGTATAGGTTACTTAACCTCATCAAATCATCATGTATAATTGGTTGAGTATAAGTTACTTAACCTCATTGAATTATCATGTTAAATTGGTTAAGTATTGGTTACTTAACCTCATTGAATTATCATGTTTAGATTAGTTAAGTCTAGGTTAACTTAACTCCATCTAATTACCGTGTTTAGATTAGTTAAGTGTAGGTTACTTAACCCCATCTAATTACCGAGTCGGATTAGTTAAGTATGGATTAGCTTAACCCCATCCCCTAACTATATTTTACGGTTAAGTGTCATTAAGAAATCAAGTCCGGTTTCACTTAACCTACCCATTCATGTCATATCATTTAAGTGTCATTAGTCAGATTTACTTAACCTTATCATGTGGCATTAATTAGATTAATGCACCCCAACCTCTCACATTAGACTTTGTTGTGGTTACTAGTTAAGCCGGGCGGGTCCGGGTAGATTTACACCACAACCTAGTCTAACCTCGGGTTTTAAGTGCTATGTGACCAACTACTCACATTGGGTCCTATTGTTTGTAGCCACTAGTTAAGCCGGGCGGGTCCGGGTAGATTTATGCTACAAACTCAACCCAACCTCGAGTTGGCCACTTTCATGTTTGGTCTGGTGTCATATTACACTTACAACCCATACGTGTCTAGTTTCAAGTCCCATGTTTACCCCACATGTCATGTCCCCATTTAGGTGTATCATGAGTGTCGTATTTTCATGAAATCCCATGTCAAATTATCATGTCATAATCACGCTCGTCTAACCTACCCCAAATCGTGTTTCCAACCCAAGTAAAAGCGAGTCAACATAGTAAGGATACCATGCTACATATTGGCCTCAAAACATGCACGATGCCAAAAAGGGATTGGCCACAAACATGCATAGTATCATAAGGGAATTTGGCCACAAACATGCATAGTATCATAAGGAAATTTGGCCACAAACATGCATAATATCATAAGGGAATTTGGCCACAAACATGCATGATAACATAAGGGGTTTGGGTTCATTTACATGCATAAGCCTCAAAGTCAAGTCTTTGCCAATGTTTCACAAGTCAAATGGTTCCCAAAGGTTCATGCTAACATTCCATAGATAAAGATTCAAACTTGCAAGATAAACTAGGTTAAACATAACATGAGTGGCATGATTAAGTCGCTAAAACTTAGCCCAAGGTCATAGATCATAGAAAAGGGGCATAATTAGGTTCACATAGGCTAGAATACTTATGTTTCATCGCATTTTATTCCATGTCACATTAGAACCACCGTTAGAGTCTACAAGTAGCTAGAACTTACATAGCGAGGCTTAGGGAAGGATCATGCATCGTCTTGACGAAGAAAGGTGGCTCCTTTGTTGAAGAATCGTCATGAAATTTGCGTAGCAACGTTGATCCACTCCCTTGATTTGATGTAGCAAGCTAGCACCTTTGATTCGGATCCGATTTGAATGCATAAGCTCTTGGAATTGGATATGGAGGCCATGATCAAGAGGGATTTAGGCAGCACTTCGTTGTTAGATTGATTTTTAGTGATTTAGGTTAGGTCCTAGGGTGTTTTTATAGAGATTAGGAGTAGTTTAGGCCATAGGATAAACCCTAGGATAGATCTGATCCCTCAAAATCCGTCACAAGCCTCCAAACATGTCTTGAGGAACAAGTCAGGTGCACCTAGGCCAAACTGGCCGACCACCCAAGTCGACAGGGGTGTCGACTGGGCAGTCGACACCACCTGGGGTGTGTCAACTCCCAAGTCGACTCCCCAGTCGACTTGGGGGTGGCGGGAATTTTTCCCGCCTCTTCTGCTTGGCTGAATTTGAATTCTGAATTCAAATTTGAACTGTTTTTGAACTTGAAATTTTCTGAAAACTTTGACGGGCCATAACTTGGTCATACGGACTCCGATTTTCGAAAACTCGGACTCTATTTCGCGTATTTTTCCGAGACGAACGCAATGGCACAACCCGTTTCTCCTGATTTAGATTTTATAATTAAATTCTGCCTTGATTCTTGTCTTAGCATGTTATAAAAAATCTGGGTTGTTACAATACTTTAATTTGTGAAACTTAATATTACAGAATTACGGGGTGTTACATTCTCCCCCTCTTAAATGGATTTCGTCCCCGAAATCTTCAAGTTAGGAAGAATGTATCCTACCATCCATTCACCCATCTACTCGACCATTCAATCACAGATATTCATTGTCCTTAAAAAGATTTCTAATGCTTTCATGTTCATATGCATAGTGTGTGTATATGTCTTTATCTAATGCAAAATCAGGCGGTCTACTGATTCAGTTGACCTCCTTAATGCGAATTATGTCAGTGCCATGCGTCCAATCATGTATGCAAGCATCCTTAGTTATGTAAATACTACATGTGTGCCTAGCCATTCATCCATATGCAACATCCATATGATAACATATCCAGTTAAATCCGTTAAGCAAATACATATATGCTAATGCAATATGAAAGTGAGTGAGTCGTTCTAGCGCCTATGGTGTGTATATGCATCCACGAGCAACCATTTGCAACCATCAATCATAACATGTTTCAAATACATGTTTACATCCATTTTCTTCTACCTAAGGATCGATGATATGCCCTAGAGGATATACCTTAAAAGCTAGAAGTATGCATAAAATTCCTAGAAAAAGAGATCAAGGATGTACCCCTTAAGAAAAAGGGTATGATGTGTGTATCTAGTCTTTAGTCTTCTAAGTCGCATCTTCTTGAGCTTCACTATTATGTACCTTGTCTAATTAATCTTCACGATTGCGAAGCTTCTTGACCTCCATTTCCAAAAATGTCATTGATCGGATAGCTGGCTTTTCATTGTCAACTGGATATATGCGGAAGTCTATCTCGCGTTTTAGGGGTAAACTCCTAACCTAATCAAAAACATCTGCGTACTCATGGACTACCCTAACGAAATGCAAATCGTTGATAAATGCATTAAGCAATTCTAGCTAGCTAAGTCTAACTAATTCTTTACACGAAATCTCGAGGGTATTTCCAAGGCAAGTCAAAAGTCTAACTACCCTCCTTTCAAAATTACCCCATGCCTAGAATCAACTCATAGCCCATGGAACCAAAAACATAAGCATTATGCTTAAACTCAACACTTAATATAGTTATTCTCAAATCCTTACAAACCAAAGGTAAACGGGCCGAACCAACAATTGGATTTGAGACGCTAATGGGATCTTCTACTATACAAGTACTAAGGTGCAGAGACTCAAATATGGAAGTAGATAAATGCGAAGCGCTAAGATCAAAGGAATACTAACTGGTTGATCAAAACGAAGAGCTAAAATTTTCAAATGGAGACTTTTACTATCTCTCTCTCAGGTATTCTGGTGGTGAAAGCATGCACTCGCCCTTCTGAAAATCCTGTCCCTCGTCCTTGCCCTTGTCCTTAATTATATGCCCTATTATACCATGGAAAAGATACTCCCTCTCGTCTTAGGTTTTATAATTCCTTCTTTCTTCGTGAGTCGAGTTTATATCCATGAATTTCTCATCCTTGCGTTGAGCTCCCTAGCCAAACTCCCTCATCCTCATCTTTACCATCCCTGTGCAATCATATTGACAAGTTTCTCAAAAGCTGTCTCCATCGCACGGAAAACCCTTCAAAGCTTGAAAGAAGACTAGCTGCAGGTGAAACTACTATGGCTATAGATGGGAGTCGGGCACTACTTTGCCCTTCGATAGGTATCGTAGTCTTATCAAGCCTATGGAACCATGCCGCGATGAGGTTACCTCCCAGAAGGCCAGGAGCCTCGAAGACTCAAGAAAGAAGGGGACAAGAATTCAAACAGAGGATTAGAAGATAGTACGTATGGCTTTTGGGGAATATGCCTTTAAAACCAAACTTTTCTTTTGAAAATGCTTCTTTTAAACCGTTAAAAATATTATTTTTTTCGAATCTTTTATCTAATCCGGTAACCTTCAGCTCTGATACCACATGTAACACCCCACATCCGTTAGTGTCACTCATAAAGGGAATGCACTAAGTTCTGTGAAGCATTATAGGTAAAAGATGCAGATAAATTACAAGACAGACAAAATTAAAACAACGGAAAATAAAACTTTACTTTATTGATAAAATAGTTTGTACAACAATTGTTTTCCAATACTAGAGTATCTGTCATACAAAATAAAGAAGCATAAAATAACTTTTATATTCCTCAATGTAGTATGAGCCAGCCATAGCAATGGAAAAGTGAATCCAAGGAAAACTTCGACTAATCTTCAAGCTTGGAAAGAAAACCGAGGTAAGTAGTAATATTCCCTCCCTGCGAACCTGGAGGGGGGGGGGGGGACGGAAGACAAGAAAGCGAAAGAAAACAGAGTCAGACATAAAGTCTGATAAGTTCAGTAACTTTCAGCATGTGAATAGGTAAAAACAACATGACATGAATTTAAATGAATACAAAACAATACCATGATGATAGGGCTAACCAGATAACGCAAGATATGCTAAGGCAAGATAAAACTGAATGTACTGATAAACTGGATCTACCGAGAGGCTGAATATACTTTCTCTGCTTCGCGATTACCCTGTTATTCTGGTTTTTATATCTATGCACCACCTAACTAGTGTCCCAACTAGTAATCTTTATAAAATGATAACATGCCCCTAATCCATGTAATTGTGGTTGCCTTCAGGCGTACATTTATTATTTTTTACCTAGATCAATCTAGGGTTTTTCTATCGAGTGCTTCCTAGATTCAACTAGGGTTTACGCGACTTATCTAATGCTTCTCGGATTTTAGGGTTTACACGACCTAGGTCCAACTAGGGATTATGTTACTTATCGAACGACGCCCCTACTCTAGGACATCATACCTAGAGCGGTATATGTTCCTAGACTTTCCCTACGTATGTGTCGTGGATCGTTATCGCTGTCTAGATGCACATGTCCTCTATATGTGCGACCCGAGTCTCGTGGCAAGGCAAATTAAGAAACAAGGAACTCGGTCGGGAGCTTTCAGATATTTGCCGATGCAGATGCTAAGGTCTGTTTTTCCAGTGGCTATGGTCCCACTTGACCCCTCCCTCAACTAGTGGAAGGCACACCTTGAAAAATGAGAACTATACGTAGGCCCCCCTATGCCCCACTAACCTATGGCCATCCACAATCATAACTAGATAGCAAATATATGGTCTGTTGGAGTTCTCCGCCTTTCCGCTTCACGTATCTCGATTGACTCAAGATGGTAGGTAGACGACGAGTTGCTATCACAGGGCTACTGGTCTCGCTGAATCACGCTGGTCCATCCTAGTCTTTAGATTGCCTTATATTGCAACCAACGCATACCCTTGGTTCTCTTAACGCAGACCTTAACCTCTGTGAGCCCAGGCGGATCATCTGCAACCTCACAGAGGGATACCAAGAGTACCCTCACGTCCCCTCGAAGCCGCATGCTTCGTACCCCAGTTCGTTGGAGCCTTCCTTAAGATTAGATGGACGTCGCTCCTTCTCGTATTTTACTAAGGTTTACTACTTAGTTTCTTGGACCGTCGTTTTCTTAACTAAGGTTTCCAACTTATTCCTCTTAACTAAGGTTTACTACTTAGTTCTCTTTCTCGTCAAGTTGGATTGGTTAAGTGTCATTAGTCAATTCAAGTTAACTTAACCCATTCATTTGTCATGTTAAACTAGTTAAGTGTTATCAGTAGTTCATGTTAACTTAACCCTACCACAAATCAAGTTATATTGGCTAAGTATTTCTTATTACTTAACCCCACCCCTCCATCTTGTATTGGTTAAGTGTTCCCTTTAACTTAACCCTGCCCATCTGTTTAGCTAACATGTTATAATGGTTAAATGTTCTCTTAATTAACTTAACCTCGACATCTGTTTAGTTCACATGCCCTAATGATTAAGTATTGTCCCTTCATGTTTTAACTTAACCTTGTTCATTTGGCACACTATGATGGCTGAGTGTTCTAAGTTTACTTAACTCCACCTTCTAGTCTAGTTAACATGTTAAATTGGCTAAGTGTATTTTACTTAACCTCACCTTCTAGTCTAGTTAACATGTTAAATTGGCTAAGTGTATTTTACTTAACCCCACCTTCTAGTCTAGCTTTACTTAGGGCTGTCAATGGATACCCGAAATATCCGAAATCCGTCCGCATCCGTATCCGAAAAGCGGATAAATATCCGATATCCAGGAAAGCGGATGCGGATGTGGATATAGGCATATCCGCATCCGAAAATTATCCGTCCGGCTTTTTTCCAATTATAGCTTAAATTATGTGTATTTTAACATAATGAAATATACTAATTTATTAATTTGCAAAATTAAAAGTCTACTAAACACATGTTAATTGCTCAAAATTATATATTATCATCATATTTATTTATTTTTAGCACTTTAGTAATCAATTAGGTTGAAAAAACTTAATATTAAGCTAAAAAAATTCATTTATATTCACTGATTTATCGATTGTTGGCCGGACGGATAATTATCCGATATCCGTCCGTATCCGCGGATGCGGATATCCGATATCCAAAAATGGTTTCGGATGCGGATACGGATATGGCAATATCCGTATTCGAAAGTATCCGTTGACAGCCCTAGCTTAACTGTTTCTTAGCTTTAAATTATTTTAAAGCACCAACCACTCACATTAGACATATATTGTTGTGGTTACTGGATGTGCCGGTCGGTTCCGGGCAGATTTACACCGCAACTCAGTCTAACCTCGGGTCCTTTTGGGCTCAATGCTCTAACCACTCACATTCGATAGGTATTGTTACGGTTGCTGGATTTGCCGGGCGGATCCGGGCAGTCTTATACCGTAACTCAACCTAACCTCGGGTTAGGCATATTCGTATTTTCCACAATGTACACATTTCTCATTTAGGACAATTTCTTCATGTAAATTATTTCTAATTTACTTATGCCATAATTTACTCTTCTATTGTACATTATCAATAATTACTATTATGGCCCACTTTCCCTCTAAATCATGTTTATAAGATTTTACCAAATTAAGTGTCACTAACCATGATTATACTAAACATGACAATTACATGTGATTTCAAATTATTAATCAGAATAGGCTATAACCCACCTTCCCAAACTCGCTATAATATTCATGCCCAAAATCACTATGCCATATATTTGGCGTTCCAAATAAGTAGTTAAGCCTAATCTAGACTTAATGTTCCTATTTACATTTTTGGCCCAATCTAGATTAAATATCTGTAACACCCCACCTCCGCCAGGGTGTCTCTTGCAAGCACTCTGACTTTGGAGGGGCGTTTGAATCAGGTAAACATGCATAATGATATATCAAGGCAGAACAAGAACATATGTATATATGTAAACAGAGTAAATAAGATAAGTAAAACAGCGGAAGATTTCAATCTATTTCAAAACAAGTCTGATACAACATAATGTCAACTTTCCAAATACACAAGTCTAGATAAAACAACATTACTGAAAAACTGAAATACATAAGTACTATCCCCAAAATAAGTGATAACCATAGCTAGCTTCATGTCAAGACCGTACATGAGCTAAAATCCCACAAGCAAGCAATCAGAAATCCAAGCTAAGCTCCAATATTCCCACCCTGAGAACCTGGGGGGGGGGGGGAACGGAAGAAAAGAGGCGAAAGAAAAACAGGTCAGTCAAAAAGACTGAGTAAGCCCTACTACAATCAATGTAAACTGATAAAGTTAACTGACATGAGAAGCAGGGATGAACATAAGGATAACATACTAGCATGATGATTAACTAACCAGGTAGATAAAGGTGGCATCGCATAATCAGGTGTAAGGTTTTGCACCACAGGTGTACTAGCAAACTAACATGACTTGAATATACAAGTATTGATCCCTTGGCCCAAGCTTTGGCCCAATAACATGAAATGACCCTAATACAAGGTCTAACCAAACGGTCTAGTCGATCGGCTCCCTATAAGCCTAACTCGTCACGTGTTGGTGTCCATACGGCCCAAACATGATTGTAGTCAGACTGTGCCGGGTCTCCCGTCGGGTGTATCAAGCCCTAGGGTGGCAACCCCTGGACACCATAAACATGCGTGCACAGTCTCGATCTACTGGTACCCGTGCATGTTTTCCCCGGCTTCGGACTATGTGCACGACCATAAGTCCGCCCGGAACTACACCGGCGTACCACTCTACCGTCGTTTTTGGTCGCTTACCTCAAGTTCAGTAATTCGTGCCCCACACCCTAGCCTAGACCCTAGGGCCATGATGATACAAACTTGGGATTACTGCTGGAGTGGACCCCCATTGCTAGGATTTTCTAGTGGGTTAAGTACGGTTTAACCCTCTTGCTAATCATGGATTAACTTGGTTAAGTGTAACGATGAGTTCACGACTTAACCCTGATTAATCTACCAAGCCCAAATTGGTTAAGTATTAAGTGGACCATGACTTAACCCTAATCACGAGGCATTAATTAATTTAATGCGCCTTAACCTCTCATATTAGACCTTGTTGTGGTTACTAGTTAAGCCGGGCGGGTCCGGGTAGCCTTACACCACAACTTGGTCTAACCTCGGGTTCAAGGTACAACATGGCCAACTTCTCACATTGGGTCCTATTGTTTGTAGCAACTAGTTAAGCCGGTCGGTTCCGGGTAGGTTTACGCTACAAACTCAACCCAACCTCGAGTTGGTCACACTTATCTTTTCTAAGTGTCATGTCCATCATGTTTCCACAACATGTTACAAATTTTCAAGCAATTGGGTAGACCTAACTTAATAGGTAAATTCCCAATGGGTAGACCTAACTTAATAGGTAAATTCCCAATCTTATGTTTTTATGTCTTTTAAGTTTACCCAACCCCAAACGCAATCCCATCGCTTACATATCGCAATAGCGCATAAAGGATAGAAAGAGGGAACTTGGCATAATCATGACATAAAGGTGTTGAAGCCACAAGTTCAACATGGTGGCATATGAAATGTACATGTGTTCATATACTTGCATATTACATTTTAGGCCTCAAAAGCATGCATAAAACCAAACTTAACATATTGGTGATACATGGTGATAAATGACATGTAGAAATGGCCATAAGTTCGCATTTGGCCTCACATGCAAGTTATCATAAGGGATATGATAACTTACATGTTGCCAAAATGCAACCTTTAGCATAAAGCTTGAAGCTTTATGTTCATATACTCAAGATAAGCTTGCATAGCATGATAACATGAACAAAATGATCATCCCAAACTTGCATAACATACTTGCATATCAAACTTGCATAACATAACATGATAAACTTGCATATCATAACATGGCAAACTTGCATAACATAACACGATAAACTTGCATATCATAACATGGCATACTTGCATAACATAACATGATAAACTTGCATATCATAACATGGCATACTTGCATAACATAACATGGTAAACTTGCATATCATAACATCTCAAACTTGCATAACATGACATAGTAAACTTGCATATCATGGCAAACTTGCATATCATACATTTAACTTTAGAGTTTAAGTATGAAAGTAGAATAGGGCTTACAATGCTTATGAAGGCACAAAAGATATGACAAAGCCCTTATGCAATCAAATAGACCCAAAATGCAAGCTCTAACATAAAAACCCTTGAGCCAAAATGATCAAAACTCTTTCTTTATGATGCAAATATAGAAACTTGACTTGAATGCAAGCTAATGATGCTCATACAAGTTTGAAAACACTTGTATGCATGAAAAATCTCATAGAAATTCATTTAGGAATTTTATGAAGAGAGTGGAGGCCATGAGAGGTAAAATTTTGCCATAGTTTAGTTGTATGAATGAATAATGATGATTTAGGGTTAGGTTAGGGTCTTATTTATAGATTAGGCAAGTGTTTTAGGCCATAGGATTAAACCCTAGTTGCAATCTCAGCCCTTAAAACCGAATCTGGCCCCCAAACTCAACACAAACCCAAAATGGTGCACCAGGCAGAACTGCCCGGCTGGACCAAGTCGACAGGGCTGTCGACTTGGGTCCAACCAAGTCGACTCCCAAGTCGACAGGGCTGTCGACTTGGGTGCTCTGGCGGGAATTTTCCCGCCTGGCCCAAACTGGCCCAAATTTCCAAATTCAAACTTGAATTTGAAATCTGTTTTTACTTTGAAATTTTCTGAAAACTTCGTTGGGCCTTAATCGGGTCATATGGACTTCGATTTTCGAAAACTCGGACTCTATTTCGCGTATTTTTCCGAGACGAACGGAATGGCATAGCCCGTTTCCCTTGATTCAGATTTATAAATTAAATTCTGTCTCGATTTACGTTATAACAGGTTATTGAAAATACGGGTTGTTACATTCTCCCCTCCTTAAAGGATTTCGTCCCCGAAATCTTCAAGTTAGGAAGAATGTATCCTACCATCCAACATCCATCTACTCAAAACATCATCCACGAGCAATCATTGTCCTGACAAGATTCTAAATGTTGTATGAACATATGCAAAGGTGTGTGTATATGTACTTATCTAATGCAAATATCATCAATGCAAATTATGTTAGTGAAATGAATCCATATGTATGCAATTCCTAACATAATGTATAACATCTATATGCGTGCACATAACATACATCCATATGCAACATCCATGTGATAACACAAAAATTTTCATCCATGAATAAGCATAAACACTCATGCATATGCAATATGAGGAGTGTGTGAGCCGATCTAGTGCCTAACGTGTATAATGCATCCACGAGTAACCACTTGCAAACACTTGCAACCACTTGCAACCATCAAGCATAACATGTTTCAAACACATGTTTCATCCAAAGGGTTTCTACCTAAGGTTCTCATGACCAGATTAACATGATAAACTAGATAATCAAGACAAACATGGATAGCAAAAGATATGCTACAAAGAGATCGGGAAGATAAGCAGGATATACTCCTTTTGGATTACAAGAAATCCCTTCCTAACCCTGACATGTATTACTAGCCAATAAGTCATACCTCCTGACAGAAATAGGACCGAGAATGGGACCGAGAGGATATACGTAAAAAGATAACATGCGAGTAAGTTCCACAGGAAAACAAGGATCAAGGATATACTCATAATAAAAAGGATATGATGCGCGTATCCAGCCTTCAATCTTCTAAGTCACGTTTCCTTGAGTTTAACTCCACTGTGCTTTGACCATCTTTTACCTCATGATTTCTTAGCTTCTTAACTCTTATTTCCAAATATGAGTTGGAACCCATTTCATTGTCGCCTCTCGTCTTCCTCTTTCACTTACTCTTCTATCATTCTTGGCTTAAACATAACTATGACCTCATGGTTTCATGCAAGCTCTCCAAAATTCACTAGTGAATCCTGGATCTCGTTTACTTACTATAAAGTATTCCACGCAGCAGAACTTTTCTTGAAAATAGCAATCCACGTTGCCAATTGCTCTTACTAACGTGATTTTCTATAACTCATGGTTGAACGAAATGAACCATCCGCCTGTGAATGATAGGCCGTACTTAGATTCAGTTGCTTGCCCATGACTTCCCGTAGACTATCTGGCTAGTGAAGATTGAGTCATGGTTACTAACTATACTTGAAAGTAAACTGTCGCTAGCTATGATGCAGTCCTTTTGCTCTTTACCGGAGTGAAATGAGCAATCTTCGTGAGTCTACCTATTATGACCCACATGCTCGTATTCTCTTTCCTTGACCTAGGCAGTCCATCCACGAAATCCTTCGTGACGCTTTTCTACTTCCATTGCGGGGACCTCCAATGGATGTAATAGCCCACCGGGCTTCTATGACTCGGCCTTTAACCTGTTGGCACAACATGCACCTTGGGACAAACTCGGTCACCTCCTCGAGTGATGTGCCTCTTCAAGAGCCTTCTTTCTCTCATCGCGTCTTAGCCATCCCTTGTCATCTATAGCGAGGTGACTTATCATCTCACCTCGAGTCAACTTGTCCATGATCTCGACTAACTGCGGGTCTTCTTTCTGTGAAGTCCCTACTTTATCCAGAAGGGTAGGTCTAAACTCAAGGGACGCTAACTAACTAATTAAACTGAGAGAACTTCTTACTTCAGTTGCATTCCTTGGAGTCTTCCAATCCTGAATTGCAACTACCTTAGCGGGATCCACCGCTAAGCCTTGCTTAGAAATTATGTGCCCAAGGAATCTAACTTCCCTTCTCCAAAAGTGACCCTTGGAGAACTTGGCTTTCAACTGATGTGCTCTAAGCGTATCCATCACCTCCACGAGATGCCTTGCATGCTCTTCCTCATCCTTAGAGAAGATCATATCATCTACGAAGACCACGACAAACTTGTTCAAGAACTCCCTGAACACCCTACTCATCAAATCCACGAAACATGCGGGTGCATTAGTCAAGCCGAACGACATGACAAGCCATTCGAAGAATCCATCTGGAGTTCTGAATGCAGTCTTGTCTATACTATCTTCAGCCACTCTGAGCTGATGAAATCCAGTAGCAAGATCAAGAGAAAACAGATGTTCCTACAAGCTGATCAAACAAATCATCGATCCTTGGTAATGGTTGTCTATTCTCTTCGTTTAACCCACGATAATCAACACAAAGTCGAAGAGAACCATCTGCCTTGGTATTAAATACTACAGGCGCTCCCCATTCAGATATACTTCATCTAATGAAGTTCTTCTCAAGAAACTCCTTGACTTGCTTTCTTAACTCTCATCTTGCGGGGCCATGTGCCTAACCGACCACAAAACTATCTTGGCATTATCAACCAGATAAATGCGGAAATCTATCTCTCGTTTAGGGGTAACCCCCTTCACTTCACCCAAGATATCAGGATATTCTCGGACCACCCTCACCGATTACAAACTATCGATAGACGAGTTGAGGGATTCAAGATAACACAACATGACGGGACTCATAGGGTTACTAGAAATTTTTAGGGTATTACCGAGGCGAGTCATAAGCCTCACAACCCTATGCTCAAAAATCAAGGATGGCTCCACAACTGGACAACCCATCCATGCCCAAAATCAACCCATGCCCCATGAAACCGAGAATATAAGCATCACACGAGAACTCTACACTAAGATAGAGATTTTCAAATCCACGTAGATAATAGACAAATGGGCGGAACCCCCAATTGGATTTGAAACACACACGGGATCATTAACTAGACTAGTACTTAGGTGCAAACTATCAACAAGATCAGATGAGATAAAGCTATGCGATGCACCAGAATCAAACAAGTACGAACTGGGAAAATCAGAAATATATACAAGACTTTCAACAGAAATACTACCTCGATCGGGAACTGGAGCGGCATTGAGAGCATGAACTTGCCCTCCCAAAGGTCCAGCACGCTGAGTCTGACCCTGGCCTTGCCCTTGCTTCTTCGGGCAATCTTTGCTGAAATGTCCAGTCTCACCGCAGAAAAAGCATTCACCACTCTTCCATTTTCCTCTTCTTACAATCCTTAATAAGATGCCCAATTGAACCGCAATAATGACACTTCCCCTTGTTGTTCTTTCCCTTGTTGTTGTTCCCCTTATTGCCTTGACTCTTGTTCTTGTTCTTGTTCTGATTGCCTTGACTGCTCTGACCACTTGGATTACCCTGATTTCCTTTCCACTGGAAATCAGTCTTCTTGGCTTGAGTATCATTCATCTTGATCTCTTTCTTGTCACTCCTATTCTCTTCATTGAGTAGGGCCATATTCACCAAACTCTCGAAAGTTGCCCCCAAGGGTATATGAGTCATGGCTAAACCATGTAATGGCTCATTTAATCCTAGAGCAAAGTATAGGGCCTTCTTCTGAGCTGTGTTAACCAAGTCTAAACCGAACCGAGCAAGTTGATTAAACTTATCTATGTATTCCCTAATAGTCATGTCCCCTTGTTTCAGTGATAGGAACCTTAGTCCAAACTTTCCCCGAAAGTCATCCCAAGTCTCAATTGGCCTAGTAGCGGTGGTGACCACCCACCAACGTGCAGCTTCTTCCTTTAGCAACCACACTGCTAATAAAACCTTCCTACGGTCATCTATATCGAAGGAGGCAAAAAGATCTCCGGTTTCTTTCAACCAATTCCTTGCCTCTACGAAAGTCTCGGTTCCAATGAAGTTCTTGCAACCCATCGCCCTAAAGTCTTTGCAAATCTCCGCGAAATCCTTTTGTGGATGCTGAGGGGGAGGAGGAAGAGGAACCTCAGCGATAGGAGGAGGAGGAACATTAACTACCGGAGGAGGAGGAGGAACATCTGCGGGGCCGGCTTCGGTCGCCCTAGCCTCCAAAAGTCTTTTATACCAAACAGGTACGTGCACTCCCTCCGGAATAGTAAAGTTATCGGCCATATTGAAAACGAAGAAAAAGATAGATTCAGAATGGAGAAAAACGAAGGAATTTTGCTAATGGCTTTTTAGGGAATAGCCTTTAAAATAAACTAGACTTTTCTTTGGAAAATACTTTATACTTGATTTTGAAAATAGTTTTTCAAAAGTTTTCTAAAAACCTTTTTGTTCCTTCTCGTAAACCATATGCTCTGATACCAAATGTAACACCCCACCTCCGCCAGGGTGTCTCTTGCAAGCACTCTGACTTTGGAGGGGCGTTTGAATCAGGTAAACATGCATAATGATATATCAAGGCAGAACAAGAACATATGTATATATGTAAACAGAGTAAATAAGATAAGTAAAACAGCGGAAGATTTCAATCTATTTCAAAACAAGTCTGATACAACATAATGTCAACTTTCCAAATACACAAGTCTAAATAAAACAACATTACTGAAAAACTGAAATACATAAGTACTATCCCCAAAATAAGTGATAACCATAGCTAGCTTCATGTCAAGACCGTACATGAGCTAAAATCCCACAAGCAAGCGATCAGAAATCCAAGCTAAGCTCCAATATTCCCACCCTGAGAACCTGGGGGGGGGGGGGAACGGAAGAAAAGAGGCGAAAGAAAAACAGGTCAGTCAAAAAGACTGAGTAAGCCCTACTACAATCAATGTAAACTGATAAAGTTAACTGACATGAGAAGCAGGGATGAACATAAGGATAACATACTAGCATGATGATTAACTAACCAGGTAGATAAAGGTGTCATCGAATAATCAGGTTTAAGGTTTTGCACCACAGGTGTACTAGCAAACTAACATGACTTGAATATACAAGTATTGATCCCTTGGCCCAAGCTTTGGCCCAATAACATGAAATGACCCTAATACAAGGTCTAACCAAACGGTCTAGTCGATCGGCTCCCTATAAGCCTAACTCGTCACGTGTTGGTGTCCATACGGCCCAAACATGATTGTAGTCAGACTGTGCCGGGTCTCCCGTCGGGTGTATCAAGCCCTAGGGTGGCAACCCCTGGACACCATAAACATGCGTGCACAGTCTCAATCTACTGGTACCCGTGCATGTTTTCCCCGGCTTCGGACTATGTGCACGACCATAAGTCCGCCCGGAACTACACCGGCGTACCACTCTGCCGTCGTTTTTGGTCGCTTACCTCAAGTTCAGTAATTCGTACCCCACACCCTAGCCTAGACCCTAGGGCCATGATGATAC
This sequence comes from Allium sativum, assembly GCA_030737875.1. Taxonomy (NCBI): domain Eukaryota; kingdom Viridiplantae; phylum Streptophyta; class Magnoliopsida; order Asparagales; family Amaryllidaceae; genus Allium; species Allium sativum. The sequence goes on along the minus strand of CM060916.1, from coordinate 132,267,405 downwards.
AAACTTGGGATTACTGCTGGAGTGGACCCCCATTGCTAGGATTTTCTAGTGGGTTAAGTACGGTTTAACCCTCTTGCTAATCATGGATTAACTTGGTTAAGTGTAACGATGAGTTCACGACTTAACCCTGATTAATCTACTAAGCCCAAATTGGTTAAGTATTAAGTGGACCATGACTTAACCCTAATCACGAGGCATTAATTAATTTAATGCGCCTTAACCTCTCACATTAGACCTTGTTGTGGTTACTAGTTAAGCCGGGCGGGTCCGGGTAGCCTTACACCACAACTTGGTCTAACCTCGGGTTCAAGGTACAACATGGCCAACTTCTCACATTGGGTCCTATTGTTTGTAGCAACTAGTTAAGCCGGTCGGTTCCGGGTAGGTTTACGCTACAAACTCAACCCAACCTCGAGTTGGTCACACTTATCTTTTCTAAGTGTCATGTCCATCATGTTTCCACAACATGTTACAAATTTTCAAGCAATTGGGTAGACATAACTTAATAGGTAAATTCCCAATGGGTAGACCTAACTTAATAGGTAAATTCCCAATCTTATGTTTTTATGTCTTTTAAGTTTACCCAACCCCAAACGCAATCCCATCGCTTACATATCGCAATAGCGCATAAAGGATAGAAAGAGGGAACTTGGCATAATCATGACATAAAGGTGTTGAAGCCACAAGTTCAACATGGTGGCATATGAAATGTACATGTGTTCATATACTTGCATATTACATTTTTAGGCCTCAAAAGCATGCATAAAACCAAACTTAGCATATTGGTGATACATGGTGATAAATGACATGTAGAAATGGCCATAAGTTCGCATTTGGCCTCACATGCAAGTTATCATAAGGGATATGATAACTTACATGTTGCCAAAATGCAACCTTTAGCATAAAGCTTGAAGCTTTATGTTCATATACTCAAGATAAGCTTGCATAGCATGATAACATGAACAAAATGATCATCCCAAACTTGCATAACATACTTGCATATCATATGGCAAACTTGCATATCAAACTTGCATAACATAACATGATAAACTTGCATATCATAACATGGCAAACTTGCATAACATAACATGATAAACTTGCATATCATAACATGGCATACTTGCATAACATAACATGATAAACTTGCATATCATAACATGGCATACTTGCATAACATAACATGGTAAACTTGCATATCATAACATCTCAAACTTGCATAACATGACATAGTAAACTTGCATATCATGGCAAACTTGCATATCATACATTTAACTTCAGAGTTTAAGTATGAAAGTAGAATAGGGCTTACAATGCTTATGAAGGCACAAAAGATATGACAAAGCCCTTATGCAATCAAATAGACCCAAAATGCAAGCTCTAACATAAAAACCCTTGAGCCAAAATGATCAAAACTCTTTCTTTATGATGCAAATATAGAAACTTGACTTGAATGCAAGCTAATGATGCTCATACAAGTTTGAAAACACTTGTATGCATGAAAAATCTCATAGAAATTCATTTAGGAATTTTATGAAGAGAGTGGAGGCCATGAGAGGTAAAATTTTGCCATAGTTTAGTTGTATGAATGAATAATGATGATTTAGGGTTAGGTTAGGGTCTTATTTATAGATTAGGCAAGTGTTTTAGGCCATAGGATTAAACCCTAGTTGCAATCTCAGCCCTTAAAACCGAATCTGGCCCCCAAACTCAACACAAACCCAAAATGGTGCACCAGGCAGAACTGCCCGGCTGGACCAAGTCGACAGCCAAGTCGACAGGGCTGTCGACTTGGGTCCAACCAAGTCGACTCCCAAATCGACAGGGCTGTCGACTTGGGTGCTCTGGCGGGAATTTTCCTGCCTGGCCCAAACTGGCCCAAATTTCCAAATTCAAACATGAATTTGAAATCTGTTTTTACTTTGAAATTTTCTGAAAACTTCGTTGGGCCTTAATCGGGTCATATGGACTCCGATTTTCGAAAACTCGGACTCTATTTCGCGTATTTTTCCGAGACGAACGCAATGGCGTAGCCCGTTTCCCTTGATTCAGATTTATAAATTAAATTCTGCCTCGATTTACGTTATAACAGGTTATTGAAAATACGGGTTGTTACAATATCCAATTTTACAATTCCTGCTAAAACTAGATTTAATATACTCGTTTGCAATTTATGCCAAAACTAGATTCACATGCCAACTACATGTTTTACGACCAACAATTTACCGTTTACGCCCAAGGCATGCAAATTACTCACTATAATAGCCAGTTCAGATCATGCCAACATATTTATTATGCCAAATTTTATAAATTTCATGTTATACCAAACTTCCAAATTTTCAATCACATTCATGTTAGTTTCATGTTCTGCCCAAATCGTATTCCCATCGTTTGCGTAATCGTGATTTAGTCTAGATTATAGGTCAATTTAGATTCGTAGATAAGAGGGAATAAACAAGAATACCATGAAAAGATAGGCATAGACATAAGATGATAATCCCAAATTCACGATTTACAGATCTAATAAATATACTGAATAAATTGACTAAAACATCGCAGGCATAGATCTGATAACATTATGAACATGAAAAGGTATGAATAATAATCTAGGTTCAAGAACATGGATATACCTAACTTAATAGAAAAATTCCCAAAATCAAGATCCAAGGATAATTAAGAATAGGTCTAAATAGAAAATCAAGCTTAGATCCAATTTCATAGTCATAATCTTAGGCAATAATCTCATAGTCATGAATCATAGTTAATTAGTCACAATGGTCCTTGTCATAGTCATAGGCAATAGTCCTATGTTCACAGTCATATGCATATGCATAGTCTTATGTTCACAGTCATAGTCATAGGCATAGTCTTATGTTCACAGTCATAGGCACAGTCTCATCGGTAATTAATCACAATAGTTCTTAATTAGATCCAAAGGCATAAACAAGCACCGAGTCAAATGAAAGGATTAGGCATATTCTTATATTCATTTAATTTCATGCCACAAATAGATCTAAACGTTAAAATCTAAAAAGTAACCGACTTACAACAAACAACGAACTTGAATTCTGGATTCTGAGTTCTGGAATTGAGATGCTTTCCTTTGGGTAGATAAACGTTGTTTTGATTTTTAGTCTTGAATTAGATTTGATCGTCTCTAAGTTTTCTTCAAGTGGAGGCTATTCTTGGCTTCCTTCTAGCAGCGTGACGGCTCTAGCTCTGTTTTATTTGTGTGAATTTAGGTTGAGTGTTAGGTTGTATTTATAGAATTTCAGATTGATTTGAGCCGTCAGATGATCACAGAGTGAATCCAGACCATACACACCAAGAGGAGCCAATCAGAAAGTGACAAATCAGCCCTAGTGACACGACCAAGCTCCAGAAACCGAGCCAGGACCAGACCAAGCAGGTCAGGTCGACCTGTAAGTCGACCCCCAGGTCGACTATGTAGTCGACCTGGGTACCCAGGTCGACACCCAGGTCGACCCCCTGGTCGACCTGGGTCCAGGGCGGGAAAATTCCTGCCCAGCCCAGTTCTGGTCCAGTTTTGAATTTTGAACCTGTTTTAGGGCTGTTTGAATTTTGAATCAAATTCTGAAACTTCCGGAGGCCATAACTCCTTCATACGGAGCCCGATTTACGCAAACTCAGACTCTATCTCAAGCAGAATTCCGAGACGAATGCAATGGCGTAACCCGTTTCCCTTAATTCTTTCATTTAGAATTAAGTATACTTTTATTTGTGAAACTTAATGTTACAGAATTACGGGGTGTTACAGATTTCAAGTGTTGTAATTTTCCGTTGAATAGAAGAATTATAAAGTGTATGTAGGCTCACTAATGCTGAACCACTATAAATTTTGTGTGTTTCTGGTTATTTCTCGTTTTCATTTTATATTTTTTCATTAATCTTTTCAAATCCTAGTCTATTGGGTGTTCGAAACATTTCTGGTCTAACATTTTGGTGAATTCACTGAGTATTGAATTCTTAACTTTTAGGATTATTTGTCTACTATTTGGATCTTCAAGTCCAGAGGAATAGCCTGTCTTTCCATCACTACCAACATTTTCAGCAATTTCGATGATTTCGATCAGCATGGTTTCAAAGAGATATAGGAGCCAACAAGCTTCCCAACGAGCAGCAACCAACGAGCAACAACAGGTCAATCTGCAGATTGAACCAGCAACAAGAGCCCCCAGGTCGACTTCGATCCAACCCGAACTATTGACTCCTGGAACTGTTGTTGCCACCACGGATCAGGCTCCTTCTTTAGCACTTATTACGCGAGATGAACTTGCTTAAAGATGGGAATTCACACTTCTGTTCTTTAGATTGGAAGAGAATAACGCAGCCTTGGAAACTTAAAGACGGGACAACGCTGCAATCAGAAATGACGTGGATGCGATGACCAGGCAATGAGAGGATTTCCGAACACAAAGAACACCGTCTCCTCCCCATCGTCAGGTAGCAGCGGGTTCGTCTTCATCTGAGGAGACCCTATGAAAGGCCCGAGAATCATCGAGAACTCCGATTAAGTGCACCAGGTTCTCAAGAAGATGCAACGGCTCGGCTTGGCCCAAACGACCCTACCTTAGCAGAACCTGTGCTCATTCCGATGCATGGATCCCGAGTCCTTCCTAGGGAACAAGGTACTTCCCGAACCGCCCGTGCTTCCACCCACTCGTCATGTGATTGACCAGGATCGTAGGGGGCAAGGAAGTTCTGCTCGGACAACGGATCAAGCGACGTTACCTGAAATGAGGGCGGGGGGATTTCAGAGAGTTGAGAGCACTGAGCCAGAACATGCGTTAACCAGTGCAGAAATTGCGGCAATGGTATGATAGATAATGAACGATAGTAGAGGGTACACCAACGAAAATTGGGGTATAGCGTAGCCACACTCCTTTTACGAATGACATCTTGGAAGCACGGTACCCAAGGCGATTTAACTTACCCACAATGAGTCATTATTCGGGTAAAACTGTTCCACGACAGAATCTGATGCGTTGCACATGGTAAATGAATGCTGCAGTGGCTCCCGACGCCATAATACGTAAAGCTTTCCTGATATATCTCAAGGGGATTGCTATATTGTGATTTACCAGTCTTCCTCCTTGATCGGTTCCCAACTTTAAAGATCTAAGTAATAAATTTTTGAACCAATTCAGCTTGCACGCACTAAAGTCAAAAAGTGTTATAGAGCTCTCTGTAATTAAACAGGCCCCTGGAGAAACTTTGAGGGAGTACATGGATCGCTTCAATATTGTTGTCGCTGAAGTAAACAACCCAATTCCAGAGACTGGATGATGGCAATGATTGATGGGGGTAGAAAAAGATACAAAATTTAAAGGATATTTGACCTCCTACGACTATCAAATTATTTTATGAGAAAGCGAATATACGTCTGTGATAAGAAGATGTGTACTTAAACCGAAAGAGGAGATCTAGCGAGGTTGTGAAGGAGGAGATTCAAAGCAATGTCGTTATAAGACAGTCCGACGACAGTTTCGACATGGTAAATCACAATATAGCAAAAGAGGAAATCAGAATGAAGGATATGTCCACTATGGTATAAATGGAAATAGAAGAAATAAGAATCGAAAGGATGATTCCCTGATTCCAGTCTTTTGAAAGTTATACGCCATTAAATGACAGCTTGTAAAACATTTACTTGGATACATGCATTGTGATGCAGTACAAGAAACGACCTCCGTGAGACTCGACTGAGAAAGAGCGCGAAACAAGAAAGTTTTGTTTGTTTCATGAAACCTATTGCCATTCAACGAATGAATGTCGACATCTAAGAGATGTGATAAAGAAGTTGCTGCATGAGGGGAAGCTTGATGAATACAACATGGCCCCAAGGGATGGGGGTAAGTAGGTTCAACCGCGAACCAGGGTCATGTGGCTCCTAGAGCCACCGCCCAACAAAAAGGAAAATGAATTGTTATTAACACCGTTGCTGGGGGACCGCATCCGACAAGGTTTAGCACAAGAATGGAGCAGTATGTTAACGCAGCGAAGCATCTAGATGTGGGGGAGTGTAGTATTCCCGAGGATGCTGCTCCAATCAAACAACAGAAAACGTTGATGGACGACATTATTTTCCGCGACCGAGAAAGTGTGGGAGTGGAAACTCCAAGTATAGATTCGTTAGTGATATTGTCCATTATTGGCCCAAAAACCGTACGAAAGGTCCTTATTGACTACAGGAGTTCCGTCAACATCTTATTTAAAAAAGCTTTTGATCAGATGAAGCTAGAAGCCATAGATTTGGAACCATGCACTGGGTGGATACGTGGTTTCAATGGTTCGACAACTATGCCAGTGAGAGTGGTCGATTTACTGGTGGAGCTCGGTGAGAGAGATTGCAAGAGAGTGTAAATCCTTCTGTTCCTCGTGATGAATATAGACTCTTCCTATAATGCTTCTTGGGCCGGCCAGCCCTGGTAGAGTTTAGAGCATGCATCACACCTATTTGTTTACTTTTGAAATTCTCCACTAAAGCTGGAGTGGGAATGGTCCGTGGAGACCAAGTGGTAGGGAGAGCTTATTATTTAGCAGAATGGAAAGTGATCCGCGATGGAGTTGGTGAAGAGCCCAAAGATGCCTCCTCTTCTGCCAGTGAGGCATCAACATAACAAGTAAAGGAAACATCCCAGCTGGAGTTGCCTGATTTTCAGTCCGATGACATTGATCCTAGAGTGGATGAGGAACCAGGATGTAGAAGGGCGACACCCAATGAGATTGATAATGATGACCTGACCAAGGTCCTGAAAATCGGTTCCCATCTAGACCCACTTCGGACAAGGAAATCAAGAAACTTCTTGCAATCTGATCTGGATGTGTTTGCGTGGACCCATGCTGACATGTGTGGGATATCTCCATCAATCATGAGCCACTCATTGAACATTAACCCTAACTATTTCCTAGTCAAGCAGAAAAGACGTATGCTCGGCCCAGAGTGGTCAGTAGCTTTGAAGGAAGAAATTGAAAAGCTGAAAGGCAATGGATTTATTCGAGATGCAACGTATACTGGCTGGATATCAAATCCAGTCCTTATAAAGAAAGCTAATGGAAAATGGCGAACGTGCATCGACTTCTCAGATTTGAATAAGGCTGTCCCGAAAGACAACTTTCCGCTTCCAAGGATCGATCAGCTAGTAGATCCAACATCTGGACTTGAACTTCCTTTGTTTATGGATGCGTATTCGGGGTACAACCAAATTCCAATGCATGCGCCATACCAGGAACATACGAGAGCTTTATCACGGATCTTAGGTTATACTGTTACGTAGTAATTCCCTTTGGATTGAAGAATGCTTGGGTAACGTTCCAGCGCTTGGTGAACCATATGTTTCATAACCAAATTGGAAAGTCTATGTAAGTATATGTGAATGACATGCTTGTGAAATCCAAGCAGTCGACCGATCATTTTTCAGATTTGGTAGAAATGTTCAATATCCTTTGACACTACAGAATGAAACTCGACCCTTTGAAATGCTCTTTTAGCGTTGCTTAAGTGAAGATTTTGGTTTTTATCGTCAGTTCGCGTGGGATTGAAATTAACCTAGATCAGATTACAACGATTAGGAATATTCGAGAACTACGATAAATCAAGGATGTATAGAGCTTGGCGGGAAAGGTTGCCTCTTAAGTAGATTCATTTCTAGGGCTATCGATAATTGCATTCCCTTCTTTGACTTAGTAAAGCGAGAGAAGAGTAACTTTGAATGGTACCTAGACTGTGTTGAAGCCTTTCAAAATCTGCTAGATCATTTGGAAAAACTCCCATTATTATCCAAGCCTATAGATCATGAAGACTTGTTCATGTACTCAGCAATATCATTGCATGTAATTAGTTCTGCGCTTGTTCGCGAGGAAGATAAGGTTCAAAGGTCAATATATTATGTAAGCAAGAATTTGACAACGGCGCAACTAACCAAAGGTCGAAAATCTCGCCTATAGCTTACTGATTGCTTCTAGGAAGCTCCGTCATTTTTTCCAGGCTCATCCAATCATGATATACATGACCAGCCACTCTGAAGGTCCTTCAGCGACCTGAGACGTCTGGGAGATTACTTAAGTGGAATATTGAGCTAAAACAGTTTGATCTCATTTTGCTTCCAAGGAAATCCATCTGAGGGCAAGCGTTGGTGGACTTCATAGCTAATTTTACAATTCCAGAGGAAGATGTGTTGGATGCAGAAGCTGGCTCTCCAGAGTCCAAGTCGAAATCGGGCATTTGGAAATTATTTACAGATGGTGCTTGCAATGATTGACGTTTCGACGTCGGGTTATTTTGGTAACTCCTGAAGGACGATCGATCTACTATGCCTTGAGACTTAATTTTCCTACTACTAACAATGGTTCCAAGTACGAGGCCCTGATTGCCGGGCTAAGGCTCGCAAAAGAATTAGTAATCGTTGCATCGGATATTTTCTATGACTCTCAAATCGTTGTATTTCTGATTCAGAAAGAGTTTAAGACGAAGACACCCCGACTTGCAGCCTACTTGGAACAAGTCGAGCAACTGTTAGACATGGAGTATTATTATAACATTTTCAATATCCCACGAGCAGAAAACCATAAGGCCTACAAACTAGCCAAACTAGCAAGCTCCAACAACCCGGAAGAGATGGAAATGGTTCTGATTGAAACATCGAACACTCCGAGCATTGATCAGATGGAAGTTGACCAAGCATTGGAAGTTGAACCTGAGAGAGAGAGAGAGTCCTGAATGACCTCCATAAAGAACTTCCTGCAGCATGGACCTCTTCCAGAGAGGAAAAATGAAAGGTGCACTATTGTTCACAAAGCATCAAGATACGTTATGCAGCGCGACGTGCTTTACAAAGTGGGTTCTTAGTTCCCTTACTCCGCTGCATAACCCTTGACGACGTCGAACTTGTATTGAGGGAAGTACATGAAGGCGACTGTGGTGACCACACCTGAGGGCAGACTTTGACAAAAAAGATATTGCGATACGACTATTTCTGGCCTACCATAAACCAAGACGCGACTGATTATTCATGACACTGTGACAACTGTCAAAAGTTTGCTAAAATTCCTAGAACTCCACCCAGCCAACTCACCTCGATGGCGAGTCCATGGCTATTTGCCGTATGCGGAGTAGATATCATTGGGAGCCTTCCAATTTCCAAAGCGGAGCGAAATATGCAATCGTGGATGTGGACTACTTTACAAAGTGGGCAGAAGCTGAGCAGCTAACCACAATCACAAATAAGTGGGTGATCAACTTTATCGTTAGAAACATTATATGTCGATTTAGAGTCCCCAGAACTATCATAACTGATAACGGGACTCTATTTAATAGCATAGAGTTCAAAGATTTCCATCGACGATATCACATCGAGAAGAGGTACAAAACTGTTGTACACCCACAGTTGAATAGACAAGTAGAAGCCATGAACAAGACCATCAATCCATTCTTAAGAAGCGATTGGAGGAGGCGAAGGCCAAGTGGGTTGATGAATTACCATTGGCCCTATGGGCATATAAGACCACCTACAAGGCAACGACTGGCCATACTCCTTTCGCGCTCTCCTATGGGTTGGAGGCAGTCATCCCGGTAGAGCTTGAAGTCCCCTCTCACAGGTTGACGTATTACAACCCTTTGACTAACAAGGCTCGTCTCTTTGAGTCATTGGATATGATTGATGAGAAGAGAGACGAAGTGGATTTGCGTGCTTCCGAGCACATACATCAGGTTGCTCGATATTACAACCAAAAGGCCCGGTCCAGAACCTTTTAGTCTAGCAACCTGGTACTAAAGCGTGTCTTCCTGACCCCTGTTTTCATGGGCCCGAAGTGGGAGGGACCGTACATTATTCATTGGAGGCTTGATAATGGATCTTTCAGAATAATGACCGTTGATGGCGATTATCTCTTGAAAGCATAGAATGTCGAGCACTTACTACGATATATGACTTAAGCTTTTATTTCATCATGGATTATGCAATGAGGTGGGATTTGCCTGAGATTATTGTTCATAAATAAAAGCTTTTTCCATGCTCTGCAATTACTTGTGTTGATTTAATCTAGTTTTATAATTTGTTTGACTTGCATCAAATGTGAACGAAGGGAGTGGTTATCTCCTAGACGACATTCACTCGTTCGTGCTTTGACAAGTTTCCCTAACTCCATGATTAATCGGACTCGGGTTGACCGAAGTCGAGCTTGATATTGGCACTTGATATAGTGACCCTTACTTAATCAAGTTGCCTAAGATTAAGTTAGAGGGAAATTACAAACTTTATTGTCTATGTAGATGTACACTATATGTTCATATCTTAAATCCACTTTTTAAATTAGTACCTTATATGGATTGATGTAAGATCATACAGTCATATTCACTAATCCATTATTTATCTTTAAAGAGAAAGACTGCATAGTCATCTGGAATAGAATTTCTTCTTCTTTAAGTGGATTTCCTTAGTAACCATACACTTTGAGGTTGTTGAGTTTGTCTTCTTGAAACAATAACCTTAACTTAAAGGAAGTTTTTATTTAACATAATCTTGTTATGTTTTTAAATTACTTCTTCTTAATAAAAGAAAAGAAATTTTAAACTTTAACTGAAGAAGCAAACGTAGTTGAATCAAAGATAATGATTCTCTCTAAAGGCAATGATCATACTTTATTTCTCCTCCCAAACTCAACATACTCAGAAAATTATTTTGCATTTCCCATCATAAAACTTTTCCTTAGTGTGGGTTCGTAAAAACTATAAACTTTAACTCCCTTAGAGTGTCAGTAAGATATTTGCTATCTTCAATGCCCCAATTTAGAATTATTTATTAAGCTAAAAATATATAATCATAATTATCACCAAATTAGAGTTTGAGACATTAGTATTAACGATATTTACCACAACTAAATATAAGTTGTAATTTAAACATTAGTAGCTTTAATTCCAAAGAAAAATGCTTGAATTTTATTTATAAGTCAACCTTATTATTTCTAAAATGAACAATAATAACAAAAATTTTAGTATTAAAAATATAGAATCGCAATTTGTCCAAATGACAGCATAATAAAAAATTATCAAATAAATTCAAGCAGTATAACTGAAATTGTAATAATGACTTTGAAACATCTACTTTACTTTAGTTTATATCTCTGCATATCTCATTAAAGAAACAACTATAACATATTTGTATGTTATTTCTTTTCTTTTTCATCTTCAGTGACTTCTTCATCTCCATTGATACAAAAAAAAATATCAAATGAGTACTTTTAATCTTAAAATCTTCAATCTCTCTTCCAATTACCAAAATGCTAAATTTGCCCGATAATATGACATCTTATTCTTAAAATTATTATATTAGAAATAGCACCCAAAAAAATAACAATAACTTGAGTGGTTTTAACTTTTGAAGCAATATTTTTTTTCATATTGTACTCATTTATATTTCTTTTACTTTGACTTTACCGAATCAAGCACCACAAACTGTGTTTGTTTCAACTTATTGTTTCCATAAAATGTTTTTCGTTCTCACTGGATAACTTATCAAAAAATATAGTTATCTTGCATATAGCACATCCTTGAAACTTTTGAAATATTTACTTAATGATCCTTTAAATCTTGTCTTTTGAATTATACCACTTTCTAATATTCTTCATAACATCGTAAGAACATGTAACTATAGTTGGGCTAGTTGTCGTAATTGCAAGAGCTAGATCCATAAAGTCAAGGACAAAGAATATGCTCTCTTACAAATTCTTATAGTTAGTCCCAAAAAGGATAAACATATTCTTAAAATTGGCAGATACTTTAGTCAAATTAGCTGAGAAATGTACAAAAATAACATGAATATTGATCAAGTATACTCATAGCTACTAAACCATAGTAAATTCAAATAATTGGTAAGTTTCATCTCAAGATACCTAGTACACATTAATATCAAGTCTTTGGACAATAATATTAATTGTAAGTGGTACTCTTGCTGTAATGATCAAACACTGATAATAATTTCAAGTCAAATAATAACCTTCCTTTGGTCGATTGTGTAACACCCCACACTTTTCTATGCCCAAATTTCGACAAAATCGAAAGTCGAACGCATCCAAGCAAGGTGTGTGTAAATCTGGTACCTGCAAATAAATGAGCATGGCATAATCACAGTACAATAAGATAACTCATGGCGGAAACAAGATAGGATAAACTAGTATTAACTCAAGTAACTACTATTTAAAGCAAGTCACTTTGTCAATACCGACCAAGAGAGAGAACGAGAATGAGAACTGAAAGACCTACTTCCAGGTGGACCCTTTAACCCGGCCGCTTAAAACCCAGGAAGCGGACTATGCGCGAAGGTTATTAAGTTCGTACCCAATTAGCCTTTAATACATTTCCCTATTGGGATAAAGTTGGCTACGTCATTAAGTCCTTTCCGTTTAGTTTCTCTTCCCGAAAATACTATACATACATGGTTCATTATCGTCACAGGTTCTTATGGTTAATAATTGTTTTACATCATTTAACTACCAAGTCCAATTTTAACTTTAAATTATAAGTTCTATATTCATTAATATAAATAAGGAAAGTTATATCCTCTTTACCCTAGGATATTTATTTGATTACTTCCCTAACTGGACTTAATATTTAAACATCAATCAATATCCATTAGTCCCCTTTTTATTTCATTTATTCCTATTCACATGTTAATTGCCATTTATAACCATAACAGTCATATTTTCCTAAGGCAACACTAAATCTTTAATTACCGTTGATTACAATTAATGCCATTTATGAGCCTAATGACCATAATTTTACTAAGACATTAATTACAATGGAATATCCTTATCTTATCAGTCTCGAAATATCTATTTGTTAGACCCCAACAGACATTACTATTTACTTACTTATTTAATGTCTGTTACACACACACACACACATATATATATATATATATATATATATATATATATATATATATATATTTGTACAACAGGCCTCTCACATTAAGCTGACAACTTGTGGATGCTGGATTTGCCGGCTGGTTCCGGGCAGACTTCTACCACAAGTTGAACTTAACCGTGTGTCTTAGTACAATTATATTTACGCATTACTCCTCAGATTAAGTTGGCCACATGTGGATGTTGGATTTGCCGGGCGGTTCCGGGCAGACTTCTACCATAAGTTAAGCTTAATCTTGTGTCTAAATGCGGTTTTAATTCAAATTCCCTAATTGGGGTTTACAACATTAATCCTAATAAATTTAGGAGTTGTAACCATTGTCCTATTATATTCACTTTCCCCAATCAACATTGTTACAATTGTTATTTATTGATTTGCGGCCCTATTAATGGCAATTCATTATATTAATTGCTACAATGGTCACCACAAATATATTAATTCAATATGGATTACATTTTCATATATAATTTCATAATTGAATATCGTTCAAACATTCAATACCATGTATATTTTACCATTTTATGCAGATCTAGACAAATAATATGTATATGTTTATATTTAAGTTTTCGCGCAGTCAACGTAGTTATCTTTCTTTATTATTATTTTTATTATTAAATTTAATGATTTGATTAAATCAATATCCAAACATTCCTTTTTGCATTCGATCTTGCCATGAGGTTCCAAATCTTACAAAAAGGCCGTTAGCTGTGATTATTGTAAATAATGCCTGACTAGTGGAATATACATATTTAAAATTCACAAGAAATATAAATGTGTATATATATATATATATATATGCACATATATACACATTTGGAATAGTTGATGCAAACTATGCACGAATAATTATATTTATACGTACATTCACACCACTTTTCCCTTTTTAAATCTTTTTGTCATATCTCTTGGGATTTCAAAATAATGTCTCTTTTATTCAAAAAAGAGGAAAACAATATATTTACAACAATTAAGCCAAAACCCCAACAACATCGAATGCAAATAAGTATAGTTCCTTTAAATTAAAATCATATGATTCGCCAACTTACACTGAAACTAGGGATTTGGAAGAAAAATCTAACAGTGTTATTAGGACTGATTTCCAAATCCTTGGTGTTTTACAGCAACTACAATACATTTTACAAAATAATTGTTGAAATATGTGTAAACAAATTTAAAAATCCTACAATTAATATCATTATTAACCACAATTCAGAGTTTACAAGTTTAAACAAATTTTACAATCAGATCATATAGATGTCAATTCAATCACAACAATATTATGAACAAATCTGATGAATACATGCATAGACTCTGAGATATAATTCAAACGAGGCAAACAGGCTATTATAATTATATATGTAAATTTCCCACTCAGCCGAAAGCATCCAAATCTGACATTGAATAATCTTTTAGGCCTATAATTCCCAAATTCTTATAAATCTACAATTTATCTAAAAAGGAGATACTTTCAGATATGTAGATATGTAAGAAAATAGGAAAAGAGGGAAGAATCTGATGTAGAGCGCCAATTCACATTCTTTTCCATTGAATCTGATAATCCTCTCAATTCTATATGATTTGTATTTGATTTTTCGTATAAGAATATTTTTTAATTAAGAAATTAGGTTTGAAGAAGGGGAAATGGCAGAGCTTCGCTGCTGCCTACAGATCTGTGTGGAAAAGAATGAGGCCTTACCCCTTTATTTATAGGAGTGGAATTACCTGTCAACTGTTAGATTTACTTTAGTTTATATCCATCCATTCGTTTAATAATATATTTTATTCTAACCCTTTTAACTCTAGCCGTCACTGAGCGTTCTGGCGCCCAGTACGTCGACCGCTAGGATCAACCGCTACGGTCGACCGTTTGGGTCGCCATTTGCCCACTGAGGTTGGTTAAATAAGGTATATAATATATAATTATTCTGATTATTTGTTTTTCGTTCGTTATCGTATTTCGTCCGTAACTTTTTCAAACGGACTCCGTTCACGAAACTCCAAACATGAGAGTTGACCAGAATTCCAAGACGACCGCATCGGTTAAAATTTCATGCTCAAATTCCATCGTTTGTAGGAATTCCTATTTTTTTAAATTCTAATAATTAATTCCTATTGCCACAATTTTGGGTTTGTTACAGATTGATTATTCAATTATAACGCCTTATAATTGTCACATATTTGTCATTACACATGTGCGGGAGATTCAGCCAAACATTGCCCTTCCTTTGGGCCAACTAATATTCATATGAATGACCACACACAAATATCAAACATTTTCATGAACCATTAAAATAAGAGAGGTCACTTTCATGATATGCTATTTCAGTTAGTTCAGTATGAATGTAGGATATATACAGTTACAAAGAGATACATTTTTTTTTTGAATTTGTTACTCAATTTATGTATAATGTACTTCAAATGCTATAAAACACTCCCGAAATAACTTTAGGTATTTTTGATACTTGGAAATCTCAAAATTATAACTGTATCATAGCATAATTGAATCATTTCTACTATAATTACTTGCTTTATGTAACAACCCACTTTTTAGTACAGTTTAAGCCAACATTTATCAAACCATGTCAACTCAAATTATGCAGAAAAATAGATAGCTATTAGAAAGAAATTAGTAGGTGAGATAAGAAAAAAAGAAATCTTAGGATAGAAGAAGAAGAAACACATCAGAAACAGAGTCTCACATCGTAGCGGAACAAAATATAATATAGAAATAAATCTTTATTGAGAGCTTGGAAAATAAAACTTACAATCATCAGAGTACACCATCACATCTGGACAGTTATAATAATCTGTCCTCATATACAACACACAGCGGAATAACAATCATATATCATACGTCTGGCTCCTCCATCTCGTCTCTTCACAACGACCGAAAACCTGAACCTGGTCTAACCAGAGCATTTCAAACGCTGGATCAGTCTGGTGAACCAGAGTGAGAAAAACATACTAAGTTTATGGGTAACATCCAACTTGATTTTAAAGTAAAAATCCTTTTCGAAAGAAAGGATAATCGTAAGATCAAACCCGCACATAAATACGGACGATTTTTACTTTACGATAACCCAAAACATTTTTGAAATCAATATATTTTATGATATTATAATAGTGTCTAAATACAAATAGATATCAATCTAGCAGAACACTTGCATCTCACGCTCTACATACATAGTATACAATCAAAACCGCAGGCTCTTATTGAAGAATGGATTTCCTTTCAAGGTATGGGACCACCTTCCCGACAATGTACCTCTGGAGATGAATATATTGGGGTTCAACAAGAACATCTTACAACCCAGGCTAAACATGACTGACCCCTCACTTTCTCTTGAGAGTTCCGAATGTATCATTACCACTGTTGGGGGCCAGCCAACCGAACCGATAACAACATAAGTAGGAACAACCGAAGGCATTTGATTTCTCCAGATCAGGTAATGATATACCCTTTTGATAGGTGCAACCCACCCGATTTTGTGTCATTTCCTAGTTGATGAGGCTAGAGGTTAAGCTTATCTTTCAAAATAGCGTGTCTCCATCCACTTTGAATGTCACATCAGCAAATCTATCAAATCTATCAAATCACTAATTGACGTTCACAAAAATACTCTGCAGCTAACAGAAGTACGCTTGTAAAAATCAATGTACGAGAATCATAAGAAACACTCTATCAAACATTCGTCCATTGAAGTCATCCAGGAACATGATGAACCGAAGGCACTATCCTACCACATCTTACATAGGTATCACCCTAAGAATCAGTAGCGACTATTCCTTGCAATCCGTAGATTTCAACCACGACAGAATCACAACATATATTTAGCTGCTAAACCGGAGATTTTAAGCAATCCTTCCCCTTTATGAAGATACGCAGTCTTCAATGCTCCATCTTTAATCTTTATCTTCATGTATTTCCTGGCCGAAATGGTTTTCGAATATAAATTCGATCCCGGACTTTCCGTACCAACAATCATATTGGCTAGATTTGATAATCGGTTGTTTAACTATCAAATCAATAATAGTGAAAATAAAATGAGTTCATTGGTTCAGTACTCGACATCACTTGTCCTTTTATTTAAAATAATTGACGACTGGTTGATTAAAACTTCTAAATATTTTAATAATTTAAGATATGGTATTTACTTCTTATTTCAATATACTAATGTTCTCAAAACCATTTCAATATGAAACTTAAGAAAAATATCTTATAACCATATTCATTTTCCATTTAACTCTCTTTCCAGAACGTTTGCTCCATCATTTTTCATTATCTATAATTGGGAAATTAGTACAACTTATTACTCGTAAAATATCGCAACGAAAACACTTGGTTTTATTATTTGAAAACAATAACCAATGCTTATTATGATAGAATAAACCTATTTCAAAACTCCACTTTCCATTCCTTTTTAATTCAAAAATATCATTATATTCTCATGCAATCCCCTTTTTATTTCCTTAGCCTTGGAAACATAATTATATATCCTCGGATCTTTTTAATTTCCATTACTTCGAATCCCCATTATAAAATCTTCAAATGTTCACCAATAATGTTGCATATTAGTTCCCAAATGGAAATAATAAATTATTACTAACCTCTTTACCATTACAACTAATATCATCCTCAGATAATTTCGAAGTCGCTCTAGTTGGGGTATTTTAATTACCTCTCAGACCTAGATCAACAACATTCTTATTTTAAGATAGATATAAGTTGTATTTGAAAAACTGATATTTCATTTTAATATCAAAACAAATCCCATTTACTATTTTATTTAAAATATGGTTTTATCAAACCTTCTTGCTTTTGGAAATCACTTCTCAAATATAATCATCATTCCTTAATTCACTGATTAAGTAATTGCTTACTAAAATATCACCTTTAACTTCTACTTCTTTAATAATTCGTTTTATAACACGGATTTTTGTTACAAAATCCTATCACTCACTCCTTTACCAAATTCACTTTTTCTAATCCATTTCACCCATTTCCCGCTTTGAAAATCTTATTCCAATTTCGCTCATTCTTTCAATTCTATTATTAAGCAACGTTAATTTAAAATTAGCGTTTTAACACCTCATCTCTTTTTATAACTTTGTAAATACAATTGTGGTTTCATATAAACCCTTTTCTCTCAATTTCCTTTTACCTAATTCAAATATTAAATAATTAATTTAAGCTATCATATTCGCTTAAACTTCCTTTTATAACTTTGTTATAAAAACTCGGGTTTTAATATATAACCCGTTCATAAACTCCTTTCGCAATTCAATTAGATTTCATTTCAACTTCGATTACCCTTTTAAAGTGAATTTCAATTAAAAAGCAATCTCTTAAATTATTATTAATTAAAATAATAATTTACTTCAATCATTAATTACTGTAAAAATGTTAATTTCTCTATTAACTAAAATAAATCACAAATTCTCTTTTTTTGATCTTATAAAAATTAAAACAAATATTCGTTAAACCATTTCCTTAGATTAATTCAAAAACAAACCCATTAATAATCACTCTTACTTAAAACGGTTGACGTAGTCAACCCAAAACCTAGATATTTCGTTGACTGATTCCAATTACTTCTTCCTTTAAATTAATTAATAATATAAATAATTTAAATAATTCCATTTAAATTGTTTTCTTAAAAACAATTATCCAACTCTTAACCGTTAGGTTAATTTCTACTCTCTTGCTTATAAATCTGATTAACATCAGAATTTACTTTATAAAATCAATTAATAATTAATTATAAACTTAAAAAATAAATATTTATTTCCTTTTGAATAAACTTTTATTCAAAATATATGTGTATAATATATCTTCAGTTATAAAATAAATTTTATAACTTTATTTATATCGATTCGCATAAGGTAAACCGGTATTTATAAAATGATGTATTTTCAGGCGATATGCTGCCAACTACACAATCAATACTGCCCATTGGTTAATAACAAAACAATTGATGAATTTAAATTCAGTAATCAGTGATCAAGTCAATCATCCAATCTTATGGGTTAAACAGTTTATATAATTGTGATATTAATAATAAATTTGAGAAATCCAGTTGGATCCCTCCAACCTGTTTCTTTTTCTTGCATCCAAATACGTTAACACAAATAAAACAATTCATTTCATACATAGTATATTGTTTGCAAAAATAAGTACGAACAATCGATTCAACAGATAACGGTCAACTAACAATAATACGAGCAGTCAATTAAATTCAAATACGTTTATGTGATTATAAAAGTAACCAACAAGGTAAGTTAACTCATTTGGAAATAATCATTAAAAATAACGATTAGATTTCATTGAAATTAAATGAACGCTTAATTTAAATAAGTTCTATATAAAAATATTCAGTAGATAGGCAAACAATCATCAAATCATTCAATAACTAGCAACCATAGCACACAAATAATAAACCCAACTTATATAAAATATTAGTGGGAGAGCAGAGTGAGTTTAACTCACCTTGACTCCATTTGCCGTCAAAATGGTTCATTCCAGTCAAATTAAACCAGTGTTTGAAAATTTCAACTGCTTTCATTCCGTCCAATCCAGTTCCACAAATGCCAGGTTTGTTGATACTGTTCCAACGCGACTGGTCTTATTCCATTTTGTTGATGTATGACAACATTATATATTTAATACGGTATTTACTTTACAAATTAATATTATTTAATAAGTAAATAGTAATTAATTCTAACCACTCATTAATGTTTATTACAAATCTTAATTAGGCATTCTTAAACATTTTTGTGCATCCTCAAATCCTTGGTCACGTACATGCTACGTGAGATGGGCGTACTTAAATATTAGATTAGGAAAATTCTAAAGAAAATTAGGCATGGTAAAAATCATTTTTTAGGCATTTTACAACCATTGTTAGCCACATCATCACGTTAACTATTACTACACTGGGCATGTTCTAACTTCCCAACTAAGATATATACTTGCAGTGATTTTATTGATATCCCATAAAATAACCATATACATTAATACTTCTTTATTAATGAACTCGAGATTAGGCACTCAATTAATTAGTAAATAGTTACGCTTATACTTCTTCCTATATATAAATATATGACAAACTATACGGTAAGTTAAACCTTAAATTTTGAACGTATGGCCACATCATAACGAAGATTAGGCATGCTGAAACCAAGATTAGGAAAAGTTTAATGTTTTTCCAGGACTGCTCTCCTTCTTCTCCTCTGTTGCAAACCATCTGCCGCATTCTCACCGTCCCCATAACCCGGCACCACCGCTTCCATTTTCCGACGAACAACAACATACTCTGACTTTCGAAGCACTTGCCTCCATTACCAATGAGCTTGGTTTAACACCCTTCATCCTCGACCTGAAAAGTACCCCATTCCAGCAACGTCGGCCCCTCCTGTTCGACCACCCCATTTTGCTTCAGTTCATTTTTTTATCCCATCGAACAGCACTCCACAATAGCAGACAACTGCGCCCCTGCATCGAGGTATTGGATCGCTATGCCTTGCCGCCGCAAGAGTCTCCAATCCATCCAATTTCTCTGTCTGAAGCTGCAGGTTCCACCAGAACTTCATGTAGGCTTCGACACCTTTCTGCACGTGATCACCATTGACGATCTTATTTGATCACCACTGTGCACGAGGCACGATTCCCCATGATGTTCCCCTTGAAGTCGACCTTCCCTCTGACATCTCCGGCTAATACGAAAGGTTGGTGAGCTTTTGCTTTTGTTTCGAGAAGAAAGGCTCCATTTGAAAAAAAAAGAGAAATAAGGTTTTCGGTTTTCAAATGTAAAAGAAAGGTTCAGTTTAGCTGGAGGAAAATTGAGTTTTAATATGGAGGAGAGTTGCGATTTAGCCATTTCTAAAATGAAAGGATGGAATGAAGCAATGATGCATTTTATAGCTGAGTAATACGTGGGTGCCAAGTTATAGTGTATATAGGTTTGCAGAAAAGTGGGTAGGGTAGCTGATGCGTTGTGGGTTTCCAAGATAATACTTGGTTGGCATGCGTATGATGGATTGGTAAGCAAGGAATTTAAAAATACTTAGGAAGCATGGAAAAAGAAAGGACGATGGAAAGTTAAATTAGCTTAATTTAAATAAAATATACACATTAATTACTTTGATCGATGTTTTTAATTCTCTATGGTTACATCCGAACTCCAAAAATAATGAAACCAAACATACTGTTACGTCTTAACGTTACGGATTAATGGAATTATTTCGTTGAAAACCGACTCCGTTTGCATCATGGTATTATTTTAATTTCAATATATTCATCGGTTCACATTTTAAAATATCACACACTGGCAAAACAACTCCAGTTGGCTCCAAACTAGAAATCTAGCAATAACCAGCTATATGTATTCCAAAGAAATTCGTTTTGTCAAAAACGGAGGTTGTTTGGAAAAAGGTTATCCTTATGGCTTATATAATATTTATTAAATATTAATTAAATTCCAAAATAATCGAATTAAATAAAAGTTAAATATTTTTATCATATTTATCCAAATAAAATAATATATACAACTTCAATATAAACTATACAACTCGATATCATCAATTTCGAGTTAAGACGGTATTCAAATTATTTAAAAACCTATTAATTTATTTAATAAACATTATCGTTTATTAACGAATTCCATAGCGACTATTTTAAAATTTGAATTGGACATAACAAACAATCTATAACACAAAATCTCGATTTTTCTCTTTCATATGAAAATTATCATCAACAAGATCAAAACGTTTCTTGTTTCATAGAACTCCAACTTAAACCGGATCCTGTATATTCAATTGAAGTTCAAACCTCAATATTACGAACTATGGCACCATTTCGAGCTCGTTTTATATTAATTATAAATTAAATTTTCAAAGTTCGTTATAACATAAAAATATATATTTCAAATCCATTTATATTCCAAATCAATATTTAAAATAATAAAATAAATTAAATATTTGACTACCAAAAATACGGGACATTACAATTTTTCCCCATTAAATGAATTTCGTCCCCGAAATTACTAAGGTAGGAAAATGCCACAAACCCATTAATTTTCAAAATCCAATTTATTACCAATCAAAACCCAACTCAATATCGTAAATAAAAATTTTCAAAAATATCGAAAATTTTCTAACACTTTCAATTCCTGGAAAAATTCGCCAGAGTCTCCCCTGTACGGAGGGACTTTTGCAATATCGCAATAGTATATATACATCAACCCACACGGTCAGAAAACAAAAACTAAAAACTAAAAATTATATTTTTGTGTAGGAGTACCTTTTACGAGCGCTATTGAGCATACTTGCTCAATTTATGTGCCATATTCACAATAAAAACAATCCTCATGGCCATCTGGCACCTGTACTCAACTCAATTTATCATGTAAGTAGCATATACATGAAATGTTTAAATAACACTTCATAAATCAACAGTTTAACTAACCAATTTCCAAAATTCAACATATAACATCATTCATACGCAAACACAGGGTTAAATCATTAATATCAAATCATATTCGATTCATTCACATTATTATACTGGAATTTAGTTTTTACTTCATTCAACCCTTGTTAAATTATTTATGAATTTACATGTTACTACCAAAAATCAACAGCGGAGTTAGCTGGCGGTGAAAGGGTATCGGATGATCAAAGGATCGAGGGAGGCCCAATAGAAAGTGGGAGCTAGATACCAAGAACGACAAGAACAAGAAGAAATAATCCAAAAAGCCGCATCATCTGAAGTTTTCTTTCCTTTCTCTCTCTCTCTCTTTCTAAGGGGAAAGATCGTAAAGAACTATGGGGTATAACCGACAGGGTCTATCCTCCAGGGTTAATCCGACAAGACCCTTCCGACAATATCAGCTCAATAGAAGACTCAGTGTGAGGGATCACACATCTCCTAAAGTCAAGTAAGCCAGAAGTGATAAACTCGATAAACAAAGCCCAAAGGAATCTTTAATAATGACTAGCCCGAATGTTAACACACCCGAAGACGGACGCATTGAAGGCACTAAACTGATGAACGTGAAGGCCATCCAGAACCAAATTCTAGAGCACCTGCTGCATGCAGACCGAAAGGCTAACCGAGACCCAAGCGGATATATAGGCTACCCGTACTAATTCACTTAGTACTTAAACCGTGGCGTCTTCGAATCGGCAGTTATCAACATACAACAAGAGAGAAAGCCTCTCTAAGTATTAACAATAAAGCCAAAGGCCTACATCCGAGAGCTCGCAGCCGAAAGCCTATATCTAAGGACCATGGCTGACACTCAAGAAAGGCTGAAAGGCAAGCGCCTGAAACTCAGGAAAAAAGCAACTAGTAAGGACTTCCGTAGGCCCAATAGCTCGTCAACGAAAGGAGCACCGAACCACTATAAATAAGACCCCAGAGGTCACATTCAGGGTGAGATTTTTTGGCCTCCAGAACAATTGTACTCTTAAAATTAACTTAGCAAAGAGATCAATGGGGAAATCCCCATATGATATTCAGTACTCTTAGTCAAAATTGAATAAAAGGGAATCTATCACAAGAAAGTTGCTCTGTAAGTGTGTATTTCCATTTTCTGATCATCACCATTGCGGTTGCTTGTTTTCCTTTTCAGATTTGAACTGGATTTCCTATTCAATACGCCCTTGATTAAGAAGACATGCTTTGTCCCCTAGGTCAGAACCCATTTTGATTGCCCTTGGTAAACCCCTTTTCCCTAATTCCACTTTCAGGGCAGTAACCCGATTTGACCCGTAAAACAACCCATCAACTATTCCCTCCTTTAGATCCACCCCAGTTGACCTATCTCTGGTGTTGACAAAAAAATCATTGACATTTGGCGCTAGAAGGAGGGTTTGAACCTCCGACCTTGTGGTTAACCCTACCCCATACTTTCTTGTGATTGTTTCGTCCTGGGCAAAATTCTTGAAGAGGCAAACATTATGAGTAAAGGATCTCCACCGATGACTGATAGATTTACCATGGCTGGAGCGAACATCGACGAGCCATGGATGAAACACCCCACCTCCGTTAGGGTCACTCTCAAAGGGAATGCCCTAATTTTGGTGGAGGTTTATAAGTATAAGTCACAGATATACAAGACAGATATAAGAACACATATTTTTGAACAACGGAAAACAACAACTTTTATTTCATTAAAATACGTGTTACACAAACCATGTCATAATTTGTTTTACAACATAACATCTTCATAACTGTCTTGACTACATTATTTAAAGAAGCATAAAGAAAACATAAATAAACTGCAAAAGCCCCATAGTTGCTGTCCAAAGCCATAGTCCAAAACGAAAAGATCGAAGCAATACATTCTTTCTCTTCAAGCTGGAAATGAAGGCTGGTCAAGCTGCGGTATTCCCTCCCTGTGGACCTGGGGGGGGAGGGGGGGAACGGAAGAAAAGAAGACGAAAGAAAAGTAGAGTCAGACATAAAGCCTGAGTAAGTCTAGGACTATTCAGTCTATGAATAAAGAACTGGGTATGATAAGTATAAACTAGAAATGGGAAAGCACCATAAACTTAGTTAAGTTGTCTAGGGTCGAATATACTATCGTACCCCATATTAATCTCTGTACCCATATAAACTAGTTCCCAATGGGCACCCCATAATCAGGGTGAAGTGATCCATTTTATGATGATCGACTCCTACTCGCATAGTTACATGTGTCTTACGGCCCCCGATGTTGTAGTTACCTATGCTGGTCCCACCATGGGGTGTATCAAGTCCCATGGTGGCGGCCCGACACAATCCTAGAATGCACAGGTTTGCTACTGGTGCCCAGTGCCTTATTTTTCTGCGCCGGAGTGTGTGCACGCCCGCACCCCGTTAGAACCTACACTGCTGCACCACCGCCGTCGATTTGACCTCTTACAATCAGCCCAGTAATCGTGCCCCACCCTGCCTAGTTTCAGGGTATCATGATACCTTGTAGGGTTACTGCGAAAAGGGTCCCCCGCTACTAGGTTTTCTATTTCTAGCCAACATGCTAAGTTGGTTAAGTGTTTTATAAACCTAACCCCCAATCAGTCTGTTTAGTTTAGCATGTTCCATTTTGATTAAGTATTAATATAATTTACTTAATCCTATCAATCCTGACTCAGCCTTAATTGTCTTATTAAAGCCTTGACCTCTCACATTAGACAGGTATTGTTGTGGCTGCCTGTTGCCGGTTGGGTCCGGGCAGTCTTACGCCACAACTCAGTCTAACCTCGGGTCCTTATTGGGCTCCGTGTTTAACCACCCACATTGTATAGGTATTGTTGTGACTATTGGACAGCCGGGCGGTTCCGGGCAGGTTTACATCACAACTCAATCCAACCTCGGGTTAAACACATCGTATTTTTCTACATTTACATATTTTGTCTCTTTTCTTTTTATATGTAAATATTTGCGACCCATTATTCAAATTCATCTTTATTGGTTAAATTTCATTTATGCTACTTAATTGTTCTTTCAAGGTTGTTGGCATGCGTTAAACATGCCAACACATATGTTCTATATTTTAGCCCAAACGTCATTACCCCCGTATTATACGTTCGCTCCAACGTAAGGTGTGTTGGGTTTAGTACTTAAACCCAATTTAGCCAAATGAAAAGGGGAGGCTTATAACATGGTGTTTATAAGGTAACATGAAAAAGGGGAGTGTGAACGCATGAACTTGCAACTAACGATTCAATTAACATAAAATAGGCACATGTGAACTTGCAATTGTAACATCATATAATCATGGCATAACATGAATCATTTTATCCATATAATCATAGCATAAACAATACTTAAACATAAATCAATCTATTCATATGGTTAATGCATAGACAATACTTAAACATGAATTATTTTATTCATATGATTATGGCATAAGCAGTACTTAAACATGAATTGGTCATATGACAATGGCATAAACTTAAACATGAATCATAGGTTCAACTAACCATGTAAACTTGAAATTAAGAATCTAACTAAATTAGATATCATTATTATTGTTGGCACATGGTCTTGACTAGAAATATAAGTCTATATTTTTATTTAGGCATAATATAAACTAATCATGTTCATAAAACCACTACATGTTAACAAAAAGGTACTTACTTTTGTCACTAATACAAAAGTATGGTTCAACTAGAATTATCCCAACCTAATTCTTATATGAATCATGGTTTTCATTCTATTCATAGAATTATAGCATAAACATATCTAAACTTACATCATGGTTTTTATTTTATCTATGTAAACTTGCAAGAGGAATGTAATTCTAATGTAATTCTAATGTAACTTATGATAACAACATGAGCCTAAAAACATGTTTTTCAATTGGGCATAATAACGAACATAGTTTAGTCATGTTCATAAAATTAATACAAATTTACAAAGATGCGTGCTTTTGTCACTATCACAAAAATATGATTTTTATACTTGAACTAATGTGCCAATTCCAACATAACTTCATATGAATCATAATACTCAAATGGATCAAATTACACTAAAGATGACCATAGAATTATACCTCATTTTGGCATAACAGTAAAACATATACTTGCATGAATCTCAAATAAACTATTACACGTATAGTTGTTACTTTCAACATGAATCATATACTTGCAATTATCAATGGGTGTTGTAAATAACT
Source organism: Allium sativum (assembly GCA_030737875.1). Lineage (NCBI taxonomy): Eukaryota > Viridiplantae > Streptophyta > Magnoliopsida > Asparagales > Amaryllidaceae > Allium > Allium sativum. The sequence goes on along the minus strand of CM060916.1, from coordinate 132,240,807 downwards.
ACCACAAACATGTAGTTTTCAATATGAATCATATGCTTGCATAAGTCCCAATCAAAAATTCCACAACATGTGGTTGTCAACATAAGCCACATACTTGTATGAATCAAACCATAGCATTGTCAAATCGTTTAGAATCAAAAACATACAAATATAAGTCATTATCGCCACAATTCCATTTCATTTCCAACGCAAATCGCGTACTTGCAAATATCCAATCGTATACCATAATATTCCCAAATCGTTTTGCATCAAAGCAACATACAAATATAGATTATTATCGCCACAATTCCATTTCTTACATTACACAAATCAACACAATTATTTAATTCATATCGGAATAGCACTCTACTTACAGCGTATGGCGAATCTTCAATTCAGAAATCTGAATTCTGAATTTGGAGATGCTATCCTTTGTTGTAGGCGTTGCTTTGATTTGATTAACGTTGCTTTAAGCTTTGAATTATCTCCTAGTTGTTTCTCTATTTCAGACGGCTATCCTTAGTCTCTCCTCAGCAACATGACGGTCTCATCTCCATTTTAGTTTATGTGAATTAGGGTTAGACTTAGGTCCTTTTTATAGAGTTTGTGAGTTAATTTAGACCGTCGATGAAGCTTGGTTCAATAATAGCCGTTCATTTGAAGGAGAGACCAACCAGGAGCTGACACCTAGCCCTAGTGACAAGGCAAGGCTCAGAAAATCGACCAAACACAGACCTGGCCAGCCAGGACTTGACCAGACCTGACCAGCAGGTCATTTTTGACCTGGGCGCACTTGGCAGGTGCGCCGGGTCAAAAATGTACTGGCGCACTTCCCAAGTGCGCCAGTGCATTTTTGTTCTGGCGCACTTCCCAAGTGCGCCAGTGCATTCTGACCCGTTTTCCGGTTTTTCGCCCAACTTCGTTCGTCCATATCTTCTCCATACGATATCCGTTTTACGCAAACTCAGATTCTATCTCAAGCAGAATTCCGAGACGAACGCAATGGCGTATCCCGTTTCCCTTAATTCTTTGATTTAAAATCAGTTATAGTTTAATTTATGAATTTCACAGTTATAGAATACACGGGGTGTTACAATGGACGATCGAAAGATTCAACTTGGAAAACCTTCATATCCGAGAGAAAGAGAAAGACGTAGAGCTTTATGATCCTAATCGATGAAGCATTAACCCCTTCCACATAGGATCAACCCCGATTTTTGCCTTTTACCAACCCTCGACTAAGAGATACAACTCCTTTCTCCTCGCCAAAGAAGCCATCCTCGCAAAAGCTAAGGAAACCATATCCGAACGAAACATAGAGAAAACTCCTGTCCCTCTGACCGATGGAAAGTCTGAAGAAGATATACTCCCATATCAGAGAGCAGTAAAAAAAAGTGTAGAGAGAGTGAAGGAATAACAAAATTGAGTAACAAAAAGATCAAAATGCATCGACGGAAGAAGAATTTCGAGTCAAGATTACCAAAGGATTATAAGCTCACTATATCAATCGAGTGTATCTATTTCCTGACTAGACATGAATTAAATTTCTGGTCGTCGCCCAAAAACCCCCAAGAATGAAGCTAAGAGAGAAAGTTCGTATTGCTAGTACCATATGGTAAACGGACACGAAACCAACCATTGCATAGTACTGGAGGGGATGATCATCAAATTCTTGAACCAAGGAAAATTACAAAGTTATGTAAGGAAAGCATAGGAGGTCACGCCATCGAGATCCTCCTGAAATAATAAGAAAAGTATTATTCCCCCTATTACAAAGGAGAAAAACTCTACAAATGAAATGACCAAGGAAGGTCAGACCACAAATGGATAAAGAGAAGAAAAACCATTGTTAGCATCGAAAGCGTAAGCCGCTGTTTCACACCAGAAATGGTCATCGCGATGCATCTAAAATTAGCACGTCCTGCCTCTACTCACAGAAAAGTACGCCCAACCTTTGCTAGAACTAAGCTCGTCCAACCTCTGCTCGCAAAAGAGCACGTCCTACCTCTTCTTATGTTCCACTTTACCCGCAGAAGGGAATGCAAACCCTTATCATCACCTACGATGGTCAGGATAGGGCACCCCTAGGAGGGGGTGGCGTATAAGCCTCTATCAATGCTTACAATGGCCCGTATAGAGCGTCAAAAGAGTAAACCTTAGTTTTGTGCCTACGAGGGCTTCATCTAAGTTTCTAAGCACTTATCATCGCTTACGATGGTCAGGATAAGGCGCCTCCTGGAGGGAGGTCAGGTAAGTCCTTGGGCCCTGCTTGTGGATAAGCTAGCCAAGCGCACCAGATGCACATGCCCAGAGAGTGGCCAACAAAGCACGTACATCCTCTACTTTGACATCGAAAGCCCAAGGGGAGGCTCAAGAAGCACGTACAATCTCTGCTTCTCAAATTGAATCTGAAAGGGATACTAACTTCATTAATACCGGAGGGGGTTCCGGTCTTCAATGCTACACCCGAATTTGGGTTGATTTGGCACTCTACCAATACCGGAAGGAGTTCCGGTCTTCAATGCTACTACCCGATTCTGGTCAATTTGGCACCCTACAAATACTGGAAGAGGTTCCGGTCTTCTGTGCATCACCCGAATCTGGGTGGATCCGACACTTCGTTAATACCGGAGGGGGGTTCCGGTCTTCAATGATACTACCCGAATCTACGTCGATTCGGCGTTCTACCAATACCGGAATAGGTTGCAGTCTTCTATGCTATCACCTGAATCTGGGTGGATCCAGCACTTCATTAATAATGGAGGGGGGTTCTAGTCTTCACTGATATTACCCGAATCTAGGTCGATTCGGCGCTCTACCAATGCCGGAAGAGGTTCCGGTCTTCTGTGCTATCACCCAAATATGGGTGGATCCAACACTTCATTGATACCGGAGGGGTTCCGGTCTATTATTATCAACGTTTGAATCCGGGTCGACCCAGCTCTGTACAAATGCCGGAGGAGGTCCTGGTCAACCATTGTTAATGCCCGAATCTAGACAAGACTCAGTGTTTCCCGATGCCAAAGTAGATCCCGGTCTACTACTGTCTATACCTGAATCTGGATCAATTCGGCTTATTTTCCACATATTGATATCCAAAACTAGGTGGAAGGAACCCTTTGTAAGTATTGAAAGGGGGTTATAACCGTCGAGATGACGACCCGGAGACCACCAAGGTAATTATCTCAAATCAAGACAACCGTACGTATGCCTACAAGGAAGACTGACAAAATTCGGAAGCTGTCGAAAAGTTCATTGTCAGAAACGAGGCCAGGTAAAGAATAAAAAGGAGGTTGTATTTTCTCATACTCAAAGGAAACCTTTTAAGTCATTCATCATACAAGCATTCCTTACTGATGTCTCATACCAACAGTCATTTACACATTAAATGTTGTCAATGCATAAGTTTATTCACCAAAAAGATTACATTATTAACATCGTTATCATGACCAAAATTATTTGTCATTCTCACAAAATATCACTGAATATCTAGATCCTCTCCATCCTCGAGTAAAGGGTGGTTGATGGTATGACAAAGTGCCACACCTAGTAACTTGTTAAGTCTTTGAACTTTCCTACTTGTCTGTGTCTCGTTTAGGTGATCAGAAGGTTTGGGCTGGAGCTTCAAAGCTCTGTTGTAAGCCCTGCACATTTCCCTGAGAGACTTGTTTTCCTTTTCCAAATAAAAAATGCTTATATGCAAATCGTGATTTTATTCTTGCAAATGTCTGATTTGGACAGCATATCTGACAACATGGTCGTGATAATCCTTGATTAATCTAGTATTATAGATTCCTTTCATCTCGGCTACCACTCTTTTACAACACTCAGAAATAACTGTTTCCTTTAAACCCTATGGAGGGTTATTCAAGTAATAACATTTCTGAAGAGCAGAGGCCTTATGTGGTGTCGTGACGCCAGGGGGCGAAGGTCCGGTCATTATAGGGATATTCTCGAAGCAATGTTCCCACATCTCACACTTCGTAGTAGCATTGTTTAAATCGATTTCCAAGTTGATGACACGTTGACGAAGATTCTTTAGCTCATCCTCGAATTCAATAGAGGGTTTGGTCTTTATGTCTGTCCTCAATCCCAGAATGGTTCTATCCTTCTCTTCTAACAGTCTTTTCAAAATTTTCATCCTGTCAGTCAAGTGTTTAATGGATAAATCCTGATGTAAGATCTTCCTTTCATAAGACATAGGAAGGACCTCTCTTATTGGCGGCGTTCCTCTCCAAGAGGAAAGGATCTCGCGCTGATCAACCTGCCCATAAACATACAAGAAAGTGATTACAATTCTATTTTCTCTTTTTTGGGTATTCGAAGATTATATCCCTCTCTTTTTCTTATACAACACTACACAGGTTAAACCCAGAGCCTACCAGCTATAACTACAGGCAGAAAAGCGAATTATAAATACATCACTTTTTCACACGTCTATTGTTTACTTAGTGCCTCAGCATGTTTAATCCTAAGATTCATTAACATAGCTTCATGGTCTCCACTCCACAAGTTAAAGAAGAGATAAGGAAATACAGTATAAACGCACTCAAGTCCCTCGAGGAGACGCATTTCCTTGAAAGTATGGATGGGCATCATGCGAAACTCTTTTCTCAGCCTACAAACCATGCGTAATGTGTAACAACCCGTATTTTCAATAACCTGTTATAACATAAATCGAGGAAGAATTTAATTCAAAAATTTGAATCAAGGGAAATGGGCTATGCCATTGCGTTCGTCTCGGAAAAATACGCGAAATAGAGTCCGAGTTTTCGGAAATCGGAGTCCGTATGACCCGATTAAGGCCCAGCGAAGTTTTCAGAAAATTTCTAAGTAAAAACAGATTTCAAATTCAAGTTTGAATTTGAAAATTTGGGCCAGTTTGGGCCAGGCGGGAGAATTCCCGCCAGAACACCCAAGTCGACAGCCCTGTCGACTTGGGAGTCGACTTGGTTGGACCCAAGTCGACAGCCCTGTCGACTTGGCAGTCGACTTGGTCCAGCCGGGCTGTTTAGCCTGGTGCACCATTTTGAGATTGTGTTGAGCTTGGGGGCCAGATTCGGTTTTAAGGGCTGAGATTGCAACTAGGGTTAAATCCTATGGCCTAAAACACTTGCCTAATCTATAAATAAGGCCCTAACCTAGCCCTAAATCATCATTAATCTATCCTACAACTAAACTATGGCAAAATCAATCCTCTCACGGCCTCCACTCTCTTCATAAAAATTCCTAAATAAATTTCTAAGTGATTTTCCATGCATACAAGTGTTTTTAAACTTGTATGATAGCTTGCATTCAAGTCAAGTTTCTATATTTGCATCATAAAGAAAGAGTTTTGATCATTTTGGCTCAAGGGTTTTTATGTTAGAGCTTGCATTTTGGGTTTGATTGATTTCATAAGGGCTTTGTCATATTTTTGTGACTTCTTAAGCATTGTAAGCCCTATTCTACTTTCATACTTAAACTCTAAAGTTAAATGTATGATATGCAAGTTTATCATGTTGTGATATGTAAGTTTTTATGCAAGTTTATCATGTTGTGATATGCAAGTTTATATGCAAGTTTATCATGTTGTGATATGCAAGTTTATATGCAAGTTTATCATGTTGTGATATGCAAGTTTATATGCAAGTATGCCAAGTTATGTTATGCAAGTTTGGGTTGAACACTTTGTTCATACTATCATGTTATGCAAGTTTGGGTTGAACACTTTGTTCATACTATCATGTTATGCAAGCTTATTTTGGGTTTATGAACATAAAGCTTTAAGTTTTATGCCAAAGGTTGCATTTTGGCAACATGTAAGTTATCATATCTCTTATGATAACTTGCATGTGAGGCTAAATGCGAACTTATGGTCATTTCTACATGTCATTTAGCACCATGTATCACCAATATGCTAAGTTTGGTTTTATGCATGTTTTTGAGGCCTAAAAATGTAATATGCAAGTATATGAATACATGTACATTTCATATGCCACCATGTTGAACTTGTGGCTTCAACACCTTTATGTCATAATTATGCCAAGTTCCCTCTTTCTATCCTTTATGCGCTATTGCGATATGTAAGCGATGGGATTGCGTTTGGGGTTGGGTAACTTAAAAGACATAAAACATAAGCTTGGGAATTTACCTATTAAGTTAGGTCTACCCATTGGGAATTTACCTATTAAGTTAGGTCTACCCAATTGCTTGAAAACTTGTAACATGTTTTGGAAACATGATGGACATGACACTTAGAAAAGATAAGTGTGGCCAACTCGAGGTTGGGTTGAGTTTGTAGCGTAAACCTACCCGGAACCGGCCGGCTTAACTAGTTGCTACAAACAATAGGACCTAATGTGAGAAGTTGGTCATGTTGTACCTTGGACCCGAGGTTAGACCAAGTTGTGGTGTAAAGCTACCCGGACCCGCCCGGCTTAACTAGTAACCACAACAAGGTCCAATGTGAGAGGTTAAGGCGCATTAAATTAATTAATGCCTCGTGATTAGGGTTAAGTCATGGTCCACTTAATACTTAACCAATTTGGGCTTGGTAGATTAATCGGGGTTAAATCGTGAACTCATCGTTACACTTAACCAAGTTAATCCATGATTAGCAAGAGGGTTAAACCATACTTAACCCACTAGAAAATCCTAGCAATGGGGGCCCACTCCGCAGTAATCCCCAAAAATTGGTACCATTAAGGCCCTAGGGACTAGGCTAGGGAGGGGGCACGATTACTGGGCTGGAGGTAAGCGACCCAATAAACGACGGCCGGGTGGTACGCCGATGTAGTTCCGGACGGACTATGGTCGTGCACGTAGTCCGTATTTAGAGAATTCACCCATGGGTACCAGTAGATCGAGACTGTGCACTCATGTTTATGGTGTCCAGGGGTTGGCACCCTAGGGCTTGATACACCCGAAGGGTGGACCCGGCACAGTTCGACTACAATTATGTTTGGGCCGTATTGACACCAACACGTGACGAGTTAGGCTTAGGGAGCCGATCGACTAGACCGTTTGGTTGGACCTTGTATTAGGGTCATTTCATGTTATTGGACCGCGGGTTAGGGTCATTTCATGTTATTGGGCCAAAGCTTGGGCCAAGGGATCAATACTTGTTTATTCAAGTCATGTTAGTTTGCTAGTACACCTGTGGTGCAAAACCTTAATCCTGATTATGCGATGACACCTTTATCTACCTTGTTAGTTAATCATCATGCTAGTGTGTAGTTATCCTTATGTTCATCTCAGCTTTCATCATGCCAGTTAACTTTATCAGTTTACATTGATTGTAGTAGGGCTTACTCAGTCTTTTTGACTGACCTGTTTTCTTTTGCCTCTTTTCTTCCGTTTCCACCCCCCCAGGTTCTCAGGGAGGGAATATTGGAGCTTAGCTGGATTTCTGATCGCTTGCTTGTGGGATTTTAGCTCATGTACGGTCTTGGCATGAAGCTAGCTATGGTTATCACTTATTTTGGGGATTAGTACTTATGTATTTCAGTTTTTCAGTTGATATTGTTTTATCTAGACTTGTTTATTTGGAAAGTTGACATTATGTTGTACCTGACTGGTTTTGAAATGGTTTGAAATCTTCCGCTGTTTTATCTATGTTATTTACTCTGTTTACATATATACATATGTTCTTGTTCTGCCTTAATATATCATTATGCATGTTTACCTGATTCAAACGCCCCTCCAAAGTCAGAGTGCTTGCAAGAGACACCCTGGCGGAGGTGGGGTGTTACAATTTGGTATCAGAGCATATGGTTTACGAGAAGGAACAAAAAGGTTTTTAAAACTTTTGGAAAACTATTTTCAAAACCAAGTATAAAGTATTTTCCAAAGAAAAGTCTAGTTTATTTTAAAGGCTATTCCCCAAAAAGCCATTAGCAAAATTCCTTCGTTTTTCTCCATTCTGAATCTGTCTTTTTCTTCGTTTCAGTATGGCCGATAACTTTGCTATTCCGGAGGGAGTACACGCACCTGTTTGGTATAGGAGACTTTTGGAGGCTAGGGCGACCGAAGCCGGCCCCGCAGATGTTCCTCCTCCTCCTCCTCCAGTTGTTAATATTCCTCCTCCTCTTGTCGCTAATGTTCCTCCTCCTCCTGTTGCTGAGGTTCCTCTTCCTCCTCCCCCTCAGCATCCTCAAGCTGACTTCGCAAAGATTTCAAAGCAATGGGTGGCAAGAACTTTCAAGGCACTGAGACTTTTGTAGAGGCCAGAAATTGGTTGAAAGAGACCGAGGATTTATTTGCTATCTTTGGGATAGACGATCAGAGGAAGGTCTTGTTGGCGGTTTGGCTTATGAAGGATGAAGCCGCTTATTGGTGGGAAGTCACCAATGGTACTAGGCCTGTTGAGACTTGGGCCGATTTCAGGGCAAGGTTCATGCTTAAGTTTCTATCTTCTGCTGAGGAGAATCTGCAAATGGAGAGGTTCATAACTCTGAGACAAGGAGATATGTCTGTCAAAGAGTATGTGAACAAGTTCAATCAGTTAGCTCGTTTTGGCTTGGATATGGTGAATACTCCTCAGAAGAAGGCTCTTCGTTTTGCTAGAGGATTGAATGAGCCATTGCAGGGATTGGCTATGTCGCATATTCCCCATGGGGCCACGTTTGAGAGTTTGGTTGATATGGCGTTACTTCAGGGAGATGTCAAGAAAGAGGTCAAGATGAATGATACTCAAGCCAAGAAGACTGATTCTCAGGGAAAAGGAAATCAGGGTAATCCAAGTGGTCAAAGCAGTCAAGGCAATCAGAACAAGAACAAGAGTCAAGGCAAGAAGGGGAACAACAACAAGGGCAAGAACAACAAGGAGAAGTGCCATTATTGCGGTTCAGTTGGGCATCTTATTAAGGATTGTAAGAAGAGGAAAAGGAAGAATGGTGAATGCTTTTTCTGCGGTAAGACTGGACATTTCAGTAGGGATTGCCCGAAGAAGCAAGGGCAAGGCCAGGGTCAGACTCAGCGTGCTGGACCTTCAGGAGGGCAAGTTCATGCCCTCAATGTCGCTCCAGTTCCCGATCGAGGTAGTATTTCTGTTGAGAGCCTTGTATATATTTCTGATTTTCCAGTTCGTACCTTGTTTGATTCTGGTGCATCGCATAGCTTTATCTCATCTGATCTTGTTGATAGTTTGCACGTTAGTACTAGCTTGGTAGATGATCCCGTTTGTGTCTCAAATCCTATTGGGGGTTCCGCCCATTTGTCTATGATATGTGGGGATTTGAGGATCTCTATACTGAGTGTAGAGTTCTTGTGCAGTGCTTATGTTCTTGGTTTCAGGGGATACAGATTGATATTGGGCATGGATTGGCTGTCCAGATATGGAGCCATTCTTGATTGTGAGCATAGGGTTGTGAGGCTCGTGACTTGCCTCGGAAACACCCTAGAGATTTCTTGTGATCCGAGAGGTCCCGTCATGTTGTGCTATCTTGAATCACTCGACTCGTCAATGGAAACTCTTCAGTCTGTGAGAGTGGTTCGAGAGTATCCGGATGTTTTCGATGAAGTTAGGGGGTTGCCCCCTAAGCGAGAGATTGATTTCCGCATTTATCTGGTGGATAATGCAAAGCCGGTTTCTTTGCCCGTTCGGCACATGGCTCCGCATGAAAGGCGGGAGCTAAGTAAGCAAGTGAAGGAGTTGCTTGAGAAGAACTTCATTAGACGAAGTATATCTGAATGGGGAGCGCCTGTGGTATTTGCTACCAAGGCAGATGGTTCTCTCCGACTTTGTGTTGACTATCGAGAGTTGAATAAGCTGACTAAGAAGAACAGACACCCGTTACCGAGGATTGATGATCTCTTTGACCAGCTTGTCGGTGCTTCTGTTTTCTCTCAGCTTGATCTTGCTACTGGATTCCATCAGCTCAGGGTAGCTGAAGATAATATAGACAAGACTGCGTTCAGAACTCCAGATGGATTCTTCGAATGACTTGTCATGTCGTTCGGCTTGACTAATGCACCCGCATATTTCGTGGACTTGATGAGTAGGGTGTTCAGGGAGTTCTTGAACAAGTTTGTCGTGGTCTTCGTAGATGATATTCTGATCTTCTCTAAGGATGAGGAAGAGCACGCAAGGCACCTCGTGGAGGTGATGGATATGCTTAGAGCGCATCAATTGAAGGCCAAGTTCTCCAAGTGTCACTTTTGGAGAAGGGAAGTTAGATTCCTTGGGCATATAGTATCTAAGCAAGGCTTAGCGGTGGATCCCGCTAAGGTAGTTGCAGTTCAGGATTGGAAGACTCCAAGGAATGCAACCGAAGTGAGAAGTTTTCTAGGTCTTGCAGGTTTTTACCGGAAGTTTATCAAGGACTTCGCGAAGATTTCCGCTCCTCTCACTAAATTGACGAAGAAGAATTTAGTTTTTGCTTGGAGCATAGAATGTGAGCTTGCTTTTCAGAAGCTCAAGAGAGCTCTCACATCAGCACCTGTTCTAGCTTTGCCCGATGGAGGGAAGTTATTTACGGTATACACCGATGCATGTGGCATGGGGTTAGGAGCTGTTTTGATGCAAGAAGGAAGGGTGATATGCTTTGGCGGTAGACAACTCAAAGTGCATGAGAAGAATTATCCCACTCATGACTTAGAGTTGGCAGCAATAGTATATGCACTCAAGGCTTGGCGCCATTATCTTCTGGGGGAAAGATTTGAGCTTTATACCGATCACAAGTCATTGAAGTATCTCTTTTCTCAGAAGGATCTGAATCTGAGGCAGCAAAGATGGATGGAATTCTTGGCATCCTATGATTTTGAGATAGCTTATACCCCTGGCAAGGGGAATGTGGTAGCAGATGCATTGAGTAGAAGAAGGTTGACTCTGAGTCCTCTATTCGTTGAGATGAAGAATTTAGAGTATGTGGCAACCTTTGATTTCTCTTTGGCGATTGAGTCGATGACCGGTTCTTTAGCATCTCTGGAACTCAGACCTACCCTTCTTGATCAAGTTGGGGCTTCACAGAGAGAAGACCCTCAGATAGTTGAGATTATGGATAAGCTGATTCGAGGAGAGGCGTCTAGTCATCTCGCTCGATATTCTATTGATGACATGGGTTGGCTGAGGAGAGATGGAAGGTTATGTGTTCCAATGGTAGAAGATTTAGTAAGAAAAGTTCTTGAGGAAGCGCATCGCTCTAAGTTGACTATACATCCGGGCGGAGATAAGATGTATAAAGATCTGAAGCGTATTTTCTTTTGGCCTGGGATGAAGAAGGATGTGGCAGAGTTTGTCTCTAGATGTATCATTTGCCAGCAAGTCAAGGCCGAGTCGAAGAAGCCCGGTGGGCTATTGCATCCTCTAGACGTTCCACTTTGGAAGTGGGAGAGTATTTCCATGGATTTTATCGATGGACTACCAAGGTCAAGGAAAGGGAATACGAGCATTTGGGTTATTGTGGATAGACTTACGAAGAGTGCTCATTTCATTCCAGTGAAGAGCAAGAGGACCGCATCTTGGCTAGCGTCTGTATATCTTCGTGAGATTGTGAGACTACATGGAGTCCCTTCTAGTATAGTCAGTGACCGTGACCCAATCTTTACAAGTCAATTCTGGAATAGCTTGCAAGAAGCCATGGGCACGAGGTTGAATCTAAGTACGGCTTATCACCCACAGACGGACGATCAAACCGAAAGGGTGAATAGGGTACTCGAGGATCTGTTGAGGCTTTGTATTCTGGATTTTGGTGGTACTTGGGAAGACCATCTTCCTCTTGTTGAGTTTGCATATAATAACAGTTATCAGGCAAGCATAGGGATGGCACCATTCGAAGCTTTATATGGGAGGCCGTGCAAGTCGCCTACATGTTGGTGGGAGACTACAGATGAGCTTATACTTGGGCCTGATATGATCAGAGATACATCCGAGAAGATCGAGTTGATTCGGAGACGGATGAAAGCGGCCCAAGACCGACAGAAATCCTATGCTGATAAGCGAAGAACTGATTTGGAGTTTGATGTTGGGGATATGGTTTTCATGAAGGTTTCTCCTTTGCGGAATGTGGTCCGATTTGGAGCCGTTGGGAAGTTAGCACCGAGGTTTGTTGGACCATTCCCTATTATAGAGAGGATCGGGCAGATGGCTTATAGAGTGAGGTTGCCCGAGAAGCTTGCCGGAGTACACGATGTTTTTCATGTCTCGCATCTCCGGAAGTGTTTACATGAATCAGCAGAGGTTGTTGAGCCAAGTGTTCTGAAAGATGTGGAAGTGGAGAAAGAGGCTACCTTGAGGAGAGCTCCGATTCGTATCTTGGGGACGGAGACCAAGAAGCTAAGGAATCGAGAGGTCAAATTGGTGAAGGTTCAATGGGGTGAAGCCGAAGAAGACGCAACTTGGGAAACCGAGGAGAAGATGCGTGGGCTTTATCCATTCCTTTTTGAGGGTACACTCTCAATCTCTTTTCTTTGTTAGCATATCTTTCTCTTTCCTATCCATGTTTATCTAGTTTATCGTGTTAATCTTGTCATGAGGACCTTAGGTAGAAACCCTTTGGATGAAACATGTGTTTGAAACATGTTATGCTTGATGGTTGCAAGTGGTTGCAAGTGTTTGCAAGTGGTTACTCGTGGATGCATTATACACGTTAGGCACTAGATCGGCTCACACACTCCTCATATTGCATATGCATGAGTGTTTACGCTTATTCATGGATGAAAATTTTTGTGTTATCACATGGATGTTGCATATGGATGTATGTGATGTGCACACATATAGATGTTATACATTATGTTAGGAATTGCATACATATGGATTCATTTCACTAACATAATTTGCATTGATGATATTTGCATTAGATAAGTACATATACACACACCTTTGCATATGTTCATACAACATTTAGAGTCTTGTAAGGACAATGATTGCTCGTGGATGATGTTTTGAGTAGATGGATGTTGGATGGTAGGATACGTTCTTCCTAACTTGAAGATTTCGGGACGAAATCCTTTAAGGAGGGGAGAATGTAACAACCCGTATTTTCAATAACCTGTTATAACATAAATCGAGGCAGAATTTAATTCAAAAATCTGAATCAAGGGAAACGGGCTATGCCATTGCGTTCGTCTCGGAAAAATACGCGAAATAGAGTCCGAGTTTTCGGAAATCGGAGTCCGTATGACCCGATTAAGGCCCAACAAAGTTTTCAGAAAATTTCTAAGTAAAAACAGATTTCAAATTCAAGTTTGAATTTGAAAATTTGGGCCAGTTTGGGCCAGGCGGGAGAATTCCCGCCAGAACACCCAAGTCGACAGCCCTGTCGACTTGGGATTCGACTTGGTTGGACCCAAGTCGACAGCCCTGTCGACTTGGCAGTCGACTTGGTCCAGCCGGGCTGTTTAGCCTGGTGCACCATTTTGAGATTGTGTTGAGCTTGGGGGCCAGATTCGGTTTTAAGGGCTGAGATTGCAACTAGGGTTTAATCCTATGGCCTAAAACACTTGCCTAATCTATAAATAAGGCCCTAACCTAGCCCTAAATCATCATTAATCTATCCTACAACTAAACTATGGTAAAATCAATCCTCTCATGGCCTCCACTCTCTTCATAAAAATTCCTAAATAAATTTCTAAGTGATTTTCCATGCATACAAGTGTTTTTAAACTTGTATGAGCATCATTAGCTTGCATTCAAGTCAAGTTTCTATATTTGCATCATAAAGAAAGAGTTTTGATCATTTTGGCTTAAGGGTTTTTATGTTAGAGCTTGCATTTTGGGTTTGATTGATTTCATAAGGGCTTTGTCATATTTTTGTGAATTCTTAAGCATTGTAAGCCCTATTCTACTTTCATACTTAAACTCTAAAGTTAAATGTATGATATGCAAGTTTATCATGTTGTGATATGTAAGTTTATATGCAAGTTTATCATGTTGTGATATGCAAGTTTATATGCAAGTTTATCATGTTGTGATATGCAAGTTTATATGCAAGTTTATCATGTTGTGATATGCAATTTTATATGCAAGTATGCCAAGTTATGTTATGCAAGTTTGGGTTGAACACTTTGTTCATACTATCATGTTATGCAAGCTTATTTTGGGTTTATGAACATAAAGCTTTAAGCTTTATGCCAAAGGTTGCATTTTGGCAACATGTAAGTTATCATATCTCTTATGATAACTTGCATGTGAGGCTAAATGCGAACTTATGGCCATTTCTACATGTCATTTAGCACCATGTATCACCAATATGCTAAGTTTGGTTTTATGCATGTTTTTGAGGCCTAAAAATGTAATATGCAAGTATATGAACACATGTACATTTCATATGCCACCATGTTGAACTTGTGGCTTCAACACCTTTATGTCATAATTATGCCAAGTTCCCTCTTTCTATCCTTTATGCGCTATTGCGATATGTAAGCGATGGGATTGCGTTTGGGGTTGGGTAACTTAAAAGACATAAAACATAAGCTTGGGAATTTACCTATTAAGTTAGGTCTACCCATTGGGAATTTACCTATTAAGTTAGGTCTACCCAATTGCTTGAAAACTTGTAACATGTTTTGGAAACATGATGGACATGACACTTAGAAAAGATAAGTGTGGCCAACTCGAGGTTGGGTTGAGTTTGTAGCGTAAACCTACCCGGAACCGACCGGCTTAATTAGTTGCTACAAACAATAGGACCCAATGTGAGAAGTTGGTCATGTTGTACCTTGGACCCGAGGTTAGACCAAGTTGTGGTGTAAAGCTACCCAGACCCGCCCGGCTTAACTAGTAACCACAACAAGGTCTAATATGAGAGGTTAAGGCGCATTAAATTAATTAATGCCTCGTGATTAGGGTTAAGTCATGGTCCACTTAATACTTAACCAATTTGGGCTTGGTAGATTAATCGGGGTTAAGTCGTGAACTCATCGTTACACTTAACCAAGTTAATCCATGATTAGCAAGAGGGTTAAACCGTACTTAACCCACTAAAAAATCCTAGCAATGGGGGCCCACTCCGCAGTAATCCCCAAAAATTGGTATCATTAAGGCCCTAGGGACTAGGCTAGGGAGGGGGCCCGATTACTGGGCTGGAGGTAAGCGACCCAATAAACGACGGCCGGGTGGTACGCCGATGTAGTTCCGGACGGACTATGGTCGTGCACGTAGTCCGTATTTGGAGAAGTCACCCATGGGTACCAGTAGATCGAGACTGTACACTCATGTTTATGGTGTCCAGGGGTTGGCACCCTAGGGCTTGATACACCTGAAGGGTGGACCCGACACAGTTCGACTACAATTATGTTTGGGCCGTATTGACACCAACACGCGACGAGTTAGGCTTAGGGAGCCGATCGACTAGACCGTTTGGTTGTACCTTGTATTAGGGTCATTTCATGTTATTGGACCGCGGGTTAGGGTCATTTCATGTTATTGGGCCAAAGCTTGGGCCAAGGGATCAATATTTGTTTATTCAAGTCATGTTAGTTTGCTAGTACACCTGTGGTGCAAAACCTTAATCCTGATTATGCGATGACACCTTTATCTACCTTGTTAGTTAATCATCATGCTAGTGTGTAGTTATCCTTATGTTCATCTCAGCTTTCATCATGCCAGTTAACTTTATCAGTTTACATTGATTGTAGTAGGGCTTACTCAGTCTTTTTGACTGACCTGTTTTCTTTCGCCTCTTTTCTTCCGTCCCCCCCAGGTTCTCAGGGAGGGAATATTGGAGCTTAGCTGGATTTCTGATCGCTTGCTTGTGGGATTTTAGCTCATGTACGGTCTTGGCATGAAGCTAGCTATGGTTATCACTTATTTTGGGAATTAGTACTTATGTATTTCAGTTTTTCAGTTGATATTGTTTTATCTAGACTTGTTTATTTGGAAAGTTGACATTATGTTGTACCTGACTGGTTTTGAAATGGTTTGAAATCTTCCGCTGTTTTATCTATGTTATTTACTCTGTTTACATATATACATATGTTCTTGTTCTGCCTTGATATATCATTATGCATGTTTACCTGATTCAAACACCCCTCCAAAGTCAGAGTGCTTGTAAGAGACACCCTGGAGGAGGTGGGGTGTTACATAATGCCTCCTCATAGTAAATTAAACTCTGCCATAATACAAATAATCACATTAGCCCTCCTTGATAGCAAAAGGGGATCCCATATAAGTGTTGCATAGGTTGTGGACTTAAATATACAAGTGTACTATCTGCCCAACGTAAAAATGGATTGAACTTTTTTCACCTAACTCTGCTCAAGGCAGGAAAACAGTTTTTCTTTTTGTCTATTATAACAACAGGAAACTATTCAAAAGTCAAGCATCCCGAAAAAAGGAATATACGTCCAAAAAAAAAGTTACACCCGAAGGGAGGGAACTTCGTGATCAACAACTTCCTTCCCTCTCAGAAAGCCAGAAGGATCGCCTTCTCTGTGTGATGATGGTTCAGAAAGTCTATCGATATATAAAGGAGGTGAAGGACCGCCTAGGCAGTCACCATCGCTGAGACCGATACCCTCTCTCTCCTTATCACTACCCAAGGAGCCGGGAGCCATCCCCTCCTCACTTAAATCATCTGAAAGTCTATCGATATAAAAAAGGTCATCGACTATAGGGTCACTCCTTCGTGACGCCTCAACTTCTTCCTCACTCAACTTAATCCTTTTCCTAACCGGATCCAGGGTGAAGAAAAGAATAAAGGAGGTTTGGAGTTCAGAAATATTCCGAAGGTTGTCAGAAAAAAGATGGAATAGGGCATCTTCATAGCAATCTGACTTAATCCGTGGAAGGTGGACTTGCAAGAAACCAAAAATCCTATCTTGGGCTACATAAATGATCTGGGCGACACGAGAAAGTTTTTCATTCTTCTTCTAAAGCTCATCAGCATGGGTAACCACATCCTTTGCCATCTGATGCTCTAAAGCCGATAACTTGTCGGGAGTTACATCCCTAGTCCGCCTCTCCTTTTCCAAGACCAACTCTGCATGCTCCAAGGAAGCCTTCAGCATCTCACACTCTTCGCTCAAAATTGCGTTAGCCTCCCGAAGCTGAGAAATTTTGGTGATAGAAGATGACGGGATGAGCTTAGACACATGCCAGTTCTTAAAAGCTTGGGAAGGTATAAACACTCAGCATATAGTTGCGGTAGGCGGGAAGCCCAAGAGTTAAAAGAAAAGGTCATACATTAAGTTTTTCAGCAATCAGACACCGATAAAAATCCATCATGTCAGAAGAAGTGGGAGGCAACGAAATATCAGAAAACTCGGGTCCTGAAAGAATAAGTTTCATGAGATCAGTAAAATCTGACGGGAGATCAAGGGGTTTCGAAGGACCGACGGCTTGGGAAGTAGAAGTAGGCAGCATGGCACTTACACCCTCCCTAGATGCGCTTGAAGAAAATGGTAAGAGACCTTGCTTCTCATCTCCTCACCGAAGACACTTCCAGAAATCACCGAGGTAGAGGTGTCGAACCTCAATCTCTTAGTTGATGAATCGACAGGAGATCCAGCTAACCTCTTAAGGGCAGCAGCGGTAATCCGATTCAAGGCACCAATAAGAGTTGGGGGCTTCTGAAGCCGGAACCCCTAGCCAAATGAAAAGTTAGGAAAAGGTTGAAATCATGAAGCATTAGTATCAAAAAGAGATCTCAACATAGAAACTGTAGAATCGATAAGACATACGTGGGGATAAAGGACATGAAGGAACAAACACCTCCAAACCTGCCAACAAGTGATTAGTATCGGGAAGACGGACAAGTGAATGCCCCAGTATCTTCTGTCCATGAGGGAGGAGGTTTTAAAGGTGCAGCTTATCCTTGGTTAGTAGAGCGGACCGACTTGGCAGCTTTTCGAGCAATCCTAAGATAAGCTTATACACACGAGATTCACTCTCGGTTAAATGCACTCTCTCAGAAGTAAAATCTAAAAGAAATGAATTAAGGATACACTACTAACATGAAGATAACCATCTACGAAAGGTTAAAAGGGCTTACTACGATCAACAATTTGACCAGAAACACCGACAGGACATTTAAAGAAAAAGAATTGTCTTTCCAAGGCATAACCTTGCCTGCACCATCATTAACAATCTTCCACAAAGGGGTAGCATGGAATAAGGGAAAATCATCATCCCTTGAAAAACGCATCAAATGACGGGTGAGATTCGATGTAAGAGAGACCTGACCCAATTCCAGAGCAAGAACTTCCAAGCATAAGAGTAATGTGTAGTTGCTTGGTGGAAACTGAATTGGCGCGACTCCTAAATCCTGCAAAAGTTGAAGCATAAAGGTTGGAAAAGGAAATAAACCCCCATGCCAGACATGAATGGCTGAGTAGGCAAAATATCCCTCAAGAGGATGCATGATATCATTACGATCAGTAGCAGGAATAGCCTCAACGTCGTCCATTCCAAAGCTGACAAGAATGGAACTAACGTCATCCAGAGAAGTAACTAGCGATTTATTCAAGAAAAGAGACTTTCCCCTCCGAGAAAGACCACTAGCATCAATGGGGGACAAATCGAAACTCATCTCATCAGACATGACACTGCCAAGTGATTTCATTTCATGAAACATATAAAGTTTATATCCCATCCATTAGAACATCTGGAAGAGAATACGCTTAAGCCTAAAAAAAATTCTCTAATACAGTTGCGTGACCCTAACCCTAGAATTGATATTTTAGGAAAAGGGCGTATAGATTAATTGCCATGAATTTCCACTCATATTGTTAAGACATGGACAATTCGTATCCGATATGCAGAATCCTAAGTGAATTCAAACAAACAATTCAACCCCCTATTAAAAAAGTAAAGTAAAGAAGGACATTTACCAAAGGCCTAAGCAGAGAGCGTCCTACGATAAGCTTCAAATCCTCAATGAACGAAAAACATGGCTCGAGAAATTAATGTTGTAGATAAAAGTGAAGAAGAAGCAGCAGAAAATGTGCAAGGATATTTACCTAAATCCCCACCGCACAAACAGAGACCAATCAACGTTCCTATGCCAAGGAAGATCAAAGGAATCCAATATGACGCCTCGGAAAAGATAATGAGTTTGACTTGAAAAGTCGAAAACACCCCTTCACAAAAGGGGGGAAAATGTTACTACCAAAAATCAACAGTGGAGTGAGGTGGTGGTGAAGGGTTATCAGGTAATCAAAGGCTTGCGGGAGGCCCAATAGAAAGTGGGAGCTAGATACCAAGAAGGACAAGAACAAGAAGAAATAATCCAAAAAGCCGCATAATCCAAAGTTTTCTTTCCTCTCTCCCTCTAAAGGGAAAGATAATAAATAACTATGGGGTATAACCGATAGGGTCTACCCACCAAGATTAATCCGACAAGACCCTTCCGACAATATCAGCTCAATAGAAGACTCCATGCGAGGAACCACCCATCTCCTAAAGCCAAGTAAGCCAGAAGTGATATACTCAATAAACCAAGCCCAAAGGAATCTTCAACAATGACCAGCCCGGATGCCCACATAACCGAAGACGGAAGCATCGAAGGCATTAAACCTGAAGAACATGAAGGCCATCCAGAACCAACTTCCGGAGCACCTACTGCTTGAAGACCAAAAGGCTAATTGAGACCCAAGCGGGTATACAGGCTACCCATACTAATTCACTAAGTACCGAAACCCGTGGCGGCTTCGAACCAGCAGTTATCAACATAAACTAGAGAGAAAGCCTCTCTAAGTATTCACGATAAGACAGGAGGCCTACATCCGAGAGCTCGTAGCCAAAAGCCTATATCTGAGGACCATGGCTGACACTCCAAGAATGCCGATAGGCAAGCTCCCGAAACTCAGGAAAAAAGCAACTGTCAAGGACTTCCGTAGACCCAATAGCTCGTCAATAGAAGGAGCACCGAACCACTATAAATAAGACTCCAGAAGTCACATTCAGGGAGAGATTATCTGGCCTCCAAAACAATTGTATCTTAAAATTAACTTAGCAAAGAGATCAATAGGGAAATCCCCCTATGATATTCATGTCCTCTCAGTCAAAATTGAATAAAAGGGAATCTATCACAAGAAAGTTGCTTTGTAAGTGTGTATTTTCATTTTCTGATCATCACCATTGCGATTGCTTGTTTTCCTTTTCAGATTTGAACTGGATTTCCTCTCCAGTACACCCTTGATTAGGAAGACACGCTTCGTCCCCTGGGTCGAAACCCATTTTGATTGCCCTTGGCAAACCCCTTTTCCCCCAATTCCACTTCCAGGGCAGTAACCCGATTTGAACCGTAAAACAACCCATCAACCATTCCCTTCTTTAGATCTACCCCAGTCGACCTGTCTCCGGTGTTGACAAAAAATATCGTTAACATTACATCTAACCAATATAACAAAAAACAATGCACAATCAAATCATTCCATTGCATTTATATTTAACATCAATTTTTACTTGATTATTTCACTTGGGTTTTCATATTTAAATATCAATCAATTAATACCAGATTGACTTTCATTTAATTATTATTAATTCAGTTTTCAAAATTTTCTATTTAATTCCAAATTAAAATTCTTATTCATAAATTCCATATGTGAAATCTCTTCGGGTTATATTGAATCATTCAAATTTTAATTCAATTTGAATTCTATTCAAATCAATATCTAAATAATTTAATAAAATTATTTCTTTTCTATAAAAATATAATTTGGGAAAATTATTTCATTTACCCTCTTTACAAAATAATATCGTACCAAATGCCAGTTCTAAATTGAACCGATCAAATAACACAATACAAAACATTTGTATATAAAATATACAAATACGCTCTCATAAATATATACACTCAACTCAATTTAGGATATTACTAATCCCATCTCTCTCGAGTTATGCCACAGAGCCAAGGTTATTACTAAACCATCGCTCTGATACCACTTGTAATGATTAACTTTTTAGTAAAGTTTAACCCAACATTTATCAAACCGTGTCAACTCAAATTATACAAAAAAACATATAGCTATTAGAAAGAAATCAGAGGGTGAGATAAGAAAAAAGAAATCTTAGGATAAAAGAAGAAGAAACACATCATAAACAGAGTGTCACATTGCAGCGGAACAAAATATAATATAGAAATTAATCTTTATTGAGAGGTTGAAAAATAAAACTTACAATCATCAGAGTACACCATCACATCTGGACAGTTATAATAATCTGTCCTCATATACAGCACACAGCAGAATAACAATCATATATCATACGTATGGCTCCTCCAGCTTGTCTCTTCACAGCGTCTGATAATCTAAACCTGTACAACCCAGTCTAACTCGAGCATTTCAAACGCCAGATCAGTCTGGTGAACCAGACTGGGAAAAACACACTAAGTTATAGGTAACATCTAACTTGATTTTAAAGTAAAAATTCTTTTCAAAGGAAAGGATAATCGTAAGATCAAATCCACATATGAATACAGACGATTTTTACCCTACGATAACCCAAAACATTTTTGAAATCAATATCTTTTCTGATATTATAATAGTGTCTAAATACAAATAAATATCAATCTAGCAGAACATTTGCATCTCATGCTCTACGTACATAGTATACAATCAAAACCACGGGCTCTTATTGGAGAATGGATTTCCTGGCAAGGTATGGGACCACCTTCCTGACAATGTACCTCTAGAGATGAATACATTGGAGTTCAAAAGGAACATCTTGCAACCCAGGCTAAACATGACCGACCCCTCACTTTCTCTTGAGAGTACCAAATATATCATTACCATGGTTGGGGGCCAGCCAACCGAACCGATAGCATACATAAATAGGAACAACCGAAGGCATTTGATTTCTCCAGATCAGGTAATGAGATACCCTTTTGATGGATGTGACCCATCCGATTTTGTGCCATTTCCCGGTTGATGAGGCTAAAGGTTAAGCTTATCTTTCAGAACAGCGTGTCTCCATCCTCTTTGAATGCCACATCATCAAATCTATCAAATCACTAATTGACGTTCACAAAAATACTCTACAGCTAACAGAAGTACGCTTGTAAAAATCAATGTACGTGATTAATAATAAATACTCAGCCAAACACTAATCCATAGAAGTCATCCAGGAATAGGATGAACCGAAGGCACCATCCTACCACATCCTATATAGGTATCACCCTAAGGATCAGTAGCGAGTAATCCTTGCAATTTGTAGATTTCAACCATGATAGAATCACAATATATCTCTTGTCGCTAAACCAGAAATTTTAACCATGATAGAATCACAATATTTGTAGATTTCAACCATGATAGTAATCCTTCCACTTTATGAAGATCCACGGTCTTCAGTGCTCCATCTTTAATCTTAATCTTCACGTATTTGCTAGTCGGAATGGTTTTCGAATATAAATTCGATCCCGGTCTTTCCGTACCAACAATCTTATTGGCTAGATTTGATAGCCGGTTGTTTAACTATCAAATAAATAATCGTGAAAACAAAATGAGTTCATTGGTTCAGTACTCGGCATCACTTGGCCTTTTATTTAAAAATGATTAACTGGTTAATTAAAATATCTAAATCTTTCAATAATTTAAGATATGGTATTTACTTCTTGTTTCAATATACTAATGTTCTCAAAACCAGTTCATTATGAAACTTAAGAAAAATATCTTATAACCATATTCATTTTCCATTTAACTCTTTTTTAAGACATTTGCTCCATCAATTTTCAGTATCTATAATTGGGAAATAAGTTCAACTTATTACTCGTAAATATCGTTACAAAAACACTTTGTTTTATTATTTGAAAACAATAACCAATGCTTATTCTAATAGAATAAACCTATTTCAAAACTCCACTTTCCATTCCTTTTTTATTCGAAAATATCATTATTTCACACAATCCCCTTTTTTTCATTAGCCTTGGAAACATAATTATATATCCTCAGGTCCTTTTAATTTCCGTTACTTTGAAATCCCCATTATATAATCTTCAAATGTTCACCAATAATGTTGCATTATTAGTTACCAAATGGAAATAATAAATGATTACTAACCTCTTTACCATTACAACTAATATCATCCTCAGATAATTCCGAAGTCGCTCTAGTTGGGGTAATTTAATTACCTCTCAAACCTAGATCAACAACATTCTTATTTTTAAGATAGAAATGAGTTGTATTTCATAAATCGATATTTGATTTTAATATCAAAACAAATCCCATTTACTATTTTATTTAAAATATGGTTTTATCAAACCTTCTTGCTTTTAGAAATCACTTCTTAAATATAATCATCATTCTTTAATTCACTGATTAAGTAATTGCTTACTAAAATATCACCTTTAACCTCTACTTCTTTAACAATTCATTTTATAACACGGATTTTTGTTACAAAATCCTATCACTCATTCCTTTACCAAATTCACTTTTAACATTCCCTTTTTCTAATCCATTTCACCCATTTCTCGCTTTCAAAATCTTATTCCAATTCCATTCATTCTCTGAAGTATATTATTAAGCAACGTTAATTTAAAATTAATGTTTTGACACCTCATCTCTTTTTATAACTTTGTATATACAACTGTGGTTTAATATGAACCCATTTCTCTCAATTTCCTTTTACCTAATTCAAATATTAAATAATTAATTTAAGCTATCATATTCACTTAAACTTCCTTTTATAACTTTGTTATAAAAACTCGGGTTTTAATATAAAACCCGTTTATAAACTCCTTTGGCATTTCAATTATATTTCATTTCAACTTTGATTACCTTTTTAAATTGAATTTCAATTAGAAAGTAATCTCTTAAATTATTATTAATTAAAATAATAATTTACTTCAATCATTAATTACTGTAAAAATGGTTTTTTTTTTTTTTGGCAAGGCCGACGGGGTTGAGTGGACCCCTACCACTTTATTAATGCACCGGAGAAAAGAAAGAAAGTTACAACACACACAAGAAAACGCAGTAACTCGGTACATTAGCACTAGAAACACAACAAAGAAAACACATATTTACAAAAAAGTTACTGAAGCCGCTGCAGTATTCCAGGATCGAAGGTGAAGTTAAGCAGCTTCAAACCATTCCTTACTTCAAATTTAACAAATGCGATAAACTGTTCCTTGTTCTTGGCATCTTCAGGACTGAAGATCCTAACGTTTCTCTCCCTCCAAGTTGCATTTATAAATTTCTTGAGAGTATAACATAGAAGCCTACCCCTTCTTCTTTTCGAACTTGTCATCTGTTCAATGTTTCTCCACTCATTTACACTGTTCTTACTAGCTCCCAACGTGACAGTGCTCTGCTTGATATCTTGCCACAATGAGAATATTGCGTCACACTCAAAAAATAAGTGGTTTAGACTTTCATTCTTATCACCGCACAACACACACATAGGATCAATATTCATCCCTCTCTGGTGTAGTATGTCCTTTGTCAACATGGCTTTATTGAGAACTTTCCATGCAAAAAAATTCTCACGAGCAGTATTATCTTTGTGCCATATTCTTTTCTTCCATTTACAAGGCGGCAATAAATCAAATCCAGACAAATTATTGTACATGTTCTTGATTTGAAAAGGTAATTTCCTCCTTCCCCATTGTGTCATACTGTCGCTTGCTTCGACTACCTTAACATTGCGCGCTTCTCTCCATAGAATGTTTATGCTATTTACTGCCGAGTGTGGAAGTAATATGACATTACTGGAAATAAATTGTTGTACTTTAGCATCTCTACTAATTCCAGTCACTTCTATTTCAATATCAGGGAGCTCACGACAGAGAATAAACCCATTTCTTATCCAAGGATCTTGCCACAGTTTCAGTTCAGTACCGAATCCGACTTTGTAACTGAAGTAAGGCAACACCAGACTTCTGAGCTTGAATATACTCCGCCATGTCCAGCTCAAATTCTGCGGCTGCGGCATCGTCCAAAAGTATTTGTCTTTGACAACATGCTTCCTAGACCATCTAACCCATATGCTATTGCTCTGTCCAAGGAAACTGTCAATGTGCTTGACAAAGGCTGCCTTATTCTAGGTAACCATGTTGACGATGCCGAGACCACCATAGCACATAGGTTTTTCTATCTCTTTAAAGGTTATCGGTGCTTGATACCTACCGTCCATCTTTCCTTTCCAAAGAAACTTCATAAAAGCAGACCTGATTAAATTTATCAACTTGGTAGGAAGAAGAAAGGTCCTTGCCCAATATACTTGCATGGAGAAAATCACAGCTTTAATTAAAGTGAGCCTACCAGCTTGGCTAAGGAGACGAGAAGTCCAGTACGTCATACGTGTCGTGATTTTGTTATATAAAGGCATGCACTGACTAGTAGTGATTTTGGCTGTGGTTAATGGTATCCCAAGGTAGGAGATGGTGTCACTATTACAAGCAATCCCAGTTGTTGTCGAGAGCTCATTTGCATACTCAGAAGATAGGCCAGCAACCCTCATTTCAGACTTTTGCAAATTAACTTGGAGTCCAGTCATAGAGTAGAAGTTGTTTAGCGTTTCAAAGATTGAATTCACTGTTCTACTATCAGGAGTGCAGAATAATACTAAATCATCTGCAAACATCAACGACGAAATTCTCGGATCATTGCATTTCGGATGTAGAGTATATTGGCCTTTTTCAATCCTATCGTTTAACATTTGAGTTAGCATTTCCATGATAATGATAAAAATATAAGCCGATAAGGGGTCCCCCTGCCTTATGCCTTGCTGACTACCAAAGTAGCCTACAGGAGAACCATTAACCAAAATAGAGTACATAGGAGATGAGATACACGAGTATATCCATTTTATAAAGTGAGGAGGGAAGTTCATGTACCCCATAATTCTAACAATGGTATCCCACTGAAGCATATCAAATGCTTTCATGATGTCAAATTTAAACATTGCTCTGGGACTTATATTGTTGTTCGAGTAACCATTGAGTAACTCATGAGATACTAACACATTATCCAGAATGCTTCGACCAGAGAGAAAAGCAGCTTGATTTGTTGATACAATAGATGGGAGAACCACTTTCAGTCTCATAGCTAAGATCTTAGAAATACATTTGTATATGGTGTTGCAGCAAGAGATTGGACGGTAATCCGAGACAGTCGTCGCATTCTTCTTCTTCGGTATCAAGGCTATGTTAGTACTGTTGAACGCACTACTCATGTTAGCCGTTTTGAAGAAGTGTTTCACAGCAGCGCACACTTCAACATGAATGTGGTTCCAGCATTTTTGTAAAAATGGTTAATTACTCTATTAGCTAAAATAAATCACAAACTCTCTTTTTCTAGTCTTATAAAAATTAAAAAAAATATTCGTTAAACCATTTCCTTAGTTAATTCAAAAACAAATCCATTAATAATCACTCTTACTTAAAACGGCTGATTTAGTCAACCCAAAACCCAATTATTTCGTTGACTGATTCCAATTACTTCTTCCTTTAAATTAATTAATAATATAATTAATTTAAATAATTCCATTTAAATTGTTTTCTTAAAAACAATTATCCAACTCTGAACCGTTAGGTTAATTTTCTACTCTCTTGCTTGTAAATATGATTAACATCAAAATTTACTTCATAAAATCAATTAATAATTAATTATAAACTTAAAAAATAAATATTTATTTCCTTTTGAATAAACTTTTATTCAGAATACAGATTTAAAATCTAAAAAAAAAAATCTATCTTCAACATTTTCATTAAAAAAATCTATCTTTAGTTATAAAATAAATTTTATAACTTCATTTATATCGATTTGCCTAAGGTAAACCGATATTTATAAAATGATGTAT
Organism: Allium sativum; assembly: GCA_030737875.1. Classification (NCBI taxonomy): domain Eukaryota; kingdom Viridiplantae; phylum Streptophyta; class Magnoliopsida; order Asparagales; family Amaryllidaceae; genus Allium; species Allium sativum. The sequence continues at coordinate 132,214,169 of CM060916.1, read as the reverse complement.
TTTTAGGCGATATGGTGCCAATTACTCAACCAATACTGCCCATTGGTTAATAACAAAAAAATTGATGAATTTAAATTCATTAATAAGTGACCAAGTCAATCATCCAATTTTATGGGTTAAACAGTTCATATAATTGTGATATGAAAATAATAATAAATTTGAGGAATCCAGTTGGATCCTTCCAACCTATTTCTTTTTCCTGCGTCCAAATACGTTAATGCAAATAAAATAATTCATTTCATATGATAGTATATTGTTTGCAAAAATAAACAAGAACAATTAATTCAATAGATAACGGTCAACTAACAACAATACAAGCAGTCAATTAAATTTAAATACGTTTATGTTATTATAAACGTAGCCAATAAGTTAAGTTACCTTGTTCGGAAATAATCGTTAAAAATAACGATTATATTTCATTTAAATTAAACGAATGTTTAATTTAAATCAGTTCTATATAAAAATATTCAGTAGATAGGCAAATAATCATCAAATCATTCAACAACTAGTAACCATAGCACACAAATAATAGACCCGACTTATATAAAATATAGGTGGGAGAATTGAGTGAGTTTAATTCACCTTAATTCCATTTGCCATCAAAACAGTTGGTTTTAGTTAAATTAAACCAGTGTTTAATTTAACTGAAAATTTCAACTGCTTTCATTTCATCCAATCTAGTTCCACAAATGTCGGGTTTGCTGATACGGTTCCAACGCGACTGGTATTATTCCATTTTTGTTGCTGTATGACAACGTTATAGATTTAATACGATATTTACTATATAAAAAATATTATTTAATAACTAAATAATAATATATTCTAACCACTCATTAACGTTTATTACAAATCTTAATTAGGCATTCTTGAACATTTTTGGGCATCCTCGAATCCTTGGTCACGTACATGCTACGTGAGATGCGCGTATTTAAATATTAGATTAGGAACATTCTAAAGAAAATTAGGCATGGTAAAAATCATTATTTAGGCATTTTACAACCATTGTTGGCCACGTCATCATGTTAACTACAACTACACTGGGCATGTTCTAACTTCCCAGCCAAGATATATACTTGCAGCGATTTTATTGATATCCCTTAAAATAACCATATAACTTAATACTTCTTTATTAATGAACTCGAGATTAGGCACTCAATAAATTAGTAATTACTCACATTTATACTTCTTCCTGTATATAGATATATGATAAACTATAGGGTAAGTTAAACCTTAAATTTTGAACGCATGGCCAAGTAATAACGAAGATTAGGCATGCTGAAACCAAGATTAGGCAAAGTTTAATGTTTTTCCAGGCTTCGTTAGAACACCACTCTCCTTCTTCCCCTCTGTTGCAAACTGTCTACGGCATTCTCACCGTCCCCATAACCTAGCACCACCGCTTCCATGTTCGGATGAACTGCTCCATACTCTGACCTTCGGAGCACCTGCCTCTGTTGCCAATGAGCCTGGCTTGCCACCCTTCATCCTCGACCCAAAAAGCACCCTATTCCAGTAGCGCCGACCCCTCTTGTTTGACCACCCCATTTTGCTTCAGTTCATTTTTTTTATCCCATCAACCAACAATCCATAATAGCAGACAACTGCGCCCCCGCATCGAGGTACTGGAGCGCTACGCCTTGCCATCACCAGAGTCTCCACTCCTGTGCCAAAGGTAAGTGTTAGTTCACGATTAAATTTATTCAAGTATTCTGGCATTGATTTAAACTAAAATATGATAGTCAAATTCTTGTTGTTGGTTGCTGACTTTGTGTTACGTGCTACTGTCTTTTGGTTGGTTTGTTAGTAATTGGCCTGAATCGAAACTGCCTTGGTATTAGCATATGCTAACTTATGAAACTGAAATATACACTTGGTTTGAACTTGAAAAACTGTTGTAGCTTGTTTGATTTACTATCCGAACCCTTTTTGTTCATTTTCTTGTTACATGGAACTTATCCTATGCTTTGCTCTCACCAATGAATTAGTTACCTTAATTTGATTTTGGCTAAACTGCAAACGTATTGCCTTGAACCTGGAACTGGCTCATGCCTTGCTAAGAAATAATACATGTTGATGACATGCAAAATTAAATAATTAGAAATTTTGTGGCATCCTAACTTTTGATCACTTAAATCGACCAGTTCTTGTCTCATCGCTGAACCGAAATATGTATTGTTTACTTCGGTGTTGTAGGCCATATACCTGCTGCCTCCTTATGTTATAAATTTTAGTCTTGAATGTTAAACTTGTGTCTTGATCGTTTCCGGGATGCGGAGGCAGTGCACATGTGTACATCAGTTTGATGTTGTGTACTTGCTTTTTTTGTGTTGTTGTCATTTTTCTTTTCACTTGTGCATACTACTCCATAAACGGCTTATCGCAATGGAAAAAACTTGTTGGAACATGCCCAAAAAATGATGGCATAGGTCTTTGGCAATGTTTTAGGATGATGTAATTTTCACTGTTGCTACAGACCTCAAAGGCAACATTTTTACTATCCACAACAATACAACAAATATTGTTACAATAGAACCTTATTTAGGTCTATAACAACATCCTTAGGTGTCTGTACCAACATTCCAAAAATGTTGCTATAAATATTAACTTTCTTAATTTGTAGGGCACACATCTTATATATTATACTATTTTGCATCTCATATAATAATATTTTTTGATATTGAATAATAATAATACTATTTCAAAGAATTTAAATTATTCAAATAGTATTTTGTTCAATATAATATTTCAACATGTAAATAGTACAATATTTTGCATCTCTTTATAATACAAGTCACATTCACACCTCACTATATACATTCAAACACTCAATACACTGTTTGTCCTTGTATTTGCTCCACACTTCTGGTCCAGCTCCTCCTTTAACTCTGTCTCTTGTTTACCTGTACAATAAAAAACTAGAGCATTTATCTGAAAATAATTAGGGTTCACAAAAACAATTACTTCGTTACAGAAATCGACCAGTGCAACAACCCGTATTTTTATAACGTGTTATAACCATAAATCAAGAAAGAATTAATTTTTAAGATAATAATTAAGGGCAAAGGGTTACGCCATTACGTTCGTCTCAAAATTCTGCTTGGAAACGAGTCCGAGTTTTCGAAAATCGGAGTCCGTATGACCAAGTTATGACCCTTCGAAGTTTTCAGAAATTTTCAAGTTCAAAACAGCTCAGAATTCGAATTCAAATTTCGAATTCAAACCCCAGAACGGACTGGGCGGGAAATTTTCCGCCCAGGACCAGGTCAACCTGGGGGTCGACCATAGTGTCGACCTGCTCAGGACCAGGTCGACCATGGTGTCGACCTGGTGGCCGAGCCCATTTTTGAGTCAGAATTCACTCTGATGTTTCTAGTTCGATTTCTATCTAAATTTGTTGGCCAGGCCCTATATAAACAACCCCTAACTCTAGTCTCTCTACACAAATTCTCTCTGGCCTTATGCTGCTAAAACCCTAGTTGAAAAGTTAGAGAAAAGGGATTGCTTCTTCTCTAACAATGCAACGTGTAGAGTAGTGCTGTTTGGGGAATTTCTGTTAGACTCGAGATTCAACATCGCCCCTTTGTTTTCTAATTCTCTAACCACGATCTGTAAGCCCCAGTTACTTTTAGATCTGAACTTTAAACTTAATATGGACATGTTGTAAATCGAGATTGAACCTAAGTATGATAATTATCTTGGTTCTATCATTGTATATCTTGGATCTATCATTGTTCATTTTGGATCTATTATTTTGGATCTACTATTTGTTCACCTTGGATCTATTCATCTTGAATTTTGACTTGTAGGAATATTTGCATGAAATTGATTTGGGGCCTATACATGTTGTAGATCTAAAACCCTTATTGTCCATAATATTCATGCCTGTGATGTTGAAACAGTTGTTATTCACAAGTTTGGGGTTATTATCTTATGTCAACTGTTACCATGACTATCACCCTATTTTGCTAGATTTGATATTTGAGACCACTATTCCATATACCAGTAGGGTTGTAATAATTTATCTCAAGTTATACCATGCATGACTTGTAATCACTTTTGCCACCTAGTTCTTTCTATTTTATTCCCTAATTAGATTTGTTAGTATCGATTCGAGTTTACGTGCGATGGGAATGCGATTGGATAGATTAGGCAAAACCTGAATTTACTATGAACCGGAAACATGAACATTGTTATAACTTGAACTTGAATATGGACATGAAACTTACCTTGAAACTTGGCACGAACTTCATATGAGACTTGAACATGGTCATGACTCTAGAACGAACTTGAAAATGGCCAACTTGAGATTATGTTGAGTTTGCAGTGTAAATCTGCCCAGAACCGCCTGGCGAATCCAGTGACTGCAAACAATAGGATCCATTGTGGGTAGTTGGTCATATCGCACGTAAAACCCGAGGTTAGACTATGTTATGGTGTAATCTGCCCGGAACCGCCCGGCAAATCCATTGACCACAACAACTTGTCTAATGTGAGAGGTTGGAGTGCATTAATGAATTAATGCCACATGATAGGGTTAAGTCATGAACCACTTGAATATACTTAACCAATTTGACATGATGATTTGATAGGGTTAAGTCATGATCCGCTTGAACACACTTAACCAACTTGATACATGATTTGGTAGGGTTAAGTCACGAATTTGAATGACAACACTTAACCCATTAGAAACCCTAGTTACGCGGTCCTTTTCAACAGTAACCCACTTAGATGTATCACGATACCCTGGGACTAGGCAAGGTAGGGCACGATTACTGGGCTGATTGTAAGCGACCAGAACGACGGCTGAGTAGGTGCGCCATTGTAGGTTCGGGCGGACTATGGTCATGCACGTAGTCCGGAGTTGAAAAAGCAGGCATTAGGCACCAGTAGGTTTACACTGTGCGTGCTTGATTCGTGTCGATGGTTGGCACCCTAGGGCTTGATACACCCTATGGTGGACCTAACACAGGTGACTACATTTCGTGATTGGGCCGTATGACACAGACACATGATGAGCTAGAACTTGTAGGGAGCCGATCGATTAGTAGATCGTACTGTAGGACCCCGAAATGGGTCATTTCATGATATTGGGCCAAGGGATCATCTCATGGTTAATACTTGACATGGGTTAGAATACTAGTACAGTTGGTGCAGAGAATCTTGAATATGCGATGCTAGACTTCATTTATCTTGTTATCTTAGTTATCATGCCAGACTTACCATCATCCTTATGTTTACTCTCCGTTTATTCATGTCTTGTTAACTTTACTAGTTTTTATACTGAAAGTCACTAGGGCTTACCATTCTTTATGACTGACCCTTTTTCTTTCGCCCCTTTTTCTTTCGTTTTCCCACCCCCAGGTTCTCAGGGAGGAAACTCTAGCTCTTAGCTTGGATTTAGCTTGCTTTCTGTCAGCTCATATACGGTTTGGTCTTGAGCTATGCTATGGCTGCACTTATGCTATTTTTGGGGAATAATTTACGTTTGTTATTTTAAGTTTATGCTTCTCTATCTAGAACTTGATGTAACGGAATAATGACAATTTGTACTTTGGATATATAAGGTTTTTGACTCTTTTCTTGAAAGTAATTAGATTTGGTTTTTTAATTTCTACTGCTGCTTTATTTATGTTCTGTCTTGTGATATACCTAGATAATACTCCACCAAAACTAGTGCATTCCCTTTGTGAGTGACCCTAGCGAAGGTGGGGTGTTACATTAGGTATCAGAGCAGAAGGTTACCAGACTGGGCAAAAGTTTTAAAAACCTTCTGAAACTATTTTCAAAACCATTTATAAAGAAGCATTTTTGAAGAAAAGTTTTATTTTTAAGAAAAGGCTATTCCCCAAAAGCCATTAGCACTTTCCTTTGTTTCCTCGTTTGAATCTTTTTCTTTTCGTTTTTCAGCATGTTTGATCTTAACCTTCCTGAGGGAGTACCCGTACCTGGATGGTTCCGAAGGTACTTGGAAGCTAGGGCCAACGGCGCGGGCCCGGCAAACATCCCTCCTCCTCCCCCAGTGGCCGCGGTTCCTCCTCCTCCTGGTAACGCCTTTTCCAAAATATGCAAGGACTTTAAAGTAATGGGCGGCAAGAACTTCGTTGGAACTGAAACCTTCGTTGAGGCACGAAACTGGCTAAAGGAGACCGAAGACTTGTTTGTTATCTTCGATGTGGAGGATCATAGGAAAGTTCAGTTGGCAACATGGTTGTTGAAAGAGGAAGCTGCATTTTGGTGGGAAGTCACCAGCGCTACCAGGCCAGTTGAGACTTGGGCAGACTTTAGAGAGAGGTTTGGGCTTAAATTCTTATCGTAAGCAGAAGAGAACCTTCAGATGGAGAGGTTCCTAGCACTCAAGCAAGAGGACATGTCTGTTAGGGAGTATGTGAATAGGTTTAATCAGCTTGCTCGGTTCGGTTTGGACTTGGTCAATACGGCCTAGAAGAAGGCTTTACGCTTTGCTCGAGGATTGAACGAGCCACTACACAGTTTGGCTATAACTCATATACCCATGGGGGTGACCTTTGAAAGCTTGGTGGATATGGCCCTACTTCATGAGGAAGACAAGAATAGCAAGAAGGAGGTTAAGCCTAATGAGACTAAGAATAAGAAGGTTGACTTCAAGAAGGGAGTCAACAAGAATAACAAGAATAACAAGAACAACAATGCTGACAAACCACGTGAGACAAGGAAGTGCAACTTTTGTGGTATTACGGGACATCTGGCTAAAGACTGTAGAAGGAAGAAGAGAAATTTGGGTGAATTCTTTCATTGTGGAGATACTGGACACTTAAGTAAGGATTGCCCTAAGAAGCAAGGACAAGGGCAAGGGCAGACCCAGCGAGAAGGACCTTCTGGAGGGCAGTTGCATGCTCTCAACACCACTCCAGCTCTTGAGCGAGGTAGTAATATTTCTGTAGAAAGCCTTGTTTACATTTCTGAATTTCCTGTTCGAACCTTATTTGACTCTGGCGCATCGCATACTTTTATTTCTTCTGATATTTTTGAAAATCTGCACCTAAGTACTAGTCTAGTTGAGGATCCCATTAGTGTTTCAAATCCAATTGGGGGCACCGCTCATTTATCTATGATTTGTGTGGATTTGAGGATTTCTATCTTAAGCGTAGAATTCACGTGTAATGCTTATGTTCTCGGATTTATGGGATACGGTTTGATCTTAGGTATGGATTGGCTGTCCAATTATGGAGCCATTCTTGATTGTGAACGAAGGGTAGTGAGGCTCATGACTCGCCTTGGTAATTCCCTTGAAATTTCTTGTAACCCGAAGGGTCCGGTCATGTTGTGTTATCTAGAATCCCTTGACTCATCCATCGACGATTTGCAATCTGTAAGAGTGGTCCAAGAATATCCAGATGTCTTTGATGAGGTGAAGGGGTTATCCCCTAAACGCGAGATAGACTTCCGAATTTATCTTGTTGATAATGCCAAGACAGTTTCATTGCCCATTTGGCACATGGCCCCGCGAGAAAGAAGAGAGCTCAGTAAAAAAGTTAAGGAGTTGCTTGAGAAAAATTTCATAAGACGAAGCATTTCTGAATAGGGTGCTCCGGTGGTATTCGCTACTAAGGCAGATGGTTCGCTTTGTCTGTGTGTAGATTATCGTGAGTTAAACAAGCTGACGAAGAAGAATAGGCACCCACTGCCAAGAATCGACGATTTGTTTGACCAGCTTGTGGGAGCATCTGTTTTCTCTCAACTCAATCTAGCCACAGGATTCCATCAGCTTAGAGTGGCTGAGGATAGCATTGACAAAACTGCGTTTAGGACTCCAGATGGGTTCTTCGAATGGCTCGTCATGCCGTTTGGGTTAACGAATGCACCCGCGTACTTTGTAGATTTGATGAGTAGGGTGTTTCGGGAGTTCCTTAACAAGTTTGTGGTGGTTTTTGTGGACGATATTTTGATCTTCTCAAAAGATGAAGAAGAGCATGCTAGGCATATCAAGGAAGTCATGGATACACTTAGAGCACACTAGTTAAAGGCTAAGTTCTCCAAATGCCATTTTTGGAGAAAGGAAGTTCGGTTTCTTGGACATGTAGTTTCTAAGCAAGGTATAGCTGTGGACCCCGCGAAGGTAGTTGCGGTGCAAGACTGGAAAATTCCTAAGAATGCAACGGAGGTGAGAAGCTTTCTCGGTTTGGCGGGCTACTATAGGAAGTTCATTAAGGACTTTGCTAAGATTTCAGCCCCTCTTACTAAGTTAACAAAGAAGAACCTAGCTTTTGAATGGGACGTAGAGTGTGACATTGCTTTTCAAAGGCTTAAGAGAGCCCTTACTACAGCTCCAGTTTCGGCATTACCCGACGGAGGCAAGATGTTTACAGTGTATACAGATGCGTGCGACACGGGATTAGGCGCTGTCCTAATGCAAGATTGAAGAGCGATATGCTACGGGGGCAGACAACTTAAAGTTCATGAGAAAAACTATCACACACATGACTTGGAGTTGGCCGCGATTGTTTTTGCGCTTAAGGCTTGGCGCCACTATCTTCTAGGTGAAAAGTTCGAGCTGTACACTGATCACAAATCACTTAAGTACCTCTTTTCGCAAAAAGATTTGAATCTAAGGCAGCAGAGGTGGATGGAATTCTTGGCATCATATGACTTCGATATAGCTTATACCCCTGGCAAGGGTAACGTGGTGGCGGACGCGCTAAGTAGAAAAAGGTTGACTTTGAGCCCCTTGTTTGTTGAAAGGAAAAGCCTTGGTTTATAGCAACCTTTGATTTTACACTTGCTGTTGAGTCATTGGCTGCTACGCTAGCATCTCTTGAGTTAAGACCTACACTCCTAGATCAAGTAGGGACTTCACAGAAGGAAGACCCACAGATAGTCGAAATCATGGACAAGCTGATTAGTGGTGAGATGTCAAGTCACCTCGGTAGGTATGCCATAGATGACAAGGGATGGCTAAGGCGTGATGGAAGGCTATGTGTCCCACAATTGGGAGACTTAGTAAGGAAAGTCCTCGAGGAGGTGCATCACTCGAAGATGACCATACATCCTGGAGGAGATATGATGTACAGGGATATGAAACGCAATTTCTTTTGGCCTGGAATGAAAAAGGATGTGGCAGAGTTTGTTTCGAAGTGCATGGTGTGCCAACAAGTAAAGGCCGAGTCGAAGAAGCCCGGTGGGCTATTACATCCTTTGGAGGTCCCGCAATGGAAATTGGAGAGTATCTCGATGGATTTCGTGGATGGACTGCCTAGGTCAAGGAAGAGAAATACTAGCATATGGGTCATAGTTGATAGACTCACGAAAAGTGCTCACTTCATTACGGTGAAAAGCAAGAGGACCGCATCATGGCTAGCGTCTATTTACCTTCGAGAGATAGTACGGTTGCATGGGGTTCCTTGTAGTATAGTTAGTGATCGTGACCCGATTTTCACTAGCCAGTTTTGGAATAGTCTGCAAGAAGCAATGGGTACGCGACTGAGTTTAAGCACGGCCTACCACCCATAGACGGATGGTCAAACCGAAAGGGTAAATAGGGTACTAGAGGATCTCTTGAGACCATGCATTCTTGATTTTGGTGGTACTTGGGAAGACCATCTCCCTCTCGTGGAGTTTGCATACAATAATAGCTACCAAGCTAGCATAGGAATGGCACCGTTCGAAGCCTTGTATGGAAGACCATGCAAGTCACCAACTTGTTGGTGGGAGACGACAGACATGCTTATACTTGGGGCCGACATGATAAAGGACAATTCTGAGAAGATTGAGTTGATACGAAGACGGATGAAAACGGCCCAAGATAGACAGAAATCTTATGCGGACAAGAGAAGAACAGACCTAGAGTTCGAAGTTGGAGATATGGTCTTTATAAAAGTTTCTCCTTTACGCAATGTGGTTCATTTTGGAGCGGGTGGAAAGCTAGAATCAAGGTTCATAGGACCGTTTCCTATCACTGAGAGGATTGGGCAGATGGCCTATAAGGTAGACTTACCCGAGAAGCTGACCGGAGTACACAACGTCTTTCACGTCTCGCATCTCCGAAAGTGCTTACATGAGTCGACCGAAGTGGTTGAGCCAAGCATCCTTAAAAGGCGTAGAAGTGGAAAAAGAAGCAACATTGAGGCGAGTTCTGATTCGTATCTTAGGAACAGAGATCAAGAAGTTTAGGAATCGAGAAGTCTAGCTTGTTAAAGTACAGTGGAGTGAAGCCCAAGAAGACGCAACTTGGGAAACCGAAGAGAAGATACGCATGCTTTACCCATTTCTTTTTGAGGGTACATTCTCGATCTCTTTTCCTATAAACTTGAAAACCTTTCGTATCATGCTTTTACTACCTATGTTTTCCTTGTTATCTTCTCGATCTTATCTTAAGAACCTTAGGTAGAACCATATGGATGTAAACATGTGATTGAAACATGTTATGGTTGATGTTTGCAAATGGTTGCAAGTGTTTGCAAGTGATTGCTAGTGGATGCATGACACACATTAGGCACTAGATCGGCTCAGTCACATTTTCATGTTGCATATGCATGAGTGTTTATACTTGTACATGGATGAAACTTGTTATGCTATCACTTGGATGTTGCATATGAATGAATGTTATGTGCACTCATGTAGAGATTATAAATTATGTTAGGAATTTGCATACATGTTGGACTCATTACACTAACATATCTCGCATTAAGGAGGTTTACTGAATCAGTAACCGCCTGATCTTTTGCATTAGATAAGTACATATACACACACTTACTACATATGTTCATACAGCACTAGAAATCGTTTAAGGACAATGGTTGCCTGTGGATGATGTTTTGAGTAGATGGATGGTTGGATGGTAGGATCTATTCTTTCTAACTTAGAGATTTCGGGGACGAAATCCTTTAAGGAGGGGAGAATGTAACAACCCGTATTTTTATAACGTGTTATAACCATAAATCAAGACAGAATTAATTTTTAAGATAAGAATCAAGGGCAACGGGTTATTCCATTACATTCGTCTCGAAATTTTGCTTGGAAACGAGTCCGAGTTTTCGAAAATCGGAGTCCGTATGACCAAGTTATGACCCTTCGAAGTTTTTACAAATTTTCAAGTTCATAACAGCTCAGAATTCGAATTCAAATTTCGAATTCAAACCCCAGAATGGACTGGGCGGTAAATTTCCCGCCCAGGACCAGGTCGACCTGGGGGTCGACCATAGTGTCGACCTGCCCAGGACCAGGTCGACCATGGTGACGACCTGGTTGCCGAGCCCATTTTTGAGTCAGAATTCACTCTGATGTTTCTAGTCCGATTTCTATCTAAATTCGTTGGGCAGACCCTATATAAACAACCCCTAACTCTAGTCTCTCTACACAAATTCTCTCTGGCCTTATGCTGCAAAAAACCTAGTTGAAAAGTTAGAGAAAAGGGATTGCTTCTTCTCCAACAAGGCTACGTGTAGGGTATTGCTGTTTGGGGAATTTCTGTTAGACTCGAGATTCAACATCGCCTCTTTGTTTTCTAATTCTCTAACCACGATCTGTAAGCCCCAGTTACTTTTAGATCTAAACTTTAAACTTAATATGGACATGTTGTAAATCGAGATTGAACCTAAGTATAATAATTATCTCGGATCTATCATTGTATATCTTGGATCTATCATTGTCCATTTTGGATCTATTATTTTGGATCTACTATTTGTTCACCTTGGATCTATTCATCTTGAATTTTGACTTGTAGGAATATTTGCATGAAATTGATTTGGGGCCTATACATGTTGTAGATCTAAAACCCTTATTGTCCATAATATTCATGCCTGTGATGTTGAAACAGTTGTTATTCACAAGTTTGGGGTTATTATCTTATGTCAACTGTTACCATGACTATCACCCTAGTTTGCTAGATTTGATATTTGAGACCACTATTCCATATACCAGTATGGTTGTAATCATTTATCTCAAGTTATACCATGCTTGACTTGTAATCAATTTTTCCACCTTATGCCAGTTCTTTCTATGTTATTCCCTAATTAGATTTGTTTGTATCGATTCGAGTTTACGTGCGATGGGAATGTGATTGGGTAGATTAGGCAAAACCTGAATTTACTATGATCTTGAAACTTGAACATTGTTATAACTTGAACCTGAATATGGACATGAAACTTACCTTGAAACTTGTCACGAACTTGATATGAGACTTGAACATGGTCATGACTCTAGAACGAACTTGAAAATGGCCAAGTCGAGGTTGGGTTGAGTTTGCAATGTAAATCTGCTCGGAACCGCCCGGCGAATCCAGTGACTGCAAACAATAGGATCCAATGTGGGTAGTTGGTCATATCGCACGTAAAACCCGAGGTTAGACTATGTTGTGGTGTAAATCTTCCCGGAACCGCCTGGCAAATCCAGTGACCACAACAACTAGTCTAATGTGAGAGGTTGGGGTGCATTAATGAATTAATGCCACATGATAGGGTTAAGTCATGAACCACTTGAATATACTTAACCAATTTGACACGATGATTTGATAGGGTTAAGTCATGAACCGCTTGAACACACTTAACCAACTTGATACATGATTTGGTAGGGTTAAGTCACGAATTTGAATGACAACACTTAACCCATTAGAAACCCTAGTTACGCGGTCCTTTTCAGCAGTAACCCACTTAGATGTATCACGATACCCTGGGACTACGCAGGGTGGGGCACGATTACTGGGCTGATTGTAAGCGACCAGAACGACGGCTGAGTAGGTGCGCCATTGTAGGTTCAGGCGGACTATGGTCGTGCACGTAGTCCGGAGTTGAAAAAGCAGGCATTAAGCACCAGTAGGTTTACACTGTGCGTGCTTGATTCGTGTCGATGGTTGGCACCCTAGGGCTTGATACACCCTATGGTGGACCTAGCACAGGTGACTGCATTTCGTGATTGGGCCATATGACACAGACACATGACGAGCTAGAACTTGTAGGGAGCCGATCGATTAGTAGATCGTACTGTAGGACCCCGTAATGGGTCATTTCATGATATTGGGCCAAGGGATCATTTCATGGTTAATACTTGACATGGGTTAGAATACTAGTACAGTTGGTGTAGCGAATCTTGAATATGTGATGCTAGACTTCATTTATCTTGTTATCTTAGAAATCTTGCCAGACTTATCATCATCCTTATGTTTACTCTCCGTTTATTCATGTCTTGTTAACTTTACTAGTTTTTATACTGAAAGTCACTAGGGCTTACCAGTCTTTATGACTGACCCTTTTTCTTTTGCCCCTTTTTCTTTCGTTTCCCCCCCAGGTTCTCAGGGAGGAAACTCTAGCTCTTAGCTTGGATTTAGCTTGCTTTCTGTCAGCTCATGTACGGTTTGGTCTTGAGCTATGCTATGGCTGCACTTTTGCTATTTTTGGGGAATAATTTACTTTTGTTATTTTAAGTTTATGCTTCTCTATCTAGAACTCGATGTAATGGAATAATGACAATTTGTACTTTGGATATATAAGGTTTTTGACTCTTTTCTTGAAAGTAATGAGATTTGGTTTTTTAATTTCTACCGCTGCTTTATTTATGTTCTGTCTTGTGATATCTCTTTGTATGTTTACCTAGATAATACTCCACCAAAACTAGTGCATTTCCTTTGTGAGTGACCCTAGCGGAGGTGGGGTGTTACAACCGGCCTAATGCATGGATGCTTTTCAATTTCTTACATCAATATCATATCCATACCGATTTCACATAAACACAAGTATATAAAATACATACATCTATTTTTTTATCATCATATATTTACATCAAGAATCAGAAACAAAATATTTGCAAATATCCTCAAATAAGCAAAAATAAATGGTATACTCATACCACCTCATCCAGGATGTTGTTCCTATGTATATCACCAGAACTAAATAAATGGTATACTCATACCACCTCATCCAGGATGTTGTTCCTATGATCATACCTTAAATTAAACTATACAGTTTTTTTGCACAGGCATCACTGTATTTTTGAAGGGTCTTCACTGTTTTTTTGAACATGCATCACTGTTTTTTTTCATCCTCAATGTTGATATATTACAACATCATTCATTTACTCTATGTTGATGTGTTCTTTGAACAGACAAACCACACATCAGCTATCACATTTACCATAAACATTCATATGGTATATAGTTTGAGCGAACACATTGGTGCATGCAAAACAAAATAACAAAGTCAGAGTCTAAACTTGATAATAAAATAACTGTGTTCAAAGTTCAAAATGGAAGAAATAATTTGTATACCTATTCTTCATTCTTTTTAAAAATTGGATGCAGAAAGCATTAGCTGTGACCTCTTTCACAGAGAAAACTTGATTTATTTGAACCCGAACTCAATCCTGACACCTGGGACTGGAACAACAAGGACTTATCTCACTAATAGTTAATTAACACACCATGAAATCAAGCTATATGGTTGTGTTATTCTTTTATTCAATAATATAAGTTTCCATTTAGCATGAAATAACCAACATCTCTATGGACAACAAAAATGAAAAAAATACTAATAAAAATAGGCTTAGCAAGGCACGCAGTTATGAAATATAAACAATTGAATAACATTATAAAGCAGTATTTAGAAAAGGATAAATAATAATAGCGAGACGAGGATATGTTACGGTTTTAGCTTACTCACCTGGACTTGTAAGTTATAACCACAAGAAGTTCTGCAAATATAATAGAAGTTTACACAGACCATACTTTTGTAGAGAAGGAAGGCAACTTAAAAGAAATTCTCATGAAAACTAATTCTCATGAAAGTGCCTAAAGGTTGTTGTCATACATTGCTTGGTTAGCTTCAATGAATCCAAGTTTTGGAAACTTGTTTGTGAGTAATAAAAGAGGTATACTAATTATAGACACAGAGAATAAATTATCAACAATGAATTAATCTTGATCATCTTTTCCATTGCCTGAACATGTTTCCTCCATGGGCTTCCAACATGAAATAACAAAAGGGTTCTCAGAAGCTAGAAGTTATTTTTAGTTTTCATATTCCAAGAAATGTATAATCAAATAAGGCATAACATTTTATGTCAAAACTAGGTAAGATGTACTTGGCGTTAAGCAAAGACGGGAAATGATTTGCATAAAAAGTCAAATACCACACATGTTCGCACAACTAATTTACTTAATTATAACAAGTCAATTACAGTAAGCTTACTTCATTCCTTAAGTTGATGAGCTCCTCCAATACCACTTGCTAAAAAAACTAATATTCCATTCTGTAGTATTTTTTATAAAATGGCCAAGCTAAAAAATAATAATTAAACAAATAACAAACCAAGCAAAATATGTATGTGTTTAACATGTTTATTTCTGTTAGGTATCTCATGAACATGAAGTATTTGTTAAAAATTGAGGACTAATTATCCCATTATAAGAAGCTATAACTAACAGGAAGAAGTATAGAAGAAGGTAGGTTTCTAAGTGTCATATAAGCCAAAATAGTAATTACAGGAATAATTTATTTTCGATCAAAGAAGATGAAATTTGTTTTGCCCAGAAATAATTAACATTCATGCAAGTAATTTCCACTTTGCTAGCAAGAAACATGGTTGTAGAATTTTTTTCCTAAATATAGAATGAATATACGCATCTTTACTGAATTTGGAATTCAAGCTGCTACTACGTAAGTTACCTCTCCCTCCTTGGAAGAGATTCTACCAAATCTACTATGCTGACTAGAAGCAATGTGAAATGATTCATCTTCTATGTCCTTCTTAATCAGTTTCGATGGTGAACGTTTGGGAATGCGATTTTTGGTTGCCAATCAAGCTTGCGACGATTTATTTGGAAAAGGAGAGATGGGATAATCACATGGAAGAAGAGGACTTTTGTTTGATTTTACTTGAGTTCAAATAGTGATTTGGGATAGCGTGCAACGATCTGCATTCTATGTATCGGAGGATCATAGAATGCTTATTTTATTTACATACAAAGTCATATGGTCGTGTAACTTTGGGAAACGACTATTGGGGTCATTTCCTACATTCACAATTTTTACCGAATTTTAAATGACCGTTTTGCCCCTAGCAAATATTTTTTGGCCTATAACTTTTGATTGGTAAGGAGTTTTGACTCGAAACTACTTCTACTTGATTTGGGTTGCGGTTTCTCATTTCGTAGAGTGGTCACATTAATCAAACGGACTTACCGTTTGGGAGATATGGCTGAAATAAGATTTGAAGATGGAAAACAGCCTATTTGGGCTTAATTAAGTGATTAACAGCTAGTCCCATAACCCATTTCGGGACTAGGGTTATGGGAGGGCTGAAAGGAGTTGGAGAATCATCTCCTTCCATTTTTCTAGCCGCCACAAGCCTTTCTCTAACCCTAATCATGGCTTCCATCTTCCAAATCTCTCTAATCACTAATTGATCAAATCTACAATAAATCAAGCCGAATTAGCACCAAATTCAAGGTCGAGCTGCTGCACCACATTGGGATCTGAGCCAAATCAGTAAAAGTTTCAGATCTAACATTTATTTTTGGCTAAGGTGAGTGATTTACATGTTTATACACTAATTATGGCTAATTAGAGGCGATTAGTGATAATTAGCGAAATTATACATCTAAAAATTCTTGAAAAATAAGTGAGAATTCTAAAATTATATATTATGTCGCCGGTATGCATTTGGGTTAATTGGATTAAGTTCGCTAATTCTACAGTTAGACATGGTTAAGGGGAAAATCATATGGTTAAGGGGAAAATCATGGTTTTGGGTATGTTTGATCTAAATTAACATATGAAACCATTGTTTTGGTGTTTTTGGTTGATTCTACATTTTACTATTGCTGTTTGGTATGTTTTGTGATTGCATAGGAAAATTAGAATAGTTGAAAACGCCGTCATTTGGAGAAATTAGCTTGCTGGAAAGACTCTAGCGTTTTGGTTCCTGATGGTAGCCACGACTCACCAACCGCCAGGAGGGGAGGGTCACGAACCGCCAGGAGGGGAGGGCCACTACCCGACCTCGATGACAACCGCGAACCAAGACGTGATGGCGACTCCAAACCGAACCGGATTTGAGCTTCTACCACGCATTGACTATCGTGAACTCTTCTGAAGATCAACTCCAATCCGACCAAAACCCGATATGCAAAGGGAGTCCAAACGGGAAGTTATTACTCAGGATCTAGATGGAACCAACGAGTTAACTTTTAGAGTTGGGCTTTGCTGCGGGACGTGTGCAAAGGGGTTATCGATATCTATAACTTTGGTTCACCATTGAGAGAGGAGGCATGCAGACGAACCAGAGCCAGGGAAGTGTGGACTGGGTAGGGGTATTGACTATATACATAAAGGGCATGGTCATAGCAATAGTTATATGGAGTCCATTGCGGTATGGATCCGTCATGACCCAAACAGATTTGGTGATCAAAGTGTGGATATCGTATGCTTTACGCACCGAGTGAGAGATGTGAGGATGATTGTTATGACTGATGTTTGTTATTACTATGACACACACACTTCCATTTTACACTCTATGTTAGTGTTTACCTTAGAGTATTGTACATCTTGTTGTGCTAACTCTTTAATTGCAGGTCCAGGTCAAGTATGATTACTTATACCTATTATTGCTCGTTTTAGTGATATAGATTTGCTATCGCTCATACCATACTTTCGTTTGACCTAGAGTTTTATGTCTCCTCTTATTACTTTTGGCGCTCCTAAACGAGCAGACTAGAGGTAGGTTCAGTAGTTATGCACGATTGTTGTCCGGAGACGAGTGAGAGGCTTCCACGTACTATATATATTCTCCTTGTGTTGTTGTTGGTCACTGCTTTGGGCATTAGTAGTGTACCCCTTTTATTTTCTTTTAGAGACAATATTTTAAAGTTGTAATAATTTGATATGAAGCTATATTTTGGGTTCCGCTGCTCTGATGGATATGGTTTAGTTTTCAGCTTGTGTACTGTCTCGCTTGTTTTATATCAAGTTATGTTATTATTATATTTTATTCTATGTGCTGTGAGATATACTACAGGTTCTTGGTGATTCATCGTTTCAACCCTTTTGACGATCGTCCCGTGCTAGTCGGGCATTGGCACAACGCATTTTGGGGAAATGTCTGATGGTACGGGGTGGCAGCCACACTTGGTATCAGAGTCTAGATTGCGTAGTTTAACCTAGGGGAAGACATCAAGGAGAGATAGTAAATGTATATGAGGGCGCGTACTTGTGATATTTTGGTTTACAAAAACTATATATATATACTATTAGTATATCTAAGGATGAAGTCACACTGCACGGGCACCACTAAGGAGACGGTTAATTGTTTTCTCTTTACAGACTCAACGATGAGCCGAAATACGAGGAGTACGATGAGGAACCCTGCATCGGGAGTTGAAGAGGGAGAAGGTTCAGGGGACAATAATAGGAATGCCCCTGATATGAGGACAATGTTTACTGCCTTCATGCAAGAGATGCTTAGGGATGCTCAGGGAGTAGTTACTAATGCTGCTAATGGTGGTGGTGCAGTAGTGCAGGCACCTAGAGCCGATTTCGCCAAACTTAACAAGGATTATGCTAGTCTAGGTGGGAAATCATTCCACGGAACGGAATTGGCTACGGAGGTTCAGGATTAGCTTGATAGTTGTAAGCACATCTTCGAGGATTTGGGGATTGATGATGCAATAAAGAGAAAGCTAGCACCACGTCAGCTTCAAGGATGGGTTATGAATTGGTGGAATGCCATTAAAGCGGGTACTCCGAGGATCAAATTACTTGGAATAAGTTTAAGACTTGCTTTAGTGACAAGAGTATTCCAGCTGCTTAGATATCAGAATTGTTTAAGAAATTTTTGGAACTTAAGCAGAATGGTAGGATAGTCTCGGAATATATTGTTGAATTCGATACCTTATCGAAAGATGGGTTATCTCTTATCGATACTGTCGAGAAGAAGAATGATAAGTTCATAACTGGCCTAGATGGGTACTTAGGGGAAAGACTTATAAACCATATCGATGAGACTTTCGAATCTATTATGGGAAAGACATTGAGATCAGAGAGCCTTTGCCCTATGTCGAAGACCGAGGTTGCTATTGCATCTGCAAAAGAGCCAAAACCGCAGGCAAGCGGTGAATGCAAGAAGAATTCAAAGAATAAGTGGAAACAAAAACTAAACCAAGGATGGTCAGAAAAAGAAGAATAAAAAATATATCATGTACTTTGGCTGCAGCAAGAAGGGCCACTACGTCAGAGACTGTTGAGCGAAGCCAGGGGAGAGGAAGTGCTTCAACTATGACCAAGTTTGACACTTCAAGAATGTGTCTGCAACCTCCTAAGGAGAAGCAAATCGTGAAAGCATATGCTATTAACGTTGTTCCTTCTTCGTCGAAGGCCCCAACTGTGGCGGAGAATGGAAAGGGTGTCATTATTCAAGGTATGCTTTCTATTTATGATGTTCCTGTTCGAGTATTGTTTGATACCAGGGCTTCCTATTCCTTCGTGTCTAGTGACTTGGTAAATAGGTTGGAATTGGAACCCGAGATTGTTGATAGACCTTTAGTTGTGACAAACCCAATCAGTCATTCAACTAGCCTTTGTATAATTTGTCGTAATCTGATCTTATCGAGTCATGGATGTATGTTTGCTTGTGATTGCTTTGTTTTGGGCTTTTTCGGGTTTGACATTATTTTGGGAGTCGATTGGCTCCAAAGGTATGGGGTGGTGGTAGACTGTGAGGGGTCTTCGGTGAGCACTAGAGCGGATGATGGGCGGAGTGTGGTATTGGGCTGCCTACCTAGTGATGAGGTGATGACTAGTTTTCTAAATTCCCTCGACATCCCGCATGATGAGTTACCAGATGTGCCTATTACTGGTGAGTATCCGGACATCTTTGAGGAAGTGAACGGACTTCCACCACACCAAGAGATCGAGTTTCAGATTGATCTAATGAAAGATGCCAGACCTATAGTGATGCCACTTCGTCGTATGGTGCCAAGGGAGCAGTGCGAGCTCGAAGTGCAAGTAGGCGATCTTTTGAAGAAGGGGTTTATCCAAAGAAGTGTTTCTGAGTGGGTTGCACCAGTTGTATTTGCTACTAAGGCCAATGGTTCCATTCGCTTATGTGTGGACTACCGTGAGTTGAACAAGGTGACCAGGAAGAATAAGTATCCTCTTCCATGGATAGATGATTTGTTTGATCAACCAGATGGAGCATGGGTGTTCTCCCAGTTGGATCTCGCGACAGGATTTCATTAGCTCCGAGTAGCAGCCGAGAGTATACCTAAAATGACATTTTAGATGCCGTCTGGATTCTATGAGTGGTTGGTCATGCCATTCAGGTTGACCAATGCACCCACATTTTTTGTGGATCTTATGAATAAGGTTTTCAGGGATCAATTAAATAAGTTTGTTCTTGTGTTCGCGGATGATATCTTGGTTTACTCGAGGACAGAGGAAGAACACAAGGAACATTTAAGGACAGTGATGGAGGTGTTGAGGAAACACCAATTGAAAGCAAAATTTTCTAAGTGTCACTTCTGGAGGAGGGAAGCGAGATTCTTGGGCCATGTTGTTTCAGAGAAGGGTATTGTCGTGGATCCTGTGAAGGTGGCTACGGTGCAAGATTGGTCTACGCCCAAGAACGCAATGGATGTGAGAAGTTTCTTGGGGTCAGTTGGATATTATCGTAAGTTTATCCAAGACTTCTCCAAGATAGTGACATCGTTAACTCAGTTGACCAAGAAGAATCAATATATTTCTTAGGACGAAAGGTGTGAGAGTGCATTTAAGAGCGTAAAGGAGAAGTTAACGTGCACACCAGTGTTAGTTATTCCTAAAGGGAATGAAGAGATGATGGTATAGATGGATGCCTGTGGTACCAGACTAGGTGTTGTACTGATGCAAGGAGGTAGGGTTGTAGCTTATGCTAGTCGGCAACTGAAACCGCCTGAAAGATATCCTACCCATGATTTGGAATTGGCAACGATCATGTTCGCATTAAAGGTGTGGAGAAATTATCTCTTGGGAGAAAGATTAGAGTTGTTTACCGACCATAAGTCATTAAAGTGTCTTTTCTCTCAGAAGGATTTAAATCTTTGTCAGCTGAGATGGTTAGAGTTCTTGGCTTCATATGATTTCAATATCACATACACACCCCGGAAGGGCAATGTGGTAGCTGATGCATTGAGTAGGAGGCATGCAAATTTGGGGGCTATGTTTCTGTAATGGAAGCAACCGGAGTATATCACGGGATATGATTTCATACCTAAGTTTGAATTAGATCCAGAGATGTTAACAAGTTTGACGATTAGACACACTTTGATTGAACGGATCGGTTCCAATTAGAGGGACGATCCTAGCCTATTGGAAATCTTCTACAAGGTAGAGATGGGTATCGATGATGAGGAGATGAACACGTATGGACTTGATAGAGAAGGATGGCTTCGAAATAATGGGAGACTAGTTGTACCCAATGTTAATGGATTGAGAGATGAAGGGCTTAGAGAGTGTCATCACTCGAAACTGACTGTACATCCCAGTGGTAACAAAATGTATCGAGACATGAAGCAAACCTACTATTGCGAAAGGATAAAGAGAGACGTTGGGAAGTTTGTATCCAAGTGCATGAATTGCCATTTAGTTAAAGCCGAGCAAAAGAAGCCTAGTGTTTTTTTACAATTGTTGGAAATTCCCGAATGGAAATGGGAACAAGTCTCAATGGATTTCATCGATGGTTTTCTAAGGACTAGATCGGGTCATGATAGTATTTGGGTGATTGTGGATCGATTGACCAAAAGTGCAAGGTTATACCGGTAAGGTCAAATAGAACGGTAACTAAGTTAGCGGAAATGTATATGAAATGGGTAGTGAAATTTCATGGAGTACTTAAAGGTATTATGAGTGATCGAGATCCATTATTTACTAGTGGATTTTGGAAGAGCTTACAAGAGGCTTTAGGGTCAGAATTACATCTCGGTACCGTGTACCATCCCCAAATCGATGGTCAAACAGAGAGGGTGAATCGTGTATTAGAGGATCTCTTGAGAGCTTGTATATTGAATTTTTGAGGGTCATGGGATGACCATTTGCATCTAGTTGAGTTCTCATATAATAATAGTTATCAGTCTAGTATTGGTATGGCCCCATTCAAAGCTTTGTACAGAAGACCGTGCAACTCACCATCATGTTGGTTGGAAATCGGTGAGAAATTTGTGCTTGGGCTAGATGTAATAAGAGAAACTTCAGATAAGATCAAGGCTATTCAACAGCAAATGAAGGTTGCCCAAGATAGGCAGAAGAGTTATGCTGATAATAGACGAAAAGATATGAAATTCTCCGTTAGCGACTTGGTATTCATCAAGATTTCTTAGTTGAAGAGTGTAATTCGGTTTGGTAGGAGAGGTAAATTAGCACCAAGGTTTGTTGGTCCATTTCCAGTTCTCGAAGTTGAGAATTAAGCGTATAAAGTTGGAATACCTGATAAGGTGGCGGGAGTGCACAACGTATTTCATGTTTTTCAGTTAAGGAAGTTCGCGACGATTCTGATATGACTATTTCACCAGATCAGTTGGATGATATCGAGGTAGAATCTGAGGCAGTTGGAAGTCGTAGAATGATTCGTATTGTCGGACACGATACGGCGCAACTTTGAAGGAAAACGGTGAAAGTGGTTAATGTACAGTGGGGTAATGATGATAATGACTGTACTTGGGAAATCGAGGAGAGCATAACGAAGTCATATCCAGAGCTCTTTACCTGGTAAGATTTTAATCGCCATATAGTTATTCCCTTATTAGTAAAACACATGCTAGGATAGGCTTGTTGTGTTATTATGTATGTTTGATTTTTTGTAAATGGCTGATAGGCATTCTGGGCACTATTGTATGTTTTCTTGGTTAAGGAATTTCGGGGGCGAAATTTTTTAAGGGGGACAGAGTGTAATGACCCTCATTTTACATATCGGAGGATCGTAGAACATTTATTTTATTTACATACGAAGTCATATGGTCGTGTACCTTTGGGAAACGACTATTGAGGTCATTTCCCACATTCACGATTTTCTCCGAATTTTAAATGACCGTTTCCCCCTAGCAAATCTTGTTTCACCTATAAATTTTGATTGGTAAGCAGTTTTGACCTGAAAACACTTCTATTGGATTCAAATGATGGTTTCCCATTCCATAGAGTGGTCACAATAATCAAACGGACTTGTCGTTTGGGAGATATGGCTGAAATAAGATTTGAAGATGGAAAAAACAACCTAACTGGGCCTCACTAAATGATTAGCAGCTAGTCCCATGATCCATTTCGAGATTAGGGTTATTGGAAGGCTGAAAGGAGTTGGAGAATCATCTCCTTTCATTTTTCTAGCTGCCACTAGGGATGAGCAGGTAAACCGATTACGAACCGAAACCGAACCAAAACCGCATAAAACCGATAAAATCTGCATCTTAAAAAACCGCACCGAAGTAAAAGAGCAAAACCGATGAAACTACACAATTAGTATGGTCCGGGTTCGGTTTTAATTCTTTTTCAAACTGCAAAACCAAAACTGCACCAAATGCTACTTATACGTAAATTTTAACGCTACCTTATCAAATTTAGCTTCAGACAAATTTGCACGTTCACTACTTGGCAATCATTGAAGCAAAAGAGCAGCAATACATGCTGCAGCACTCTAACTGCAAGGCTATATTGACTCATGTTGCCAAGATTAATCGTGACGTGTTGATGGAAATGTCTGATCATAGAAAGGATCTACAAAAGAAAAGAAAACTAGTATTGAACACCTTGAGAAGCTATCAAGACCTGCCACCAGATAAAGCTCTTACTGTATTAACTATAGAGGTTAAAAAGATGCGGTATGCTACTGCTGAGAAGAATCTAGAACAAGTTCTACATACTGCTTTCGGTCCATCAGAATTGTGATTTGGATTACGTCCTTTGCCTTGATGTCATTTATAGTAAGATGGTATTAGGATTGGACCAATTGGTCATTACAATAAAAGAGTTTTCATTTGCATGTGAAGATCAATATCACACACTGGACAAATAAAAAAGCCTCTGCCTCAGCTTTAAACATTTCGTGTGCATCACCATCTAAGGGAACGATGTTTTTTTTGTTAATTGGTTTTGAAACCGAAACCGCACTTTTAAAAATCGAAACCGCACTTTTAAAACCGAACCGCACCAATGGTTTTTGGTCCGGTTCCGGTCCCTACATTTGAAAACCGCACGCTAGCGGTTTCGGGTGCGGTTTTAAGTCAAAACCGTACCAAACCGCACCGTGCTCATCCCTAGCCGCCACAAACCTTTCTCTAACCCTAATCATAGCTTCCATATTCCAAATCTCTCTCTAATCACTAATAGATCAAATCTACAATAAATCAAGCCGAATAAGCACCAAATTCACTGTCGAGCTGCTGCACCACATTGGGACTGAGCCAAATCAGTAAAAGTTTCAGATCTAACATTTATTTTTGGCTAAGGTGAGTGATTTACATGTTTATACACTAATTATGGCCAATTAGAGGTGATTGTTGATAATTAGCGAATTTATAAATCTAAAAATTCTGGAAAAATATGTGAGAATTCTAAAATTGTATTTTATGTTGTTGGTATGAATTTAGGTTAATTTGGATTAAGTTTGCTAATTAGTGATGGTTAAGGGGAAAATCATATGGTTAAGGGGAAAATCATGGTTTTGGGTATGTTTGATCTAAATTAACATATGAAATCATTGTTTTGGTGTTTTTGGTTGATTCTACATTTTACTTGCTGTTTGGTATGTTTTGTGATTGCACAGGAAAATTAGAATGGTTGAAAACGCCGTCATTTGGCGAAACTAGCTTACTGGAAAAACTGCAAGGTTTCAGTTCCTAATGGTGGCTACGACTCACGAACCGTAAGGAGGGGGAGGGTCACGAACCATCAGGAGGGGAGGGTCACGAACCACCAGGAGGGGAGGGCCACGAACCGCCAGGAGGGGATGGTCACGAACCGCCAAGAGGGAGGGTCAAGAACCACCAGGAGGTGGAGAGTCATGAACCATTAGGAGGGGAGGGTCACGAGCCGCCAGGAGGGGAAGGTCACGAACCGCCAGGAGGGGAGGGCCACGAACCTCCCAGGGAGGACCACAACCCGACCTCGATGACGACCGCGAACCAAGACCTGATGGTGATTCCGAACCAAACCAGATTTGAGCTTCTACCATGCGACGACAATCGTGAACTCCTCTGAAGATAAACTCCAATCCGACCAAAACCAGAGATGCAAAGGAAGTCCAAATAGGAAGTTATTACTCAAGATCCAGATAAGAACCAACGAGTTAACTTCTAGAGTTGGGCTTTGCTGCGGGACATATGCAAATGGGTTATCGATATTTATAACTTTGGTTCACCGTTGAGAGTGGGGACATGTAGACGAACCAGAGCCAGGGAAGTGTGGACTGGGTAGGGTTATTGACTATAGAACAGAAGGGCATGGTCATACCAATAGTTATACGGAGTCCAGTGCGGTATGGACCCATCAGGACCCCAACGGGTTTGGTGATCAAAGCGGTGGATATCATATGCTTTACGCTCTTAGTGAGAGATGTGAGGACGATTGTTATGATTAATGTTTGCTATCACTATGACACACACACTTCCATTTTACACTCTATGTTAGTGTTTACCTTAAAGTGTTGTACATCTTGTTGTGCTAACTCTTTGGTTGCAGGTCCAGGTCAAGTATGATTACCTATACCTGTTATTGCTCTATTTAGTGATATAGATTTTCTATCGCTCATACCAGACTTTCGTCTGAACCAGAGTTTTATGTCTCTTCTTATTACTTTAGGTTCTCCTAAATGAGCAGACTAGAGGAAGGTTAGGTGGTTATGCGTGTGTAGCTCGCCCGAGACAAGCAGGAGGCTTCCACGTACTATATATATTCTCCCTGTGTTGTTGCTGGTCACTGCTTCAGGCATTAGTAGTGTAACTCTTTTATTTCCTTTTAAAGACAGTATTTTAAAGCTGTAATAATTGGATATGAAGCTATATTTTGGATTCCGCTATTCCGATGGATATGGTTTAGTTTTCAGCTTATGTACTATCTCGCCTGTTTTATATCAAGTTATGTTATTATTATATTTTATTTCATGCGCTTTGAGATATACTACAGGTTCTTGGTAACTCATCGTTTAAACCCTTTTGACGATCATCCCGTGCTAGTCCGGCATAGGCATAACGCATTTTGGGGAAATGTCTGATGGTACGGGACGGGCGTCAAACAACAATTTGGGATGGAGAGGAAAACCCTAGGCGGCCACTGAAGAGGAGCTAAAGTTCACATAGCAAATAACAAAAAGAGGGCCGACCAATTTGTTTTATGTGAGTTAAGTATCTTATTTAAATTGAGTGGTGTTTGGATTAATGAGGTGTCATGTTCTCCAACGTACGATTAGACTGACGTGGATTGCCACGTAGGATATGGAAAGGTCTGCTATAGCAACACTATCAAAATGTTGCATCGTGTTACACTTGTTTAGCTAGGCCAACACATTTTTATGGCTAATGTAGCATAGAAAATAGAATGTTGCAGTATGGCCAAAATATTATAGCTATCGTCACATTTTGGCAGGCAACACCTAGCAAATTCGGTGCGTTAGGCCGTTTATTGCATAGTATATGAACCCATGCCACTGTCTTAAATTTCCTGAATAGCCTGCATTTGTACACTTTTGTTTTGTACAGTTTTTGTCTTATTATAGTGGATCTTGTGCACTTTTGCTTTTGCTTCCCTGGTGATGGCTCTCGACTTGATGTTTTACTAGCCATATTCATGTAACCGTTGAGTTGCTGAATCATTTTTGTTTGTGTCACTTAAACCTTGTGTTTTTATATTTGCTATTTTCTTGACTTTGACCCTGTAGCAACTGATTTTCTCTTCATTGGTATTTATGCATATACTTGAAGTGCACTAACCTGTGATCATGTATTTACTGAGTTTGTTGTATTAGCCTAATCTTGTATGGCTGCATGCATTTGCCTTCGCCATGCTATGCTTGTTAACTAGTATGCTTGTGCATTATCATGTGTGCTTGGTACTTGTCTTTGTTGCTGTCTCGTTTAGTTTCACATGCACTTGTGATTTTAAACATATACTTGTATATAAATATACGTGTATATTTGTTGTTAGCGATATTTTTCGTCAACACTGGAGATAGGTCAACATGAACAGACCTAAGGGAAAAATAGGTTATTTAGCCTTCGTAAGTTTGGGTTAGATCACCGTCCCTAGGTATCAAGGCCTAGAATATGAAAGAGTAGTTACTCTTCCCTCGATGGGGGTGAATATCACGCTTAAGCGATTCAAGAACCCACAGTTACCTTGGAGAGAAGGATCACAAAACACAACCCTTGATAAAGGACTTAACGAATGGTAGAAAGGAATTTTGCACCAAGCTCGCTAAAAGATCTAAGCTCGTAGGAAGGGTCTGAGCTTGCAGGAAGGGTTTAAGCATATAGGAAGAGGTGTTTCATCTGATTGGCGGAAAGATTTAGGCAAGTATTTGTGTGTATGTAGGAAACAAACAGTAAATTGTAGCAACGATAACTAAGAAATAGCATGATAAACTCATTAGAAAATACTATAAGTATAGATTTGCTATTTTGTTAATCTTTGATTTAGAATACATGAACATAATAGAAGAAATCCTCAAATTGATCTAAGTATTAGGGTTTACTCTAGAGAGAAAAAGTACAGGAATCTGAATGAGAGCCTCTCCCCCAAAATGTGACCCCTGGGGTCTTATTTATAGAGGATTCGGGGCCCCTTTTGCAGTTGGGCCGTTGGGCCTGCAAGTATTTCTGTCGGCCGCCTTTCTCCTTGGTTTCAGTTGCTTTAGCTCCTGGCCGCTTTGCAGTGCAGATTATAACTTCCGGAAGGAAGGTCCCAGCCAGGGCTACTTTGAGAGTGATATGAGCTTGTTGATGTAGTAGCATTCCGGAAGGTATTTGAGCCTCTGGTTGTATGCTCTCGATTATAAGCTCCCGGATGTAGGCTTCTGGTTCTCTTATGAATACTTAGAGGAGCTTATCCTCAAGATGTATGTAGATAGCTATTGGTTCGAAGCCATTATCGGTGTCTGTACTAAGTAGACTAGTATGGATAGCCTGTATCCTTCCTAGGGTTCCGATTTGCCTTCCGGTGGAGTCTCCGGGTCCGGAGGGTCGTTTCAGGTGACCTGCCTGTAGTCTTATCAATATGACCTTTCGGTTTTTATGCAGTAGATGTGTCAGAAGCTGGTTCCGGATAATCTTTATGCACCTTTGGCTTGATACTCTAAATTTCTTAACCTCTCGGTGTATCGGTATTAAGCAGGTTAATATCGACAATCCTTCCGCCCTTACGGGTTTCCATTAGTGGAGCTCTTTCCTCTTTCTTTCTTAGCTTCTGACTTAGATGACCTTTCACTATAGAACCCCCTGCCGGGTATGCTCTGCCGGATAGACTATGTCGGTATTCTGTAGACTTTGAGCTCCTTTTCCCTAAGAAGGTGTCGGTTTGTGTAGCTCTCAGCTTATTCCTTAGTGCTTATGTTCACTGGATGCCCTTTCACCATTAGCTGGTTTCAGAGTTAATTTTGGTAGTAACATTTCCCCCCTGGTGAAGGGGTGTTTTCAACTTTTCAAGTCAAACTTTCTGTCTTTCCAAAGTGTCATATCAAAGTCTTTTGATCTCCCTTGATTGGAAACGCTGATTGGTTTCTGTTTGTACGATGTGGATTTGTGGTAACTTTTGCATAATTGCCATTGCTTCTTCTTCTTAACCTTTACCTGCAACAATAATTTCTCAAACCATATTGTTTCTTCTTTGAGGACTGAATGCTTGTTTCAAGAATCTCTTGATTGGATCTCTAGTAATATTTCTGCTATGAACTCTAGATAGGTATTAAATCGCTCTATCTAGACTAATTAGGGTTTTCGGTGTCGAACATAAATCATTCGAATGTCAATGATCAGGATTCATGGTGAGCTACACATATGCTCTTTCCCCTAAGTATCATTTTTAGGGTTTAAGATATGAAATTTGCAAAAAAGAACCTCATTTTACAATTAAGTAATGGAAATGGTGCAACTGGCACCATCGATTTTGCTGGTGCCGAGAACCAACTAGCTATTCGGTGCTGGCTTATGGTTGTCTGGTTCTGGTTAAATAGTTACCTTTTCCTTTGATCCCTCCTAGCATTATCCTTAAGAAAAACTAATCCTATTATTACTAAGGTCTCAATTGTTTCTCATCAAGTGCGACATTTGTTGTGTGTCTTATCAAACTAGTATCTGGAATCATTTTAATATGCCGTATCTTGGTCATTTATTACTAGTAGGTTTATGTGCTATCACTTCGTTGTGATCTAATGAGTATGATATGAATTTACATAGTTATGGAGTTATATCACCTAGCCGCACCATGTCTGATAAAAGGAGTCCTGATCCATCACAAACTAGTGTTTGTGGTATTTCTCGGAAGAGGAAATCTTTCGCCTCGAAGAAATCTTTGATTACTTCTCAAGATGAAGTAAGCTCCATTCTCTTTAGCTTTGGAATGGATAACGTGGAAGTTATTCCTGCTACTTATTGTGATGATATTATGAATCCTTCCGAAGGATATTTTGCATATTCAGCTACATATATCTAGCATGGAGGCTTCTTTCCTTTTCTTTTTTCAATATTTCGACTTCTATGGGATTTGGAGGTTGCACCCATCGAACTCCTACCAAGCACTTATACATTGCTTTTATGTCTTGAAATACTTGCTCTTGAGTCGTGTCATGCTTATCTTACTTCTAATCTCATCCAACACCTGATGCATTTTTCAAGAGGTGCTGGCTTCCTTATATTCCATGCTACCCCTTTGCAGAAGATTGTTAGTGACGGTGTGGGTAAGGCTATATCTTGGGAAGACCAGTTCTTCTTCATCAGATGCCCTGTTGATATTTCAGGAAAATTTGCTGATTATGGTGAATCCTCTAACCTTTTGTGAGTGACTACTTTTCTCATTTGTGACTTAACTTTAATCATTTTTCTTCAGATTCTGTTTCTAAGAGAGTTCCCTTATCTGAAAGTGAGTCTTTTGTGTTTGAACTCATTTTGAAGCTACTCGGAGAGCTATAGGGTCGATCTGTTCTGTTAACCAAGAACAAGTTGCGTCAATAAGATCTTCTTCCTGACGAACAAAAGGTTTTGGGACGTACACCTATTTGCTTTCCAGACTCTAAGTGTTTAATGTTGGGCTCAGAAGTGTTTGCTTTCTCTAACCCTTTGTCTCCCAGTATTGTTTTGCTGATTCAATAGTTTCCTTATCGAAGTCTCTTTAATATCCAAGTTCCGTATTCTTGAATTTTTCTTTGATTTTTCATTTGAATAAGAGTTTTGACTTCGGAAGTTTCGAACCTCACCGATGTTTTGAATCGATCTACCACTGTTGCTATTAAGAGGTTGGCTGAATTGCCTGTCAAGCCACCACCTAAGATGCTAAAGCTTGATTTTTCCACTTCTGTAATTTCCGAGGGTACTTCCGGTAGGGAAAGTGAGGGTTGTATCCTGCCGTCATCCCCTCCAAGTTCATCAGGAGCGGGTGCACATGTTATGTTAGGGATTCCAACTTCCTAGTCCATAGAGCCTTCGAGCCCCCCCGATCCTTCAACTGATTTTATTAATACTGTGAAGCTTGCTCTTTCTTGTCCGGAGTCTTCTGATATCTCGTTAGCTTCTTCTTCTTCAGATGTGGCGGATTTTTACCAATGCTTGATCATCCGGCAGCTTGAAGTACAACATTTCCCTTTCCTTTTTAAGCTTGACTTTTAATCCTTGAACTGATTTTACCTTTCCAGATTTCCAAAAGATGGCTCTTGCTTTAACCAACCCCTTCTTCCCCTATCTCTGAGATCGTTAGGGTTCGAGAGGCGAATGAAGCTCTAAGTGATGAATGTAAGAGGTTGAAAGCTTCCCTGGAACATGCGGAGGCGGCTTTAGAGAAAGAACGGCAGACGAAGGACGTAACCCCTGATAGAGTGTCGGCCTTAGAACATCAAATAGAGGAAGATGTGGTTACTCATGCTGAGGAGCTCCAGAAGAAGGATGAGAAGCTTTCTCGTGCTGTGCAGATAATTTATGCAGGTGAAGGCAGGATTTATGACTTCTTACAAGTTCATCTTCAGTAGATTAAGACTGAATGTTATGAAGATGGTTTATTCCACCTTCTTTCCGATAACCTTCAGAGTCTTCCCGAGATATGAACCACCAAAATTCCTCCCTTTATCAGGGATCGGGTTATGGAAAGGATTAAGTTGGACAAACGAGCCGTTGGGACGCCACAAAAGGGTGAATCTAAAGTCGAGGATCTTCTATATATTGATAGTTTCCTTGATGATTTTGATGAAGGAGAAGAGGCTTCTACCTTCGTTGATAATGATGGGGGTGATGGCGACGATGGCTTCGGAAGTAGGGGTTGTCAGGATGAACACGAGAGGAACAAAAACGATCCTCCTTCGAGAGCCGAAGCGCCCCAAAATTATATTAGGAATAATCCTGAAGCAGGAGTTTCCCGCGCTGCCTTTGATCTTAAATCTCCTTTGTTTATAAAGGTTGGCCCTTCCGGCCTTTCGAGAGGGGAGAAAGCCATGGGTCGTGAAGCTCCTTTTTCTCGGGTATAACTCTCGCTCTGGCGACGTTTTTTCTTTTTCCGAGTATTTGACCATAGTTAGTTTCCTGCTACTATATTTAATAGACAAAAGAAAAGTTGTTCCCTGCTTTAAACAGAATTAAATGGAAAACAGAAGGAATTAAATCATTCTTATGTAGAATAAGAAAAATATTTGTAAACTTAATCCAATAAAAAAAAACTTGTACAGGGTCCCAATTACTGCATGTGTATGCAAATATTCAAATACGCTTATTTGCATTATGATAGAACTTTGTTCACTAAGAAGATACACTACTGTGAATTGTAGACTGAGAAGGGAATTTTTAACAACATCAATTCATGATATCGGGAAAAATGTTTTCCCGAGAAACTTAGGAGTGTTCATACTGAATTCCCTCAACTCTCTTTTAACTTTCTGAGCGAAGATCGCGAAGCAATTCTAAAGAGTTTAAGGGTTAAACATGCCGGGATGTTTTGTCAACAATAGATGTATTAATCAAGTAAAAGTGATCCATTGTAACTCTCTTCTTATCTTTATTATTATTTCAATCACTTTCATCAGTATAATAAACCTAAGTCTAGGAATTAACGTTATCCTTGTTTGATTCAAATAATTTATTATATGCATAATAGTTAGATATTACTTTAAGTATCTTTTATAGAAATACATATCACTGTCAAATCATTTTATATATTATTTCCATAATATCATTACACATCTTATTTTATATCATATATCATTATAGTGAATCTCAAATTAAAATCATTCAAATCATAAATTTCGTTTCACATTGTTTTGCACATGACATACATTTGATACTAAATTATAACCAACGTACTTCACACACTGCATTATATATTAACTTTTAACTTCTCATAACAAGTATACTGCATAGGGAATTATTATCTTAGAAATATAAAGGATTATTAATTTAAGACATAACATATTTACTTTGACTTATTTGACTTGACTGATTTGTTTTGTTTGGTTGTATTGGTTGAATTGTTTGACTTAATTGACTTGTTTAATTTGTTTGACTAGAATAACTTGATTGAATTACTTAACATGGTTAAATTTCATTAGTGGTTGATAGGTTTGTTAGATAAATACCTATGCATTTGTAGTTGATAGGAGCTCTATAGGTTTTAGGATAAATAAAAGTCACAAGAAATGTTTGGTTTTATGTTTGGATGGATGTTTTGTGACAACAAAACTTAAATTGGTTGATTATTTGGATTAAATTGCTTGACTTATATTAATTTAAGTTATATCATAGGTTTTGGGATATCTTATAATTATTTCTTAGTCTAAATTAAAGTCTTATTATAGGTCTTAAGGAAATTAAAGTACAGGCTAGGTTTAGTCTTGTATTAGATTAAGGGGGAGTTTTATAGTTTCTAGGATTAGTTGAAGGTTCAAGAAGTGTTTATTAACATATATTATTTGGTTGATTGCTTGAATTGCTTGCTTGAATTTCTTGTTTGGATTGATCATTTGGATTGATTGGATTGCTTAGTTTATTATCCTTATGTTAGAATAGTATAGTCATAATTTAGGAGGAGTATTTTACGATTATAGATTTGGGACTTAGGAGGAGTACTTTACTTCAGTATAGGAGTTTTTTAGATTGTTATAGGAAATAGGGAGTGTAGTTTTAGAATTTTTTTGATAATGCCCAAGGGGGAGAAATTATAAAATATAGACATAGTTTATAGGATTCATATAAACAAGGGGAGTATTAGAAGGATCATCATCAACAGGTATGTACGTGTATCATATTTTATAAATTAAGGTTGTCATCATCAAAAAGGGAGAGACTGTTAGAGAATGGAGTTTTGATGACAACCTTATTTTAATATTAATTGATTATAAAATATATACTAACACTTTTGTCTAGAATATATATATATATATATATACACACACATATGCAGGATTTATATACAGGAAATATTACTAAAGACTGTAAAGTTTAAAGATATTAGATTCAGAATTCAGAGATATTTCAAGACTCGTGAGTATTCAAGATTTCAAGAGTTCAAGATTAATATATTTATAGAGTCTAGATTATGTAAGACTCTAAATAACACTCCAGGTTCAAATTCAAATTCCGTTTTTCAAATTCTGTTTTCAAAATTCAATTTTTGTTTTCAAATTCTATCTTCAATCCTCTCTATTTTGTTTTCTATCTTTTCTATTTTTCTTTCTTACTTTACTTCTATTTTCAAACTCAAGTTTTATAAGTTTTATATATTTATACTTTATATTTATATAGTTTTAAACTTTATAATTTTATAAATATATAGTTTATATTTATGTTTTCATATGATTTCCTACTTTATAATATTAATTTATAACAAATATATTTTAATTCAAGAATTTACAGAATTATATTTATATCAAAACACTTGAAAAATGCTCAAAAATTAATTTTATACTAAGTATATGTCGACATATAGAAAGCACCATATCGACATATAGCTGTCATTTCTCAAATTTGAAAGGAAGTGTCTTTTTGCTATCTGTGACGGTTCTGGAGCATTACAACCTTTCACACACTATAAAAAGGGCTTGATTTCGAATTTTTAAACATTCCTTCTTCTCCACTTTCACTCTCTTTCATTACACCATTATTTCTTATCGTTTTTATGATTCCTACACCTACACTCTGCCAAATTCAGTTCTGTTTTCACTAATCTTCTTCTCTCTACACTCTCTACTCATTACTCTTTGAATCAAGTGCTATTGAAGAGTTATAGGGCTTTTGTAATTGTTTGGGAAGTATTTAGGAATCAGTGTTTCCTTGTAGCCATGAAATAAAGCAACGAAATTGGTGTTTTCCTTATTGCCGTGAAATCAAGGAACGGGAGCGATATTAACCTTGTAGCCATGAAATCAAGGGGTGTAATTGGATATTGATATAGTAATAAAACTTTGTGCAATCCAACGCGGGACTGGACGTACGAGCAATCCGAACCAATAAAAAATCTGGTGTGTTCTTTTCTTTTCTGCATTTTTAATTCTGTTTACTTTGCATCTTTGTTTGATTTTGTATCTGTGATGTTTCCATGAAGTTTGATTCATATAGTTTATTGCATAAGTTTTATATTTTGTTTAAATTCTCAAAAAAACTATTCACCCCCTCTGGTGTTTGTTTTGCCTTAACGATCCTTTCCGCAATCCCTAACAGCAATGTCATATGGATTCATTGTTCATAATGCTGATAAATGTATCTATAGATATCTGATAACAACAGTTATGTTATAATATGTTTGTACATTGATGAAATGCTGATATTTGGTTCTAATATATGTGAATGAAACTAAGGAGTTTTTATCTTCTAAATTTGATATGAAAGATCTAGAAGTGGATGATGTAATTCTCGAAATTAAAATCATTAGAAAAGAGGGGGGTTATTACAGTCTCACCACATTGAGAAGTTTCCAAAGAAATATGATCATTATAAGGACTAACCATACCAACTCCTTTAGATCCTAGTACTAAATTATAAAATAACACTGGACGTACCATTTCTCAACTAGAGTATTCCAGTTTTATTGGGAGTCTTATATATGTTATGCATTGCACTAGACAAGACATCACACATGCTATAAGCGTATTATGTCGATTTATGAATAATCCAGGTACCGAATATTGGAAAGCTATTTCCAAAGTTTTAGCTTAGTTTAAAGGAACCATTACCGATGGTTTATCTTATAAAGGATATCCTACTATAATAGAAGGATACACTGATGCAACCTGGAACAGTGTTAAATCCAAATCCAAGTCCACGACTGGATGGATATTCACATTAGGAGGTGTTGCTGTGTGTTTGTCTTCCAAGAAACAAACCAGTATTCCTGACTCAATAATGTTGTCATAATTAATTGCATTAGCAGATGTATGTAAGGAAGTAGAATGGCTTAAGAATTTTTTAGTGGAAGTCCCATTATGGAAAAAGACATCTCCAGCAGTCTTGATTAATCATGACAATCAAGAGACAATATACAAAGCCTCTAATAAAACATATAATGGGAAGTATTGAAATGTGAGTCTACGACATCAAATGGTAAGACATTTACTCAAAAGTTGAGCAATATATATTAATTACAAAGAAAAAAGGAAAAATTAGGCTGACCCTCAGACAAAAGGTCTTCCAAAGGCAATGGTTTCTATAAAGTCAAAAGAAATGGAACTAAGGTCGGTGAATGCAGATTGATCATCCTTAACGAACACCCAACTTATGTCTTGAAAAGTATAGACGAAGTTCAATAGGTACCAACAAGTTAAGAGAATGATTATGGATTACTAAATCATTAATCTCTATTTGGTAAATGATTCTATAAAAGTAAAGGATGGATAAATGACCTTAATAAGTCTAGAAACCTTTAAAAGATGTATTGTAGAAAGACCGTAAGAGATTTACCTATATGAGAATGGAAATCAACATGTTTCCAAGGAAAGTAAGACTGCTTTCTAAAGTAGACTTGTGAACCAAGATTAAAAGCACATGACCATTAATGTGTAGAGCAATACAAAACACTTTACTTGAGGAAATCAACTTATGTGATTGTTCTGGTTTTGTCATTAAGGATACTTGGTTCAAGATTTGTTCGTCGTAGAATCTCGATAAGGCTTTGAATGGTTTACACTAAGAAAAGGTTTGAGTCCAAAAGATACATTTTATTTATGTGTTGTTTTTCACGATGATGCAAAACTTGATCTTAAAACTACATTGGCTTGATCCTACTTGGGTATGTAGGAAGTCAACCTGGTGATTCTGTAACACCCCGTGAATTCAATAACGTTAAGCTTCACAAATTAAAGTGTAATTAATTCTAAATGAAAGAACTAAGGGAAATGGGTTACGCCATTGCGTTCGTCTCGGAATTCTGCTTGAGATAGAGTCCGAGTTTGCGCGAATCGGACTCCATATGAAGGAGAGTTGTGGCCTTCGGAAGTTTTAGAATAAAATTTAAATTCAAACAGCTCGGTTTAAAATTCGAAATTCGAAAAATAGGTTCAAACTGGGCTGGGCAGGAAAACTCCCGCCGAGAGACCAAGTCGACCACAGGGTCGACCTGGCCTCCCCAGGTCGACCTGGCCACCCCGGCTTGACCATGGTGTCGACCTGGGTGTCGACCTGCCAGTCGACCTGGGTGTCGACCTGCCAGTCGACCTACCTGGTCGACCTGGCTAGCTAGGTCTGGCTCTGGCTCGAATTTCTATGGCTCTGTGTGTCACTAGGGCTGACGTGTCACCTCTTGATTGGCTCTTTGAACTTTGTATGGTCTAGATTCCTCCTATCTTCATCTGACGGCTCAAAACAATTTAAAAATCTATAAATACACCCTAAGTCTCAACTGAAAATTCACACAAAAAAATAAGATGGGAGTCGTCATGCTGCCAGGGAGGAATTGAGCATTGCCGTCAAGAGAGAAAAGCCTAGAGATGAATCAAATTAAGAAGAAGATTAAAGTTTAATCAAATTAATCAACGCAACATTAGTCTACCCAAAGGAGCGCATCTCAGTTTCAGAATTCAGAATCCAGAATTCAAGATTCTGCATTCGTTGTAAGTATAGTGACCTTTCAGAATATGAATAAAAATTGTGATGTGATGTGATTCGATGTAAATGAAAATAGAATTGTGTTATTGTATGAATATGATATAAATTCTGTGTATTGTAATGATTCTATCATGACTTGAGTATTGATATTTGTGGCCTAAATTGATTGATGCAAGCCTATTGAACAATTGTATATGAAAACAATGGCACTTGCAAGTTTGTGGCAAAAACTAGAATTTGATCCCTTTATGTTTATGCCTATGACATGGACCATATACATTCACTAAGTCTAAATTAAGGCTTATGTAAACATGTTATAGATTGAAGCCTTTTATGCCTACATGACCCAAAACCTATGAAATCATTCTTATGTTTATTTGCAAGTATAATTGGATCTATGTTAAGTATCATTTGGGTTTCATAAACTATGCAAGTTCATGTTGAAATTGGCTATGTGATTAGATGTTATAGTTGGACATTTTGGTGAATATACAACACGCTAGTTTTGTGGTTGACATTATGCCAAGTTAAACATGTTTAAACCCAAGTTTGTATAAACCAAAACCATGCCATTTCATATGTCACCTACTTAGTTATACTTTGATTTTAATGCAAGTTCACATGATCCATAATGTTAGTTAATATCGCTAAATTGCAAGTTCATGCGCCACACACACCCTTATATGTTGTAAAATATTACATGCTCTTGATTTCCCCTTTTCTCACGCTTATAAAGTTGGGCTGAATTGTGTCGAGCCCAACATTTGTTATAATGTTGCGAACGTATAAACGGGGGTAATTACGTTGGGTGTAAAACATGAAAATATATGTTGGCATGGGTGGCACCTGCCAACGACAATGACATTTAAGCGGTATGAATTGTTATACCCAAAAAATAAAAGATATGACATTTACATATAAAATTGAGAAGTAATAAAATATGTAAATTTAGAAAACACGATATGCTTAACCCGAGGTTGGATTGAGTAGTGATGTAAACCTTCCCGGACCCGCCCGGCTGTCCAGTAGTCACAACAATACCTATCCAATGTGGGTGGTTAAGCATTGAGCCCAATAATGACCCGAGGTTAGACTGAGCTACGGTGTAAACCTGCCCGGAACCGACCGGCACATCCAGTAACCGTAGCAATACCTGTCTAATGTGAGTGGCCAGGTGCTCTAAGAGGCTAAGGACAGATGGTAGGGTTAAGTCAACTATCACACTTAACCAAATTCAACATGTTAACAAGAATTGATGGTTAGGTTTAGGTAAATATGGACACTTAACCACTTAACATGTTTGACTAGAAAATCCTGGTAACGAGGGACCCGTTTCAGCAGTTACCCAAGTTAGGTATCAACGGTACCCTGAAACTAGGCAGGGTGGGGCACGATTACTGGGCTGATTGTAAGCGGTCAAAACGACGGCGGTGAGTGCACAGTGTAGGTCTAACGGGGTGCGGGTGTGCACACACTTCGGAGCAGACAAACAGGGCGC
This sequence comes from Allium sativum, assembly GCA_030737875.1. Taxonomy (NCBI): domain Eukaryota; kingdom Viridiplantae; phylum Streptophyta; class Magnoliopsida; order Asparagales; family Amaryllidaceae; genus Allium; species Allium sativum. The sequence goes on along the minus strand of CM060916.1, from coordinate 132,175,470 downwards.
TGGGGACACCAGTAGTATAACCTATGCCTTCTAGAATTTGTGTCGGGGCCGCCACCATGGGTCTTGATACACCCCATGGTGGGACCAACATAGGTATCTACAATTCTTGGGGCCGTATGACACATGTTAACGCGAATAGGAGCCGATCTTTAGAAAATGGGGATCACTTCACTCTCAGCATGGGGTGCCAGTTAAAATAAACTCAAGTAGGTGCAGAGATATAGTATGGGTGCGATAGTACATTCGACACTTCCTTAGCTTGTGACACTTTCCTATTTTCAGTATATATCTATCATGCCCTTTTCTTATTCACATACCGAAGAGTTACTAGACTTACTCAAGCTTTATGTCTGACTCTATTTTCTTTTCGTCTTCTTTACTTTCGTTCCCCCCCAGGTCCACAGGGAGGAAACAACTCAGCTCAGTCAGACTCTTTACAAGCTCCAAGACCGTAGATGTATGATTTGGATCTCTTTTGCTCGGATCATGGCTTTGGATATCACTATGGGGATTTTTTTTACTTTTATTTATGTTTTATGCTTCTTTAATAATCAAGACAGTTATGAGGTTGTAATGATTGAAATGTTTTGTTGGAACACATATTGATGAAATAAAAGTCTGTTTGGTTTCCGTTGTTTAAAATATGTGTATTTATATCTGTCTTGAATTTATCTGTGGCTTTTACTTATAAACCTCCACCAAAGCTAAGGCATTCCCTTTGTGAGTGACCTTAACGGAGGTGGGGTGTTTCACTTGGTATCAGAGCATAGGTTTACCAGATAAGATAAAAGTTTTTGAAATTGTTTTCAAAAGAAAGTTTAAAGAAGCATTTTTCAAGAAAAAGTGTTATATTTATAAAAAGACAAAATCCCCCAAAGCCATGTGCCCTATCTATCTCTCTTTATCCTTCGTTTTGAATCTTTGCTTTCTGTTTCAGCATGTCTGGAGACCTTAACCTTCCAGAAGGAGTGCCGATACCCGGCTGGTTTAGGAGGTACTTAGAAGCAAGGGCCAATGGCGCGGGCCCAGCAGACATCCCTCCTCCAGTGGCCGCGGTTCCTCCTCCTCCTCCACCTCCTCGTGGAAATGCCTTCGCAAAAACATGTAGAGACTTCAACGCTATGGGTGGAAAAGACTTTTATGGGACAGAATCCTTTGTAGGAGCAAGAAACTGGTTAAAGGAGACTGAGGATCTGTTTGTCATCTTCGGAGTTGATGACAGGCAAAAGATACAACTAGCAGTATGGTTACTTAAAGATGAAGCTTCCTATTGGTAGGAAATTACCAATGCACAGAGGGCGGTGGAAACATGGGAAGACTTCAGGACAAGGTTTGAGATGAAATTCCTCTCCCAAGCAGAAAGAAGCCTGCAAATGGAGAAGTTTCTAACTCTGAAACAGGGAAGTATGACAATCAGGGAGTATGTAAATCAGTTTAATCAGTTGGCCAGATTTGGGCTAGACTTAGTAAACACCCAACACAAGAAGGCGCTTCGCTTCGTCAAGGGTTTGAATGAGCCTCTACACAGCCTTGCTATGACCCATGTATCCACGGGAGTGACTTATGAAAGCCTGGTGGGCATGGCGTTGCTACACGGGAAGACCACGACAAGAAAGAAACTAAGGGGGAAGAGAAGAAAGAGGGTCTACAAGCAAAGAAAACAGACTTCAAGAAAGGAGGGAAGAACGTAAGCCCCGTGAGAGGAGAAGGTGCAATTTATATGGCATTGTGGGACATATATCAAAAGACTGCCGAAAAAGGAAGGCAAAGATGGGTGGTTGCTTCCATTGTGGAGAGACTAGGCACCAAGCTAAGGACTGCCCAAAGAAAAAAGGGCAGGGACAGAAAGCTGGATCCACTTCAGGGGGTTAGGTTCATGCGCTAGTGGCACCTCAGCAGGAACGAAGTAGTAATATTTCTGTAGAAAGTGTAGTTTATCTTTATGATCATCCAGTTCGCACACTTTTTGACTCTGGCGCATCACACTCTTTTATTTCATCTGCCTTAGTAGAATCTCTGCATCTAGACACTAGTATGGTAGAAGATCCCTTAGTAGTTTCAAACCCAATTGGGGGCTCCGCTTACTTGTCAATGGTTTGTTTGGGTTTGAAAATCTCTATTCTCAGCGTTGAGTTTAGTTGTAATGCCTTTGTTTTAGGCTTCTCGGGATATGGTTCGATCTTAGGCATGGACTGGTTATCCAGTAATAGTGCCATTCTTGATTGTGAGAAAAGAGTGGTTAGACTCTTGACTCGGCTTGGTAACACTCTAGAGATTTCTTGTAATCCCTTGAATGCTGTTATGCTTAGTTATCTAGAGTCGCTTGATGCTTCTGATGAGAATTAGCAATCAGTTAGAGTAGTCCGGGAATATCTGAATGTCTTTGAGGAGGTGAAAGGCTTACCTCTGAGGCGGGAAATAGACTTCCGCATATATCTTGTGGATAATGCAAAGCCTGTAGCTTTACCTGTCAGACACATGGCTCCAAAGGAGAGAAAGGAGCTCAGTAAGCAGGTTAAAGAACTTCTCGAAAAAGGGTTCATTATACGGAGCATTTCGGAATGGGGTGCTCCAGTGGTGTTTGCAACCAAAGCGGACGGTTCGCTTCGCCTCTGCGTCGACTATAGGGAGTTAAACAAATTGACCAAGAAAAATAGGCACCCTTTTCCCCGAATCGACGATTTGTTTGATCAGCTTGTAGGTGCGATGGTCTTCTCCCAACTTGATCTGGCAACTGGGTTCCATCAGCTATGGGTAGCTGAAGATAGCATCGATAAAACGACATTTAGAACCCCAGACGGTTTCTTCGAGTGGCTTGTCATGCCTTTCGGCTTGACAAACGCACCCGCTTATTTCATAGACCTAATGAGAAGGGTGTTCAGAGAATTCGTCAACAAATTTGTGGTTGTTGATATCTTAATCTTCTCAAAGAATAAGGAAGAGCATGCTCAGCATTTGAAAGAAATCATGGAAACTCTCCGTTCACATCAGCTAAAAGCCAAATTCTCCAAGTGCCACTTTTGGAGAAAGGAAGTAAGATTTCTGGGGCATATAGTGTCCAAAGAGGGATTGGCTGTGGACCCCGCGAAAGTGGTGGCAGTGCAAGATTGGAAGACACCAAGAAATGCAACCGAAATTCGAAGCTTTCTTGGGCTAGCCGGTTTTACCGAAAGTTTATTAGGGATTTCGCGAAAATCTCAGCCCCACTCACAAGGCTAACAAAGAAGAATCTGGCATTCACTTGGGATTTGAACTGCGAGTTTGCTTTCCAACGATTAAAAAGGGCTCTCACAACAGCCCCAGTTCTAACTCTTCCTGACGGAAGCAACATGTTCACAGTATACACGGATGCATGTGGAACGGGACTAGGCGCTGTTCTAATGCAAGAAGGAAGGGTAGTAGCTTATGGCGGAAGACAATTGAAAGTTCATGAAAAGAACTACCCAACCCACGATCTTGAGTTAGCCACCATCGTCTTTGCGCTTAAGTCTTAGCGCCATTATCTCCTAGGTGAGAAGTTCGAATTATACACTGACCATAAATCATTGAAATATCTCTTCTCGCAGAAGGATCTTAACTTGAGGCAGCAAAGATGGATGGAGTTTCTTGCCTCGTATGACTTTGAAATTTCCTGTACTCCCGGAAAAGGCAACGTAGTAGCAGACGCGTTGAGCCGAAAAAAACTGACCCTAAGCCCTCTCTTTGTGGAAAGGCAAAGCTTGGAGTATATAGCCAGTTTTAACTTTAGGCCCTCCTCAGATTTTGTACTGGGTTTGCTAGCATCTCTCCAAGTACGCCCTGCTCTCTTAGACTCAATAGGAGTTGCACAACGTGAAGACCCTCAGCTTGTTGATGTGATTGATAGACTTATTAGGGGTGAGACTTCTAGTCACCTCAGTAGATACGCCATCGATGATAAGGGTTGGCTGAGGCGAGATGGAAGATTATGCGTCCCACAAGCAAGGGAGTTGACAAAGAAGGTTCTCGAGGAAGCGCATCATTCCAAGATGACTATACACCCTGGCGGTGATAAGATGTACAAGAATATAAAAAGGACTTTCTTTTGGAACGACATGAAACAAGACGTGGCAGATTTCGTTTCTAAGTGCATGACTTGCCAACGGGTCAAGGCGGAACAGAAGAAGCCTGGAGGACTACTTCATCCTTTAGAGATCCCACAGTGAAAGTGGGATAGCATTTCAATGGACTTCATTGATGGACTGCCTAGATCGAGAAGAGGCAACACTAGCATTTGGGTAATAGTGGATAGGCTTACTAAGAGCGCCCACTTCATACCTATCAAGAGTAGAAGGACTGCCTTATCTCTAGCATCTCTTTATCTCAAGGAAATAGTTCGACTTTATTGGATACCCTCCAGCATTGTTAGTGACCGAGACCATATCTTCACAAGTGAGTTTTGGCGGAGTCTGCAAGAAGCTGTAGGCACACAGTTATGTTTGAGCACGACCAATCATCCCCAAACCGATGGCCAGACGGAAAGGGTGAATAGAGTTTTAGAGGATCATTTGAGACTTTGCGTTCTTGACTTTGGAGGGACATGGGAGGATCACCTTCCTTTAGTGGAATTTGCCTACAACAACAACTATCAAGCTACCATCGGTATGGCGCCCTTCGAAGCCTTGTATGGAAGACCGTGCAAATCACCAACTTGTGGGTGGGAGTCTACAGATAAGCTTATACTTAGACCAGATATGATTCGAGAGACTTTGGAGAAAGTGGAATTGATACGTAGAAGGACGAAGACAACCCAAGACAGACAGAAATCCTACGCCGACAAAAGAAGGACCGACCTTGAGTTTGAGGTTGGGGACAAAGTTTTCCTTAAGGTATCTCCTTTAAGGAACGTCGTTCGCTTTGGGTCTGCAGGAAAGCTAGCACCAAGATTTGTAGGACCATTTCCTATCATCGAGAAGGTTGGGAAGATGGCCTATGGACTAGAGCTACCCGAGAGACTGGTCGGAGTTCACAACGTCTTTCATGTTTCCCACCTCCAGAAGTGTTTGCATGAGTCGGCGGAAGTGGTGGAACCTAGCATTCTAGAAGAAGCCAAAGTGGAACGTGAAGCAACTGTGAGGAGAGTTCCAACCCGCATCTTAGGAATTGAATTGAAAAAGCTACACAACCGCGAATTCAAACTCGTTAAATTTCAGTGGAGCGACGCCAAGGAAGACGCGACTTGGGAAACTGAGGACAGAATACGCGCTGCCTACCCTCTTCTTTTTTAGGGTACATCTTTGATCTCTCTTTTTCCTTAAGTTATGCTTTATCTATCTTTTTATGTATATCTCCTCGGTCCTTTTCCTAACTCCTTAGGTAGAAAACAAATGGATGCAAACATGTATTTGAAAACATGTCATGGATGATGGCTGCAAATGGTTGCTAGTGATTGCTAGTGGTTGCTCGTGGATGCATATACACACACACCCTAGGTTATAGATCGGCTCAGTCACTTCATATTGCATATGCACATATATGGATTCTCATTTGTATATGGTTGAAACTTGATATGCTGTCATATGGTCGTCGCATTTGTATGAATAGTTGTGCACTCATATAGAATTATGATTAGGAAAAATTTGCATACATAATGGATTCATGACACTTACATGATTCGCATTAAGGAGGTCAACTGAATCAGTAGACCACCTGATTTCTGCATTAGATAAGGACATGTACACACACTATGCATATGATCATGAAGAATTAGAAGCCTTTTAAAGACAATGGATGCCTGTGTTTGTTGGATGAGTAGATGGACTTTTGGATGTTAGGATATACATTCTTCCTAACTTGAAGATTTCGAGGACGAAACCCTTTTAAGGGGGGAGAATGTAACACCCCGTGAATTCTATAACGTTAAGCTTCACAAATTAAAGTGTAATTAATTCTAAATGAAAGAATTAAGGGAAATGGGTTACGCCATTGCGTTCGTCTCGGAATTCTGCTTGAGATGGAGTCCGAGTTTGCGCGAATCGGACTCCGTATGAAGGAGTTATGGCCTTCGGAAGTTTTAGAATAAAATTTAAATTCAAACAGCTCAATTTAAAATTTGAAATTCGAAAGACAGGTTCAAACTTGGTTGGGCCATAAAATTCCCGCCCAGAGACCAGGTCGACCACAGGGTCGACCATGGTGTCGACATGGCCTCCTCAGGTCGACCGTAGTGTCGACCTGGCCACCCCAGGTCGACCATAGTGTCGACCTGGGTGTCGACCTGCCAGTCGACCTACCTGGTGGACCTGGCTGGCTAGGTCGGGCTCTGGCTTGAATTTCTGTGGCTTTGTGTGTCACTAGGGCTGACGTGTCACCTCTTGATTGGCTCTTTGAACTTTGTATGGTCTAGATTCCTCCTGTCTTCATCTGATGCCTCAAAACAATTAAAAAATCTATAAATACACACTAAGTCTCAACTGAAAATTCACACAAAAAAATAAGATGGGAGTCGTCATGCTGCCAGGGAGGAATTGAGCATAGCTGTCAAGAGAGAAAAGCCTAGAGACGAATCAAATTAAGAAGAAGATTAAAGATTAATCAAATTAATCAACGCAACGTTAGTCTACCCAAAGGAGCGCATCTCAGTTTTAGAATTCAGAATCCAGAATTTAAGATTCTGCATTCGTTGTAAGTATAGTGACCTTTCAGAATATGAATAAAAATTGTGATGTGATTCGATGTAAATGAAAATAGAATTGTGTTATTGTATGAATATAATATAAATTCTGTGTATTGTAATGATTCTATCATGACGTGAGTATTGATATTTGCGGCCTAAATTGATTGATGCAAGCCTATTGAACAATTGTATATGAAAACAATGGCACTTGCAAGTTTGTGGCAAAAACTAGAATTTGATCCCTTTATGTTTATGCCTATGACATGGACCATATACATTCACTAAGTCTAAATTAAGGCTTATGTAAACATGTTCTAGATTGAAACCTTTTATGCCTACATGACCCAAAACCTATGAAATCATTCTTATGTTTATTTGCAAGTATAATTGGATCTATGTTAAGTATCGTTTGGGTGTCATAAACTATGCAAGTTCATGTTGAAATTGGCTATGTGATTAGATGTTATAGTTGGACATTTTGGTGAATATACAACACGCTAGTTTTGTGGTTGACATTATGCCAAGTTAAACATGTTTAAACCCAAGTTTGTATAAACCAAAACAATGCCATTTCATATGTCACTTACTTAGTTATACTTTGATTTTAATGGAAGTTCACATGATCCATCATGTTAGTTAATATCGCTAAATTGCAAGTTCATCCGCCACACACCCTTAATGTTGTAAAATATTACATGTTCTTGATTTCCCCTTTCTCACGCTTATAAAGTTGGGCTGAATTGTGTCGAGCCCAACATTTGTTATAACGTTGCGAACGTATAAACGGGGGTAATAACTTGGGTGTAAAACATGAAAATATATGGCATGGTTGGCACATGCCAACGACAATGACATTTAAGCGGTATGAATTGTTATACCCAAAAATAAAAGATATGACATTTACATATAAAATTGAGAAGTAATAAAATATGTAAATTTAGAAAACATAATATGCTTAACCCGAGGTTGGATTGAGTAGTGATGTAAACCTGCCCGTACCCGCCCGGCTGTCCAGTAGTCACAACAATACCTATCCAATGTGGGTGGTTAAGCATTGAGCCCAATAATGACCCGAGGTTAGACTGAGCTACAGTGTAAACCTGCCCGGAACCGACCGGCACATCCAGTAACCGTAGCAATACCTGTCTAATGTGAGTGGTCAGGCGCTCTAAGAGGCTAAGGACAGATGGTAGGGTTAAGTCAACTATCACACTTAACCAAATTCAACATGTTAACAAGAATTGATGGTTGGGGTTAGGTAAATAAAGATACTTAACCACTTAACATGTTTGACTAGAAAATCCTGGTAACGAGGGACCCGTTTCAGTAGTAACCCAAGTTAGGTATCAACGGTACCCTGAAACTAGGCAGGGTGGGGCACGATTACTGGGTTGATTGTAAGCGGTCAAAATGACGGCGGTGGGTGCACAGTGTAGGTCTAACGGGGTGCGGGCGTGCACACACTCCGGAGCAGACAAACATGGCACTGGGGACACCAGTAGTAAAACCTACGCCTTCTAGAATTTGTGTCGGGGCCGCCACCATGGGTCTTGATACACCCCATGGTGGGACCAGCATAGGTATATACAATTCTTGGGGCAGTATGACACATGTTAACACGAGTAGGAACCGATCTTTAGAAAATGGGGATCACTTCACTCTCAGCATGGGGTGCCAGTTAAAATAAACTCAAGTAGGTGCAGAGATATAGTATGGGTGCGATAGTACATTCGACACTTCCTTAGCTTGTGACACTTTCCTATTTTCAGTATATATCTATCTGCCCTTTTCTTATACACATACTGAAGAGTTACTAGACTTACTCAGGCTTTATGTCTGACTCTATTTTCTTTTCGTTTTCTTTTCTTTCGTCCCCCCCCAGGTCCATAGGGAGGAAACAACTCAGCTCAGTCAGACTCTTTACAAGCTCTAAGACGGTAGATGTATGATTTGGATCTCTTTTGCTCGGATCATGGCTTTGGATATCACTATGGGGATTTTTGTTACTTTTATTTATGTTTTATGCTTCTTTAATAATCAAGACAGTTATGAGGTTGTAATGATGGAAATGTTTTGTTGGAACACATATTGATGAAATAAAGTCTGTTTGGTTTCCGCTGTTTAAAATATGTGTATTTATATCTGTCTTGAGTTTATCTGTGGCTTTTACTTATAAACCTCCACCAAAGCTAAGGCATTCCCTTTGTGAGTGTCCTTAACGGAGGCGGGGTGTTTCAGATTCAGTCGTCCACTTTATTCAATTTTTCTTATTTTGATAATTGGGGGGGGGGGGAAGGGATTGTTGAATATTTTCAAAAAATTTCGGGTATGGGGATGTTTTTTTAAGAAAGAAAAGACGAAAGTATAAAGAAATAATCCTACATTGTGGAAGTTTTGGGGACAAACCTTATATAAGTATGGGTTTCTAATGAGAAGGTTGGGACCTTAGGGCATCCAAATGAGTGCTTTGTTGTGAGGAGGGAAGTTATGCATCATCAACATAGACGCGCGCACTCCTACCACCATCTGACCGAACTAAACCGGGCCGAACCAAGTACTAATATTGGTACGGGTTCCTGGTCTGGATCCAATAGCACATTTTTTGGACCAAATTTAAGAAAAGTAACGGGCATGAAAATTAGTTTGTATAAGCCAGAAAAAATTGCAATGATATGCTGCGGTTGGAAATGAAGGGACAGCTATTTCAAAATTGAAAGGAATATGACCATTTGCAACAGTCGTGAACCGTTCCAAATGGCCGCGAAACTTGGTAAAAAGATGCTTACACTGCCTATAAATTGCAATGCCTATAGACATTGCAAATCACTTGCAAAAATTCTTCTTCTTCCTGTTCATCCCCATTACTAATGCCTTGAAAGTGTCGCAAAATTTTCAATTTGCAGCGCTTGCAAACCGTTGTAGAATTCTTCATCTTCCTCTTCATTCTTTTCTCTACATTGCATCATCAAAAATCAAAGTTTTAGAGTGTTTGTAACGACTCGCAATCAACGCATCGAAGGATCGTAGAATATTTATTTCATTTTCATATGAGGTCGTATAGTCGTGTAACTTTGGGGAAAGACTATTGGGGTCATTTTCCATGTTCACAATTTTTGCCAATTTTTAAGTGACCGTTTTGCCCCTGGCGAATCTTGTTTCGCCTATAACTTTTGACAGGTATGGAGTTTTGACCTGAAACCGCTTCCATTAGATTTGAGTGATGGTTTACCTTTCCGTAGAGTGGTCACATGTGTCAAACGGACTAACTGTTTGGAAGATATGGCTAAAATAAGGTTTGAAAGGTGAAAAACAGCTTAACCGGGTCTAATTTGAGTTATTAGCAGCTAGGCCCATAACCCACTTCGGGATTAGGGTTATGAGAGGGATGATAGGGTTAGGGAATTCAGTTTTTATTCATCTTTACAGCCGCCACTTACCTCTCTTCAACCCTAACAATGGCCTCCACCTTCTAAATTCATCCCAAATCGCTTTCTAATCACTTATTAGCCAAATCTACGTCAAATCAAGGAAGATTAGTGTCAAATCAGAGTTGGTGTTGTTGTGTTGCATTGGAAAACGCCCCAAAACAGTAGAGTTTCAGGTCTTAAGTTTTATTTGTGGTTAAGGTGAATGATTTGCATTGTTTTTCACTAATTACGGCTAAATAGGTGTGATTAGTGATAATTAGCGAAATTATAACTCAGAAAAATCTGAAAAAATTCGTAAAATTCTAAAATATTATTTTATGCCTCTGTTACAAATTTGGGTTAATTTCGATGTGTTTTGCTAATCCTATAATTAGTTATGATTAAACGCGACTAAGGGGAAAACATGTGTTTTTGGGTATGTTTGATACATATTAACATGTTATATTGTTGTTTTGGTGTTTATAGTTGATTTTACATGTTGTTATGACTGCTTGGAATGATTTGTGATTACATAGAAAAGTTAGAATGGTCGAAAACGCCGTCGTATGGAGAATATAGCTCGCTGGAAAAGTTGCAGGAATTTGACCCGAACCAGATCAGATCGGGGGAAGGAGGCACGAACCGACCCGCTCGTGAAGCACCCCTTCCCACAACCCGCTCCTCCGAACTACTGCACCATGAGCCAGTGCATCGAACCCGAACCGAAGACCACGACCGATCCGATGCTTGAAGAGGAGGACCGAACCGAGTTGTTGTTCAAGAACTGAACTGCTTGTGGAGCCACGAAGCCTGGAGTCACGATCCGTACCAAGTAGGAGGATGCCCGACCCGAACCCAAGTGATCACCACGACCCGACCCGGACGAGGTATCACGAACCGATCTAATGTGGAATCATTTCAGGAGGATCGAATCGATCCGGAGAAGACCAAACCCAAGATGCAAAATTCCAAATGAGAAGTTGTTATTCACGATCCAGATGAGAATCAACAAGTTAACTCCATGAATTGGACTTTGATGCGGGACATGTGCAAATGGGTTATCAATGTCTATAGCTTTGACTCACCACGGAGAGACATATATTGGCTATGGATCAGTGTAGTGAAGTTGTCATGAATTCATGAGGGCCAAGTGATCGTAGCAGGGCTATGAGCGAATGCAGTGGAGTTGTCATGACTCCATGGCGAAGAGTGGACATAGCAAAGTATTAGTGGTTACGGATCAGTGCAGTGGAGCCGTCATGACTCCACGGTGTAGAGTGATCGTAATAAAGAATTGGATGATCAAAGTGGTGGATATCGTATGCTTTACGTACAGAGTGAGAGATATGAGGATGATTGCTATATTTGATGTTTGCTATCACCATAACATGCACACCGCCTCCCCATTATTTTCACACCATGTGTTAGTGTCACCTTAGAGTATTGTACATCCTGTTATGCTAACTCTTAGGTTGTCGGTCCAGGTTCAGGCATGGTTATGTATACCTTTTATTGTTCTATTTTGCTGCTTATCGCTCATACTAGACTTTTGTCTGACCTAGAGTTTTATGTCTCTTCTTATTACTCTGGGTGCTCCTAAACGATCAGACTGGAGACATGTTAGCAGATTATGCACGAGTAGCTGCCCGGAGACGAGCAGGAGGCTTACACGTATTGTTCCCATATATTCTCCCTATGTTGTTGCTGGTCACTACTTTAGGCATTAGTAGTGTGCCTTACTATTTTGCTTTAGAGACAGTTTTAAAAGTTGTAATAATGACGGTTTAGATCATAAGCTGTATTTTGAATCTTTCCGCTGCTACGATGGTTTTGTTTTCAGCTTATGCACTGTCTCGCCTATTTTATATCAAGTTATGTTATTATAATATTTTTTACATGCGCTGTGAGATATACTACAGGTTTTTTGATGACTCATCGTCTTCTTTCTTTTCTTTCGACGACCGTCCCGTGCTGGTTGGACATCGATACAACTCGTTTAGTTGGAAATGTCAGCTGGTGCGGTCTATCACACTTAGTATCAGAGCTTTAGGTTGTGTGGTTAACCTAGGGAAATACACCAGGGAGAGATAGTATACGTATATCAGAACGCGTATTTGTTATATTTTGGGTTTTCAAAAGTTATATATATATACTATTAGTATATCTAAGGATGAAGTTGCACTGGACTGGCACCACTATGGAGATGGTTAATCGTTTTCTCTTTACAGATTTGACGATGAGCCGAAATATAAGGGGTACTGGTAGAGGAGCCAATAATAGGAATGTCCCTGAGATGAGGACAATGTTCACTGACTCATGAGAGGGATACTTAGGGATGTTCAAAGGGCAGTTCCTAATGCTCCTAACGGTGGTGGTGCAGCCGCGCAGGCGCCTAGGGACGATTTCGCCAAGTTTTGCAAGGATTACACTAGTCTTGGTGGGAAGCCAATCCACGGAACAGAATCGGCCACAAAAGTTCAGAGTTGGCTTAATAGCTGTGAGTGCATCATCGAGGATTTGGGTATAGAGGATGTGATGAAGAGAAAGATAGCATCTCGTCAGCTGCAAGGATGGGCTGTGAATTGGTGGAATGCTTTAAAGCAGCTACCCCTGAGGATCAAGTTACTTGGAATCAGTTTAAGACCCGCTTTAGTGATACGTATATCCCAGCTGCCCAGAAGCCAGAGATGTTTAGGAAGTTCTTGGAGCTTAAACAGAATGGTAGGGCAGTCTCAGAACATATTGCTGAGTTCGATACTTTATCGAAGTATGGATTATCTCTTATCGATACTCCCAAGAAGAAGAATGAGAAGTTCATAACTGGTTTAGTTCAGTACTTGGGGGAAAGGCTTATAAACCACATCGATGAGACATTTGAACCCATTGTTTGGAAAGCATTGAGATCAGAGAGCCTTTATCCTAAGCCCAAGAATGAAGTCACTGTTGTATCTACAGAGGGGCCAAAGCCGCAAGCAAGAAGCGGAGGCAAGAATAATTCTTAGAATAAAAGGAAGTAGAGTCAGACCAAGGATGGTCAGAAAAAGAAAGTTGTTGAGTGCTTTAGATGTGGCAAGATGGGCCACTATGCCAAATAATGTCGAGCAAAACCAGCGGACATGAAGTGCTTCAACTGCGGTCAAGTGGGACATCATAAGGATAAATGTCCACAACCTCCGAAAGAGAAGCAGATTGTGAAAGCATATGTTATCAATGTTGTTCCTTCTTCGTCGAATGCCCCAACTGCGGCGGAGAAAGGAAAGAATGCCTTCATTCATGGTATGCTTTCTGTTTATGATGTTCCTGTTCGAGTATTTTTTGACACTGGGGCTTTCCATTCCTTCGTATCTAGTGACCTGGTAGATAGGTTGGGATTGGAACCCAAGATAGTCGATAGACGTTTAGTTGTGACGAACCCGATTGGTGATTCGACTAGCCTTAGTATGATTTGTCGTAATATGGTCTTATCGAGTCATGGATGTATGTTTGCTTGTGATTGATTTGTTTTGGGCTTTACTGGGTTTAGCATTATTTTGGGAGTCGATTGGCTCCAAAGATACGGGGTGGTGGTAGACTGAGAAGGATTTTCGGTGACTATTAGGGCGGATGATGGGCGGAGGGTACTGCTTGGTAGCCTACCTAGTGATGAGGTGATGGCTAGTTTTCTAAATTCCCTTGACATCCCAGAGGATGAGTTAGCAGGATTTCCCGTTGCTGGCCAGTATCCGGATATCTTCGAGGAAGTGACCGGACTTCCACCACACCGAAAGATTGAGTTCCGTATTGATTTATGAAAGATGCCAGACCTATAGTGATGCCACTTCGTCGTATGGCACCAAGGGAGCAGAGAGAGATCGGGGTGCAAGTGAGCGATCTTTTGAAGAAGGGATTTATCCGAAGAAGTGTCTCCGAGTGGGGAGCACCAGTTGTATTTTCCACTAAGGCATATGGTTCCCTTCGTTTATGTGTGGACTATCGCGAGTTGGATAAAGTGACTAGGAAGAATAAGTATCCTCTTCCGCGGATAGATGATTTGTTTGATCAACTGGAGGGAGCAATGGTGTTCTCCCAATTGGACCTTGCGATAGGATTTCATCAGCTTCGAGTAGCAGCTGAGAGTATTCCTAAAATGGCATTTCGGACGCCGTCTGGATTCTATGAGTGGTTGATCATGCCATTCGGCTTGACCAACGCACCAGCATATTTTGTGTATCTTATGAATAGGGTATTCAGGGATCAATTGAATAAGTTTGTTCTTGTGTTCGTAGACGATATCCTTGTTTACTTGAGGATAGAGGAAGAACACAAAGAACATTTGAGGATAGTGATGGACGTGTTGAGAAAACACCAATTGAAAGCGAAATTTTCTAAGTGTCACTTCTGGAGGAGGGAAGTGAGATTCTTGGGCCATGTTGTTTCAGAGAATGGTATTGCCATAGACCCTGCGAAGGTGGCTACGGTACAGGATTGGTCTACGCCCAAAATGCAACAGATATAAGAAGTTTCTTGGGATTAGCTGGATATTATCGTAAGTCTATCCAAGACTTCTCCAAGAAAGCGGCACCGTTAACTCAGTTGACCAAGAAGAATCAAGCTTTCGTCTGGGACGGAAGGTGTGAAAATGCATTCAAGAGTCTAAAGGAAAAGTTGACGTGTGCGCCAGTGTTAGTCATTCCTAAAGGGAATGAAGAGATGACAGTATACACGGATGCATGTGGTACCAGACTAGGTGTTGTATTGATGCAAAGAGGTAGGGTTATATCTGTGCTAGTCGGCAACTGAAACCGCAAGAGAAAAGTTATCCTACCTATGATTTGGAGTTGGCAGCGATCATGTTCGCATCGAAGATGTGGAGAAACTATCTCTTGGGAGAAAGATTCGAGTTGTTTACCGATCATAAGTCGTTAAAGTATCTCTTCTCTCAGAAGGATCTAAACCTCCGTTAGCAGAGATGGTTAGAATTTTTGGCTTCCTATGAGTTCGATATCACATATACACCCGGAAAGGGCAATGTAGTAGCTGATGCATTGAGTAGGAGACATGCCAGTTTAGGGGATATGTTTCTGGAATGGAAGCAACTGGAATATATCGCTGGGTGCGACTTCAGACCAAAGTACAAATTAGATCCAGTAATGTTAGCAAGTTGGACGAATAGACCCACTTTGATTGAGCGGATTGGTTCCAGTTAGAAGGACGATCCTAATTTATTGGAAATCATCTCCACGTTAGAGATGGGTATCGATGAGGAGATGAACAAGTATGGTCTTGATTGAGAAGGATGGGTTAGAAAGAATGCGAGATTAGTTGTACCCAATGTCAATGGATTGAGAGATCAAGTGCTTAGAGAATGTCATCACTCAAAATTGACTATACATCCCAGTGGTAATAAAATGTATCGAGACATGAAGCAGACCTACTACTGGGAAGGGATGAAAAGAGACGTTGGGAAGTTTATATCAAAATGCATGAATTGCCAGCTAGTTAAAGCTGAGCAAAAGAAGCCTAGTGGTTTGTTATAACCACTGGAAATTCTCAAATGTAAATGGGAACAAGTCTCAATGGATTTCATTGATGGTTTGCCGAGGACTAGATCGGCCCATGATAGCATTTGGGTGATTGTGGACCGATTGACCAAGAGTGCAAGGTTTATAGCAGTCAAGTCGAATAGAACAACAGCTAAGCTAGCAGAACTGTATATGAAGTGGGTAGTGAGATTTCATTGAGTACCCAAAGGCATTGTGAGCGAACGCGATCCGTTGTTTACTAGTGGGTTTTGGAAGAGCTTACAAGAGGCTTTAGGGTCATAATTACATCTCAGTACCGTGTACCATCCTCAAACCGACGGTCAGACAGAGAGGATGAATTGTATATTGGAGGATCTCTTGAGAGCTTATATATTGGATTTTGGTAGATCATGGGATGACCATTTGCATCTAGTGGAGTTTGCATATAATAATAGTTATCAATCCAGTATTGGTATGGATCGATTTGAAGCTTTATACGAAAGACCGTGCATGTGACGGCCCGCCCCGCACCAACCGACATTTTCTCCAAAAGTGCGCTGTACATATATCCAGTTAGCACGGAACGGGTCGTTAGAAGGAAAAGGAAGAAGGAAATGAACTTATCAAGGAACCTGTAGAATGTCTCACAGCGCATGGGATAAAATATAATAATGATAACATACTTGACATAAAACAGGTGAGACAGTGCATAAGCTGATAACTAAAATCAACATCAACATCAAAGCAGCGGAAATCCAAATACAGCTTATTACAACTTTTCAAAATCTACTGTCTCTAAACAAAAGAAAGTCAAAGTAGAAGATACACCACCAATGCCCAAGCAGTGATCTTCAACAACACAGGGAGAATACTATATATATGTATTACGTGAAAGCCTCCTGCTCGTCTCCGGATCATCTACCCGTGCATCACCAGCTAACCTGTCTCTAGTCTGCTCGTGTGAGCACCCAGAGTAATAAGAGGAGACATAAAACTCTGGGTCAGACATAAAGCCTGGTATGAGCGATAAGCATCTAAACAGAATAATAACAGGTATACTAAACCATACCTGAACCTGGACCTGCAACCAAAGAGTTAGTACCACATACCGTACAATACTCTAGGGTGCCATAATAAAGGGTGTAAGGATACGGGGGTGGGGTGTGCATGTCATAATGATAGCAAACAAATCAACCATAGCAACCATCCTCACATCTCTCACTCAGTGCGTAAAGCATACGACATCCACCACCTTGGAACACTAGACAAATTGAGGTAACGACGAATCCCGACTTGTAGAAACCCTGCTATGACCAAGCTAAACATATGGAGTCATGACCAAACATTTCAATGACCCACTTCATTGGTTGTAGCCCTTGGTTCTACCGATGCCATAATGGCCCTGAATCCGCCTTCGTACCTCCTACCATAGTGGTCCAAAGCTATAGACGTCGATAACTCCTTGGCACGCGTCCCGCAGCAAAGCCCAATCATGAAGCCCACTCATTGGTTCCCAGCTGGATCCTGAGTCAAAGCTCCTCATTTGGACTTCCTTTGCATCTCGGGTTTTGATCGAATTGGAGTGGATCTTCAGAAGAGTTGTCGCGCATTAACAGTCTTAGAATTCGGTTCGGTTCGGTAGTCATCACCTTCATCGGTTCGGGTCGGGAGTCATCACCTTCATTGGTTCGGGTCGGTCCTCCTTCCTTGTCATCTTTCCATTCGGTTCGGGTCGGGTACTCCACTTCGGGTCGGGTCGGGTCGGTGTCCTCCTCCGGGTCGGGTCGGGTGTCCTTCCTTCCAGTGCTCCGATCCGCTGGCTCATTTCCTCACGTATTCCGATCCGATCCCTCCTTGCCATCTGATCCGCGTGGCCTTCCCTCTTGCTAATTCTCCCAAATGTTTACTTCCGATCCGAGCCCTACGTCTCCAAGTCGATCCGATCTGGCCTCCAATTATTCTTCCGATCCGATCCCCTTGTCCACTCCAACTCTAAGCAAACGGCCTTCCTTCTCGCCAAGCCTCCTATGTGCCAAACTCCGGTTCGGGTCGGATTTCTTGCCCAGTTCACATATCCGATCCGAGCCCCCATCCGATCCGATCCGAAGCCCGGCACAACTTTCTGCAACTTTTCCAGCAACTTGTTTACGCCGTTCGACGACGTTTTTGACAAATATAACTATTCTAATCAATCATAATTCATGTCAAATAGTCATAACAACATAGCAAACTAACCTCAAACACCAAAACAATGAATTTATATGTCAAAATGGATCAAAAGTGGCTAAAACCTCACATTTTCCTATAACCCCTCTTAATCATGTTTAAGCATACGATTAGCAAAACACATCGAAATTAACCCAAATTTCTAACAGAGCTTTAAAACATTATTTTAGAATTTTAAGAATTTTTCCAGAATTTATTTACATATAAATTCGCTAATCTTCACTAATTACCCTTAATCACTGTAATTAGTGCAAAAACTATGCAAATCACTCACCTTGGCCACAAATGAAACACCAAATCTGAAATACTCTCTGTTTGGGTCGAATTCCTATGTATAGCAGCAGCTCCAACCTTGCTTTGTTGCTATTTGGCCTTGCTTTGATGTAGTTTAGGCTTAATCTTCACTAAAATGTGTTTTGGAGTGGTTTTAGAGGATGGAAGCCATTACTAAGGTCTCAAGGAGGTTTGTGGCGGCTCAAAACTGAAATGAAAGTGATAACCTAACCCTAATCAGTCCTCCTATACCTCTAAACCCGAAATTCCCCTGTGGGCCTAGCTGCTAATCACCCGGTTAAGCCCAATTAAGCTGTTTTTCACCATCTGAAACTTGTTTCAGCCATATCTCCCAAACGGTGAGTCCGTTTGACTAATGTGACCACTCTACGGAAAGAGAAACCATCATCCGGAGCTAATGGAAGTGGTTTCAGGTCAAAATTCCTTTCCAGTCAAAAGTTATGGCCAAAACAGTGCCAACTAGGGGTAAAATGGTCATTTAAAAATCGGGAAAAATCATGAACATAGGAAATGACCACAATAGTCGTCTCCCAAAGTTACATGACCATACGACTTCGTATGTGACAGAAATAAATATCCTACGATCCTATGATGCGTAGAATGCGGGTCGTTACACTCTCCCCCCCCCCTAAGAAATTTCGCCCCCGAAATTCCTTAACCCAAAACATACAAAGGATCCCGCATGCCTAACAACCACATACAACAATCAAACATGCAAAACAAGCAAACAAGCCTATCCTAGCATGCGGAAAACTAAATCGAAGTCAAAATCTTACCAGGCAAAGAGTTCTGGGTGTGTCTTCCTAATGTCCTCCTCTGTCTCCCAAGTACAATCACTCTCGTCCTCGCTCCACTGTACCTTGACTAGCTTCACCGCCTTCCTTCGAAGTTGCTTCATGTCGTGCTCGACAATACGGGTCGGCTTGCGGTTCCCAACCGCCTCGGGTTCTACTTCGAAGTCCTCCAACTGATCAGGTGAAATAGTCATATCTGAGTCGTGAACGAACTTCCTTAGTTGGGAAACATGAAATACGTTGTGAACTCCCGCCATCTTCTCTGGTAAGTCAATTCTATATGCCAAATTCCCGACTAGTTCAAGAATAGGGAATGGGCCAACGAATCTTGGTGCCAACTTACCTCTCCTGCCAAATCGTATTACACTCTTCAACGGAGAGATCTTGACAAACACCAAGTCACCAACGGAGAATTTTAAGTCTCTTCTCCTCTTATCAGCATAACTCTTCTGCCTATCTTGGGCAGCCTTCATTCGTTGTTGAATGGTCTTGATTTTATCTGAAGTTTCCCTCACCACATCTGGTCCAAGCATAAACTTCTCGCCAGTCTCTATCCAACATGATGGTGAGTTGCACGGTCTTCCATACAAAGCTTCAAATGGAGCCATACCGATACTGGATTGGTAGCTATTATTATATGCAAACTCTACTAGATGCAAATGGTCATCCCATGATCCACCAAAATCCAATATACATGCTCTCAAGAGATCTTCCAAAATACGATTCACCCTTTCCGTCTGACCGTCGGTCTGAGGATGGTATGCGGTACTGAGATGTAACTCTGACCCTAGAGCCTCTTGTAAGCTCTTCCAAAACCCACTAGTGAACAACGGGTCTCGGTCACTCACAATGCCTTTAGGTACTCCATGAAATCTCACTACCCACTTCATATACAATTCTGCTAACTTAGCTGCCGTTCTGGTCGATTTGACTGGTATAAACCTTGCACTTTTAGTCAGTCGATCTACAATTACCCAAATGCTGTCATATCCCGATCTAGTCCTTGGTAAACCATTGATGAAATCCATCGAGACTTGCTCCCATTTCCATTCGGGAATTTCTAAGGGCTGTAACAACCCACTAGGCTTCTTTTGCTCGGCTTTAACTAGCTGGCAATTCATGCACTTGGATATAAACTTCCCAACGTCTCTTTTCATCCCTTCCCAGTAGTAAGTCTGCTTCATATCTCGATACATCTTGTTACCACCGGGGTGTATAGTCAGCTTTGAGTGATGACATTCTCTAAGCACTTCATCCCTCAATCCATTGACATTGGGTACAACAAGCTTTCCATTCTTTCTAAGCCATCTATCTCGATCAAGCCCATACTTGTTCATCTCCTCATCGATACTCATCTCTAACTTGGAGATGATTTCCAATAGGTTAGGATCGTCCCTCTGACTAGAGCCGATCCGCTCAATCAAAGTGGGTCTGATCGTCAAACTTGCTAACATTTCTGGATCCAATTCGCACTTTGGTCTGAAATCAAACCCCGCGATAAACTCCAGTTGCTTCCATTCAAGGAACATAGCCCCTAAGCTGGCATGTCTTCTACTCAATGCATCAGCCACCGCATTGCCCTTTCCTGGTGTGTATGCGATGTCAAAATCATAGGAAGCTAAGAACTCTAACCATCTCTGCTGACGGAGATTCAGATCTTTCTGAGAGAAGAGATACTTTAACGACTTATGGTCTGTAAACAGCTCAAATCTTTCTCCCAAGAGATAGTGTCTCCACATCTTTAACGCGAACACGATTGCTGCCAACTCTAAATCATGGGTAGGGTATCTTCTCTCGTGCGGTTTCAATTGCCGACTTGCGTAAGCTACAACCCTACCGCCTTGCATCAATACAGCACCCAGTCCGGTACTACAGGCGTCCGTGTATACCGTCATCTCTTCATCCCCCTTAGGAATGACTAATACTGGTGCGCTTGTCAACTTGTCCTTTAGACTTTTGAATGCATTCTCGCACCTTTTATCCCAGACAAAAGCTTGATTCTTCTTGGTCAACTGGGTCAATGGTGCTGCTATCTTGGAGAAACCTTGGATAAACTTACGATAATATCCCGCTAACCCCAAGAAACTTCTTACATCTGTTGCATTCTTGGGCGTAGGCCAATCCTGTACCGTAGCCACCTTTGCCGGGTCCACGGCAATACCATTCTCTGATACAACATGGCCCAAGAACCTCACTTCCTTCTTCCAGAAGTGACACTTCGAAAACTTTGCTTTCAATTGGTGTTTTCTCAATACCTCCATCACTATTCTTAAATGTTCCTTGTGTTCTTCCTCTGTCCTCGAATAGACCAAAATATCATCAACGAACACAAGGACAGACTTATTCAACTGATCTCTGAATACCCTATTCATAAGATCCACAAAATATGTTGGGGCATTGGTCAGCCCGAATGGCATGACCAACCACTCATAAAACCCAGACGGCGTCCGAAATGCCGTTTTAGTTATACTCTCAGCTTCCACTCTAAGCTGATGAAAACCTGTCGCGAGATCCAACTGAGAAAATACTCTCGCGCCACTCAACTGATCGAACAAATCATCTATCTGCGGTAGAGGATACTTGTTCTTCCTCGTCACTTTATTCAACTCGCGGTAGTCTACACACAAACGAAGGGAACCATCCGCCTTGGTAGCAAACACAACTGGTGCTCCCCATTCAGAAACACTCCTTCTGATAAATCCCTTCTTCAAAAGATCGCTGACTTGCACCTCGAGCTCTCGCTGCTCTTTTGGTGCCATACGACGAAGTGGCATCACTATAGGTCTGGCATCTTTTACCAAATCAATACGAAACTCAATCTCTCGGTGTGGTGGAAGTCCGGTCACTTCTTCGAAAACATCCGGATACTGGCCAACCACGGGTAAACCTGACAACTCACTATGCGGAATGTCGAGGGAGTTTAGAAAACTAGCCAATACCCCCTTACTGGGTAGACCACCAAACACTATCCTCCGCCCTTCATCCGCTCTAGCAGTCACCAACAAGCCCTCACAGTCTACCACCACCCCGTATCTTTGGAGCCAATCTACTCCCAAAATAATGCCAAACCCAGTAAAGCCCAAAACAAAGCAATCACAAACAAACATGCATCCATGACTCGATAAGACCACATTACGACAAATCATGCTAAGGCTAGTCGAACCACCAATCGGGTTCGTCACTACTAAAGGTCTATCGACAATCTCGGGCTCCAACCCCAACCTATCTACCAGGTCACTAGATATGAAAGAACTGGAAGCTCCGGTATCAAACAAAACTCTAACAGGAACATCATAAACCAAAACCATACCTTGAATGACGACATTCTTTCCCTTCTCCGCCGCTGTTGGGGCATTCGACGAAGAAGGAATAGCATTAAGAGCGTAGGCTTTCACCATTTGCTTTTCCTTAGGGGGCTGTGGACACTTGTCCTTGTGATGTCCCATTTGGCCACAGTTGAAGCACTTCCTATCCGCTGGCTTGGCCCGACAATTACTAGCATAATGGCCCTTCTTACCACAGCTGAAGCACTCAACATCTTGCTTATTCTTTTTCTTCTGGCCATCCTTAGCTTGGTTCTGCTTTCTCTTATTCTGGGAACCACCCTTGCCTCCACCACTTGCTTGTGGTTTTGGCTCTTCTGCAGATGCAACCTCAGTCTTCGACTTAGGGTAGAGACTTTCTGATCTTAATGCTTTCCCCACAATCGATTCAAACTTCTCATCGATGTGGTTAATAAGTTTTTCCCCCAAGTACTGATCCAAACCAGTTATGAATTTCTCATTCTTTTTCTCGGCAGTATCAATAAGAGATAACCCATATTTTGACAAAGTGTCAAATTCAGCAATATATTCCGAGACAGCTCTGCCATTCTGCTTGAGCTCCAAGAATTTCTTAAACAGCATTGACTTCTGAGCAGCTGGAATGAACTTCTCACTGAAGCGAGCTTTAAACTGCTCCCAAGTAATCTGATCTTCGGGAGTGGCTGCCTTTATAGCATTCCACCAATTCATTGCCCGCCCTTGCAGCTGACGGGACGCTAGCTTTCTCTTCATTGCATCCTCGATACCCAAATCCTCGAAGATGCGTTCGCAACTATCCAACCAATCTTGAACATCCGTGGCCGACTCCGTTCCGTGAAACGACTTCCCACCAAGGCTAGTATAATCCTTATTCAACTTGGCGAAGTCGACCCTCGGCGCCTGCACTATTGGACCACCACCATTTCCACCATTGGGAGCTGCCCTCTGTACATCTCTAAGCATCTCTCTCATGAGGTCAGTAAACATCGTCCTCATGTCAGCAGCATTCCCATTATTGGCTCCCCTACCAGCACCTCTAGTATATCGGCTCATCGTCAATCTGAAAAAGGAAACGATTAACGACTCCATAGTGGTGCTAGTGCAGTACGACTTCATCCTTATACTACTAATAGTATATATATAGCTTTTGAAAACCAAAATAATCACAAATACGCTCTCTCGTATACGTATATTATCTCTCCCTGATAACTTCCCTAGGTTAACTACGCAACCTAGAGCTCTGATACCAAGTGTGATGGCCCGCCCCGCACCAACCGACATTTTCTCCAAAAGTGCGCTGTACATATATCCAGTTAGCACGGAACGGGTCGTTAGAAGGAAAAGGAAGAAGGAAATGAACTTATCAAGGAACCTGTAGAATGTCTCACAGCGCATGGGATAAAATATAATAATGATAACATACTTGACATAAAACAGGTGAGACAGTGCATAAGCTGATAACTAAAATCAACATCAACATCAAAGCAGCGGAAATCCAAATACAGCTTATTACAACTTTTCAAAATCTACTGTCTCTAAACAAAAGAAAGTCAAAGTAGAAGATACACCACCAATGCCCAAGCAGTGATCTTCAACAACACAGGGAGAATACTATATATATGTATTACGTGAAAGCCTCCTGCTCGTCTCCGGATCATCTACCCGTGCATCACCAGCTAACCTGTCTCTAGTCTGCTCGTGTGAGCACCCAGAGTAATAAGAGGAGACATAAAACTCTGGGTCAGACATAAAGCCTGGTATGAGCGATAAGCATCTAAACAGAATAATAACAGGTATACTAAACCATACCTGAACCTGGACCTGCAACCAAAGAGTTAGTACCACATACCGTACAATACTCTAGGGTGCCATAATAAAGGGTGTAAGGATACGGGGGTGGGGTGTGCATGTCATAATGATAGCAAACAAATCAACCATAGCAACCATCCTCACATCTCTCACTCAGTGCGTAAAGCATACGACATCCACCACCTTGGAACACTAGACAAATTGAGGTAACGACGAATCCCGACTTGTAGAAACCCTGCTATGACCAAGCTAAACATATGGAGTCATGACCAAACATTTCAATGACCCACTTCATTGGTTGTAGCCCTTGGTTCTACCGATGCCATAATGGCCCTGAATCCGCCTTCGTACCTCCTACCATAGTGGTCCAAAGCTATAGACGTCGATAACTCCTTGGCACGCGTCCCGCAGCAAAGCCCAATTATGAAGCCCACTCATTGGTTCCCAGCTGGATCCTGAGTCAAAGCTCCTCATTTGGACTTCCTTTGCATCTCGGGTTTTGATCGAATTGGAGTGGATCTTCAGAAGAGTTGTCGCGCATTAACAGTCTTAGAATTCGGTTCGGTTCGGTAGTCATCACCTTCATCGGTTCGGGTCGGGAGTCATCACCTTCATTGGTTCGGGTCGGTCCTCCTTCCTTGTCATCTTTCCATTCGGTTCGGGTCGGGTACTCCACTTCGGGTCGGGTCGGGTCGGTGTCCTCCTCCGGGTCGGGTCGGGTGTCCTTCCTTCCAGTGCTCCGATCCGCTGGCTCATTTCCTCACGTATTCCGATCCGATCCCTCCTTGCCATCTGATCCGCGTGGCCTTCCCTCTTGCTAATTCTCCCAAATGTTTACTTCCGATCCGAGCCCTACGTCTCCAAGTCGATCCGATCTGGCCTCCA
The DNA here is from genome assembly GCA_030737875.1 of Allium sativum. Classification (NCBI taxonomy): domain Eukaryota; kingdom Viridiplantae; phylum Streptophyta; class Magnoliopsida; order Asparagales; family Amaryllidaceae; genus Allium; species Allium sativum. The sequence continues at coordinate 132,150,618 of CM060916.1, read as the reverse complement.
ATTATTCTTCCGATCCGATCCCCTTGTCCACTCCAACTCTAAGCAAACGGCCTTCCTTCTCGCCAAGCCTCCTATGTGCCAAACTCCAGTTCGGGTCGGATTTCTTGCCCAGTTCACATATCCGATCCGAGCCCCCATCCGATCTGATCCGAAGCCCTGCACAACTTTCTGCAACTTTTCCAGCAACTTGTTTACGCCGTTCGACGACGTTTTTGACAAATCTAACTATTCTAATCAATCACAATTCATGTCAAATAGTCATAACAACATAGCAAACTAACCTCAAACACCAAAACAATGAATTTATATGTCAAAATGGATCAAAAGTGGCTAAAACCTCACATTTTCCTATAATCCCTCTTAATCATGTTTAAGCATACGATTAGCAAAACACATCGAAATTAACCCAAATTTCTAACAGAGCTTTAAAACATTATTTTAGAATTTTAAGAATTTTTCCAGAATTTATTTACATATAAATTCGCTAATCTTCACTAATTACCCTTAATCACTGTAATTAGTGCAAAAACTATGCAAATCACTCACCTTGGCCACAAAGGAAACACCAAATCTGAAATACTCTCTGTTTGGGTCGAATTCCTATGTATAGCAGCAGTTCCAACCTTGCTTTGTTGCTATTTGGCCTTGCTTTGATGTAGTTTAGGCTTAATCTTCACTAAAATGTGTTTTGGAGTGGTTTTAGAGGATGGAAGCCATTACTAAGGTCTCAAGGAGGTTTGTGGCGGCTCAAAACTGAAATGAAAGTGATAACCTAACCCTAATCAGTCCTCCTATACCTCTAAACCCGAAATTCCCCTGTGGGCCTAGCTGCTAATCACCCGGTTAAGCCCAATTAAGCTGTTTTTCACCATCTGAAACTTGTTTCAGCCATATCTCCCAAACGGTGAGTCCGTTTGACTAATGTGGCCACTCTACGGAAAGAGAAACCATCATCCGGAGCTAATGGAAGTGGTTTCAGGTCAAAATTCCTTTCCAGTCAAAAGTTATGGCCAAAACAGTGCCAACTAGGGGTAAAATGGTCATTTAAAAATCGGGAAAAATCATGAACATAGGAAATGACCACAATAGTCGTCTCCCAAAGTTACATGACCATACGACTTCGTATGTGACAGAAATAAATATCCTACGATCCTATGATGCGTAGAATGTGGGTCGTTACAGTGCAACTCACCATCATGTTGGTTAGAAACCGGTGAGAAATTTGTGCATGGACCGGATGTGATAAGAGAAACTTCAGATAAGATCAAGGTTATCAAACAGCGAATGAAGGCTGCCCAAGATAGGCAGAAGAGTTATGCTGATAAGAGACGAAGAGAATTGAAATTCTTCGTTGGCGACTTGGTGTTTGTCAAGATTTCTCCGTTAAAGAGCGTGATTCGATTTGGTAGGAGAGGCAAGTTAGCACCAAGATTTGTTGGTTCATTCCCAGTTCTCAAGCAAGTTGGGAATTTGGCATATAAAGTTGGATTACCTGACAAGATGGCAGGAGTTCACAACGTATTTCATGTTCCCTGGTTAAGGAAGTTCGTACACGACCCTGATATGACTATTTCACCGGATCAGTTGGATGACATCGAAATAGAACCCGAGGCGGTCAGGAACCGCATGACGATCCGTATTGTCGAATACGATACAAAGCAACTTCGAAGGAAGACGGTGCTACTAGTCAAGGTCCAGTGGGGTGATAACAAGAATGATTGTACATGGGAAATAGAGGAGAGCATAAGGAAGTTGTATCCAGAACTCTTTACGTAGTAAGATTTTAATGACCATTTAGTTATCCCCTTGTTAGTAAACCGCATGCTAGGATAGGTTTGTTATGTTGCTATCTATGTTTGGTTGTTTTTAATGGTTGATAGGCATGCGGGACCGGTTGTTATTATCTTAGTTAAGGAATATCAGGGGCTAAATTTCATGGGGGAAGGGGGGAGAGAGTGTAACGACCCGCATTCTACGCATCGGAGGATCGTAAAATATTTATTTCATTTTCATATGAGGTCATATAGTCGTGTAACTTTGGGGAATGACTATTGGGGTCATTTCCCATGTTCACGATTTTTCCCGATTTTTAAATGACTATTTTGCCCCTGGAGAATCTTGTTTCGCCTATAACTTTTGATTGGTATGGAGTTTTGACCTAAAACCACTTCCATTAGATTTGAATGATGGTTTACCTTTCCGTAGAGTGGTCACATATGTCAAACGGACTTATCATTTGGGAGATATTGTTGAAATAAGGTTTGAAAGATGAAAAACAGCTTAACCGGGCCTAATTAGAGTGATTAGCAGCTAGACCCATAACTCACTTCGGGTTTAAGGTTATGAGAGGCTGATAGGGTTAGGGAATTCAGTTTTTATTCATTTTTATGGCCATTACTTACCTCTCTTCAACCTTAAAAATGGCCTCCACTTTCTAAATTCATCCCAAATCGCTTTCGAATCACTTATTAGCCAAATCTACGTCAAATCAAGAAAAATTAGAGTCAAATCAGAGTTGGAGCTGCTGTATTGCATTGGAAAATGCCCCAAAATAGTAGATTTTCAGATCTAAAGTTTTATTTGTGGCTAAGGTGAGTGATTTGCATTGTTTTTCACTAATTACGGCTAATTAAGGGTGATTAGTGATAATTAGCGAAATTATGACTCAAAAAAATCTGGAAAAATTTATAAATATTATTTTAGGCCTCTGCTAGAAATTTGGGTTAATTTCGATGTGATTTGCTAATCCTATCATTAGTTATGGTTAAACGCGACTTAGGGGGAAACATGGGTTTTTGGGTATGTTTGATCCATATCAACATGTTATATTGTTGTTTTTGTGTTTATGGTTGATTTTACATGTTGCTATGACTGTTTGGAATGATTTGTGATTGCATAGAAAAGTTAGAATGGTCGAAAACGCCGTTGTGTGGCGAATATAGCTCGTTGGAAAAGTTGCAGGAATTTGACCCAAACTGGATCGGATCGGGGGAAGGGGCACGGACCGACCCGCTCGTAAAGCACCCCTTCCCACGAACCGCTCCTCCAAACTGTTGCACCATGAGCCAGTGCATCCAGCCTGAACCGAAGACCACAACCAATCTGATGCTTGAACAGGAGGACCGAACCGGGTTGTTGATCACGAACGAACCGCTGGTGGAGCCACGAAGCCTGGAGTCACGATCCGAACCAAGTAGGAGGATGCCCGACCCGAACCCATGCGATGACCACGACCCGACCCATACAAGATATCACGAACAGATCTGATGTGGAATCATCTCAAGAGGACCGAACCAATCCGGAGAAGAGCAAACCCGAGATGCAAAGGTAGTCCATAAGAGAAGTTGTTATTCAGGATCTAGATGGGAATCAACGAGTTAACTTCATGAATTGGACTTTGATGCGGGACGTGTGCAAAGGGGTTATCGATGTCTACGCTTTGACTCACAATGGAGAGATGAATATTGGCTATGGATCAGTGTAGTGAAGTTGTCATGACTTCGTGGGGGCAAAGTGATCGTAGCAAGGCTATGAGCCAGTGCAGTGGAGTTGTCATGACTCCATGGGGCAGAGTGGACATAGTAAAGTATTAGTGGTTACGGATCAGTGCAGAGGAGTCATCATGACTCCATGGGGCAGAGTGACCGTAACAAAGAATTGGGCGATCAAAGTGATGGATATCGTATGCTTTACGCACGACGTGAGAGATGTGAGGATGATTGCTATGTTTGACCGTTGCTATCACCATGACATGCACACCCCCTCCCCATTATTTTCACACCATGTGTTAGTGTCACCTTAGAGTATTGTACATCCTGTTGTGCTAACTCTTTGGTTGCAGGTTCAGGTTCAGGTATGGTTATGTATATATGTTATTGTTTTGTTTTTGCTGCTTATCGCTCATACCAGACTTTTGTCAGAACCATAGTTTTATGTCTCTTCTTATTACGCTGGGTGCTCCTAAATGAGCAGACTAGAGATAGGTTAGCTGGTTATGCACGAGTAGCTGTCCGGAGACGAGCACGAGGCTTACACGTATTGTTCCCATATATTCTCCTCGTGTTGTTGTTGGTCACTACATTGGGCATTAGTAGTGTACCTTCCTATTTTGCTTTAGAGACAGTTTTAAATGTTGTAATAATGATGGTTTAGATCATAAGCTGTATTTTGAATCTTTCTGCTGCTATGATGGTTTAGTTTTCAGTTTATGCACTGTCTCGCCTGTTTTATATCAAGTTATGTTATTATTATATTTTGTTCCATGCGCTGTGAGATATACTACAGGTTCTTTGATGACTCATCGTTGTCTTTCTTTTCTTTTGACGACCGTCCCGTGCTAGTTGGACATCGGTACAACGCAATTCATTAGAAATGTCGGTTGGTGCGGGGCGGGCCATCACATTGGTCGGATCAAAGTTGTACAAATTTGAATACAATTATGCTGTTCTAAGACTTCTTTAAATCCTAAAAGTCAACAGTTCGATAACTTTTTTGTACCTGGTGGGTTGAACTACTGGTTGAAAGAACCTATTCCATAGATCCATGAAGTCTGAAGTATGACATTTTCTTCTTCCAAGTCGTCTCAAACCGCAAAATTTCCAATAAATGCACCTCATAGATCTGAAATTAAATAGAAGAAAGCCTCCCCGGAGCATACATGAAATAAAGAAAATTATCTTAGCAAAATTTGATAAGAATCTTAGGAAAAAATCCTAATCTAAACCGGGGGGAATTATAATACTAGTTTGATGTTGCCAAGCCATATGTTTTATCTTGAAAGGTTTCGAAGCTTAGTGCATTGATTGATAGATTTGGTTAAAGATTTGAAAACCAACCAAAAACCAGCAACAACTCAATGAGATCGAAAGCCATGAAATATATGGATCCAAGGACCAGTTAAGCCTAACGATCCCGCATGGGGGTTGCCAAGGGACAGGGCGATGACTCCATTTTGAAGATGATTGGGTTTCGGGTGAACTAGAAGAAAAGATTAAGGATTCGGAGGGAAGCAAAGAGCAATTAAAGAAAAGGCAGACGAAGCAATTAAAAGCAAAGAGCAATTTACCTAATAGCTCGTAATTTTAGCAAACCGCTGTTAGCAATGTATTTCATTTTTATGTTTGGATAGTCTAAGATTTATGTTAAAGTTTGTGTCTGCCCAATACGTCTAATGCACTTTCTAGTGGGGATGGAAACAGGGAAGGTCTAGGGTCCAACCCGGTTGACTCGCCCTTCTTTTGATCCGTTTAAACCTGCGCCATTAGGTGTCTTCGTGGCCAGTAGACCTGCAGCCTACAATCGAGAGGTCCGGGTCTAGGGTCGGGTCTGGGGAATGGCTAACTCGTCCCAACCGGACCCGCGTTATTTAATAACGTTAAAAGTCTTTATAATTATAATGATTCTTATTATTATTCTTAGGTATACATGGTTATGACTTGAATATTATATTCTTACAATCAACAAGCTATCAGTTTTTCATAGTATTTAGTTGCATCAATGAGATTAATATAACTACAAATGCATTCATTTTGAACTATTATCTTACAACGCATTTTATTATTCTCTTATCATGTAAATACATTATATTTGTACATAATTTATCGTTTAGTGATAAAAATATAAGTATATAAATTTTTATACATTAGAACATAATTTCACCGGGTCGTAGAGTGGGTCTAGTCTACGTTGACCCCTACGGGTTTCGTGTACGGGGCAAGATTCCAGGCCCACACTTTGGACTACTAGGGGGTTTCAAAAATCCCGAGACATGTTTGAGGCACAAGAAAGCCTCCCTAACCCGCTCGATTGTCATCCTTACTTCCTATATAATTGCAACTTGTTAATCATTTATTGTCTAAATTTACATTTCAATATAACGAGATATATGATTCTTGAGATGGATCGTTGTCTGCATATTACAATCAAACTTGTGAATTTTCCAAAGCCTTTCCAACGTCATTTCCAAAGCAATTTTATGCTATATATATAGCACAACATATATACCTCAATTATTTAAAATAATATGATCAACAATATTAAATAACAAAAAATAAAGAAACATCTGGATAACACAAAATTCATAATGTTGACCTTTATAACTTTAATTATTGTTGCATACCTAGACGAAATTGTGTCCGTCTGTATGAATACAAAAAAACATAACTACATACAAGCAAAAAAAACATCACCCATATTCGGCATGGTCCTGATATTTACGATGCTTGTTTGATATCAATCCAATTGCTCCTCAACCGTTAAGCAATGCACTACAATTTCCACTTTCATCCATTTAACATTACTAGACTTCTATTAATCCAGAAAGTTTGAAGATTGGATATTACTTTTTGGTTGCATTGATAAAAGGAAAAAATAACAAGTACAGTAATTTAGAGTGTATAATAGAACCTAAAGGAATTTAGTTTATCATAATTTGACCTGCCAAACTTAGCAGTAAAAATAATTAAGAAAAAACACAAATGTCATAATAAAAAATATCTATAATGTTAAGGAAACTGCGCCTTTGCGGAAGCGAGCAGAATCTTATTCTCCCAATTACTTAAAGATGATTCAATAAAAAAAACAACACAGATATGAAATTACATGCACAAACATAAGATATTCCACCCAACCGCCCTCTTTGTTGATTCACAAAAACAAATTTTGTTTACACTCAATGGGTCAAAAACCAAAAGTAAACAAATTACAATTGAATCAATAACCTTATTGAGAAAGGGAAAGAATATCTAGATGACTGCAACTTTTGTTGGAGAAGGGCAACAATGAGGAATGACGACAAATCCTTGGATCAACTATTTTGGTCTCAATCCATATCTTTGATCCAATCCTAGATGCCGCTTTTATAGAAGAATAGAGGACTTAGGAAAAATATCTAATTTCCCCTTGGAATATATCACGAATATACACAGCAAATAACCAGTCAAAAATAGAAAACCCGATTCAGGCGTCTGACCGGGATTGGTCAGATGTCTATTCAAGCACTCGGGTTACAAAACCCCGACAACTCAGATGTTTTACGTAAATGGCTTTGACGTCTGAGCTGAAGCTCAGCACAAGACTGCCCCCTTTGAGTTATGGCATAATCTTCCTCCGAACTCCCGTTCATACACCATCTTCTCCGCTACAAAGCACCCATCATAACACATCGTCTTCAACATACATGTGATTGAGTATCACAAATCACAACACTCGACCTTGATATGAAATCATAACATCAAGCAAACTTTCAACAATAAACAAACAAGTCACCTAGCTCTTTCAACGACACATACTCTCAATTAAACCATTACAAATAGAACCCATCTTCTGCAAAAGATGCATCTTTCCCTTGAGATGCACCATGCAACACTAACGGTCTAAAACTGTTTGTAATACCACAAGGATCTCCACCTTGTGGATTTTCCCAATTGACATTTGTCTTCCAATTGATCCATGCTCCTTCCACAATCTGAACCGATCCTTCGAACACCATCAACATGAAGACCCAAGTCAAAAACATGATCCTCAATCCTAGGATCATAAGCAGTGACCACATTAATCTCTCCACCTTGCTGTGGACTAGGCTCTTCAACTGTCACTCGCCTTCCACAGTAAACCATAGAACCAACCAATCTATAAAGGTTTCCCTCTCCCAAGACACCTCTCATCATAACACGACCACCCATCTTCACTCTCAAAACTCCACCTCGAGCATCAAAAGAGAAACCAAGGCTATCCAACTGACCGAGAGAAATGAGGTTATGCGAACAAATAGGGGCACATCTAATTCCAGAGACTTCCCTCACTATACCGTCATGCATATGAAACTGGATAGATCCAATAACACAAACTGGTAGCTCTACTCCATTGGTCATTCTAATCACATTGATATTCTTCTTATAAAATTAAAAACACTTCATATTCTTACAAATGTGAAAATTGGTTCCCAAATCCATCTTCCAAGGATTAGCTTCACTAAACAATACATCACAAGAGACATTGCTAATGGAACCTTCAGTAAAATCTGCCTGTGCATCATCATTACAATCACCATCCGCTGTCTTCTTCTTATCCTTCTGATAAGCATAACAATTTCTGCGTATGTGACCTTTTTTTACCACAATGATGGCAAGTGATAGCACGTATACCATTAGCCCCCTTATTTTTCCATCTTGTATCTTTCCTCGAGTCCCTTGATACCACAGCCTTACCTTGAACTGATTTCAGCCCCGACCCTTGTCTCCTTAGTTCTTCATTCATAAGGCTGCTTCGAACAGTTTCCAAATAGATACTTCCATTATCATAGGAATTACTCAGTGAAACAACAAAAGTCTCCCAACATCATGAAAGCGAACTCATCAACAAAAGAGCATGCAACTCATCATCCAAATTGACCTTCAAATTTGCTAACTGATCGATCAAATCTTGAAATTCGTTCAAATGCTCTGCAATAGACTCTTCTTCAGCCAACCTCATTTCCACTAGCTTTCGAAACAGAAAAGCCTTACTTGTAGCACTCCTTGACTCGTACAATGGTACCAAATTGTCCCACAATTCCTTCATGGATTCACAACTAGCCACATGATGGAATACCAAATCGTCATGGTACTGCCGAACTAAGACAATTGCCTTATTATCCATCTTTTTCCACTTTCCCTCATCCACACCTAAGGGCTTCTTCCAGTCTCCATCAATCAGATCATGAGGATCATTGAGGTAAAGCACATCCTCCATCTTAGGCTTCCAAATCCTCCAATTTCTTCCATCAAAAATAGTCATCTTCGGTAACGCCATCATATTCAACATAAAAAAATCAATTTTATTTATTGATTCACCCATTTTTTCCAATCCAAAATCATTTTAATCTTTGCAATGATCTAGCTCCGATACCAATTGTTGGGGTTTTGTGCGTAGTGGAAAAGACAAAACACCAAAAAGGGACCATTTCCACACTTGAAGATGAATTTGATTGAAAATAACAACACACTAGATCAGAAATAATAGTAATACACAAATATTCCACCTAACCACCCTCTTTGTTGATTCACCAAAAACGAATTTTGTTTACACCTAGTGGATCAAAACCAAAAATAAACAAAAATTACAATTGAATCAATAACCAGACAGAGAAAGGGGGAGAATGCCTAGATGACACCAAATATCGTTGGAGAAGAAGAGCAATGAAGAACGATGACACACCCTTGAATTAGTCTTGGTGCACCAACTGCATCTATCGGCAATAAATAGGAATAACTTCTCTCAGCCTTAATTCCTACATCTTCCTTTTCACGGTGCAATCCCTTGAGGCACAAAACCTCTCCAGATATCTTACATGGTTTCAGGCTGTCTTGATCTAACCAAGACGACAACATATACAGGAGAATAGAAGACCCTGGGAAATATCCAATTTGCCCCTTAAAAATATCTCTAGAATATAATCTTTTATATTTTTCCTTCTATGATAAAATTAATCAATTAATTCAACCAAACAACTAGTCAATCAATCAATCAAATCAATTAATTACATTCCTATTCAAAAAATATTCGAATCAACAAGTTCAACATATAATTCTATCATAGTGATTGAAAGCGAAGTCACTAGCAAAATGTCTACAACTTTAGGAATGATCTAAACCATTCGTTTAAAAGTAATGTGATGAACAGACATTAGAATATAAATAGATTACAAAAAAAAAAATTCAGTTAGACATATCATAATAGCATTGAAATGATTCTGTCAACTCTATTTTAGCCAAAAAACAATAAGGTAAGATTAAAAGTTGAAGACACAACAAAACTAGGTTTAACAAGTAGTCACCTATATGATTCATAAGAGTAGACCTCTGTTTCAAATCTAACATGAAACAATTAAACCTGCGTCCAATCCCCCACAAAGCCGTGCCTCCTTCGTTCAGTTCTTGTAGCACTTCTGAACATAATTATGAATTAGAGTTGGTTAAAAACAATCTTGTAATCAAAAACGAAAATCGAAAGTTATAATAAAAAAATACTAGATGAGCAATTTCTAAAAAATAACCTATCAAATTGGTAACCCAAAATTGCTCATATTTTGTTCTATGGATACTATCAATTGCAAAGAAACTACTTGAAAGTTGAAACAATCATTCAAAGATGCAATGCATGTGGGGAGACAGTGGAAATTGTCAATCCAGAAGAGATAACACTCTAGATTATTTGTTAAAAACAAAAAATAGTTTAAAAAAGGATACTTATATGCTAGGAAGTTAATAATACAATTACAAAATATTCAAGTGATTGTTTAACTACTTGATAAACTAATAGATCATGGAATCAAAAATGGTACAACTGAAAATTAAATTAAAAAATAAGTGGGATAAGGATAATACAATTAAACCTTAATATGGTTATTTTTAGTGTATAAAGGGAAAGGGAAATGCACTTCTTCATCAAATATTGGTACATAAGGAAGTAATGTACGCTCGGGGTAAATGTAAGCTTAAAGCTGTAATGCAAGGCCATAAATCAATAGATTTAGCTGAAAAGGGTAGACTAGTTTTTCATTAGCTAGGCTGACATAGAGGATTTCCTTGTTGAAATGGGACATATATTTAAACCAAGACAGAAAATATCAACTTGAGTCTAACAATCAGGCAATGATAAGGTCGTGATTGAGACGTGTGGAAAAGACCTAATGGTGTAGAAATGACACTCAAAATTAATGCAGTTTAGGTTATTCCAAACCAATATCTGAAGCTTCACTCTAGGAATGAAAGAGATGAATTTTAGAACAATTTTGAAGCAATTAATTTCATTATTTATTTTTTGTTGGTTTATATTTTTAGTGTGGTGAAAAGGGCACCATAATTTCCACTTCCTGCTATCACAACTAAAAAAATCGAAACACATTAAATTTTGTATGCTTCCTAATATCGCATTGATCTCTTTCTAATTTGTCACTCAACTATTGATTTTCAAAATAATCACGTATTCAAACCTAATCTCAAAACCTAATTCTTTGTTCCATTACCACCGCTATTTTTCATGGCTTCAAAATTCATCTTCACTGCTTCCATTATGCTAAATTTGATCTTTTTTCACAACATTTTTATTTGCATCCACTCATTCTTATAGTAGCGTAGAATTTGCTAGAGAAAAAGATGGATGAACATGTTGAAAAGAATCATGGCACTCTACGGTTTACGAACAAGAAAGAATGGGCGAATTGAATCTGATGTGAGGTATTAAGAAGAGTGGAAGGGTAATTTTTGTGGTATTTGTTAGTTATGCTAATAGGAAGAAGAAATTGGGATTCCCTTAGCACCACACTATTTTTATTAGTAGTTCCTCTATTTTGATTGTTTTCCCCTTCTATATCTCATCCGACAAAAAAATGTGTCAAGTAGTAGAATTTAAATAATAAATTTCTCAATAGTGTAAGCAAAGGACATTTCAGTTTCAATGGGGAAAATCATATGGTTAATATTGGACTATGCAGGACATAAAATTAACACCATTTACATGATAATTTATGCTAGTGGCGCTAACGTTGTTACCTACATGTCTTTTTATGCACTCTCCCTTCAAACTTCCTCTTTTGAAGTTTCCCCTTCCTCGGTCATCAGATTGTCCGGTTTACATAATTAACTTTGTCTTTCTTTATTTAAAAATAAGGTAAAGTATTTTTGAACCAGAAATAAACTAACTCAAAAATGGACAAAAAGGAACTATGATGTCATAATTGATGGTGGAAATTATGGTAACTTAGTTTTCCATGACACTGATCATGTAGCGACACATATTTTACATACCAACCGATCATAAAATAATTATATTTTATTCTATAGTGGTCAGATCATTCTCATATTTGGATATGTTATTTATGGAGATGTGCGACATGTCCCTAATTGTTACCGAACCTAATTATGATTATTTTTCCCTTGATTTTTCTATTTGGGCCATAACATTTAATAGGGATCCAATCAGGTGCTGAAGTTAGTCTCGAATGGGGGAAATTCTTGGAGGCGTGACATTGTGGTGATGAATAGAGGGTATTTGTAAATTTTCAGATCATTCGAAGTTGGTTGGGATGGGTCGAAGGCTGATCACTCGATATATGAATGGACCGGCAGAAGATTTAACACGCAACGTCGAAATGTTTGGAGAATGGACCAAAGAGATATACTCAAGGCAAGGATGGGCCCGGGCCAACTACTTAGCCATGATGGGCCTAATTGTCGAGAATGCAAGAAGACAAACATACGGGTCACGATGGCGTATGGTAGTTTGGTTAGAACCAGGGTTTTCCATTAGCCCTCTTAATCGCTGAAGCAAGTTCAATTATCGACGGATTCAAGGCTGTAGTCGGTTGTAGCAAAGTTATTGGATGTTATGTTTGATTTTGTACTTTCTTCTCTATTTTCTATGGGTAGGCTATCACCGTAGGATGTCGAAGAAAAGCAGGATTGGGGGTGTTCCTTTCCTATCTTGTAATGGCATGTGCTGGATGATTTTCATGTGTTAACTTGTTGGTTGCTGGGCAGATCGGATGGTTGACCTGCCTATACTCATATTACCTATATAACTTTTGTTAGTTATTTTATCGCTCACTAAGACTATTTTCTAACTCAAGGTTTTATATTTCCTTCTTATTACGTTGGCTTGTTCATCAATGTTGTTAATGAGCAGACTGAATAGCAAGTAGCAGGTTTTGTGCCGTTGATGTGCGGTGACGAGCAGGAGGCTAGCATACTATTACTACCTACTATTGATATATTTTTTCTATTTTCGTTGTATATTGATGGTTATTGAGGCTCTGAGGGATGCAGTTAGGAATATTGTATTTAGAGATTCATGTAGTCAAATGTATTATACTTAAGATTCTATGATTTTATAAAGATTTTATTTTATGTTCAGTTATGCTTCACTACTATTTCCTATTGTATATTTTATTATTATATATTATCCATGCGCTGTGAGTTATATGACATGTTTCATTTCGAGTTATTCTACCCTGACGATCGTCCCGTATCGGCCAGACACGTCATATAGTGTACTATTCCTTAGTTCGGTGCAGGAGGTACGGGGTGGTCGTCACAGCTCATTCTAGCATAATCCTACATTGCATTTCTTCAGGTAAAGTAGATTGATCCTAAACTTACGATGTCAGTTGTGTGTGTTTAATAGAATGTATATGCCTATATATATACTATTTCTATATTAAAGCAATAGATTACATATATAAGCAATACCAGCTTGACAAATAATTTGTTTTAAAATATATGATGACATAGAAGCTAAATGATCATTAGTTTAGTTTCTTCAGTTTGCAATCCTTGATTGTTGCCGCCTCTTTCTCAAGTAATCATTTTACCTTTTCTTACAAAGATTCATTTCCAACACACTAACTTGTTGCTTGTTTTGTGTTTTCTTATCTTCATCAGCCTTTTTTGGTTAGCATATGTCGTCTTCACTTCAACGTAATTTTTTTGCCTTGGTGATGGATGCTTATATGTTTTAGTACACAAGCAAATGTGTTTTCTTACAAATCAAAGACTTCTCACTATAATCATTATAACTAAGCTCAGGCTCCTTGATAATCGAAGTCTGGTTTTTGATCCATAAACTGGCATAATATGTTACAACTTCACATTGAATGATAAACACCAATTCATAACGTAACGTATGTAGGGTGTTTAATTCTTCTTACGTTAGGATATATAAGATGAAAAGGAAGAGAGAAATTATATAAATGCTATGAGAAAAAATAATCCTAGTCAAACATATATATGCTTCAAAAATCCCAACTTTGTCATCAAAGTTTGATAAATCACGTGTACACCGTCCATAAGCCTAAAGTCAACTTTGATGAGATTTTTTTGAACTAAATGATCTATATACGGTTTAGGTAGCATATAAAATTCTACAAGGAAAGTGGGTTCGATCCCATAAGGTAAGAATCAAATTGGGAATCTTTTACTCCATATCCAAGTGTCCAAACCAATTTGGACAAAGTCTTTGTCAATTTTGATTGGATTATTCTAATATATGGACAAAAATTATATAGAAGCATCTCATATTATTATCATTATATATGTTCATGATATACAGAAATCGATAATATTAGACGTTAAATCCTACAAGTGCACATAGTAATCCAAACTTAACACAGAAGTACAAAATCAAATATATGCTATCAAAATTAGCAAAGTTCTGAACTTTTGCCCTTTAGAATGTAATCACATTTAACAACAATAATTTGTTTGGACTCGACCACAATAAAAAATGGGCATTGTTATTCGCACTCCAGTTAGGAGGACATTTGAAGTTAAACCACCTTAAAACATAACAATTGTTGGACCAAAATAATCATACCTAGGTAGTAGCTCACCGTTTTGGTGTCGGTGGAAAAATGGTAGCATTGACTTCAACCTAAGATTTACGGCCCATAGGTGCTATTTTTCTTTATAAAAAATGGTTGGTTGTTACCGTTTTATGTTTTTAGTAAATTGTGTATTCAATAAATGGTGGGTATTACCGTTTTCATCCTTAGTTTAAGACACTGATCCACAAACTACACATGTCAAGAAAAAATATGTTTAACCTGAGAGTTTTCGGCACACCATCATTGTACTCAAAGTGCTTATACAACACTGGCTTACCATATCATCCTTTTTAATAAGCTATACAGTTCGTATACTAAAAAACGACCACACATTGCCGATTTTTATAAAGAAACAAGGTATACCATAACCAATTTAGACAACACGTAACACATTATTACACTTCAGGATTTGAATCACATTGTTACCTTCTGAATTTCCAAGAATAAAACATGAGAATGAATCTAGGAATTTAAGTAACATATGAAATTCAAGCATAAACCATATCCACCAAACATAGTGTTTACAGACAATATCACACACCACATCCGTCAAATGTAGTGTTTATAGACAATATCACACTACACCCACTAAAAAATTACACATATCTCAAATGTTAGCCAAAATAAGTACAACTGTACTAAGTCACACCCACCAAAAAATTGCAAATTGTTAACATTTCAATCTACTTTTTCTTCGCTGCCCCTTTCTTCTTCTTTGCACATTTCTTCCCATGCCTTCCTTTACCTTTACCCTTTGCTGGCCCAGCATCAATGTCATCTTCATCAGCTATCAATTGCTCTCCAAATAAGTTCGAAGGTTTGGGATCCTCTATTTGCTCGACCATTTGTAACGCTTGATCAAATGACTCGCCAGTTGCACAAGATCAGAAAATTTCAATGGCTTTTCCAAGACGGTGTTTCTAATGGTGGAAATTAAGTTTGTATAACTGACAAACACTGAATGGGACACAATATCAATGCATGTATGTCTCACTGTGTACATGCAGTAAATATTTTGATATGTCATATAATTTTGTACGTGCGTTGTGTTCATATTCACGTTGTGTACGTACGTCTCAACATTTTGTTACAACATATAATTTTGTACATGCACTAAAAATGTATGTATGTCTCACTTTATGCATATATGTCTCAAAATTTTGATATAACATATCATTTCAATGCTTGATTGACACATTGACAACATACTGCAAAATTATATTTAGATGGCAAGTCTAAACCATTTTCATAAAAAAAACATCATCCCGATTTCGAATTAACACATGGACAACCCATTTACAGAATAAGTTTAAAATGGTAAGAACTACCATTTTAAACACTTAAATACGGTCAATTTCAACCATTTTTTCATGCCATACTACAGAACCACCCACCGATTTCTTCTTCTTTTCCACTAAATTATAACCTCTACCCTAACCCTAATCTGCAATGCACAGACACAGAAATAAAGGAAAAAAATTGGCTAAACACGCACCTCTTAGCAATGCTTTACTCTTTGGCGTTGCTCTATATCGTCTTCCTCTTCATTTGCTTGAATTGGACGATCGTGAAATCGAAGTATCCTGCCTTAAAGATGGAATGTTGTGAAGAGCAAATGAAATACGATGACGGTAAGACAAAAGGCCGTGTCTTTTAGTATGCTGTAGGCTTGTAAACACGCTCGAGTTTGACGACGTAATAGGGTTTTTCTTTAAGGGTATAGTGGTATTTTACCTTTTCATTTTGACTTGCCCCTTAATAGACTCTATTTTTTCAAGAGCCCCCTTAAAATATGTAGTCCTTTAACCAAAACTGGAGTTTGAATAATAATGCGCAAAATGAACTTATTAATTTGATTACTATTTTGAACAATATTTTCATCGCCAGAGCTATTGCGCTTTAAATCGGCATGCCATCTTGTCTTATTCATAGCGTTATCGTTGCCACAATGAGCTCCTTTATGGGCCTCCATCGATAATGTACTCCCATCCGTCACATCATTGTAGCCACAACAGATTCAGTTTTCATAGGCGTTGAGAGAAAACAAAGAAATGAATTACAGAGATTGTATGTTAGAGCAATACGATAATAATTTTTGGTATTACGATATTTTTGTATGTATCTGATTTTGGTACTAGGGGTTTCACCCTTTCAACGATTCATGAACGAGTGAGGCGACTGAAATCTAATATGAGGAAGAAATAAAGGGTAAATAAGTTTATTTTGATGGTTTTAACAAGTAGTTCATAATTTCTTTCAAGTTGGTACATATTGGTAACAGAAAAGGCGTCCAAACGGCATCAAAAAATATCAAGGCTAGCACAATGCCTTTTTTACATATACTATCCTGACACATAGCATCGATATGGAGCCAATATTTTTTTTATATTGTATGGATGCCCTTGTTCTTTTTACCTCCTTCCGATGCCAATTAGTCACCCTGCATCTATGTCCTTGTTGTTTTTTACATCCTTCCGATGCCAATTAGT
The DNA here is from genome assembly GCA_030737875.1 of Allium sativum. Classification (NCBI taxonomy): domain Eukaryota; kingdom Viridiplantae; phylum Streptophyta; class Magnoliopsida; order Asparagales; family Amaryllidaceae; genus Allium; species Allium sativum. The sequence goes on along the minus strand of CM060916.1, from coordinate 132,133,770 downwards.
CACGCTGCATCTATGACATCGGAATAACATAAAAAATATTCATAGCTCTATTACATATTCTCTATTAGTTATGACTTTTGGCACATGCATTTAGGGTGCATGAAAAAAGGATGTAAATGGGTCGAAATTAACTGAATGTTGATATATTCTTGTTATATGCTATAAGAGATTCGAAGTGAAACAAACCAGACAAGGTTTTTGTCACACTACAAGGAAAATGTAAAATAACTAGAAAACTTTTGATGTCATTTGTATGCCTTAAATACAAGGCATTGAATTAGCATCGAAAAGTTGTAAAAAAAATGAAAATATCAACGCTATTTCAATTCCAAGTATTAGACCAACATGTATAACAAAAATAATCAATGACATTGATATTTTTTATGTCGTTTCGACACCTTTATAGCAATATTCACTAACTTTGAAAGAAAATCTGAACCATTTGTTAAAACCATAAAAATAAATTTATTTACTCTTTCTTTCTTGCTCATATTAGCCTCTCAGTCATCTCCCTTGTTTACAGATCCTCTTAGGGGGAACACCTAATACCATAATCAAATGCATAAATAACAAAACATCCTAATACCAAAAATATATGTCATATTGATCTAACATACGATCTCTGTAACTCTTCCACTTCGCTTTCTCTCAATGCCTACGATAATCGATTATGTTAAGGCTACGATGATGTGATGAATGGTAGAACCTTATCGATGAAGGTTGGTGCTGGAGCTCGTCGCAACTACAATGATGTGATGAATAGGCTTTAGGATCTGGTGGCATGCAGATGTAAGCACGTTAGCTGTGGCAATGTGTGACACCCCACGTCCGTTAATGTCACTCATTAAGAGAATGCATTAAGTTTTGTGAAGCGTTATAAACAGAAACATAAACATTACAAGACATATAAAATATCAGTGGAATTAAAAACTTTTATTAATCATAAGGCATCGTGGTGCAAAACATCATATATATGAAAATACATAAACCCAGTACATCTTAAAATCTTTGTCTTGTGCTTAAAACATCAGAGTATGATAATAAAAGAAGCATAATTCCCCAAAAGAAACATAGCCATAGTAGCAAAAATAAGAACTTAAGCAATACATCTAAGCAGCTGCAAGCAAGACGATAGGAGAATCCTGATCAAACTTGAGTATTCCCTCCCGAAGAACCTGGGGGAAACGGAAGAGAAAGAAGAGGAAACAAAACGGAACAAACATAAAGTCTGGCGAGTCCAGTTACTTTTTGCAAACAAATAAGTAAAAGTATCATGACAGGCATATAAAGTGGATAAGAAAGATAATATCACAAAAGGCAAGTATGACAAGGTAAACTTGATAGAGTGTATGCACTTATCTAATGATTACTGTGATTCTCTGCACCAATACTAGTATAACCAGAATGAGATGACCCCAACAACTACCAGACGGTAGACTTAGGCATACATCTGGATGTAACCTAATTACCACCCCAATCGATCGGCTCCCTACTCCATAGATATCCTTTGCTGGCCCCACAGTAGGATGTATCACTTCCTAAAGTGGCAACCCTTCTTCTTCATGATGTGCACAACCATATCTAAAGGTGTCACGGTCGTCTTATCCTCCTCTGCCTGGGCCATGCACGCACATAGCCCCTGTCGTTTTGTGCTGCCAACACCGTCCTTCACGTTTGGATCTCTTACAATCAGCCCAGTAAGCGTGTCCCAAATCCGACCTAGGGCAGAGTACTCGTATGATACCATTCTATGGGTTACTAACTGAAACGGGTCCCCAACACAAGATGATACAAGCTCTCCTCCTTGTCTTGTATCCCCACTAGGATTCCCACGGGTTATGCTTATCAAGAAATGTCTTTAATTACATAACCCCATCATTTCCACAGGTTATGCTTACCTAACGGTGTCTTTAATTACATAACCCCAATAGGTTAAGTTTGTGGGCCTATATATAAATATTACCCACCCAACCCAAATTTACTTAACCCACCCACTATTTCAAACAAGTTTACTTAACCCCTAATCAGGTTCATGCTCATACAATCCCTGTGGATTCAACTAGGTTAAGTATTCCAATTCATTACCATGTCCATTTATGGTTATAAAGTGCTGGACCCCTCACGTTAAGACTACCACTTGTGGATGCTGGATATGCCAATCGGTTCCGGGCAGACTTCTTCCACAATTCGGGCTTAACCTCGTGTCTCAGCACGTCTCATTTTTGTGCACCTAGATCCCCGACATTAGATTCACCACTTATTGTCGCTGGATGGCAGGCGGTTACGGGAAGACTTCCACCACAAGTGTAATCTAACCTCATGTCTATGCGCAGTTAAAGTTTCTAATTACTATAATCCTTTGCATTTCATTATTAGCCAATTTTACCTATGTCGTTATAGGTTTTCATGCCGTTCTTTCCAAGTCATGTTCATAATAAACTATATGCCCAAGTTATAACATTTTATTCAGGTTATGCCTAAATTCCCAATTACAAGTTATGCCCAATTTCAATGTTTTTCCCTCGTTCTCCGTTTAATGCGTTCGCATATTTCAACGGTATGACCAGGCTCAAAAGGAGCCATGCTATATAAAATAAAAGGGAAAGATGAAGGGAAGATGATAGGAATGATCACACTAACTAGATTGACATACAATGGCATAAACATATAGTGGCATAATGACAAGACAGGCATATAGGAACATATTTGATGAACATATGAAAATAGAACTTATTCTAACATAATAGGGAAGTAATAACAGGCATGATAAAATCTAAACAATGGTTTAGATGTCCAACTAATAACAGATCCAATTTAACCACAATATGATAGGGACAAGTATAAGGTGATCTAAACAGTGAAACAATGGCAGATCTGACAACTACTAGATGGTAGACTTAGGCATACATCTAGATGTACCCTAATTACTACCCCAATCGATCGGCTCTCTACTCCGTAGGTATCCTGTGCTTGCCCCACAGTAGGAGGTATCACTTCCTAAAGTGGCAACCCTTCGTCTTCATGATGTGCACAACCATATCTATAGGTGTCACGGTCGTCTTATCCCCATCTGCCCGTACCATGCACGCACATGACCCCGGTCAGTTTCCGCCGCCCACACCGTCCTTCACATTTGGATTTCTTACGATATGCCCAGTAAGCGTGTCCCAACTCCGACCTAGGGCGGAGTACTCATCTGATACCGTTCTATGTGTTACTGATTGAAACGGGTCCTCCACACAAGATGATACAAGCTCTCCCCCTTATCTTGTATCCCCACTAGGATTTCCATAGGTTATGCTTACCTAACGGTGTCTTTAATTACATAACCCCATCATTTCCACGAGTTGTGCTTACCTAACGGTGTCTTTAATTACATAACCCCAATAGGTTAAGTTTGTTGGCCTATATATGAATATTACTCACCCAACCCGAATTTACTTAACCTACCCACTATTTCAAACAAGTTTACTTAAACCCTAATCAGGTTCATGTTCATACAATCCCTATGGATTCAACTAGGTTAAGTATTCCATTTCATTACTATGTCCATTTATGGTTATAATGTGCTGGAACCCTCACATTAAGCCTACCATTTGTGGATGTTGGATATGCCGATCGGTTCTGGGAAGACTTCTTCCCCAAGTCGGGCTTAACCTCGTGTCTCAGCATGTCTCGTATTTATGCACCTAGACCCCCCATATTAGATTCACCACTTATGGTCCCTGGATATGCCAGGCGGTTCCGGGCAGACTTCCACCATAAGTGTAATCTAACCTCATGTCTAGGCGCAGTTACAGTTTCTAATTACTGTAATCCTAGGCATTTCATTATTAGCCAATTTTACCTATGTCGTTATAGGTTTTCATGCCCCTCTTCCCAAGTCATGATCATAATAAACTATATGCTCAAGTTATAACATTTTATTCTGGTTATGCCCAAATTCTCAATTACAAGTTATGCCCAATATCAATGTTTTTCCCCTCATTCCCCGTTTAACGCGTTCGCATATTTCAATAGCATGCCTAGGCTCGAAAGAAGACAGTCTATATAAAATCAAAGGGAAAGATGAAGGGAAGATGATAGGAATGATCACACTAACTAGATTGACATATAATGGCATAAACATATAGTGGCATAATGACAAGACATGCATATAGGAACAGATCTGATGAACATATGAAAATAAAATTGATTCTAACATAATAGGGATGTCATAACAGGCATGATAAGATCTAAACAATGATTTAGATGTCCAACTAATAACAGATCCAATTTAACCACAATATGATAGGGACAAGTATAAGGTGATCTAAACAGTGAAACAATGGCAGATCTGACATGTTAAATAGGTGAAGGTTTAGATCTAAGTCACAATCATGTCATAACATCATAGATACACAGGTTATAGCAAATATGATTTGATTCAAATGTTCATAGGCATAGATCCAAGTTAACGTCATATCAGGTTTTACTTTTAATTATTTAAATCTAAAAGTAACTTAAACTCATAGTATTTGAATCTAGACAAATAGAAGGAGAATAGCAGATGTTGAATCACAGATCTACACTTGAATAGCTCTAAACTTGACTAACTTGATTACAGGTGAAGAAAAAGGTTTGGTTCAGTCCGGGAAGCGACATCATCTAGTCCTCCATTATTTTCAGTGTGAAGAAACTAGAGAAATGAGGCCATATTTATAGACAAAACCCCAAAACCCTAATCTGTCCAGACTGCCGTAGGGGGGTCGACCCCCTTTATGCGGTCGACCCATGGGTCGACACCCCTAGACAGGAAATTTGCTGCTCACGAGTTTTTGATTTTTGAACTGTTTTATGATTTTCTGGATTAATTATATATATATACACACACACACATATATAATTCTCTTGCACGTATACAAACTTCAAACCTTCATAACTTCTTCATATGATGTCCGTTTTACGCAAACCAAATGTCTATCTTGACCAAAATTTCGAGACAGATGCAATAGCGCAGTCCGTTTCCCTTAATTCTGAATATTAAATTAATTATTCTTTAATTTTTCCTCTTTAGTGTTGTTAGAATTGCGGGGTTTTATACAGTGGAAGTCATTGTTCAAAATAGCAATCAAACTAGTAAGTTCCATTTTGAAATTTTTATTGCAATCGACCCCAACAGATTGTTTTTGTAAAGTGTAATTACATTCTAAAGGATAGAACTCCGGATCTTTGTTAACTCTGATAGCATATTGGATTACAACGCACACTTGTAGAATTTAATGGGAATATTACGGGTTGTAGTATAGCATGAATATATATATAATGATAATACTATGAGTTGTTTCTCATATAGTTTTTGTGCTATAGATTGGAATAATCTCATCAAATATGACTTCAGGCTTATGAACGGTGCACACATGCTTTATCAATCTTTGATGGCAAAGTTTGGATTTCTAAAGCATGGGCATGTTGCTTTTAGGACTATTTTTCTCGCTGTACTTATTTATTTTCTCTCTTATTTTGTCAGCCTATATAAACAGATGTGAGAAGAAATTATATACCCTACATACATCCCATTATGACTTGATGTTTATTCTTCTAAGAGCATCTCCAACTGATGCTTAGATTTCATAAATTAAGAAATCTACACCCAAAAATCGGCGAAACAGAGTTCCTAAACACCCCATAGTGTGGATTTCAAGGACAATCGTTCTAGAATCTGCAAATTATTTAGGCGCTTGTTGAACAAATTCCTAAAGTTAGTTGGTTATTCAACAAACGCCTAATATAAAACGTCTCTTGAACAGGCATTTGTTCAACAAACGTCTGGATTCTAACGGCTTCTTTTTCCGAGGCGTTTGTTCAATAAAGCCTGGAAACAAACGGATAATTATACAATGGCTCATTTTCCTTTCCTCCTATAAATATACCACTCATTTTCTATCTTCAACAACTAATCCTCTTCCAAAAATAAAAATTTCTAAACTAATTTGAATACTGAGTTTGATGTTGATGCAGCAAAAAGTAGCTTTGAAGATTTTGATTTACAAGAAGGTACAAATTTGATGGTGAAATGGTTACTACTACAAGTTGGAGTCCTGCGGAAGACTATGATCATTGCTACATTTATTGTTCACTTTCCCTTGATCCTGTTTGAGGTGCCGATCAGAGTGGTGAAATTTTCTAGGGTAGAATCACTAATACGTACAATAGGAAGAACATAAATCAAAATAGAAGTTCAGCTTTGATCAAAGGCCATTACTTTAAAATAAATCGTCAAACCCAGTGTTATGATGCTCATATGTACAAGCTGAAACAAAGTAACCTGAGCGGATTCATAAGTGAAACCCATATGGTAAGATATAAGTAATATTGGTTGTTATACTGTTTATTATAGATCCCTACTTAAAGTATCATATTATTGTTTTAGACACTTGCTACAAACAAGTTATTCAAACGGACGTATAAACCAGATAGTAAACAAGCACCTCCGTTCTATAAGTTCATGCATGTGTATGACCCTCTTGGTTAATCATGTGAATTGGAAATCATCACTTTAGAAAATTGTCCAAAACGTCCAAGTAAGCAATAGTCGTGGAAAAACTACTTGAGTGAGAGAAAGCCCAAGTCCTAGAGAATTGCTAGACATTTTTGTTTTAGGATTTGAAGAAGACTTAGCACCTACTTATGATTGATATGTTAGGCCACAAGAAGCCAAGGAGGCCAAAAAAAAGCAAGCTGCTGTAGGAAATCAAGCTAAAATTGGAAAACTTCTGAAGGAGTTAGATGAAAGTTATGATCGTGTAACAGAGAGTAGAGCCAGTCAACACCAAGAAAGATTGTTTAGACTCGATCAAATTCTAGATGGAAACCAATAAAGAGATGAAGATGAAATAACGTTAATGGATACTTCATACATGAATGAAGAATAATGAGAATATATGGAGTCAAGGCATAGAGAAATAATACGGCTAAGAAGAGAAGAAAAATCTCTGTTTCCTCATATATTGCATCAAAGGGAACAATGACACGGTTGGGACGACCAACCTCTATCCCAGTGATTATGTAAAAATTTAAAGGACTCAGCCCTAGCTCGAAATCAGGAAAATGAATATAGTGTGTACTAGGACACCATCGCTCAATAAGAGCCTCTACAAGGCATCAGTCTACATAGACAAATATAGGTAAATTTAAGAAATCTCTGAATGTGTCGCACGAGGCCTAACCAAAATCCGCTCTGATAAATTATCATAATGTTATGTCATACATCGTAGCCAACTACCTCACATGGCAACGTGTCGAACCTAAACATATGATTATCTAACATAAAAATAAAATAATAATTAACATTCATGTACAGTAAACCGGTTGACTATCTATGTAATAATAAATAAAACATTTACTTGAGGCGTCACAATAGCCACAGTTACTCGATGTGAAATAGTCGGAGGCAAGTCGTGCAAGATCTGAATGTTGTCTGCAGCAATAGTAGCATCAGGCGCGACATGAGACGGTCCGATATTGATGTCTGTCAATATCGAACAATGCGTCTACCGGTTTTCACCTGACGTAGTGGCAACATATCGACGTAATAGTTAATAAAAAAATTAAAACAAAAATTTTCTAACGTATAAACCAAAAAAGGCTGAATGCGCCTTATATTGGCGTAAAGCCCAGATGTTTGTTGAAAAACGCTTGGGCATCAGGCATTTATTGAACAAACGCCCGCTCTTTTACAAACGTGGGCGCTTATTTTTGGTCGATTATTCGAAAAACGCCTGATGACCAAGCTTTTTTGAACAAACGTCTATAGGATCCAGATTAACCCTAGAGGGGGTGAATAGGGTTTATTGGAGTTTCACGAGATATTAAAAATATCACAACATAGATTTCCGTAGAGAAAATAAATGCAAAAAGTAAATGACACAGACTTTACCCTGCTTCGGCAAACCCCTGCCTACTGCTGCATTCCCAAGATTTATACTATGTATTAAAATAGGTTCCAGCTTACAAAACCCTGTAAACTAACAAACCCTGCTACTGCTCTAATCTTACGCTCAAAACCTTGGTTTGGTCTTTATCTCCAAGATCAGATTTTCTCTGAATTACAGACCCGTAACTCGTAAACCCTAACGATAAATCCTACAGCTAGTATACCAAAACAACAAAACTAATGGATCAGTTACAATAGAAAAAAAACAATACGAAATTAAAACTAAAACAAAAACCCTATACAAAATAAAAAACCAAGCCGACCCCCTTTTACGCTCAAACAAATTTGCTCCCCTTTCCTTTTAATGGCCGACTGAAAAAAAATGATGTCTTTGCTTCCCAAATCAATTCGTAATTCCTCTTGTTGCTATGATAAATATTCGTTGATGCTTCGATGACTTCGTTGCTTTCTTGTCGATAGATTTGGGCTTTGGCTTGCGATTGAAACCCTTTTAGATTCTCTAAATTGAATTTTCTTTTGCACTCGATTTTTTGCTCGGTTTCAATATTTTGCATGTGATGAATTATGTGAATATATATAGGATTCCGAACCCATTTCGATTCTCTAATTTCGTGCTAAATTGCTTGGCTTTGATTTGTGTTTTGCGTGATTGTTGACTTGATTTCTTGCCGTAAATGCCTGATTGAATTTCTGGATATACTCGAATGATTTTATTCCCAATTTTTTTTTGAATTTGTGGCACGACTAACAATCAACCAATTCCTTCTTCCCTAAAACCACACCTACGATTGTGTTGATAAAATCTTGTTTGTTTGAAAACCATTTCCAAAAACTTGTTTGCTAATTTTTATACTATTCAAATGTGGAAATATTAAAATTACTTTCTAATTTTTATCATCCGAAAACTGGAAATATTGAATGATTTTTATGTGCTGCTTGCACATCCATTTGTGCACATCACTGTGCCCTATTATGTGTTCACTATTATTGCACAGACTTCGTTGCTTCCCTGCAATGCATTACCCTATATTGATCCTGTTTGGTTGCATCGATCATTTACTTATTGTCACTTGTGACTTGACATAATCGTTTTAATATATCCATTTGGTACATATATAATATATACACACATACAAGTGTGTGTGTGTGTTTATATACATGTCAATGTTGTTGTCATGTTACTGAGCATTTCTGACTATTTTTCAATGCTTGCTGAAACACCCCACCTCCGTTAGGGTCACTCTCAAAGGGAATGCCCTAATTTTGGTGGAGGTTTATAAGTATAAGTCACAGATATACAAGACAGATATAAGAACACATATTTTTGAATGGCGGAAAACAACAACATCTTTTATTTCATTAAAATACGTGTTCACAAAAACATGCCATACTTGTCTTACAATTCTTCCAAAAACATAACATCTCCATAACTGTCTTGATTACATTATTTAAAGAAGCATAAATAAAACATAAATAAACTGCAAAAGTCCCATAATTGCTGTCCAAAGCCATAGCCCAAAACGGAAAAGATCCAAGCAATACATTCTTTCTCTTCAAGCTGGATGCGAAAACTGGTCAAGCTGCGGTATTCCCTCCCTGTGGACCTGGGGGGGGGGACGAAAGAAAAGAAGGCGAAAGAAAAGTAGAGTCAGACATAAAGCCTGAGTAAGTCTAGGACTATTCAGTCTATGAATAAAGAACTGGGTATGATAAGCATAAACTGGAAATGGGAAAGCATCATAAACTAAGTTAAGTTGTCTAGGGTCGAATACTATCGTACCCTATATTAATCTCCGTACCCATATAAACTAGTTCCCAACAGGCAACCCATAAACAGGGTGAAGTGATCCATTTCTGATGATCGGCTCCTACTCGCATAGTTGCATGTGTCTTACGGCCCCCGATGTTGTAGTTACCTATGCTGGTCCCACCATGGGGTGTATCAAGTCCCATGGTGGCGGCCCGACACAATTCTAGAATGCACAGGTATGCTACTGGTGCCCAGTGCCTTATTTTTCTGCGCCGGAGTGTGTGCATGCCCGCACCCCGTTAGAACCTACACTGCTGCACCACCGCCGTCGATTTGACCTCTTACAGTCAGCCCAGTAATCGTGCCCCACCCTGCCTAGTTCAGGGTATCCTGATACACCTTGTAGGGTTACTGCTGAAAAGGGTCCCCCGCTACTAGGTTTTCTATTTCTAGCCAACATGCTAAGTTGGTTAAGTGTTTTATAAACCTAACCCCCAATCAGTCTGTTTAGTTTAGCATGTTCCATTTTGATTAAGTATTAATTTAATTTACTTAATCCTATCAATCCTGACTCATCCTTAATTGTCTTATTAAAGCCTTGACCTCTCACATTAGACAGGTATTGTTGTGGCTGCCTGTTGCCGGTTGGGTCCGGGCAGTCTTACGCCACAACTCAGTCTAACCTCGGGTCCTTATTGGGCTCCGTGTTTAACCACCCACATTGGATAGGTATTGTTGTGACTACTGGACAGCCGGGCGGTTCCGGGCAGGTTTACATCACAACTCAATCCAACCTCGGGTTAAACACATCGTATTTTCTACATTTACATATTTTGTCTCTTTTCTTTTTATATGTAAATATTTGCGGCCCATTATTCAAATTTATCTTTATTGGTTAAAATTTATTTATGCCACTTAATTGCTTTTTTTTTTCAAGGTTGTTGGCATGCGTCAAAACATGCCAACACATATGTTCTTTATTTTAACCCAAACGTCATTACCCCCGTTTTACACGTTCGTTACAATATAAGATATGTTGGGTTTAACATTTAAACCCAACTTAGCAATATGAAAAAGGGGAGGCTTATAACATGGTGTTTATGAGGTAACATAAAAAGGGGAGTGTGAACGCATGAACTTGCAACATAACGATTCAATTAACATAAGGTAGGCACATGTGAACTTGCAATTGTAACAACATATAATCATGGCATAAACAATACTTAAACATGAATCATTCTATTCATATAATCATGGCATAAACAATACTTAAACATGAATCATTCTATTCATATGATGATGGCATAAACAATACTTAAACATGAATCATTCTATTCATATAATCATGGCATAAATAATACTTAAACATGAATCATTATATTCATGTAATCATGGCATAAATAATACTTAAACATGAATCATTCTATTCATGTAAACTTGCAATTGGAATGTAAATCTAACTTAATTGTGTCACATATATCACCATATGGTTTTGATAACAACTTAGGCCTAAAACATGTTTCAACTAGGCATAATACCAAACATAGTTTAGTCATGTTCATAATGGTGCTTACTTTTGTTTCTAATACAAAAGTATGATTTGCTAATTCCAACATAGATTCATATAAACTATAGTACTTAGTCGTATCCAATTACACACTAAAAGTGATCATAAAAGTATGTACATCATATTGGCATGATAGTGAATCCCAAATAAAATACCACAACATATGGTTGTCAACATAAATCATATACTTGTATGAATCCAATCGTATACCATAACATTTCCAAATCGTTTAGAATCAAAATAACATATAAGTATTGATTATTATCGCCACAATTCCATTTCGTTGTTAACTTCCAACGCAAATCACATACTTGCAAATATCCAATCGTATACCATAACATTCCCAAATCGTTTAGAATCAAAATAACATACAAATATAGATTATTATCGCCACAATTCCATTTCGCATTTTACACAAATCAAACGCAATTAATTATTTACATCGGAATAGCACTCTACTTACAACGTATGACGAATCTTCAATTCAGGAATCTGAATTCTGAATTTGGAGATGCTATCCTTTGTTGTAGGCGTTGCTTTGATTCAATTAACGTTGCTTTAAGCTTTTGATTTATCTCCTAATTGTCTCTCAATTTCTGACGGCTATCCTTAGTCTCTCCTCAGCAGCATGACGGTCTCATCTCCATTTTAGTTTGTGTGAATTAGGGTTAGTCTTAGGTCCTTTTTATAGAGTTTGTGAGTTGATTTAGACCGTCGATGGAGCTCGGTTTAATAATAGTCGTTCGTTCAAAGGAGGGACCAACCAGGAGCTAACATCTAGCCCTAGTGACAAGGCAAGGCTCAGAAAATCGACCAAAAACAGACTAGGCCAACCAGGGTGGGCTGGGTTCGACCTGGCTCAGGGGCCAGGTCGACACCCCAGTCGACACTGTGTCGACTTGGCAGTCGACACGGGTTACCCAGGTCGACTGCCCAGTCGACCTGACTAGCCCCAGGTCGACTGCCAAGTCGACCTGGGTGCCTTGGGCAGGAATTTTCCCGCCCTGGCCAATTGGGCCCGATTTTGAATTTTAAATTTGTTTTCTCTGGGCTGTTTTGGTCTGTTTGAATTTTAAACTGAATTCTGAAACTTCCGGAGGCCATATCTTCTTCATACGGAGTCCGTTTTACGCAAACTCGGACTCTATCTCAAGCAGAATTCCGAGACGAACGCAATGGCGTATCCCGTTTCCCTTACTTCTTTGATTTGAAATTAATTATACTTTAATTTGTGAATTTCACTGTTATAGAATACACGGGGTGTTACATTCTCCCCCACTTAAAAGGATTTCGTCCCCGAAATCTTCAAGTTTAGGAAGAATGTATATCCTAACATCCAAACATCCATCTACTCATCCATCAAACACGAGCATCCATTGTCCTTAAAAGACCTCTAATGCTTCATGATCATATGCGAAGTGTGTGTGTACATGTACTTATCTAATGCAAAATCAGGCGGTCTACTGATTCAGTTGACCTCCTTAATGCAAATTATGTAAGTGCCATGAATCCATTATGTATGCAAATTCTCCTATTTATGACTCTATATGAGTGCACAATCATTCATACAAATGCAACATCCATATGACAACACATTAAAGTTCAACCATATACGAATGCAAACATATGTGCATATGCAATATGAAGTGACTGAGCCGATCTAAAACCTAGATTGTGTGTGTATATGCAACCACGGGCAACCACTAGCAACCACTTGCAACCATCATCCATAACATGTTCCAATTACATGTTTCCATCCAAAGGGTTTCTTCCTAAAAGATAAGGTCGAGGAGATATACCTAAAAAAAAGATAGATAAAAGCGCAACTTAAGGAAAAAAGAAAGATCAAAGATGTACCCTCGAAAAGAAAAGGGTAGGCTGCGCACATTCTAGCTTCAGTTTCCCAAGTTGCATCTTCTTCGGCGTCGCTCCACTGAACATTGACGAGCTTGACTTCGCGGTTGCGTAGCTTCTTCACTTCCATTCCTAATATGCGGGTTGGAACTTTTCTTACGGTCGCTTCGCGTTCCACTTCAGCTTCTTCTAGGATATTTGGCTCTACCACTTCAACAGAATCATGTAGACATTTTCGGAGATGTGAAACGTGAAAGGCATTGTGAAATCCGGCTAATTTTTCGGGTAGCTCTAATTTATAGGCCATTTTCCCAATTTTCTCGATGATAGGGAATGGCCCTACGAACCTTGGTGCTAGCTTTCCTGTGGTTCCAAAACGAACAATGTTCCTTAGCGGAGATACCTTAAGAAAAACTCTGTCCCCAACCTCAAATTCAAGGTCGGTCCTCCTCCTGTCGGCGTAGGACTTTTGTCTGTCTTGGGCCGTCTTCATCCTTCTTCGTATTAAGTCTATTTTCTCTGAAGTCTCTCGGATCATATCTGGTCCAAGTATGAGCTTATCAGTAGATTCCCACCAACAAGTGGGCGATCGGCACAGTCTTCCATATAAAGCTTCGAAGGGCGCCATTCCGATGGTTGCTTGATAGCTGTTGTTGTAGGCGAATTCCACCAAAGGAAGATGGTCTTCCCATGTCCCTTCGAAGTCAAGGGCGCACAGTCTTAAAAGGTCCTCCAAAACTCTGTTCACTCTTTCTGTTTGGCCGTCGGTTTGGGGATGATAGGATGTGCTCAAGCATAACTGTGTGCCTACCGCTTCTTGCAGACTCCGCCAAAACTCACTTGTGAAGATAGGGTCTCGGTCACTAACAATGCTGGATGGTATTCCATGGAGTCGAACGATTTCCTTGAGGTAAAGAGATGCTAGGGATGAGGCAGTTCTTTTACTTTTGGCAGGTAAAAAGTGGGCGCTTTTAGTAAGCCTATCCACTATTACCCAAATGCTAGTGTTGCCTCTCCTAGAACTAGGCAGCTCATCAATGAAGTCCATTGAGATGCTATCCCACTTCCACTGCGGGACCTCTAGAGGATGTAGCAGACCACCAGGCTTTTTTTGTTCCGCCTTAACCTGTTGGCACACCATACACTTAGAAACGAAATCTGCCACGTCCTTCTTCATGCCGTTCCAAAAGAAAGTTCTTTTTATGTCCTTGTACATTTTATCTCCGCCTGGGTGTATCGTCATCTTGGAGTGATGTGCTTCCTCGAGAACCTTCTTTACTAAATCCCTTGTCTGTGGGACGCATAGTCTTCCGTCTCGCCTTAGCCAACCCTTATCGTCGATGGAGTATCTGTTGAGGTGACTTGAAGTCTCACCCCTGATTAGCCTATCAATCGCCTCCACAAGCTGAGGGTCCTCGCGTTGTGTTGTCCTTATCGAGTCCACTAAAGTCGGGCGTACTTTGAGAGATGCTAGCAAGCCTGGTACAAAATCGGAGGAGGGCCTAAAGTCAAATCTGGCTATAAACTCTTGGCTTTGTCTTTCAACAAACAGCGGGCTCAGGGTCAGTTTCTTTCGACTCAACGCGTCTGCCACTACGTTGCCTTTGCCTGGAGTGTAGGAGATCTCGAAATCATACGAGGCAAGAAACTCCATCCATCTCTGTTGCCTCAAGTTAAGGTCCTTCTGCGAGAAAAGATATTTCAACGATTTATGGTCAGTGTAAAGTTCGAACTTCTCACCTAGGAGATAGTGTCGCCAAGACTTGAGTGCAAAGACGATGGCGGCTAACTTAAGATCGTGGGTCGGGTAGTTCTTTTCGTGCACTTTCAACTGCCTCCTGCCATAAGCTATTACCCTTCCTTCTTGCATTAAGACAGCGCCTAGCCCTGTCCCACATGCATATGTATAAACTGTGAACATCTTGCTTCCATCTGGCAACGTTAAAACTGGGGCTGTTGTAAGAGCCCTTTTCAGTCGCTGGAAAGCAAACTCGCAATCCAAGTCCCACTTGAACACTAGATTCTTCTTGGTCAACTTTGTGATCGGAGCTGATATCTTTGCAAAGTCTCTGATGAATTTTCGATAGAAGCCTGCTATCCCGAGAAAGCTTCGGACCTCTGTTGCGTTCTTTGGTGTCTTCCAATCCTACACCGCTACTACCTTAGCTGGGTCTACAGCTAACCCTTCCTTGGGTACTATGTGCCTAAGAAATCTTACTTCCTCTCTCCAAAAGTGTTATTTGGAGAATTTGGCTTTTAGTTGATGGACTCGCAGAGTTTCCATGATTGCCCTTAAATGCTGAGCATGTTCCTCTTCACTCTTTGAGAAGATAAGGATATCGTCTACGAAGACCACTACGAACTTATTGAGGAAATCACTGAATACCCTACTTATCAGGTCCACGAAGTAAGCAGGTGCGTTTGTCAAGCCGAAAGGCATGACAAGCCATTCAAAGAAGCCGTCTGGGGTTCTGAATGCCGTTTTATCGATGCTATCTTCAGCCACCCTTAGCTGATGAAAACCGGTCGCTAAATCGAGTTGGGAGAAAACAGACGCTCCTACAAGTTAATCAAACAGATCGTCAATTCTGGGGAGAGGGTGTCTATTCTTCTTTGTTAGCTTGTTAAGCTCCCTATAGTCAACACATAGACGGAGTGAACCATCCGCCTTTGTAGCGAACACCACTGGAGCGCCCCATTCTGAAATGCTCCTTCTAATGAACCCCTTCTCCAGAAGCTCTTTAATCTGTTTACTGAGCTCTTTCCTTTCCCGTGGAGCCATGTGTCTAACGGGCAACGCAACGGGCTTTGCATTATCTACAAGATATATGCGGAAGTCTATCTCCCGCTTCAGAGGCAAGCCCTTCACCTCTTCGAAGACATCCGGATATTCCCGGACCACTCTAACTGATTGCAAATTTTCAAAAGAGGCATCTAGCGATTCAAGATAACTAAGCATAACCGCATACGAGGGATTACAAGAAATTTCCAAAGTGTTACCGAGCTGGGTCAGGAGCCTAACAACCCTTTTCTCACAATCAAGGATGGCCCCATTACTGGATAGCCAATCCATGCCCAAAATCAAACCATATCCCGAAAAGCCCAAAACAAAGGCACTACATTTAAATTCTACGCTTAGAATAGAAATTTTCAATCCCAAACAGATCATAGACAAATGAGCTGGGCCCCCAATTGGGTTTGAAACAATTAAGGGGTCCTCTACCATACTAGTTTTTAGGTGTAGAGATTCTACTAAAGCAGACGAGATAAAGGAGTGTGATGCGCCAGAATCAAATAAAGTGCAAACGGGCACTACACCAAAACAGTGGATTCCCAACAAGTATAGGTGTTACAAATAATTTTCATAACACTTTTATGTGTCACTAACAGCCTGTGAGGAATTTCCTGTAACACTTATAAGTGTTACAAGCAGAGTAACTGCTAACACTTATAAGTGTTACAATCAGATTAACTGCTAACACTTATAAGTGTTACAAGAAGACCAACTGCTAACACTTATAAGTGTTACAAACAGAGTAACTGCTAACACTTACCAGTGTTACAAACATATTTATTGCTAACATTTATAAATGTTGGAACTATAATATATGGTAACACTTATAAGAGTTACAGACATATTCATTGCTAACACTTATAAATGTTGGAACTATAATATATGGTAACACTTATAAGAGTTACAGACATATTCATTGCTAACACTTATAAATGTTGGAACTATAAGAGATGGTAACACTTATAAGAGTTACAAACATATTCATTGCTAACACTTATAAATGTTGGAACCATAAGATATGGTAACACTTATAAATGTCAGTATCATAATCCTACTAACTCTTATAAATTTTGGCATACATAAATTGCTGACACTTATATAACATGTTTTTATGATTTTCAATCACATATATAACTCAACATACCAATTCAAATAAAAGTATTTAGTACACTTCTATATTCCAAATTCCAATAATGTCACTTTTGCATAATGCTTTCAATTTCAAAATACCATAATATCAAGTTCAAATTACAAAAAACAATACAAAGTTTTACTAAAGATACATAGAATTTTAGATATTATGAAGGCGAAACAGGGACCATATCACAAAGCCTCCATCTGAAAATTCACAAAGCTTGTAGTGTCCATTTTGAGGATCATCGTAAATTGGTGCTTCCGGATCTAAAACTTCTGTTATCCAAACAACTTTCTCAACATCTGGCACTATCTCTCTAAAATGACACATGGTTTGCGTACCAATATAAGCTTTTGCTACATTCTTCATATCTTGTGATAATAGCATTACAAATTGTTTTCCTTTTGTTGATGATCCAACATCATTTGTCGGAATAACCAAATTAGCAATTCCAACGTTCGGTGTAGATTTATCCAAATTAGAAGCGGTTTCTGTCATAGGCGTCATAATACCGCCATTAACGTTATGTTGCAATCCCGGTACCATAGTAAGAAAGGATGAAGCAAATGATTTAAGAGCATCGTTGATTTGGATTGACACTTGACTCGCCACTTGACTTGCAACTTGATTTTGTAATTCCATAGACCATTGACGAAAATCATCCTTTTTATTCTTGTCGGCAATTGCTTTTGATGCTTGCATTATCTTTACGTGCTTTACGGAAGAAGAGGAGCTAATTGCACGACAATAATTTTTCCTTTTATCAGAACCAAAAACTTTGGCGATAGGATCATTGTCAAAATCAAACATGTTTGCATGCTCGTTGCTATTACATTCCAACTCCTGTTTTTTTTCCTCCCCCTCCACAAGTGCCTACAAAATATAAACGCACTCAGTTTTAAAGAAATAACAAATTGGAAGTCAAGTTTCTGAAAATGACAATGCCAATTTCTGAAAATAAACATCTAAAAATCATGTTACGAAACTTATATGGTACCATAGTTACGAAACTGAAGCTGAGCAATGCTCAGTTTCGAGTTCCGAGTACTCGAAACTGGGCAATGCTCAGTTTCAGTTTCGAGCACGAAACTGAACCTGAACAGTTTCAGTTTTGAGCTCGAAACTAAAACTGAACAGTTTTAGTTTCAGTTCTCGAAACTGAAACTGAACAGTTTCAGTTTTAGTTTCTAGTGGCATTGCTCAGTCTCGATAGTAAAACAATTATAAATGGTAACACAATATGTTTGTGCATATCTGAAGCTAAAGTGCAATCCAGTGAAGTGCTCTAGGTAATTAATGTCAATGCCAATTTTTGAAAATAAACATCTAAAAATGATGTTACGAAACTTATATGGTACCACAGTTACGAAACTAAAGCTGAGCAATGCTCAGTTTCGAGTTCCGAGTACTCGAAACTGGGCAATGCTCAGTTTCAGTTTCGAGCTAGAAACTCAAACTGAACAGTTTCAGTTTCGAGCTCGAAACTGGAACTGTTCAGTTTTAGTTTCTAGCTCGAAACTGAAACTGAACAGTTTCAATTTTAGTTTCTAGTGGCATTGCTCAGTCTTGATAGTAAAACAATTATAAATGGTAACACAATATGTTTGTGCATGTCTGAAGCTAAAGTGCAATTCAGTGAAGTGCTCTAGGTAATTAATGTCAATGCCAATTTCTGAAAATAAACATCTAAAAATGATGTTACGAAACTTATATGGTACCATAGTTACGAAACTGAAGCTGAGCAATGCTCAGTTTCGAGTTCCGAGTACTCGAAACTGGGCAATGCTCAGTTTCAGTTTCGAGCTAGAAACTGAAACTGAACAATTTCAGTTTTAGTTTCTAGTGGCATTGCTCAGTCTCGATAGTAAAACTATTATAAATGGTAACACAATATGTTTGTGCATGTCTGAAGCTAAAGTGCAATCCAGTGAAGTGCTCTAGGTAATTAATGTCAATGCCAATTTCTGAAAATAAACATCTAAAAATGATGTTACGAAACTTATATGGTACCACAGTTACGAAACTGAAGCTGAGCAATGCTCAGTTTCGAGTTCCGAGTACTCTAAACTAGGCAATGCTCAGTTTCAGTTTCGAGCTAGAAACTGAAACTGAACAGTTTCAGTTTTAGTTTCTAGTGGCATTGCTCAGTCTCGATAGTAAAACAATTATAAATGGTAACACAATATGTTTGTGCATGTCTGAAGCTAAAGTGCAATCCAGTGAAGTGCTCTAGGTAATTAATGTCAATGCCAATTTCTGAAAATAAACATCTAAAAATGATGTTACGAAACTTATATGGTACCATAGTTACGAAACTGAAGCTGAGCAATGCTCAGTTTCGAGTTCCGAGTACTCGAAACTGGCCAATGCTCAGTTTCAGTTTCGAGCTAGAAACTGAAACTGAACAGTTTCAGTTTCAGTTTCTAGTGGCATTGCTCAGTCTAAATAGTAAAACAATTATAAATGGTAACACAATATGTTTGTGCATGTCTGAAGCTAAAGTGCAATCCAGTGATACCATTCATTACCCAAGCAAAAGAGCAATAAAACAAGTTAACCAAAATACCCAAGCAATTCTTAAATGTTAAATGTTATACATATAGCAGCAACAAGTTAACCAAAATACCCAAGCAATTGTTAAATGTTAAATGTTATACATATAGCAGCAACAAGTTAACCAAAATACCCAAGCAATTGTTAAATGTTAAACTCTATTGAAAATCCTAGTGATACAATTACCAAGGATGAATCCCAGTGTTTGATGAAAGAGCTCTTACATAGACGATGACTAAACTAGAAAATTCAACTAAAATCAATCAAATAAACTAGCTAAACGTTGTTGATCCCTGAGGGTTGCCCAGTTTCGAGTTCTCGAAACTGAAACTGAGCATTGCCCAGTTTCGAGTACTCGAAACTGAGCATTGCCCAGTTTCGAGTACTCGAAACTGAGCATTGCTCAGTTTCGTAGTTTCGAGAACTCGAAACTGAAACTGAACATTGCTCAGTTTCAGTTTCGAGTTCTCGAAACTGAAACTGATCAGTTTCGAGTTCTCGAAACTAAACTGAACACTGCCCAGTTTCGAGTATGCATGCATAGGGACAGCCGATGATGTCAACACCGACATGAGAACTTCAATACATAAATGGGACAGCTGACAAATGGTACCGAACAAACATTAACAGCTACAGTTTCGAGTACTCGGAACTCGAAACCGAGCATTGCTCAGTTTCAGTTTCGTAGTTTCGAGAACTTGAAACTGAAACTGAAACTGAGCATAAAACATGACAGGTAAGAAAACTAACAATAACTTAAACCGATCTAACCTTTCCTCATTGTGCTTGATAAAACATAAAACATAAAACATGACAATAAGACAACTTATGCATTAGAAGTTAATCAAAAATGTAAAAGACACTAAGGTTTTAACTTGTTTGAATTACAATCATTGATCTGTTCATGTATTTTTTTTTCATTTGTTTGTAGTTTAAATTCCGTGGCTCTCGATACTACATTTCAAATGTAAGTGAAAAGAGAACTTTGGACATATAGAAGAGAGGTGCAAGTGCCAAGTTAAATGAGCCAGCAACAAGCAACTTATGCATGCATAGGGACAGCCGATGATGTCAACACCGACATGAGAACTTCAATACATAAATGGGACAGCTGATAAATGGTACCGAACAAACATTAACAACTAAGTTCCAAAAGCATAGGTCACTGCTGTGCAAGTATGGAGTAATTCAGGGAAGCAAACAATAAGAAATTGCAAGAACAAGGATCATAGGACAACATTTATATACTTATACACACATACAGTCATACACTATATAAGAATAGAAATAGTTAAGTGCACTAGTATATGTCATGTCCAAATCTTCATCAGTTACACTTGGCTTTCGACCAACTATATATATATATGTGATGGTCCAATGTTGTGAAAGATGTCGACCCTAGCTGCTTTGTTGCTAAATGCATGTAACAGTAGTTAACAAACTATTGAACATTGCTCAGTTTCATAACTGCTCAGTTTTGAGTTCTCGAAACTGAACTGAACATTGCCCAGTTTCGAGTACTCGGAACTCGAAACTGAGCATTGCCCAGTTTCGAGTACTCGGAACTCGAAACTGAGCATTGCTCAGTTTCAGTTTCGCAGTTTCGAGAACTCAAAACTGAAACTAAACATTGCACAGTTTCAGTTTCGAGTTCTCGAAACTGAAACTGAACATTGCTCAGTTTCAGTTTCGAGTTCTCGAAACTGAACTGAACATTGCCCAGTTTCGAGTACTCATCAACATGCCATCATTTTTTTTAAAATGAGAGAATTAAACTAAGCACAAAAAATTGTTTTCTCTTTTAAACATCTCGATCATAATAAGTACCCAATAAAAAAGTTTTCACCTTGATAAAAAGTTGGATTTGTGTAAACTTACATAGGTTTTTGCTGCTGATGGAATAACTTGTCCTGTTTTCTTATTTTTATGTCCCTCCTTCCAAACCATTGTCCTCGTAACTTTCACCTCCGGATTTTTCTGAACCTGCAATAAGAAATATTATTAAACTAATTAACTATTTATTAATAGTATTCACAAGAAATATTTTTACTATGATTGCTTACCATTTCATCATAAACTTTACGGTATGATTTTCTTCCTAGCATGTGAGTGATAGTATTATTAGCTTTGGCTTGGGCATTTCTCTTACATTGCACTTTTTTCTTATCAGTGTATTCGTTGTCTACAAACTTCTCCCACCATACTTTGTCAATGTCTGAAGGACATTTAGTGATAGCGATATTCTTGGGTATGATGGAAACAGTATGAAAAAACCATAATTAGGAGAAAAAACAGTATGAAAAAACCATAAAAACCATAATTAGGAGAAAAAACAGTGTGAAAAAGCCATAATGGATGATATTCATGATATGTATATATTAGTTTATTCAGTACTTCATTCCGTAATTGCAATCATTATAATTTTTTTGTTAATTACATTGGATCACTGTTATTATTAACAAATGGATTAATTGGTTTTATGAGAAAAGGCTTTCTATTCTAATTAATTTTCTATGAAACATAAAATCAGACACCTAACATGCATTAGAAACCTATAAACCTAACCAAAACAGGAACAAAAGGAGGATAGCGATACATTCACTTAATGGTCGGAGAGAAGATGAATTCTCTATCAAATGGTATTTCACTTTCCATGCTTCAATTCAGTCTAAATATAGTCACTCGATGGACCGTTATGCCATAATTTAATTATAATCTAAGCAGAATGTTCACACTAAAGTTATGTAGTGTTTTAACTCTAGGGAACTATGTAACATCGTGACTTCAAGATATTTTATTTACCCTTAGTTACATTAATCAATAGAAAACTGTCGAGTGAGTCATTCCATGATTGTTTAATACCTTTCAGTCCATAACCGTTGGTTACACCAATTACCATATGCAATTGCACCGTCAATATTTACATTACAATGTGTTACTTACTGTAGTCCCAACTGATGTGTAGATATCCTATTTCAAAATATATACTGATTAGGATTACTTAAAATAATATATTACTCTTACTATGATAAAATTTTCATTATTACAGTACATAGTAATTAACATGGCATAAAATATTATCTAAGCATTTTATGTTTAATATACCTAAACTAAATAAATAAATCAACTTATCACAATATGACAAATACAACTTCTCTTTAGTAATTAACATGGCATAAAATATTATCTAAGCATTTTATGTTTAACTCTATCGACAATTAACTAACACCACTTCTCTTTTTAGTTTAATGTTTAAACTAAAACATAAAAATAGTAAGCAGATCTATCGTAATTTACTTACATTTTTAGTTGTACAACCTAGGTTTTGATCACCTAAAGGTGTGGTATTTGAACTGGTTAATTTTCAATGGTTTGACAAGTAGGAGTTATGCAACAGATTCTGAAAACTGAATCTGAAAATGGTTTAAAATTTTCAAAATTTATTTTCTGAAAACTGAATCTGAAAACAGATTCTGCAACAAATTTATTTTCTAAATTTTCTCATTGTTAAAAATGGTTTAACTGAAAACTGAAAATGTGACTAAGAAACAGATTCTGATTCTCAATGGTTTGACAAGTAGGAGTTATGCAACATGTAGATCACATATGGCGTACATATATACATATATGCGCAGATGATAACATATATATAAGGCTAATGAAGTACTTAATTAAAGTAACAGATATTAGAAAAGGCAAACTTAAGAAAACAAAAGGAGTTTACTTTAATAAAATATTGTTGTACCTCTTACACATAGAACGTGCATATCAACATTAGCATAAAGTTTGGATGAAATTATTTTAAACACAATCAGTGACTTGGAGTTTAGATGGCATAACAGCAGATCACACAAGTAATACTATATCGCCATAACAAAACTCACACTCGGATTATCAATTAAAATATAAAAGCAATCTGCTCAGATTCGTAATTCCTTGAGCAAGATCAAGGATTTATCTAACAATTCCAGTTTTATTTAAAAAAATGCCAAGAACAAACTGGAAATTCTAAGCTCATGTAAGATCTGATTTCAGATATAGCTCAATAAGCTTACACATGCTTTCCACCCCAAATCAATTACACAAATCTGATTCATACAAATCTCAGGAGCTCAACAAAATTGGATCTAGAATGCTGATGCAAGCCATATTTCGATCAGATTTGATACCGAATTTAAAGCAGCGAACCAGTATATATGCATTGGACAAAGTATCAAAAAACGACTCTCAAATAGGCCAGGACCTTCAAAAAAGCAAATAAAAAATACCCTAAAATCCATTCATGCCAAATTCTAATTCACCAGAGACCAATAAAGGAAAACGAGAAGCATATGTTCTGAATTTCAGATCTAGAGGAAGAAAAATCTCACGGTTTAGAGGATTCCTAGAAGTGAAATCGAATTTTTACCTCAAATCGTGATTCCTAGAAGCCGCCGTGATTCCAAGAATCCCCAATTCCTACAAGCCCCAATTCGAAGTCCATTCTTTAATCGCAGATTTCAATTTTCGAGTTTCTTTGATGTTGATGAGAACGGTGATTTCAATCTTCAACGTGTATTTGCGTTTGTAGCGGCCTTGAAAGAATAAGTGTTAGAGGACTGAGCGTTGAACAACCAATAAGGGTTATATGCGACAAGTTACCCTTTTGCCCTTACAAAAGAATACTTGACCAAGCACAACAACACATAAAAGTGTTGGCACATTTTTGGTGACACATTTTTGCTACTGCAACACATATAAGTGTCACTAGTCTACAACACATATAAGTGTTGGCAGTTGAAAAAAATAAGAGTTGCCAATTGGCCATTGTGGTGTAGTGGGGGTGATCATAAAGATAAACTACACTTTCTACAGAAGTATTTATACCTCGCTGTTGCAGAGGTGGCGCTTCTAGCACATGAACCTGTGCCCCTGAGGTGGATCCAGGCCTCTGCCCCTGTCCTTGTTTCTTTGGGCAGTCCTTCGCCATGTGGCCTGTCTCACCGCAAGAAAAGCACCCGCCATTCATCTTGGCCTTCTTTTTCCGGCAATCTTTTACTAAGTGCCCCACTTTGCCACAGAAATTACACTTCCTCTTCTCTTTGTTGTCTTTCCCGCCCTTCTTAAAGTCTGTCTTCTTAGGCTGTAAACCCTCTTTCTTCCCTTGAGAGCTTTCTGCCTTTGTCTCCTTCTTGCCCTTATCCTCTTCGTTCAGCAATGCCATCTATACCAACCTTTCATATGTAGCTCCCATGGGTATATGGGTCATGGTCAAACTGTGTAATGGCTCATTCAACCCTTTGACAAAACGGAGAGCCTTCTTGTGCGGGGTGTTGACTAGGTCCAGTCCGAACCTAGCCAGCTCATCGAACTGATTAACATACTCTTTGACTGTCTTATTCCCTTGCTTAAGAAATAAGAAATTTTCCAACTGCAAACTCCTTTCCGCGTCTGAGAGAAATTTAGCCTCAAACCTTGCCCTAAAGTCCTCCCATGTTTCCACTGGTCTTTCTACATTAGTGACTTCCCACCAGTAGGAAGCCTCGCCCTTTAGTAGCCACACTACCAGTTGTACTTTCTGCCTATCTTCTACCTCAAAAATGACGAATAAGTCCTCGGTTTCCTTTAGCCAATTCCTAGCTGCCACGAAGGATTCGGTTCCATGAAAGTCCTTTCCTCCCATAGCCTTAAAATCTTTACATATCTTAGCAAAAGTGTTTCGCCGTGGAGGAGGTGGAGGAAGAGGTGCTGCTACAGCCGGATGATTTCCTGCAGCTGGGGGAGGAGGAACGGTAGGGCCTGGCTGAGTGGCCCTTGCTTCTAAGAATCGTCTAAACCAACCAGGTATTGGTACACCCTCTGATAAGTTAAGTTCTTCGGACATGCTGAAACAAAAAGGATAGATTCAAAACGAAGGATAAGAGATAGTACCTATGGCTTTGGGGGACTTTGCCTTTTTTAAAATAAAATAATGTTTTATCTTTTAAAAATGCTTCTTTAAATTTCTTTTTGAAAAATAAATTTTCAAAACTTTTTATCTTATCTGGTAAACCTATGCTCTGATACCAAGTGAAACACCCCACCTCCGTTAGGGTCACTCTCAAAGGGAATGCCCTAATTTTGGTGGAGGTTTATAAGTATACGTCACAGATATACAAGACAGATATAAGAACACATATTTTTGAACGGCGGAAAACAACAACATCTTTTATTTCATTAAAATACGTGTTCACAAAAACATGCCATACTTGTCTTACAATTCTTCCAAAAACATAACATCTCCATAACTGTCTTGATTACATTATTTAAAGAAGCATAAAGAAAACATAAATAAACTGCAAAAGTCCCATAATTATTGTCCAAAGCCATAGCCCAAAACGGAAAAGATCCAAGCAATACATTCTTTCTCTTCAAGCTGGATGCGAAAACTGGTCAAGCTGCGGTATTCCCTCCCTGTGGACCTGGGGGGGAAACGAAAGAAAAGAAGGCGAAAGAAAAGTAGAGTCAGACATAAAGCCTGAGTAAGTCTAGGACTATTCAGTCTATGAATAAAGAACTGGGTATGATAAGCATAAACCGGAAATGGGAAAGTGTGACGATCCCAAAATCCGAGGGGCGGTATTAAGGATAATCATTAGGAAGTAACACATTAATCATCATAGCAGAGTACAGATAATAGCAGAAACAATAAATAAAATACTTTCACATGGATATGACAGCGGAATCACAACATGTAGGAATATCAGAATAGCATAACGTGGGATATACTTAGTAAAAAGAAAGGGAAGTGATCAGTCATCATCGCCAGAGGCGGAATACATACATGCAGTGACATAATAAGAGTATCAGTCTACATCGCCGAAGGCGGAATACATATACATATAGTGAGAAATACGGAAAGTAAATCAGTCTGCATCGCCAGTGGCGAAATCACAAGATAAATACAGTAATGGCGGAAAATATCTAAGTCATCTCTATGAAGTCAGCCTCGCCATGAGCCAAAAGTGCACGCTATGCAGCAGTGCAGAACCAAAAACCACCTGTCACCTGTGTACTAGGCTGCCCGTGTAAAAATAAGGGCACCCGCGTTTGCAAAGTGAAACAAACAACGAGTCAGTCATGGGGACTGGTATGAGGAATCTATTTAACAGTTAAACAACAGTAAATAGCAAATCATAGGACCACGCCACTTTCGCGGAACGGGTTTACTCCAGTGATTGCTAGTGCATTTAAAACAAAGTAAATTCTTTTAAAACAACGCAATGCTTTTAGAAAGAATGAAACCATTATAAGACTCAGGTCCCATCACACAATGCAACGCAAGCCGGAGGATAGAGTTTTACCTTATAATAGCCAAATATGCTTAATACGTATAAAGCAAAATCATTTGATATTATTACTAGTGCATATATGTTTCAAAACGACTAGCATCATAAATATCAATCATAGGCGGCATAGCTACCATCTACTATGTCTCCATACTAGTTCTACAGTCAAATCCGTTATCTCGTATTGGAAATTGGATTTCCGTCATGAGTCGAGGCAAGGGGCAAGCTCCTCTCCGCTTCGAGACACTCTAGCAAATGCCTCAGGACTACACACTCTGGGTAACCCCTGGATCTTCAGGGCCGGTCCTCACTTACGTTAAAGGATTAGTTATTCCTGAACACACGTTTCCCGGTCCTTACAGACCTATAATCGAGGCGCCTCGCATTCCAACAACCACAAAGGTGAAAAATAGATATATATGTCAGGGCTGGTAAGTCACTGACACCACCATAGCTAGAAAGAAACGTCGTGCTCTCCCTGCAGTCCGTATCCCGTTTTTAACTCATACCGGGGTGTGAGGCTCGCGAATCTACGAAATACACAAAGCTAGGCCATGTAGACCTTGCTTTGATCATCATCCACAAGACTTTGCTTTGCAACAAAAGCCTTGATCACAGCATCTCGGCATGCCACATAGGCAGTCCACTCCATACGATTGATTTCCATCGATATATAACCTCTAAGCTCGTACGTCTCAGAGAAGGGCGTTAAGCAAAAGAATAAATTCTCCGCCGCCAAACGGATATATATTTAACAGAGATCAATCAGTATAGAACAAAATCCAATGTCAGACACACAGTCCATTTACAAGTCCGTCCTGGGTCTGAACGAAACCGGAGGCGTCAATTCCTCGCAAATCCATCCAATCAACACATACGTTCAGACAGCTACTACTTCCGTCCCCTTCCGGTAGCTACTCCGGTTAGGGACCTCAGTAGCGCCCATCCAACCGATACGAAGATCGTCGGTCTTGAATCGTCTTTGCATCTTCCAATTCGAATCGCTCGATAAATTATTTGAAATGAGGGTTAGCTCGGCCTTTTCAAATAATTCTTAGAATTTAAATCAATTCGTTTTATGGTTATGTTATTCGACATCCATCTTTCAGTTATTTAGCGTTATTTCCATGTCATACACATACAACCATCAAATATCAAACAATTCAAGCCCAATTGGTTTATTTGCAACCTATGTTGCTTATAATATTTTATAACGATTTTTCGCCATTTTTATTTATTCAAAAATGGCCATATTTAATTAAATGACGCTTCAGGTCGTGTCGTGGCACTGGCGCTGTTTTTCTCCTAATTTGTTTTACACATATCGGAAAATCTAACCGTTGGATTTCTACAAAGTCTATATCAGTGGGAAGATATTCCCAAAGCGAACCCAACGGTTCCAGTTTCGTGAGAATCCGACGGTCGGATCTTCCACACTAGTCGTTTGAAGTTACGGTTTCAAAATTCGAACTGCAGCGTCGTTATTCGATTTAATTTAATTATATTTATATTTATATATAAATATAAACGATTCTGGCGCTGTTTTTCTTCAGATTTGAATTAAACATTCCGGACAATCCAACCGTTGGATTTTTACAAGGTTGGTGCCGTTGGAAAGATATTTCCAAGGCGAACCCAGCGGTTGCGGTTTCGGGAAAATCCGATGGTCGGATTCCTCGTACTAATCGTTTCAAATTACGATTCCGAAACGCGAACTGCACGGCCTCTATTCCTTTTAATTATATTTATATTTATATATATAAATATAGTTTATTCTATAATTTCAACTATAGTTCATTTTATAATTTCAACTTCGTTTTCACTTCAAATATTTCACTAATGCCTTAATATTTCGAAAA
This sequence comes from Allium sativum, assembly GCA_030737875.1. Taxonomy (NCBI): domain Eukaryota; kingdom Viridiplantae; phylum Streptophyta; class Magnoliopsida; order Asparagales; family Amaryllidaceae; genus Allium; species Allium sativum. Next base: position 132,105,015 of record CM060916.1, on the reverse strand, counting down.
ATTTCGCCATAACCTCCTTTGTACGGGGAGGGGTTTGGAAATTTATTGGGCCGTATTAGGTACCCAATAAATCCTAAAAAGCATTCACATATTTTTAGTGATATATTTTGGTGTTTACGGGGGAGCATGTACTGATAATCACTCCAGAGAATAAATTCCCGTCACCCCGTTTCCATGTGGAAATAAATAGTCCATGTGCCGTATCTAATAACTAGAGCGACGTGATTATTGTCAACTCTAGACCCGTGTGGGGTTTTTATTAATCTGGCAATTTATCATTATAATTTATATAGTCCATATCAGTCATCAGTTCAACCTGTAGTATAAAGTCATCGCCATACAAGCCTCTTGCTTATATGGTAAATCTTCCACCTCGTCACACAAGCTCCAACTGCTTATGTGGAATATGATGAAGTATGCCTATCGTCAAGAAGTATGCCATGTAGTGTAGTTCAAAATTAATTGTTACTATCCTATGGCGTTGTTTATTATTTCACACAGAAAAACCAGCACTCCGCATCCAATGGCATTCACAGGAGTTGATATATAAATAAAATTGCGCAGCCAACTCATCAAGGTTTACCTATTTGTCGGGCACGCAAATAATTTCTTTACTCGACAGCTAATCCATTTTTCCTGTTCAACACATGTATATATATGCAGAACAAGCTAATAATAATATTTCTAGCAAACTATTATTTATTTCAACACGTGTGTATTTTTAACTAAGCGTATACATGATAAAAGGAATATTTTTATCATCAAAAATATTTATTCGACACATGTGTATTTTTAACTAAGCGTATACATGATAAAAGGAATATTTTTATCATCAAAAATATTTATTCGACACATGTGTATTTTTAACTAAGCGTATACATGATAAAAGAAATATTTTTATCATCAAAAATATTTATTCGACACATGTGTATTTTTAACTAAGCGTATACATGATAAAGGGAATATTTTTATCATCAAAAATATTTATTCGACACATGTGTATTTTTAACTAAGCGTATACATGATAAAAGGAATATTTTTATCATCAAAAATATTTATTCGACACATGTGTATTTTTAACTAAGCGTATACATGATAAAAGGAATATTTTTATCATCAAAAATATTTATTCGACACATGTGTATTTTTAACACTTCTTATTCACTATAAAAATATAGTTTTCATTGTCGATTTATTTTATTTTTAGACGACGATAACATTCAACACATGAATTTCAACTCGATGAACAAATTGCAATTCAACACATGAATATTCGATATAGTTTGTATATATATAAAAATGTGATTTTTATCGCTAAAGCCATTTGTTTAAATTCAAATAATATTCAACACATGAATTTCAACTCAACGAATGAATTGCAACTCAACACATGAATATTCGATATAGTTTGTATATATTTAAAAATGTGATTTTTATCGCTAAAGCCATTTGTTTAAATTCAAATAATATTCAACACATGAATTTAAACTCAACGAATGAATTGCAACTCAACACATGAATATTCGATAAAGTATATGTAAATAGTTTCAATGAATGAAAATTATTCTAACACATAAATATTTTAGAAAATTTCAGCAGCATAACGGCAGGGTAGTTAAAACCGGGACCGTCCCTAGTACGGCTCCTCGCTCTACCTTAAAACCTCACGGTTTTTGACAATGGGGATCATGCATCTAATTCGCACGCAGGCGGCATGTTTTATTTTCAATTCCACAATCCTATTCTATTTTGTTTCAACCACAAGAGGGTATTTTTCAACCACAAAGGTATTTTTCAACCATAATATCAACCACAAACAATTATTTCCAACCTTTCGTCAAACAATATGATATCACGTCAATCACAAGCAATAAATATAGTCCATGGTCTGTGGACGAGGGGAGTATATATATATAATATAATAATTCACTTGCATTTCATCACAATTTAAAGCATATATGTTTCAAACAACGCTTGTATAATTTATACATTGCTAATATAACTTATACAACACATGTACATGAGGTATACAATGCGTATATAATTTACACTTCGCTTATATAATTTATACAACGCGATTACATTCACACAAATAGTTTAGATTCCTCACATTGGTTCTTGCGGTGCTAAAAATCGTAGGAAGGTCAGAAAAATCCGCGGCTTCTTCTAGAATGTAGAGAGCCTCCTTGCGGTCACGGTGTCTCCTGTTTCATCGAATTTCGTTAACATAGCAAAAAGATATGATTTTTACAAATTTGCAACGCTTTAAAGTGTAAAAATCAATTTAGCCGTATACCTCGTTTTGGTTTCGAAACTAGGGTTGAATTTTTCAGCAAATCCGTGAATCTATGCTCCGATCAGAGGGTGGGACTTGAAAGAGGGAAGCGAGGCGGTCCTAACGGTGGTCGGAGGAGCAGGTGCGATCGCCTCTGGCGGTCGTGGCGTCGACGTGAAGTCGGCGACTTCCTGGGCGTTTTTCTCGACGCTGGCGAAGGGAGGAGGAGCGGGGTTGGTCAGATTTGAAGAGGGCGGTGGGCGGCGTCGATCGTGGGTGGTGGCGTTGGCTGGCGTCGCCTGTGGCGGCGGGATTCTCGTCGGAAAGTTTTGAACGACGAGCGTCGTTCGTTTCGTCTGGCGGCTTAGGGTTTTTAGGTTTTTATTATTATTATTTTTTTTAAAGAAAATTTCCTATTGGTCGATATTTATAGAAAATATTTAAATAGTGTTTTTGCAAACGGACTCCTTTTTAAACCCAACGACTGTCGCCCCTAGCTAAATACCCTCATTCCGGACACAATGGGATATGTTTCTTTGGCCATTTCGACTGTTACAGTCAGTTATTTTTCAATTTAAAATATAAAACATTCGATATTTAATTTAAACGTACATTTCAATTTGCCAGGGCCACAAACTGAATCGAAAAATTCCAGAAAAATAAATCTAGCTTTGTTTTGACGATACGGTCCTAACAAAACCAGTTTCGTCGAATTCTGAGCTCGTTTGAAAAACGGCCATTTTTAGGTCGACCCATTTTAACAGAATTTGACCAAACACGTTATCTTTTGCCTCGCTCACATACTAGCTTCAAAAATTACGAAATTTGAAACTTAGCAATTATTTGACATCCCGGACCCAACAAAAGTGGTTTCGTCGAATTCCGAGGTCGTATGCAAAATCTCAATTTTCAAGGGCTATATATACTATATAGCGACCTTTCTGAAAATTCATTTGGCCATAACTTTTGATTTCCGTTATGAAATTTCGATTTTTCAGATTCGTTAGAAAGGTATTGATAAACAGATTTAAATATTTTCAGTTTTGTTAAAATCTGTTGTACTTTCCACCCGGTACAGTCAGACAAAGTTTGTATTCAAAATTTCAAACTGCCCTATCATACCAAATTCTATATTTTATTGAAATATACTATTTCAATCATTCAAATTTCCTGGTAATAACCTAATTAAAAAATTTTAAACTGGTTCACATTTTCTGGGTTATTACAATCTCCCCTACTTAAAACTTTTCGTCCTCGAAAAGGAAATAACAGTTAAGCAGGAAGTAAAATGTAAATGCAAAGTATTGTAAAGGTACCTTGCACCGGAGTTAGTCAGAGATGTCCACTCTGCATTTGGGATAGGCTTGTTTAATGCTTTCTTCAGTCTCCCAAGTACAGTCTCTAGGATCACTACTCCACTGCACTTTGACTAAATGAATCTTTTTCCTCCTTAGCTCTCTAGTTTCTTTGCCAACTATCTTTAATGGATCTCTCTTGAGTGCTAATTCTGGAGTTATGTCACTATCCTGTTGTGCTGCTTCTTCTACAACAAGATCTGGATCATGAACATGTTTTCGAGTTGAGATACGTGGAACACATCATGTACACCAGGCAACCAATCAGGTAATGAAACCCTATATGCAAGAGTTCCAATCCGTTCAAGTATAGGAAAGGGACCAATAAATCTCGGTGCCAACTTCCCAGTCTTGCCAAATCTGATTACTCCTCGCATTGGAGAAACTCTTAAATAAACATAATCGCCAACGGCAAACGATATATCCCTTCTTCTCGCATCTGCATAACTTTTCTGTCGGCTCTGTGAGGTTTTCAATCGCTTCTTAATGGAATCGACTTTATCCGATGCCTCTTGAATCATATCGGGCCCTAACACAAGTCTGTTGCCAGGTTCTACCCAACATGCGGGAGATCTGCACGGTCTACCGTATAATGCTTCGAATGGAGACATTCCCAAACTTGCTTGATAGCTATTGTTGTAAGAGAATTCTGCTAAATGTAAATGATCTTCCCATGAGCCTCCAAAATCGATAACGCAAGCCCGCAATAGATCTTCTAAAATTCTATTCACCCGCTCAGTTTGGCCGTCTGTCTGAGGGTGATAAGCGGTGCTTAGATTCAATTTGGTTCCCAATTCTTCCTGGAATGCTTCCCAGAATTTGCTAGTGAATAGGGGATCTCTATCGCTGACTATATTGAGCGGTACTCCATGAAGTTTAACAATTTCTCTGAAGTAAATCTGTGCCAGACTTTGAGCTGTTCTGTTGGATCGGACAGGTATGAAATGGGCAGTCTTCGTGAAGCGATCTACGATTACCCATATACTGTCGTTTCCTTTTCTAGTTCGAGGCAAACCATCGATGAAATCCATCGAGATTTGTTCCCACTTCCATCCTGGAATTTCTAATGGTTGTAATAATCCAGCCAATTTCTGCTGATCGCTCTTAACTAGCTGACAAGTGGGGCATCTGCTAACATATAATGAGATATCTCTTTTCATAGCTCTCCACCAGAATGTGCGTTTGATATCGTTATACATTTTGCTCACACCGGGATGGATACTTAATTTGGATTTGTGGCACTCATCAAGTATTTCTCTTCTGAGCTCGGGAAGGTTTGGGATGCAAATCCTACCCTTTAATCTTAGAACTCCCTTGTCATCGAGTCGAAAACTTGTGGATTCACCTCCTTTGATTCTTTGACCGATTCTTTGAATAAATTCATCATCTTTTTGAAGAGTCGAGATCCTGTCTATTAATGAAGATGTTATGACAAAACTGGTGATGATTTCATTCTTCCTGCTGAGCGCATCTGCTACAACATTGGCCTTCCCTGGAGTGTATATAATTTCAAAATCATATGCTGCAAGGAATTCTAACCAACGCTGTTGCCTCAGGTTTAAATCTTTCTGGGTGAACAGGTATTTCAAGGATTGATGATCGGTAAATAGTTCGAATTTCTCGCCCAGTAAATAATGCCTCCATATTCTTAAAGCAAACACGATAGCTAATAATTCAAGATCATGAGTAGCATAGTTTCTTTCATGCGGCTTTAGTTGACGGCTGGCATAAGCGATCACTTGGCCCTTTTGCATTAACACTGCGCCTAGCCCTCTGATAGAAGCATCTGTCCATACGGTCAAGTCTTGGTTGCCTTCTATAATGGTCAATACTGGAGCAGTTGTCAACTTCAGTTTTAGCTCTTGGAAAGCTTCTTCACATTCGGGAGTCCATTTGAATTTCTCATGCTTCTTTGTAAGCTTTGTCAATACTCCTGATATCTTTGAAAAATCCTGAACGAATTTCCGATAGTAACTAGCTAATCCAAGGAAACTTCGAACTTCTGTGGGGGTAGTAGGTTGTTTCCAGTTTTGAATCGCTGTAATTTTACTTGGATCTACAGCAATTCCTTCTTTTGATACGACATGGCCTAGGAATTTGACTTCATTCTGCCAGAAGACACACTTAGAAAATTTAGCTTTCAAGACATTTCTTCTTAGAATTTTCAACACTTGTTCTAAATGTTTTGCATGCTCTTCTTCCGACTTGGAGTAGATTAGAATGTCATCGATGAAGACTAGAACAAATTTATTCAGTACACCACGGAACACTCTGTTCATAAGATCAACGAAGTATGCCGGAGCGTTGCACAAACCGAACGGCATTACTAACCATTCGTAGAATAAATCGGGACCCCTGAAGGCTGTCAAAGGAACACAGTCTTCTGCTATGCGCAATTGGTGGAAACCTGTAGCTAGGTCCATTCTGGAGAATACGGTTGCTCCATTTAATTGATCTAACAGATCGTCTATTCGGGGCAAAGGATATTTGTTCTTTAGTGTTTGTTTATTGAGATCTCGGTAATCAACGCAAAGTCTTAGAGTACCGTCCGATTTCGGGACAAATACTACTGCGGCTCCCCATGCTGAAAAGCTTGGTCTGATCAGACCTTTCCAAAGTAATTCCCGGGTTTGACTACTTAGCTCTTCCTTTTCTTTCGGAGCCATTCTTCTTTTTGGATGTACTACTGGTCGGGCGTTAGGAATTAGATCAATTCTAAATTCAATTTCTCTTTGCGGCGGTAAGTTTTCTACTTCTTCAAACACATCCGCATAATTTTTAACGACCGGTATCTTTTCTATCGAAGGGGGAATAACTTCTAAAGAAGACCAAAATTCTGTTCTATTGATTTCTGAGCCATGACATGGTATAGTGATATGCCCCGATTTTGTTTCAACTTTCACGATACTTTCGGCACATCTAACTTCGGCCTTAAAGTTTGTCAACCAATCCAGTCCCAGAATGATATCAAATTCGGAAAGGTCCATGACAATCACTTTAAAAGAGAACTTATAGCAAGAATAAGAGATTGGCGCTCTACAGTATAAACTGAGACTAACTGAACCCCCTATCGGATTTTGAACTTTAATTGGTTCCTTTAGAATTCTTTGATTCAATTTTAACTTGTGAACTCATTACCAGAAATGAAGCTACGTGATGCACCAGTATCAAAAAGTACAGAAACAGGAATATTTTTGATAGTAAGGGTACCTCCCAAGACATCGGGTTTACCTGATCCATCTGTGGTAGCTGGCGGGGTCTTCCCGTCATAGACATGGGCCACTTGTGCGCTCTTCTTCAAAGGACAATTCTTGCTATAGTGCCCCTTCTTGTGGCAGTTGTAGCATTCGGCTGAGTCATTGGCCTTTGGCTTCTTTGGGGCTTTGCACACATTAGAGAAATGACCGGGCTTCCGCAATTGTAGCAGTTTCCTTTCGGGATCTTTGTGGGTTTTTGAGTAGCGGCCGCGGTGATGCTAGATTCGGGTTGGTCTGTTGAAGCCTTGCGCTTATTCCCTGCTTGGCTTTTAGCGCGGTCTTGGCTAGCATGTCTCTCATCCATGTCTTCGTAGTTGCAAGCCATCTCTACAAGTTCTGTAAAGGAGAGTTTGATGTTGCTCATAGCTCTATCGTGATACTTGCGCTTCAGCCCAAATATGAATCTCTTATTCTTCGCTTTGTCGGTCAAAACTAGCTCTAGAGCATAGCGCGATAGCTGGGTGAACTTATTTAGATAGTCCTGAATAGAGAGGTCTCCCTGCTGGAGATTAGCAAACTGCTCCCTCATCCTCTCTAGAGCTTGTTCCGGTACAAACTTCTCATTGAATAAAGTCCTGAACTGCTCCCAAGTCCGGATAGTACCTGCTGCATCCCCAGAGGTAATGGCATCCCACCATAGCTCTGCCTCCTCCTGAAGGAGCCAAATGCCAAGTCGGGCTTTGTTGTTAGTTCCCATGCCCATTCCCTCGAAGATTTTCTCACAGGTTTTCAGCCAAGCGATAGCTTCGGTCACTGTGCCAGTGCCAGTAAAAGGTTTCCCTCCAAGATTTCTGTACCTCTTAGCTACTTTGTCGAGCTCAAAGTCTTCTGGTGCTGGTGGCGGAATAATAGGACCTTCCACTACTACGGGGATATTCCCCCGTCCTCCTGCTACATCTCCTCGGCCTCCTCTAGCTGCTGCTCTACGTGTAGCCATCTAAGAGTACTGTATAAGCAAGAAAAAGAGTCAAGCTCACAGATTTGATAATTTTCATAAATGATAAAGAAAGGGAATACAAGGAAAGATAATGATGATGTACTGATCAAATTGTTTTGCTAATCTGCTTAGCTCATTCTAGGACATTGCTAATCCTATCTCTAATGAGCTACTCGCATTAGAACACTACTGATTTTATTCTGATGAGGTGTTTAATGTGTTAGATCCTGGAACTAAGGTTAACCAAAGCTCTGATACCAACTGTGACGATCCCAAAATCCGAGGGGCGGTATTAAGGATAATCATTAGGAAGTAACACATTAATCATCATAGCAGAGTACAGATAATAGCAGAAACAATAAATAAAATACTTTCACATGGATATGACAGCGGAATCACAACATGTAGGAATATCAGAATAGCATAACGTGGGATATACTTAGTAAAAAGAAAGGGAAGTGATCAGTCATCATCGCCAGAGGCGGAATACATACATGCAGTGACATAATAAGAGTATCAGTCTACATCGCCGAAGGCGGAATACATATACATATAGTGAGAAATACGGAAAGTAAATCAGTCTGCATCGCCAGTGGCGAAATCACAAGATAAATACAGTAATGGCGGAAAATATCTAAGTCATCTCTATGAAGTCAGCCTCGCCATGAGCCAAAAGTGCATGCTATGCAGCAGTGCAGAACCAAAAACCACCTGTGTACTAGGCTGCCCGTGTGAAAATAAGGGCACCCGCGTTTGCAAAGTGAAACAAACAACGAGTCAGTCATGGGAACTGGTATGAGGAATCTATTTAACAGTTAAACAACAGTAAATAGCAAATCATAGGACCACGCCACTTTCGCGGAACGGGTTTACTCCAGTGATTGCTAGTGCATTTAAAACAAAGTAAATTCTTTTAAAACAACGCAATGCTTTTAGAAAGAATGAAACCATTATAAGACTCAGGTCCCATCACACAATGCAACGCAAGCCGGAGGATAGAGTTTTACCTTATAATAGCCAAATATGCTTAATACGTATAAAGCAAAATCATTTGATATTATTACTAGTGCATATATGTTTCAAAACGACTAGCATCATAAATATCAATCATAGGCGGCATAGCTACCATCTACTATGTCTCCATACTAGTTCTACAGTCAAATCCGTTATCTCGTATTGGAAACTGGATTTCCGTCATGAGTCGAGGCAAGGGGCAAGCTCCTCTCCGCTTCGAGACACTCTAGCAAATGCCTCGGGACTACACACTCTGGGTAACCCCTGGATCTTCAGGGCCGGTCCTCACTTACGTTAGAGGATTAGTTATTCCTGAACACACGTTTCCCGGTCCTTACAGACCTATAATCGAGGCGCCTCGCATTCCAACAACCACAAAGGTGAAAAATAAATATATATGTCAGGGCTGGTAAGTCACTAACACCACCATAGCTAGAAAGAAACGTCGTGCTCTCCCTGCAGTCCGTATCCCGTTTTTAACTCATACCGGGGTGTGAGGCTCGCGAATCTACGAAATACACAAAGCTAGGCCACGTAGACCTTGCTTTGGTCATCATCCACAAGACTTTGCTTTGCAACAGAAGCCTTGATCACAGCATCTTGGCATGCCACATAGGCAGTCCACTCCATACGATTGATTTCCATCGATATATAACCTCTAAGCTCGTACGTCTCAAAGAAGGGCGTTAAGCAAAAGAATAAATTCTCCGCCGCCAAACAGATATATATTTAACAGAGATCAATCAGTATAGAACAAAATCCAATGTCAGACACACAGTCCATTTACAAGTCCGTCCTGGGTTTGAACGAAACCGGAGGCGTCAATTCCTCGCAAATCCGTCCAATCAACACATACGTTCAGACGGCTACTACTTCCGTCCCCTTCCGGTAGCTACTCCGGTTAGGGACCTCAGTAGCGCCCATCCAACCGATACGAAGATCGTCGGTCTTGAATCGTCTTTGCATCTTCCAATTCGAATCGCTCGATAAATTATTTGAAATGAGGGTTAGCTCGGCCTTTTCAAATAATTCACGTCATTAGAATTTAAATCGATTCGTTTTATGGTTATGTTATTCGACATCCATCTTTCAGTTATTTAGCGTTATTTCCATGTCATACACATACAACCATCAAATATCAAACAATTCAAGCCCAATTGGTTTATTTGCAACCTATGTTGCTTATAATATTTTATAACGATTTTTCGCCATTTTTATTTATTCAAAAATGGCCATATTTAATTAAATGACGCTTCAGGTCGTGTCGTGGCATTGGCGCTGTTTTTCTCCTAATTTGTTTTACACATATCGGAAAATCTAACCGTTGGATTTCTACAAAGTCTATATCAGTGGGAAGATATTCCCAAAGCGAACCCAACGGTTCCAGTTTCGTGAGAATCCGACGGTCGGATCTTCCACACTAGTCGTTTGAAGTTACGGTTTCAAAATTCGAACTGCAGCGTCGTTATTCGATTTAATTTAATTATATTTATATTTATATATAAATATAAACGATTCTGGCGCTGTTTTTCTTCAGATTTGAATTAAACATTCCGGACAATCCAACCGTTGGATTTTTACAAGGTTGGTGCCGTTGGAAAGATATTTCCAAGGCGAACCCAGCGGTTGCAGTTTCGGGAAAATCCGATGGTCGGATTCCTCGTACTAATCGTTTCAAATTACGATTCCGAAACGCGAACTGCACGGCCTCTATTCCTTTTAATTATATTTATATTTATATATATAAATATAGTTTATTCTATAATTTCAACTATAGTTCATTTTATAATTTCAACTTCGTTTTCACTTCAAATATTTCACTAACGCCTTAATATTTCGAAAAATTTCGCCATAACCTCCTTTGTACGGGGAGGGGTTTGGAAATTTATTGGGCCGTATTAGGTACCCAATAAATCCTAAAAAGCATTCACATATTTTTAGTGATATATTTTGGTGTTTACGGGGGAGCATGTACTGATAATCACTCCAGAGAATAAATTCCCGTCACCCCGTTTCCGTGTGGAAATAAATAGTCCATGTGCCGTATCTAATAACTAGAGCGACGTGATTATTGTCAACTCTAGACCCGTGTGGGGTTTTTATTAATCTGGCAATTTATCGTTATAATTTATATAGTCCATATCAGTCATCAGTTCAACCTGTAGTATATAGTCATCGCCATACAAGCCTCTTGCTTATATGGTAAATCTTCCACCTCGTCACACAAGCTCCAACTGCTTATGTGGAATATGATGAAGTATGCCTATCGTCAAGAAGTATGCCATGTAGTGTAGTTCAAAATTAATTGTTACTATCCTATGGCGTTGTTTATTATTTCACACAGAAAAACCAGCACTCCGCATCCAATGGCATTCACAGGAGTTGATATATAAATAAAATTGCGCAGCCAACTCATCAAGGTTTACCTATTTGTCGGGCACGCAAATAATTTCTTTACTCGACAGCTAATCCATTTTTCCTGTTCAACACATGTATATATATGCAGAACAAGCTAATAATAATATTTCTAGCAAACTATTATTTATTTCAACACGTGTGTATTTTTAACTAAGCGTATACATGATAAAAGGAATATTTTTATCATCAAAAATATTTATTCGACACATGTGTATTTTTAACTAAGCGTATACATGATAAAAGGAATATTTTTATCATCAAAAATATTTATTCGACACATGTGTATTTTTAACTAAGCGTATACATGATAAAAGAAATATTTTTATCATCAAAAATATTTATTCGACACATGTGTATTTTTAACTAAGCGTATACATGATAAAAGGAATATTTTTATCATCAAAAATATTTATTCGACACATGTGTATTTTTAACTAAGCGTATACATGATAAAAGGAATATTTTTATCATCAAAAATATTTATTCGACACATGTGTATTTTTAACTAAGCGTATACATGATAAAAGGAATATTTTTATCATCAAAAATATTTATTCGACACATGTGTATTTTTAACACTTCTTATTCACTATAAAAATATAGTTTTCATTGTCGATTTATTTTATTTTTAGACGACGATAACATTCAACACATGAATTTCAACTCGACGAACAAATTGCAATTTAACACATGAATATTCGATATAGTTTGTATATATATAAAAATGTGATTTTTATCGCTAAAGCCATTTGTTTAAATTCAAATAATATTCAACACATGAATTTCAACTCAACGAATGAATTGCAACTCAACACATGAATATTCGATATAGTTTGTATATATATAAAAATGTGATTTTTATCGCTAAAGCCATTTGTTTAAATTCAAATAATATTCAACACATGAATTTCAACTCAACGAATGAATTGCAACTCAACACATGAATATTCGATATAGTTTGTATATATATAAAAATGTGATTTTTATCGCTAAAGCCATTTGTTTAAATTCAAATAATATTCAACACATGAATTTCAACTCAACGAATGAATTGCAACTCAACACATGAATATTCGATAGTTTGTATATATATAAAAATGTGATTTTTATCGCTAAAGCCATTTGTTTAAATTCAAATAATATTCAACACATGAATTTCAACTCAACGAATGAATTGCAACTCAACACATGAATATTCGATATAGTTTGTATATATATAAAAATGTGATTTTTATCGCTAAAGCCATTTGTTTAAATTCAAATAATTTTCAACACATGAATTTCAACTCAACGAATGAATTGCAACTCAACACATGAATATTCGACATAGTTTGTATATATATAAAAATGTGATTTTTATCGCTAAAGCCATTTGTTTAAATTCAAATAATATTCAACACATGAATTTCAACTCAACGAATGAATTGCAACTCAACACATGAATATTCGATAAAGTATATGTAAATAGTTTCAATGAATGAAAATTGTTCTAACACATAAATATTTCAGAAAATTTCAGCAGCATAACGGCAGGGTAGTTAAAACCGGGACCGTCCCTAGTACGGCTCCTCGCTCTACCTTAAAACCTCGCGGTTTTTGACAATGGGGATCATGCATCTAATTCGCACGCAGGCGGCATGTTTTATTTTCAATTCCACAATCCTATTCTATTTTGTTTCAACCACAAGAGGGTATTTTTCAACCACAAAGGTATTTTTCAACCATAATATCAACCACAAACAATTATTTCCAACCTTTCGTCAAACAATATGATATCACGTCAATCACAAGCAATAAATATCGTCCATGGTCTGTGGACGAGGGGAGTATATATATATATATATAATATAATAATTCACTTTCATTTCATCACAATTTAAAGCATATATGTTTCAAACAACGCTTGTATAATTTATACATTGCTAATATAACTTATACAACACATGTACATGAGGTATACAATGCGTATATAATTTACACTTCGCTTATATAATTTATACAACGCGATTACATTCACACAAATAGTTTAGATTCCTCACATTGGTTCTTGCGGTGCTAAAAATCGTAGGAAGGTCAGAAAAATCCGCGGCTTCTTCTAGAATGTAGAGAGCCTCCTTGCGGTCACGGTGTTTCCTGTTTCATCGAATTTCGTTAACATAGCAAAAAGATATGATTTTTACAAATTTGCAACGCTTTAAAGTGTAAAAATCAATTTAGCCGTATACCTCTTTTTGGTTTCGAAACTAGGGTTGAATTTTTCAGCAAATCCGTGAATCTATGCTCCGATCAGAGGGTGGGACTTGAAAGAGGGAAGCGAGGCGGTCCTAACGGTGGTCGGAGGAGCAGGTGCGATCGCCTCTGGCGGTCGTGGCGTCGACGTGAAGTCGACGACTTCCTGGGCGTTTTTCTCGACGCTGGCGAAGGGAGGAGGAGCGGGGTTGGTCAGATTTGAAGAGGGCGGTGGGCGGCGTCGATCGTGGGTGGTGGCGTTGGCTGGCGTCGCCTGTGTCGGCGGGATTCTCGTCGGAAAGTTTTGAACGACGAGCGTCGTTCGTTTCGTCTGGCGGCTTAGGGTTTTTAGGTTTTTATTATTATTATTATTTTTTTAAGAAAATTTCCTATTGGTCGATATTTATAGAAAATTTTTAAATAGTGTTTTTGCAAACGGACTCCTTTTTAAACCCAACGACTGTCGCCCCTAGCTAAATACCCCCATTCCGGACACAATGGGATATGTTTCGTTGGCCATTTCGACTGTTACAGTCAGTTATTTTTCAATTTAAAATATAAAACATTCGATATTTAATTTAAACGTACATTTCAATTTGCCAGGGCCACAAACTGAATCGAAAAATTCCAGAAAAATAAATCTAGCTTTGTTTTGACGATACGGTCCTAACAAAACCAGTTTCGTCGAATTCTGAGCTTGTTTGAAAAACGGCCATTTTTAGGTCGACCCATTTTAACAGAATTTGACCAAACACGTTATCTTTTGCCCCGCTCACATACTAGCTTCAAAAATTACGAAATTTGAAACTTAGCAATTATTTGACATCCCGGACCCAACAAAAGTGGTTTCGTCGAATTCCGAGGTCGTATGCAAAATCTCAATTTTCAAGGGCTATATATACTATATAGCGACCTTTCTGAAAATTCATTTGGCCATAACTTTTGATTTCCGTTATGAAATTTCGATTTTTCAGATTCGTTAGAAAGGTATTGATAAACAGATTTAAATATTTTCAGTTTTGTTAAAATCTGTTATACTTTCCACCCGGTACAGTCAGACAAAGTTTGTATTCAAAATTTCAAACTGCCCTATCATACCAAATTCTATATTTTATTGAAATATACTATTTCAATCATTCAAATTTCCTGGTAATAACCTAATTAAAAAATTTTAAACTGGTTCACATTTTTCGGGTTATTACAGAAAGCATCATAAACTAAGTTAAGTTGTCTAGGGTCGAATACTATCGTACCCCATATTAATCTCTGTACCCATATAAACTAGTTCCCAACAGGCAACCCATAATCAGGGTGAAGTGATCCATTTCTGATGATCGGCTCCTACTCGCATAGTTTCATGTGTCTTACGGCCCCCGATGTTGTAGTTACCTATGCTGGTCCCACCATGGGGTGTATCAAGTCCCATGGTGGCGGCCCGACACAATTCTAGAATGCACAGGTATGCTACTGGTGCCCAGTGCCTTATTTTTCTGCGTCGGAGTGTGTGCACACCCGCACCCCGTTAGAACCTACACTGCTGCACCACCGCCGTCGATTTGACCTCTTACAGTCAGCCCAGTAATCGTGCCCCACCATGCCTAGTTCAGGGTATCCTGATACACCTTGTAGGGTTACTGCTGAAAAGGGTCCCCCGCTACTAGGTTTTCTATTTCTAGCCAACATGCTAAGTTGGTTAAGTGTTTTATAAACCTAACCCCCAATCAGTCTGTTTAGTTTAGCATGTTCCATTTTGATTAAGTATTAATTTAATTTACTTAATCCTATCAATCCTGACTCAGCCTTAATTGTCTTATTAAACCCTTGACCTCTCACATTAGACAGGTATTGTTGTGGCTGCCTGTTGCCGGTTGGGTCCGGGCAGTCTTACGCCACAACTCAGTCTAACCTCGGGTCCTTATTGGGCTCCGTGTTTAACCACCCACATTGGATAGGTATTGTTGTGACTACTGGACAGCCGGGCGGTTCCGGGCAGGTTTACATCACAACTCAATCCAACCTCGGGTTAAACACATCGTATTTTCTACATTTACATATTTTGTCTCTTTTCTTTTTATATGTAAATATTTGCGGCCCATTATTCAAATTTATCTTTATTGGTTAAAATTTATTTATGCCACTTAATTGCTTTTTTTTTTCAAGGTTGTTAGCATGCGTCAAAACATGCCAACACATATGTTCTATATTTTAACCCAAACGTCATTACCCCCGTTTTACACGTTCGTTACAATATAAGATATGTTGGGTTTAACATTTAAACCCAACTTAGCCATATGAAAAAGGGGAGGCTTATAACATGGTGTTTATGAGGTAACATAAAAAGGGGAGTGTGAACGCATGAACTTGCAACATAACGATTCAATTAACATAAGGTAGGCACATGTGAACTTGCAATTGTAACAACATATAATCATGGCATAAACAATACTTAAACATGAATCATTCTATTCATATAATCATGGCATAAACAATACTTAAACATGAATCATTCTATTCATATAATTATGGTATAAACAATACTTAAACGTGAATCATTCTATTCATATAATCGTGGCATAAATAATACTTAAACATGAATCATTCTATTCATGTAAACTTGCAATTGGAATGTAAATCTAACTTAATTGTGTCACATATATCACCATATGGTTTTGATAACAACTTAGGCCTAAAACATGTTTCAACTAGGCATAATACCAAACATAGTTTAGTCATGTTCATAAAGGTGCTTACTTTTGTTTCTAATACAAAAGTATGATTTGCTAATTCCAACATAGATTCATATAAACTATAGTACTTAGTCGTATCCAATTACACACTAAAAGTGATCATAAAAGTATGTACATCATATTGGCATGATAGTGAATCCCAAATAAAATACCACAACATATGGTTGTCAACATAAATCATATACTTGTATGAATCCAATCGTATACCATAACATTTCCAAATCGTTTAGAATCAAAATAACATACAAGTATTGATTATTATCGCCACAATTCCATTTCGTTGTTAACTTCCAACGCAAATCACATACTTGCAAATATCCAATCGTATACCATAACATTCCCAAATTGTTTAGAATCAAAATAACATACAAATATAGATTATTATCGCCACAATTCCATTTCGCATTTTACACAAATCAAACGCAATTAATTATTCACATCGGAATAGCACTCTACTTACAACGTATGATGAATCTTCAATTCAGGAATCTGAATTCTGAATTTGGAGATGCTATCCTTTGTTGTAGGCGTTGCTTTGATTCAATTAACGTTGCTTTAAGCTTTTGATTTATCTCCTAATTGTCTCTCAATTTCTGACGGCTATCCTTAGTCTCTCCTCAGCAACATGACGGTCTCATCTCCATTTTAGTTTGTGTGAATTAGGGTTAGTCTTAGGTCCTTTTTATAGAGTTTGTGAGTTGATTTAGACCGTCGATGGAGCTTGGTTTAATAATAGCCGTTCGTTCAAAGGAGGGACCAACCAGGAGCTGACACCTAGCCCTGGTGACAAGGCAAGGCTCAGAAAATCGACCAAACACAAACTAGGCCAGCCAGGGTGGGCTGGGTTCGACCTGGCTCAGGGGCCAGGTCGACACCCCAGTCGACACCGTGTCGACTTGGCAGTCGACACGGGTTACCCAGGTCGACTGCCCAGTCGACCTGGCTAGCCCCAGGTCGACTGCCAAGTCGACCTGGGTGCCTTGGGCGGGAATTTTCCCGCCCTAGCCAATTGGGCCCGATTTTGAATTTTAATTTTGTTTTCTCTGGGTTGTTTTGGTCTGTTTGAATTTTAAACTGAATTCTGAAACTTCCGGAGGCCATATCTTCTTCATACGGAGTCCGTTTTACGCAAACTCGGACTCTATCTCAAGTAGAATTCCGAGACGAACGCAATGGCGTATCCCGTTTCCCTTAATTCTTTGATTTGAAATTAATTATACTTTAATTTGTGAATTTCACTGTTATAGAATACACGGGGTGTTACACTTGCACTCTTGCTTACTATTCCATGTTTCCATTTTCAATGCCATGCTCATCCATGCTGCCATGTATATGAGTAGTTGTGACCCTGAACTTTGCTTGGCTTGAACTAGCCACTTTGCTAAGCATTTGTTATTCATGTGCTCCACTGCTCCAGTAGCTTGCATGGTTCCATTTGTGTGGCTTGAATCTTTTTTAAAACCATTTGAAACTGTTGATATCTTGAATCTCACACATTTCTTGGATTTGAAATTGATAATCTTGTGTGATCGATTCATTGAATCCTAAAATTTCCACGTCTCTTCAAGAGATTTCAAATGAACGGCTTTAATCTTGGATCGTGATCTGTCTCTTGAGCTTGTTACAAATAATTGTGGAAAATTCTCTTGTAAACCTTGTTCTAAAACTAATTGTTCTGCTGCTCTGATAAAAGGAATTGAATTGTTAGATTTGTCTGTTTGGGCTTGGTGATTGGATATTTTTTGATACATTGTAAATGACAATTAGGAGCTCAAGTGGTATCAGCCTTAGAAGCTTTGAAAATTTCTCAATCAATTATTTAATTTTTATAAAACTGAATTTTCAACTTGTATAGATCTTGCTTATTGCAATTGATATTTTCAATTTCTAAATCATTTTTGCTTATTTATTCAAAATTGAAATTATTGACCAAATTGAACTATATTTGGAACTCATCAAAATTATTATTAGATTTATGAAATTGTGATGAGTTGTGACAATAGTATATTTAACAACAAGAGGAGATTTTATTTAAATTCTCATGAAGTTTGAACAGTTTTAATAATATCTTTGAATTGGCGCTTATTTCATGACCATCTTCTTTTTCTATCATCATTTTGCCATCCATCATGGTTTTATTTAATGTTGAGAGTTTAATATATTTTTAAATCATTAATGAATATACAGTTTGTGACACCCCACGTCTGTTAATGTCACTCGTTAGGAGAATGCATTAAGTTTCGTGAAGCGTTATAGATAAACGGAAACAGAAACATTACAAGACATATATAAAATAGCAGTTGAATTTAAAACTTTATTAATCATAAAGCATCGTAGTTCAAAACATGGTTACATCATATGTCTAAAAAACATAAAACCTAGTACATCATTAAAATCTCTGTCTTATACATAAAACATCAGAGTACAGTAGTAAAAGAAGCATAATTTCCCAAATAAAAACATAGCCATAGTAGAAAGCCTAAGAGCTCGAGCAATACATCTAACAGCTCCAAGCAGAATCCTGGTCAAGCTTGAGTATTCCCACCCTGAGAACCCGAGGGAGGGAAATAGAAGAGAAAGAAGAGGAAACAAAAAGGTTCAAACATAAAGTCTGGCGAGTCCAGTTACTTTTAGCATATAAATAAGTAATAGTATCATGACAGGCATATAAAGTGGATAAGGGAGATAACATCATAAAAGGCAGGTATGACAAGGTAAACAGGATAAACATGATAGAGTATATCGCTCTTCTCTAATGATTTCTCTACACCAATACTAGTCTGTTTTTAACAAGATGATCCCCGATAAGTATAATATGGTAGACTTAGGTGTACTTCCAGTGAGAGGTTCTCACCCCATACAATCAACAGGCAGCCCAACATACTGGAGTTACCCCTAAGGGTATTAACGGGTTTCCCAACATACCGGAGTCCAGATGTACCCTAATTACTACCGTAATTGATCGGGTCCCTACTCCATAGATACCTTGTGCTGGACCTATAGTAGGGTGTATCACTCCCTAAAGTGGCAACCCTTCATTTTTAGGATGTGCACAACCATATCTACAGGTGTCACAACATCTAAACCTCCTCTGCCGGACCCATGCACGCACATGACCCCATCGGAATGCACCACCCACACCGTTCCCCACATTTGGATCTCTTACTATCGGCCCAGTAAGCGTGCCCCGACTCCGACCTAGTTCGGAGTACTCGTTTGATACCTATATATGGGTTACTGACTGAAACGGGTCCCACACACAAGATGATACAAGCTTCCCCCTACGCTTGCATCCCCACTAGTTTTCCACAGGTTATGCCATACCAGGGTAAAAGATTGCATAACCCCACATGTTAAGTTTGTGGACCTATATATAAAAACATTACCCACCCACCCAAGATTTACTTAACCCACCCACTGTTTCAAACACTTAACCCCTACTCAAGTTATATGTTCATACAATCCATATGGATTCAACTAGGTTAAGTATTCCAATTAATTAAAATATTCCTTTATGGTTATAATGTGCTAGACCTCCCACATTAAGCCTACCACTTGTGGACACTAGACATGCCGGTCGGTTCCAGGCAGACTTCTTTCACAAGTCAGACTTAACCTTGTGTCTTAGCACATCTCGTTAATATGCACTTAGACCCTTCACATTAGATTCACCAATTGTGGTCACCGGATATGCCGGGCAGTTCTGGTAAGACTTCCACCAGATGTGTAATCTAACCTCATGTCTAAGCATGGTTACAGTTTTTAATTACTGTAATTCGAGGCATTTCAATTATTAACCAATTATTCCTATGTCACTATAGGTTTTCATGCCCCTTTTCCATATTATGTTCATAATGAACCATATGCCACAAATTCATATTCATATATTTCATTCAAGTTTTGCCCTGATTTTACCGTTTCCCCCTCGTTTCCAATTTAACGTTTTTGCATATTTCACCGGCGTGCCTGGGCTCGAAGGTAGCCTGACTTTAAAAATAAAAGGGAAAGATAAAGGGAAGAGGACAGAAATGATCATACTAACAAGACGGACATATAATGACAGAAATATACATAAACATATAGTGGCATAATGACAAGATAGGCATATAGGAGCAAATTTGATGAATATGTGACAATAGAACTGATTCTAACATAATAGGGACATCGTTAACAGGCATGATGAGATCTAAACAATGAATTAGATATCCAACTAGTAACATATCTGATTTAGCCACAAACATAATAGGAACATGCATGATGTGATCTAAACAGTGAATTAGATATATAAACAATGGCAGATCTGACATGATAAATAGGTGTAGGTTTGGATCTAGTTCATAGTCATGTCAGAATAACTTAGATAAACAGATTATAGCAGATATGGTATGATTCAAATAGTCATAGGCACGGATCCAAGTTATAGTCATATCAAGATTTACTTTTTAAATATTTAGAACTAAAATTAACATAGACTCACAGTGTTTGGATCTCGAAAAATAGAGAAGGGATTGCTGATGTTGAATCACAGATCTCTAAACTCTTGTTGATTGTTGAAGAAGAAAAGACTTGATTTAATCTGGGGAGAGGCAACATCTAGTCCTCCATTATTTTTGGTGTGGAGAAACAAGAAAAATGAGGCCATATATACAGCTGTGATGAAACCCTAATCTTCCTAGATCTGCCACAAAGGGGTCGACACCCCTGGACGGGAATTTTCCCGCTCCCCCAAATTTCGCGATTTTGAATTGTTTTGAATTTTCTGGATATATTTTATTCACATATATTCTTCTTATGCGTATACAAACTTCAAATCTTAATAACTTCATCATACGGTGTCCATTTTATGCAAATCAGGTGCCTATTTTGACCAGAATTCCAAGAGGAACACAATGGCGAAGTCCATTTCAGTTAATTATGGATATTAAATTAATTATTCTTTAATTTATCATCTTTAGTGTTGTTAAAATTATGGGGTGTTACATAGTTTCAAAATTCGTGATGGAAATGTGACTATATTATTTTTCAACAAAGAGATAATTGAAATTTTTCGGAAATCCCGTTATAACTGAGCATATTTCATAGTATGATTAATTAGAAATTTATTTCACAACCATCTCTATATCTACCACATTTCTGTCATCCATTTTGGTTTTATATAATGAGGAAATTTTGTATATAATAAGTGTTTCTCTGACCTTAATTAAAAACCCAAGATACGGTCATGCATGGTTAGAGATTACTGATAATTTAAGTTGCAATCGACCCTATTTAAAAGTCCTAATAGGCTATGTGTGGCTAGTGTACTCTTAAAATAAACAGAAAAGAAGAGGAAAAGAAAAGAAAATAAATAAAAATTTGTATATATGAAATTCACCTTATTATGTAAAAACCTACCTATATATCCATTTTCTAAGTTGAAAAATGTGTTTCTATCTTATGATATATTATGATTTTTTGATTAATAGTCATTGGGATTTGAGATTGTTTGATCTAGTCACTTGATTTGAGTTTATATATATACTCTGAATTCATCACTATTTTGTGCTCATTATTTAAAAATTCTATTTAAAAATAGTTGAAATGCATATGTTTTATAACTCTCTCCATTCTATAAAATTCAACGTAAATCCTTCATTGTACATTGTGAAATTTACCACTAGTTTGAAGAATATTATGATTTTTGTTTGATTAGATGAAATTTATACATACATTCTCTCTCTTGATCCGATTTTGTATTTCTACTTTTCATCACTATTGCAATTTCTATACCCTTTTGATATAACCAAAAGGGGAGAATGGTTAAGATTTTGATTAATGAGTGATTATTTCATGAATATTTTATTATTGGAAATTCAATTCAGTTATTCTTTTCACTCATATGCACATATTTAGGCGGAGTTTTGTTGTAGGGGGAGCATACATATATGGGGAGTTCTACGTTTCACTGTCAAACACTTCAATGTAATGAACGTCAATGACAATGGCACATTATGAATGTGTTGTAGATTGGAGCGACATCATCCTTGTCAGTTTCCTCTGGTATTACTTCTAATCCATCTTCTAAAATGTAGAATAATTTAATGGCGGTTAAAGTGAATTTCATCGTCTTTTGCGAACGAGTAAAATTATCTCCATCAAATCGTTCCAATTGAGTTGAATGTTGATTCATAACCTTAATGCCTCGAATCATCCATAGTTGAAGATGTACTCCATAAATGGCTTTCTACAACACAAAAAAAAAATGTTGGATATAGCCCAAAAATGTTGCCATAAGTCTTTGGCAAAACTTTTCCTATTTTTAGTTTGTGTCATTGCCTTAGACGTCAAAGGCAACATTTCGACTATCTAAGGCAACATAAGAAATTTTGTTGCAATAGAACCCTATTTGGGTCTATAGCAACATCCATAGGTGTCTGTAGCAACATTCCAAAAGTGTTGCTATAGATATTAACTTTCTGAATTTGTTTTTGCCATGTATATTTATTTAATAAAATGCTATTGCACATTATTTAATATTCAAGCAGTATTTTATTTTAAAAAAAATATTTCAACATTTGATATAGTACAACTTCTGATTCCACTATTTACCACTCGATAATTTACAAAACTGGTATTCACATATATAGTCAATTCCCACTACAACACTTGATTCACTCAATTTCGTATACAGTTTCCTATACATCTTCATTTACACATATACAAACTTACACATTGACTGACACATGTATACTGAGTCTTCATTGTCTTCAGCTTTAGATTTTTTGGTCCAACTTTAGCTTTCACTTTGTCCTCTGCATACCTGTCATAGAAACACACATAATAAACTAGAACACAATAGGTTAAATTCGAGAAAATATTAATTTATTTTAGATTTTATTTGCCTCAAATTTATGGTGTGTTTCCCATCATCATTCTAGACTTGGTCTAATATGTATTTTGATGATATTCAAATACGGCACAATATTATACAAGATTATATTTAATTAAATATAACAAGAAAGCTAGATACTTGAATATATGAATGTAGACAGGTTATGTAACGATCCAGAATTTTCAACCAATTTAAATTTTTAATTTAAATTTGAATTTGACATAAAAATATATGGTTAAGAATATTTAATAATTTTGATAAGTTATATGATAGATTTTACTTGATTTATAAATGAGAATGATTATTAATAAGTTTGGATTTATTGATACTATTGTCGTTCGATCGGATTTGTCAAACTATAACATGAATTAGTAGCATTAGAATTAAGTGTTGCCCCAAGTTTTCATAGCATTTAAGGGGAAATACTACCAAAAGTTCACCTTCTCTTCTTAAGACAAGTGTATGAACACTTGTAATTTTGCATGTAAGCTTTCATGCATGTCTTCCATGTGCCCCCTTATGTGTCATCACCTCCTTAACTCTCTATTCCTATATAAGGAGACCTTTTCTCCATTTTCTTACCATTCCATTCCATTTCCTCCTTTCCACCTTCTTCTTAAAGCTTATGGCCATGGTTTCCATGGCATAAGTCTTCCTCTTTTCCACCAACACCTTGCCAAAGTTCATCATTCTCCTCCTCCTCTTATAATATATAAAGAGAGATTAGTATATATTATATTATATATATTTTGATAAAGAAGACGGTGCGCCGAAATACTGTCCGACGGTTCACTCAGCTAGGTTCGCCTACCATGAAGATTGGAAAGCCGTTTGGTTAGAACTCTTTAACCATGGTTTATTATTTAATTAGTAGTTAGACTAATTTAAATATAGTAATGGATTATTAATGGTTAATGATAGTTGATGTTTGTTATGATGGATGATGGATGCGTAGTTTAGAACACACACACTATTAAGCGTTAGTGTTATAACGCTTGTGCACAGTTATGATTTATTTAATCATGTTGATGATGGTTGCTATGGATGTTTAAATAGTTGTTGATGTTGTTTTGCAAACACTATGACACAACAGTTATGGTATCACATTGGTGATCGACAAATCTCCTTCGTAATTAGAAATAATATCATTATTTCAATTGAAGGCTAATAATCGGGAAAGACCGTATTCATATATATGGATAAAATTCTTTAAATGAATAAATTAATACCGGAACATTTTAGGATGACAGAGAGGATAATGTCTAGGCTTGGGTTTGGAAATGTAGTTTCCTGCTCTCCCTGGCTATCCCTAACTGGTCCGACGAATGGGATGGTTAATTTGAAGTTATTTGAATTTATAAATGAATTTGAATTTGATTTATTAAGTAAAAAGTAAAAGTTGAATTTTGAACCCAAAATAAATTTGGAAAGTCAATGTAAATTACTTTAAATGGTTTACAGAAGTATATAAGGGTTTTCTAAGGTATTTTGAAGTATTGAAGAATAATTTTTATTGCGGTCAAAATAGGGCTTGTTGCACAGCGGCAATTAGTGTATTTTAGATGTAAACTTTAAATGCTTATAACTTTTGCAATCTAAATCGGATTTGCATGAAACGAAAAACGTTAGATTTATATTAACAAGAGCTTTAAAATGAGTGAAAGCATATTTTAATTTTGAGTTATAATTTTCAAGATATGTTTAAAACCGTTTTGGGGAAAGGTCGCTATAAGAGAAGTTATCGACCATAACTATAAATAGCCATTTTTAATGTTTCTAAAATATGGAAAAAAATTGTAAAATCATTATTAATTATGTAGAAGTGTTTTGAATTGTAAAGTTTAAGTTTTGACTAAGATAAATGATATTTGATCAATGTAGTTGAGATAACTATTTTGTGACGCTTTTGTAACACTTTCGAAACACTATTGTAACGCTTTCTTTGAAATAATCTATTTTGAAGTTTTTAAACCACGAACTAAAAGAAATCATTTGTAACTGATTGGTGGAATGTTTTCGAAGGTTCCAAAGTATTGGAAATACTTTATATGGGATTCAAATTGATTTATTTAATATTAAAACAGGTTTTTAATAGTTGGATATGGTTGGAGATAAATCTTCGGATGTTTGATATTAATCCGGTAGATGATGACTCTTACTATTGGAGGAATTTAAAAGGTAGTTCACCGTTATTCCGCTTATAGTGTGAGTTGGATACAGAGATTAATATTAAGTATAAGTGGATGATATTTCTATCCAGATCTATTGTCAAAGGTTTGGATAAATCTTTAAATTAAGATATGAGTTTCCCAATTTGATTGGGATAAGTTGGATAGAAATAATCTTCGGATATTTGGTATGAAATTCTTTGGTGTAAACGTATACTATTTGAGAAATTTGGAAGATATTATTATATCGTTATTCCACTTATAGTATTCGTTGATTATGAGAATTGATATCAAATATAAGTAGATATAATTTTTGTGTAACTTATGTTCAATATCAATTGATTTGGGTTTTGTCGTGAATCATATCTTCAATAATATCATTCTTGAAACCCCATGAGATTGAGTTATGGAAATTCATATCGTAATTTGAGGATTCAATCAGATCTTTGATTTGAGAAATTAAAAATAAGGAACTGGAAAGAAAGTATAATCTTTTAGTTAAGATTAAAGAATGGAATGTTGGAGAATCAATTTAATTGGAAACTATGGTTGAAATGTGGATTAAGGATTTTCAAAGGAAACTGGATTTTGATAACAAGTTATCAAACGGAAAAATAATTAAGGCTTTAAGGCTAAACCATCTTTGATTTAAAGGATGTGTTTTAAAAGAGAAAGGTTAAATATGGATTTCGGAATAATTTGAGAATGGGTTTACAGAAGTTTAATTTTAACAAAATCCAAGACGGAAGGAGATTGGTAGAAAGCCTGTGTGTTCTATAATTGTTTTTTTTAATTGCGCCTATTATTTGGAAAGACCGGGATCGGATGTATGTCTGAAAACCATTCCAAGTAATAATACGACGTTATAAAGCAATTGAAGACTTCGAAACCGCCGAGTAAAGCCTGAGAGTTTTCGAATCATTAGGGTTGAATGCCAATATCTCGGATTGGTCCGTACAACCAAATGAGGAGTGGCACGATATCTGAATGTATTTGGAGATTTTTGGATGATGTTCATTCAGACCCAGAACGGACATTTATGGATTGTGTGTCTGACATTGTAATTAACTGTGTAACACTATTATATCAATATATATCTGTTTGGTGGCGGAGAATTATTCTCTTGCTTAACACCCTTCTCTAAGACATATGAGCTTAGAGGTTGTATTTTGGAAATCAGTGATGCGTTGTTAATGGATAATGTGGCATACTTAAGATATGTGGTGAGCTATGAATGATCAAAGCATGGCTTATTTAAGCGTAGCTTTGTGTATCGTGACCTCGGCAAGCCTCACAACCCGGTAAATGGCTAAAACAAGAAAGATGCAGCGAGGTTAATTGTAGTCATTTCCTTCTAGATAAAAGGTGTACTATGGTATGGAGCCAGGTATTAACCTACGTGGATAACTTCTATTTTTATGGATGTTGATGTTGCGAGGCCTCGGTTTAAAGGTTGGTAACGACCGGGAAGTGATATACTCAGGCGTGCTCTAAGTTATCCAGTTAAGGGGTAACCCGGCTTCGTGTTGGCAGAGAGCCCGATTTGGTTCTCGGGGCGTCCCTCTAGAGGCGTACCCATCGGTTTGGTAAGGAAGTTTCTTTGCCTGGTCATTTGTTGGAAATCCAATTTTCCACTACGAGCCCATACGGTTTTGATTGTATAGCCTGCTGGTTACCGATAGGACTGTCAGTATAATGGGATGGGGCATTATGCTGGCTAGGTTTAATACATTTATTTGCGAAAAGGTTTTCCACACTATATAGTAGTAAAAGAGGATTTTCACGTATGAATGCATTTTTGGTTATCATAAGGCAAAACTCGCTCATCTGGTGTGCGCTTGCATTGTGTGATGTGGGACGAGCTTATGATAGCTTCATTTTTTTCAAAAGGTCATTGCGGATTTCTATGCACTGGTATCCACATGGAGTAAACCCATTCCGCATGAGCGGCGTGGTCTGGAGAATTACCTAACTTTAAAGTAAACCCTAAAAATAACTGTTTTGAGTTCTCACACCAGTCCCACGACTGACCTGGAGTTTATTGTTCCCTCACCTAAACTCTGGGTGCCCATAATTTTTACACGGGCAGCCTAGTAGTTTGGTTCACAGATTTAGCCTTGGACTTGGTTGGAGCAGGATTCTGGTTTTAGCTGAAGCTATGATGACTTGGAGCATTCACATTCTTCCATTGAGTTTAGTATCATTTCCGCTGTGTAATCGATGTACTCTGATGTATCTCTTGTAACTCTGATGTAATATTATTGTAATGATAACGGAAAAGTTCTTTCTATTTTGTGCAAATGTGTAAGTACCCCTAACAATCCATCTTTATGAACGGTTTAAGTTGGTTTAATTACCGGCGAAAACCGAGCAAAAAGTCGGGTCGTTACATTTGGTATCAGAGCTTTGGTTTATACAAAGCCATGGGGTACGACTCATTTGAGCAAAAGGAAAGACTCATTAGAGTTATAATATCTCATTAGAGATAGGGTTAGTAATGCCCTAGAATGAGATTTTGGAATATTACGTTTGAGAGAGCGCCTTCCAAGTAAAATTAATTAAGTTTGGAATTATAAAATATTAGAATTCATGTTAAGAGAAAAACTTGGGTAAAAATTGTTAAGGTAATCCTCCTCTAAAGAAACTAATCAATATGGTTAGAAAACAAAATGAATAATAAGAGTTTGAGTATTTTATTTGATGTTGATCGAGTATAAGAAGATTTTTCATATACGTCTGATCAACGTATGTATGAAGTCTTAAGTATACTAGATAGATATAGAATCACACTTTAGTCGCTTGAAGATGATTCTGTTGATGACTGCAACATCGTTAGTATGTATTTTCGAGTTTCGAAAGTGGGATGACTATATGGTTCCGATTAAAATATCAATATATACTTAAACCAATTTAGATAAGAGTTTGAAAATATTTGGTAAATTGATATGAATTAGAATAAGTAAGCAAGATCTTGAAAATTTGATAAGTTGTAAGAATTATATCAGGTGAACCTGTAATAAGGATAAGCCAGTAAATTAAGTAGAGAGTATATGAGAAAGTGTATTTGTGATAAAAAAAATGGTTTTGAAAAGATATATAATTTGGAAACTCAAATCAATATTTTAAGTAAGAATCGGCAATTACTTTGAAATTAATTTTTGGAACTGATTTTGAAAGAATATACTTTCAATATAAAGGAAGAGGGGTCTTTGAAATATTTGGGAATTCAAAATTTGAGCACGACATCTTGTGATTGGAATTTCTTAGTTGATTAAAAGACGTTTATATAAAGTTGTAATTTACATAAGTAATCCAATTAGTTCGGGAAATGATTTAAAGGCTAAGTTGGAATTAATCAATTAGAATATTTATAATTATTCCTCCCCAACTAATTAAATTTGAAATGCAAATATTGAGAATGCAATATGACGATAAGATATTTGATGATATTTTGGTTCAGGACTGCATTGGTTAAAGCTATTTATCTAAAGTTTGAAGGAAATAAGTTTTGTAATCTTGAAGTTAGGATAATTAATGAGGATAGCCAAACTTAAACAATATAAGAAAAAAAATCTGGAATTATCAGCAATTTTGGACAATTGATAAGTTCTAAAATATATTATGACAACAAAAGGAACTGTTTAACTAAGCATGAATACCTTGTGAATTTAGTTTCACAATTTGATTAAAGGATATTTGGCAAGTGGGAATAGTAAGAAGAAATTACATCAGCTGAAACATTTAGATAAGTTGAATTTTGAGGATCGAGTTTTACGTGTAAAGAACAACAGTAAGTTTGGAGAATAAAAAGGGAATAAGTCCCATAACCATTGTATTTGCAAGATAAGATCAAAGAGAATAATTTGTACCTCTGATTTTTTTTTTTTGGAAAACAGTAAATGGTTGAGTATAAGTAATTGGCCCAGTAAACGATGAATCGAATATAATGGGTAACTGGAGGTTATCGTTGGAGGACATGCAGATATGATTTTCTCAAAATATGTGTGTTATATTTTACCTGGTATATCCAGGGAGCTTTGGTATAAAGAAAATTAGTATTGAATTTGTCGAATGAGTAGTTACGATTCCCTTTCCTTTTCGAGGACGAAAAGTTTTAAGGGGGGGTGAATGTAACGATCCAGAATTTTTAACCAATTTAAATTTTTAATTTGAATTTGAATTTGAATTTGACATAAAAATATATGGTTAAGAATATTTAATAATTTTGATAAGTTATATGATAGATTTTACTTGAATTATAAATGAGAATGATTATTAATAAGTTTGGATTTATTGATACTATTGTCGTTCGATCGGATTTGTCAAACTATAACATGAATTAGTAGCATTAGAATTAAGTGTTGCCCTTAGTTTTCATAGCATTTAAGGGAAAATGCTACCAAAAGTTCACCTTCTATTCTTAAGAGAAGTGTATGAACACTTGTAATTTTGCATGTAAGCTTCCATGCATGTCTTCCATGTGCCCCCTTATGTGTCATCACCTCCTTAACTCTCTATTCCTATATAAGGAGACCTTTTCTCCATTTTCTTACCATTCCATTCCATTTCCTCCTTTCCACCTTCTTCTTAAAGCTTATGGCCATGGTTTCCATGGCATAAGTCTTCCTCTTTTCCACCAACACCTTTCCAAAGTTCGTCATTCTCCTCCTCCTCTTATAATATATAAAGAGAGATTAGTATATATTATATTATATATATTTTGATAAAGAAGACGGTGCGCCGAAATACTGTCCGACGGTTCACTCAGCTAGGTTCGCCTACCGTGAAGATTGGAAAGTTGTTTGGTTAGAACTCTTTAACCACGGTTTATTATTTAATTAGTAGTTAGACTAATTTAAATATAGTAATAGATTATTAATGGTTAATGATAGTTGATGTTTGTTATGATGGATGATGGATGCGTAGTTTAGAACACACACACTATTAAGCGTTAGTGTTATAACGCTTGTGCACAGTTATGATTTATTTAATCATGTTGATGATGGTTGCTATGGATGTTTAAATAGTTGTTGATGTTGTTTTGCAAACACTATGACACAACAGTTATGGTATCACATTGGTGATCGGCAAATCTCCTTCGTAATTAGAAATAATATCATTATTTAAATTAAAGGCTAATAATCGGGAAAGACCGTATTCATATATATGGATAAAATTCTTTAAATGAATAAATTAATACCAGAACATTTTAGGATGACAGAGAGGATAGTTTCTAGGCTTGGGTTTGGAAATGAAGTTTCCTGCTCTCCCTGGCTATCCCTAACTGGTCCGACGAATGGGATGGTTAATTTGAAGTTATTTGAATTTATAAATGAATTGGAATTTGATTTATTAAGTAAAAAGTAAAAGTTGAATTTTGAACCCAAAATAAATTTGGAAAGTCAATGTAAATTACTTTAAATGGTTTACAGAAGTATATAAGGGTTTTCTAAGGTATTTTGAATTATTGAAGAATAATTTTTATTGCGGTCAAAATAGGGCTTGTTGCACAGCGGTAATTAGTGTATTTTAGATGCAAACTTTAAATGCTTATAACTTTTGCAATCTAAATCGGATTTGCATGAAACGAAAAATGTTAGATTTTTATTAACAAGAGCTTTAAAATGAGTGAAAGCATATTTTATTTTTGAGTTATAATTTTCAAGATATGTTTAAAACCGTTTTGGGGAAAGGTCGCTATAAGAGAAGTTATCGACCATAACTATAAATAGCCATTTTTAATGTTTTTAAAATATGGATTTTTTTTGTAAAATCATTATTAATTATGTAGAAATGTTTTGAATTGTAAAGTTTAAGTTTTGACCAAGATAAATGATATTTGATCAATGTAGTTGAGATAAATATTTTGTGACGCTTTTGTATCACTTTCGAAACACTATTGTAACGCTTTCTTTGAAATAATGTATTTTGAAGTTTTTAAACCACGAACTAAAAGAAATCATTTGTAAATGATTGGTGGAATGTTTTCAAAGGTTCCAAAGTATTGGAAATACTTTATATGGGATTCAAATTGATTTATTTAATATTAAAACAGATTTTTAATAGTTGGATATGGATGGAGATAAATCTTCGGATGTTTGATATTAATCCGGTAGATGATGACTCTTACTATTGGAGGAATTTAAAAGGTAGTTCACCGTTATTCCGCTTATAGTGTGAGTTGGATACAGAGATTAATATTAAGTATAAGTGGATGATATTTCTATCAAGATCTATTGTCAAAGGTTTGGATAAATCTTTAAATTAAGATACGAGTTTCCCAATTTGATTGGGATAAGTTGGATAGAAATAATCTTCGGATATTTGGTATGAAATTCTTTGGTGTAAACGTATACTATTTGAGGAATTTGGAAGATATTATTATATCGTTATTCCACTTATAGTATTCGTTGATTATGAGAATTGATATCAAATATAAGTAGATACAATTTTTGTGTAACTTATGTTCAATATCAATTGATTTGGGTTTTGTCGTGAATCATATCTTCAATAATATCATTCTTGAAACCCCATGAGATTGAGTTATGGAAATTCATATCGTAATTTGAGGATTCAATCAGATCTTTGATTTGATAAATTAAAAATAAGGAACTGGAAAGAAAGTATAATCTTTTAGTTAAGATTAAAGAATGGAATGTTGGAGAATCAATTTAATTGGAAACTATGGTTGAAATGTGGATTAAGGATTTTCAAAGGAAACTGGATTTTGATAACAAGTTATCAAACGGAAAAATAATTAAGGCTTTAAGGCTAAACCATCTTTGATTTAAAGGATGTGTTTTAAAAGAGAAAGGTTAAATATGGATTTCGGAATAATTTGAGAACGGGTTTACAGAAGTTTAATTTTGACAAAATCCAAGACGGATGGTGATTGGTAGGAAGCCTGTGTGTTCTATAATTGTTTTTTTTAATTGCGCCTATTATTTGGAAAGACCGGGATTGGATGTATGTCTGAAAACCATTCCAAGTAATAATACGACGTTATAAAGCAATTGAAGACTTCGAAACCGCCGAGTAAAGCCTGAGAGTTTTCGAATCATTAGGGTTGAATGCCAATATCTCGGATTGGTCCGTACAACCAAACGAGGAGTGGCACGATATCTGAATGTATTTGGAGATTTTTGGATGATGTTCATTCAAACCCAGAACGGACATTTATGGATTGTGTGTCTGACATTGTAATTAACTGCGTAACATTGTTTTATCAATATACATCTGTTTGGTGGCGGAGAATTATTCTCTTGCTTAACACCCTTCTCTAAGACATATGAGCTTAGAGGTTATATATTGGAAATCAATGATGCGTTGTTAATGGATAATGTGGCATACTTAAGATATGTGGTGAGCTATGGATGATCAAAGCATGGCTTATTTAAGCGTAGCTTTGTGTATCGTGACCTCGGCAAGCCTCACAACCCGGTAAATGGCTAAAACAGGAAAGATGCAGCGAGGTTAATTGTAGTCATTTCCTTCTAGATAAAAGGTGTACTATGGTATGGAGCCCAGGTATTAACCTATGTGGATAACTTCTATTTTTATGGATGTTGATGTTGCGAGGCCTCGGTTTAAAGGTTGGTAACGACCGGGAAGTGATATACTCAGGCATGCTCTAAGTTATCCAGTTAAGGGGTAACCCGGCTTCGTGTTGGCAGAGAGCCCGATTTGGTTCTCGGGGCGTCCCTCTAGAGGCGTACCCATCAGTTTGGTAAGGAAGTTCCTTTGCCTGGTCATTTGTTGGAAATCCAATTTTCCACTACAAGCCCGTACGGTTTTGATTGTATAGCCTGCTGGTTACCGACAGGACTGTCAGTATAATGGGATGGGGCATCATGCTGGCTAGGTTTAATACATTTATTTGCGAAAAGGTTTTCCACACTATATAGTAGAAAAAGAGGATTTTCACGTATGAATGCATTTTTGGTTATCATAAGGCAGAACTCGCTCATCTGGTGTGCGCTTGCGTTGTGTGATGTGGGACGAGCTTATGATAGCTTCATTTTTTTCAAAAGGTCATTGCGGATTTCTATGCACTGGTATCCACATGGAGTAAACCCATTCCGCATTAGCGGCGTGGTCTGGAGAATTACCTAACTTTAAAATAAACCCTAAAAATAACTGTTTTGAGTTCTCACACCAGTCCCATGACTGACCTGGAGTTTATTGTTCCCTCAACTAAACTCTGGGTGCGCTTAATTTTTACACGGGCAGCCTAGTAGTTTGGTTCACAGATTTAGCCTTGGAGTTGGTTGGAGCAGGATTCTGGTTTTAGCTGAAGCTATGATGACTTGGAGCATTCACATTCTTCCGTTGAGTTTAGTATCTTTTCCGCTGTGTAATCGATGTACTCTGATGTATCTCTTGTAACTCTGATGTAATATTATTGTAATGATAATGGAAAAGTTCTTTTTATTTTGTGCAAATGAGTAAGTACCCCTAACAATTCGTCTTTATGAACGGTTTAAGTTGGTTTAATTACCGGCGAAAACCGAGCAAAAAGTCGGGTCGTTACAGGTTAAATGTGTGTACAAACGTCAAAATAGTTCAAGAAGTGGAATATAAGGTTCATATATATATATATAATATGCATATACATATATTAAATATATGTATGTACATATATATTATTTATACGAGTATGAAAAAGAATAGTGCAACAAGGATTCGAGACAATGCAGCTCAACAGCCAAGACAGAGCAAGGCATACAACAATATCAAGTCCAGAATCAAGGTGACATGGTGAACAAACATTGACAGTGGCATCACACAAATAAGTGCAGCATATACAAGTGCACATCAGCTCAATGAACTCATAAGCAAGTCAGCAGCAATTCAAACAAAATGGACAAAACAAAACACTAATCAAATGAAGCAATGTACAAGTGTACAAGTTCAAGTACACATAATAGTAAAAGGGCAGAATGTACAAGGGGCTTCAACATGTGCAAGTCAAGACTGGACCACACAAGTATTCACCAAGAGTATATCGAGTATGTGCAACAACTCAATGCCACAATGAATGATCTGAATAGGATAGAAATATACTTCCAAGATCAAACAATTCAAAGCCTTATCGATATTCTATGGTGAACGAATAAGATCGAAGAAAATAATTTGATCATACCAGTTCTATTATATAAAATATCAGTGGCTTGATATTTATTCAAGAATGGTTCTAGCCATTTTAACGTTCTAACTGTGTGACCCTATAGGTTACTATATCATTGACAATAATTTTAAATCATATTTAAAATTATAAAAGTGAGCGGCATTTAGTAATACATCGCTGTTACCGAAGTTGTAATAAAATTATTGATTCGATACAACCTTTTTCTATGACCAGTGTTTCAATGTAATTTAATCTTTTTAACCAATATATCCAAGACTAAACTCGGGGAATGGAATGTATCATCCTATTTATAATTTAATTTTTTTATCTTGATTTATGAGTAGATCATATAAAACAAATCAATATTAGTGCATGGCCATGCATTTTATAATCATACTCAATCAAGAGGCCCATGGATATATCTGCTTATATTGTAGGGTTAAATTCCATCTAGATCATTCATATTATTTAACCGATTTGAGATGTATCCGATAATCACCTTTATCGTCTACTCGGTTAAAAGTAACATTTGATGATATCAAAACACAAATATGCTCGAATAAAATATATACTGATTTCAGGTCTGAGGATCATTACATCATTGTGACTACGAGAATCACTTATGGCACTATTAATTATATTTCATGAATTCATCTCATGTTGGGTCAGCCCAATGAACTATTCTCTAATACGTACTTATGTATTGACATTAATATCACATATATTAACGATCATCAGTCAATCAAAGTACTAGTCTCAACGTTTTATTGTTGTCTTATATATAAATAAAACTTGGCTAGTGATATTTAAGGAATCACAATACTTAATATATTATATACTCTCATGTTCAAATCACTTACTTGAAACTATAAAGTAAAGAAGAGGAAGTTGTTTATTTTGCCATGTGATAAATGAAAGAAAGGGGGGACCATAATTTTTTTAGGGGTTAAAACAAATTAGGACTTAGTTGTTTTAAGTGGCCAATTAGAACGTAGCATGTGGATCTGAGTTTTGTATCGTTGGATTTAAGTTGGAAATTTAGAATAAATGGTTAGATCTATACTAGAGTAGAAGTTTTAGATTGCCAATTTTACTAATTTTTTAATATGAATACACACACACACACACACACACACACATATATATATATATATATATATATATATATATATATATATATATAGCTAATGCATATGTTTATGGCTAAGGTAACACCAAAAATACAACGCTGCAGTAGGACCAAAATTTTATAGTTGTCGTAACATTTTGTTGGCAACACCTTGCAAATCTGTTGTAGAAGGTCATTTATAGCGTAGAGTATTATCTGAAAATTTATTAGAAATTTTGCGGTTCGAGACAACTTGGAGCATGGTTGAAGATTATTATCTGAAAATTTATTAGAAATTTTGTAGTTCGAGACAACTTAGAGAAAGATAATGTCGTATTTCAGACTTCAAGGATCTATAAAATAGATTCTCTCAGACAATAGTTCAACTACCAGGTGCAAACAGGTCATTGAACTATGGACTTTTAGGATTCAAAAGGCCTTGGAATAAAGTAATCGAATTCAAAATTACGAATTTGATCTGACCAAGAACACTCTAAAACTTTGATTTTTGATGATGCAATATAGAATATAGAATGAATTGGAAGATAAAGAATTCTGCAAAGGTTTGCAAGTGTTGCAAATTGAGAATTTTGCAACACTTTCTAGGCGTCGAAAATGGCGCTACAAAATTCAGGATGAAAGCAGCGAAGGCATCTTTTCACTAAGCGTCGCGATGGTTTGGAATAGTTCGTGACTGTTGCAGATGGTAGCAAATGGTCTCGCCTTATTCGGTCCATAATTGGCTGAAATTTGGCTTGTTACTGTTCTTAAACTTGATCCAAAAAGCACGCTATTGGACTCGGTTTAGTTTGGTTTGGTTCGGTCGGGCGGACGGCGGTGCCCACATGTGATGATGATGCATGACTTTCCTCCTCACAACAAAGAAAACATTTGGAAACCTCAATGGTCCAACCTCCTCGTGAGAAACCCATACTTATACAAATATGGTCTCCAAAACTTCCACAATGTAGAATTATTCATTTATTCTTTCCTCTCTTCTCTCTTCAAAAAACAACCCTATCCAAAATATTTTGAAAATATTCAACAACATTCAATTTTAGAACCATTAAATATATGGTTAAAGTGGTTATATAATTAGCAATTTTCTTTATTTCCTATAAGTTTTGGGTTGCCTTCCTTTTAATTAATTTTCAAATCTAAGAGGTGTGTATGTATTTAATTTATGTTTTTTTTTTGAATAATAATCCGATTACGAGGACCGTTGGTTGATTCCCGTGTGCTCTTTCCTATATATATGTACTCTGAGCGGCCTTATGTGTTTGGGCATCCTTAGAGTTAGGGCAATTTTCGTTTCCTAGGATCATATTACAAGGGCCTACAGATTGGTTCACCGATGCTTGACCTACAATTGCTAGGATAAATCTGTATTCCTACATTCCCAAGCAATGGTTACATTGTACGATTATACCACATAGACCTGTAGGTAGTTTTCACTGAAGGTTTGAAACAAACATAGTTATAGGAGATAGCATTTTCTTATTCCTTTGGATAAGGATGATTCTTAATACAAAAAATAGAGGAAAGTTGTGAGGAGTTGTAATAAGTTCATGCCAGACTGATAAATGGTAAGATTGATCAATATTTTCATAGGTTGATGTATGAAGAAGAGATTCGGAATTGTGGAAATATCAGAGAATGGCGAGGCTTTTAATGAATTGT
Organism: Allium sativum; assembly: GCA_030737875.1. NCBI lineage: Eukaryota > Viridiplantae > Streptophyta > Magnoliopsida > Asparagales > Amaryllidaceae > Allium > Allium sativum. The sequence continues at coordinate 132,067,829 of CM060916.1, read as the reverse complement.
GATGATTCAACCGATGGAAACTCCCAACAACGTAGGTTGCAATGCTGGTAGATGACTTTATAATAGTGCATCATGCATTGCATTGCAAAACTCACACACCTTTTATAATTACTTCACGCTATCTACTTCTAAACCATATTTGGCAGCAAGAGGATGCTTCTTAATATTCTATTTTCCTTCTAAAGGGTTAATGAAGTTTTCAGATCAGGCAACAACGATATTGGTGCCTTTCCTTTTGACTATGCTTTGTAATCTTAGTTCATGCATAACGGGGAGTTAGCATTTGATCAGTTCTGCGGATTGATTGGCGAAGGACTTAACAAAGTGTTTTATAACCTTGCCCTTTCTTTTGAGCATCGTTAATGACACTCTAATGTTTATAAGGGGGGAACATCAGTGAAATTCGAAAAGGTTTTACAGCATTTATTCATGGAGTTCGACGGGTTTGTGACTGAGTTTCACCTTTAAATTCGATAAAAAGTCGTCGATTTAAAAAAAAAAATGAATCTACGATGATTTTTGTTTTTGTTCGTGTCTCTCCCATCCCCTTTAACAATTTTGCAGTGTGAATAACAATGCTTTTTTCTTTTGATAAATCTACAAATCATATCCTTGATTGCCTACGTGACTAATCCTCATCCATTATTTTACCACTACCTTACAAGTTAAAATGTTTGGATATACTATGGTGTCGTTTGATTTTCCCACTGGCCATTTAAGGTTGGCGTCTGCGTCGGACGCATCTACAGTGAGACCCACACATTTGCCCCTTCGAGACAAACAGTTGGAAAGATAACTTTCGCGTCAGATGCGTCGGACACACATTGGATTCCACGAAATTTCTGGAACTGTCGATTCTCTTCACTTTAGCTATATATTCACTCCATTTCTAACCATTTCCATCACCAAATCTCTCAACAAACCCAAAAATTCAAGCTTCAATCTCCATCAACTCATCGATTTTTTTTAGGTTTTTGCTTTTATATTTGTGTTTTTTAGCTTCTTAACTCCTATATATATTTTTTTCGTAATTTTTGGAGTATTTTTTAGAATGGCAGGAAGTCAGTCTTCATCTACCCGTTCCATTGCCGAATGGAACAACGGCATGATCAACGTTTTCATCGATGTGTGTATGGAATATCTCAATTCCCATGCACGTAACATTGGAGGATGGTACCAGCAGATCGTACTGGCGTTCGATGAGCGCATCAGATTGGACTACAATGCTGATCAGATGAAGAACAAGTTCGATAACATGAAAAGAGACTGGGCTCCATGGAACAGACTGCTACAGATTGGTGGAGGGACGTGGGACGATCAGATGGATACCGTCGTAGGATCGGACGAGTGGTAGGAGACGGTGCCAAGGGCGGTGCGCAAATACAAGAGTGGGTCCCCGGCACCGGATTTTCAATTCTGCACTTTCAATTCCGCAATTTCAATTCCGCAATCATGTAATTTCATTTCTGTAAATTGTATTCTGCATTCTACTATTCTGCTCGACAATAAACAAACACAAACAATAACACAAACAATAAATTAAAAAATACAAAAATAATAAAAATAATAACTTTGCCCTTTTTATAAAAAAACGCATCCCGTTCGCAACAATTCCCCTTCAAATACCCCTTCAAAATAACCCTTCCGAACACCCTTCTCATTCAAAATCAAACGCACCCTATATGAATTGTGGAAACCCCTGGAAATTGGATACGTTACCATGTTTGAATTACTACATGTTAATTATTATTCTTATTAGTCCTACTTTTAGCTAGTTACAATTTGGTCTGTCAGACTTCCAAAGAAATGGACTTATTGCATCATGTGTTCATCTTCTAGGTCATTATATTTTTAAGGTTCATGTAAGATCACGGTCGGAATTTTTGCAAGATACTATGCTTGCTTGAATGTTGGTTGCATAGCGATATGCTATAATGATATATAGAGCTTGTCATAAATGCATTGGAGATTAAGTTTCGTACCAGTGTAAGTTTTTTTTTTCATTAGTGGGGAAATGACGTAGGTTTAGCATTATTGTATAAATATTATATGTAAAACGAACAAAATATTATATAAAAGTGTTATTGTTTGAATCGATTAATTTTATGCATTTTAATTCCTAAAATTTTTGTTTTGCAATAATATCAAGGATAAAGCCCATGTAGAGTGTGTGTGTGTGTATATATATATATATATATATATATATATATATATATATATATATATATATATATATACACACACACACACACACAAGATGCTGCACTCACCCAAGAGGTCGAGGGTTCGATTCTCACCAGCTACAATTATAGCTGAGATTTACCTGGAGCATGTGTAGGGGGCATTTGCATACTTCCTCAGAGTTTACAAGCGAAGCTTGGTTCTCTGGGTATTCAAAGATATATATATATATATATATATATATATATATATTGAAATTTACATATATATTGAAATTTAGTACCCTTTATTGCATACTAAATAGTATATACAAAGTTATCGCGTACATCACAGTATAAGAAACAATAATGAATTTAAAATAAAATCTCGCTATCTATTCCTCGTCATAATTGAACACCTTATCCCTTATTATGTAGCTCTATCCCCTACCACTGTACAAATTGGACGTTTCTATTGGTTCTACTGGATTTACTGCCATTATTTCTCATAAGGTAATGGATTTCCTTTTCTATCTGCAGTAATTTATATCTGCTCTCGCATTTCCTGCATGAAAAAATACGAATGTTCCTCTCCTGCCATATGAAGTAAGTAGCTACGGTGAAAGCTACGCATGTCATGTCCTTTAATTGATTGGAGGCCAGAAAATTGGATTGAATCGCCTGTCATTCATCCTGGATGGTAGGTAGAATATCCAGAGTTAAAACAAATTTAGCCTTGTACCCAAATTGAAGTCGAATATTCACAGTGAAAGTAGAGATGTGATGTTGTTTCTTCTTCTTTTTCACACAACGCACACAAAGTGTTCGTTATAATTCCAAAACCTCGTAGCCTAACTTTTGTATTAAGCCTGTCCATCATTGCCAGATATGTGATGAATGACATTTTACGACTGTTTTTACAATGCCATACAACCTTGCAGTAATGCTTAATATCCCCACGTTTAAGAATCTTATTTCAAGCTTTTGATAATGTGAAAGTACCCCCCCCCCCCCCTCACACCACTCGTAAAAACTAGTATTGCTCTCTGCGCAAGTAGTAAGTTTTGGAATTTCAGCTGATACTTCCCTTGTTGCAAGATAGAGAGACGGTTGTATCACACCGTTTTGGATGATGGAAGATACTAGTTGATCACCCGATTCAATAATTTGAAGCCGGTGATACCCAAGAAGATCCACCAAGCAGGTGCAGTTTATCCAAGGCTCGTGTCAAAGAGAGGTATTACGTCCGTTGACTGTCACTTTATTTACTAGCTGTCTACCTGCAATTCTCAATCTTAGGATAGCCTTCCACATACCTGATGCGTTGTTATCAATAGGAATACTCCAAAAAAATTTACACCAGCAGTACTTCCTTCTCATCCATGAAGCCCATAGGTTATCTTTAGTCAATATATTCCATAATAATTTTATCGGGGCTGCCTTTTTTAAATCAGCGAACCATTTTAAACCAATGTCGCCTTCATATTTTAGTCTGCATAGTGTTCTCCATACCACTTTATGCTTGCTCCCACCCCAAAAAAATCCGCATATAGAGAATTTAATTTGTCTAGAGTGTGTTCCGGGATCTGTTAAACAAATAACCAATACATTATCATAAGCGTAATAACCGTATGCAACAGCCCAGCCCTTCCTACAAAACTTAGCATCCTAAGTTGTCATCCCTGAAGCTTGCACTGAACCTTGTGTAGCAGCGATTGGCAGTCGACGTAATGAAGGTATGTAGAAGAAAGAGGCACACCCAAGTATTTGATGGGGAGGGTGCCTACCTAGAAGCCAAGAATGTCCTGTATACACTGGGCATTTGCCACTGATTTACTCAAAAATAATTTACTCTTTGAGTTGTTAACATGTAGACCTGAGTAACATGCTAACTTGTTAGACACCGCGTGTAGAGAAGCTGCATAAGTCAAAGTAGCTTTTCCGAATACCACGAGGTTATCGGCGTATAATAGGTGGGTAATGGTTGGAGTAATATTGGACAGTGGGTAGAAAGCATTCATCGCTGTAGATTCGTCCATCAAGAATGTGAAATATTGCATGGCAATGGTGAATAGATACGAGGATAAAGGGTCACCTTGCCGGATACCCCTATTCGATCTAATAAAACTCTTAGGGATCCCTTGCAGCATAATGGAAAAAGTAGGTGTCGAAATACAATCATATATCAAATTAATGAAATGAAGGGGAAACCCATAGTTTGCATGATATAGCAAATGAATTCTCGGTTTATAGAGTCATATGCTTTTTGTAAATGAACTTTAACACAAAACTTAGGCATACCATTCTTATTGAAATCCCGCATTAGTTCGTGCCCCAGCAATATATTCTCTCCAATATATCTCCCTGATATAAATGCACACTGATTTTTTGAAATCAGATGTGTCAGAAAGTGCTTAAGTCTATTACAAAGAACTTTATTCACTACTTTGTAGAGCATATTGCAGCAAGATATTGGCCTGTAGTGAGTAATATTTGCGGGCCTTTCAGATTTAGGAACTAAAGAAATAAACGTATGGTTTATACCTTTTGGCAACCATCCCGAAGCAAAAATATCTTGAACAACAATTAGTAAGTCAAGTTTTAAATCTTCCCAGTGTAGTTCCATAAATTTAGAGTTCATCCCATCTGGTCCTGGGCTCGAGTCGTCGTGTACTGAAAACACCGTTGTTTTTACCTCTTGTAGAGTGATATCACGCAAAAGTAGTTGCTGGCCCGAAGTATTTATGGTGTTTATAGGTTGGAAAGTTGGAAACTCTGTCGTGATTGGCCCATTGAACAACTGAGTGTAAAATTGAATAGCCTCGTGCTCAATTTCTTCAGTTTGATATAAGAAATATCTAGTCTCCATTATAAATGCTTGAATGTTGTTTGCGAACCTGCGAGTTGTCATATGAGAGTAAAAGAATTTGGAGTTTAAGTCACCTTGTTGCAGCCAGAAAACCTTTGATTTTTTTCTTCAAACTCCAAAAAATTATTTTCTGCTAGATGTGTAATTGATGTTTTGCTTGCATATATTCATCATATAGCTCCAGATTATGTGGATCATGGTCTATTGCCACTTCTAGTTCTTCAAATTTCTTCTCAGCCTACTTTAGGAATTCATCTTCTTTAGGTATGATTCTATTCCAATTCTTCAGTTCTTGTGTAACGTCTCGTATTTCCCGTAGTCAGATATTTAATTTATTTTATTATTTTAAATATCGATTTGGAATTTTAAATAACAACGTTATGCAAACGGAGTCGGTTTTCAACGAAATCAATTTCACTTGGAGCGGAACATCAAGATGTAGCGGTCTGTCCATTTCTAGTATGTTTGGAGCTCGTGTAAGGCAGTAAGAATTTAACTGTTAGCAGTACACCATGGTTAACAGTAAAATTTAATACCGTATTTAAATAAATAAATAGAATACAAACTTAATGCCTAAGAAAAATATACATATAACTTAACGTTTAAGCATTTGGATAGATGCGAATACAGCCAAATTACCCTATGTTTGAAAAGAAAACACAACGCATAGCTATTATTCACTGCAAACCTACTTTTCCTTCATCACTAAGATTTACAAATGCTAGTGAAGTACGCCTAGCTAGACTAGAGTATTTTACAACTACTCTCTACTGCACTATAGTTTAATAAAAGAAACCATGCGAGCTACCCCAAAATATTACATATAAGAAAAATTAGAATTACTTCGTGCTTAAGTAATTAAAACAACTACACAACCCATCACTAACGTCTACATTTCAGCCACTGTTTCTTTTTCTGCTCAATTACCATCAAACAACATAGCTGAAGTTGAAAGCACAAGACAGCGATTAGATATCTCCTTTCCAACTACACTTACCTACCATGTAGCTTCCTGGACACCTACACACATAATTACTTCGGTGCTAAGGAAATCTCTGCTTATATATACTCGCATGGAAACCAATATTCTTCTTGTCGTCTGAAATCAATAACTACCATAACTATTCGAAAGGGAATAAATTCTCACAAAAAGCTCCTTAATACAAACAAATGCAAACCCTATTTTGGACGTAAACCTGTCATCTCAATAGTAAAACACGATCAGTCAATATCGAGCCTGTAGCAACTGATAGAGCAGTTCGTTGGTGAAGGGAGTGGGCGGAAATACATGGCAGACCGGAGAGGCATACTTGAAGAGAGGGGAGAGTTGCAGCAGTTTTCGAACTGCATGGGAATGGAAGATAACACAACATGGATGAAGATGTTGTTCGGAAATATGAACAAAGTGAGAGCAGTGTAGATCGAGAGGGAGTTCGTCTGGTTTTGGCGTGAAAAACTTTCGCACCTGACACTGTATGGCTCGTCGACGTTTGGCCAGGGTAAGGCGTTGCACGGATCATGGGAAAGTAGTTTCCCAAAGTAGAAACAATAGGAAGTAAATGGAGCAGGCAGTCAATGTAAAACATGATGTGGACAATGGTTAGGGAAAGTGTCTTTGTCCTTATGGAGTTTTTAACGAGCAGAAAACGCTGAAGTTTGTTTTGGTTTGTGTTTTTTTGAGGAAGACGGGTGTGTAGCATGGCACTACACAGCCGGTTACGCGTAGATGCATAAAAGCTAGTAATGATATCTGGTTGACAGGCCCAACCAGCAGCAAACTAAGTACAGACCAAGATGGTCATATATAAAACAGTCTAAGGAGTACTGATAAAATGTACATATAGCATCCACATCACAGTTGCGTGAAAAATACACAACCAAAATAAAACTACATACTTATACTTGATCAGAAAGGAAACAACGAGTTGCTTTCTTGAGTTCCAGGCGAGTGAGGCTGGGGGAGGGAAAGTCTGAAACGATCATGTCTGACCGAGCATGTCCATAATTCGAAGAGTTGCAGTATATGATAACAAGTTCCCATGAATAACTTTTTGGGTCTTCCGAATACATACGCATTTCATTCTAACCAGATATACCAGGAGAAGATTGCCACCAGAGAATCAAACAAGGGATCAGGGGGGCTGTGCTGCCAGTAATCGAAGAAAGAGCGAAATGAAGGGACGAAACCAAGAATAAATGAGCTAACAGCGGCCCAGACCGCAAAGGAAAAGTCACAATCGAAGAAAAGATGGGTGAGAGATTCATTGCTCAGATTGTAAAGAACGCAAATAGGGTTGACATCGACCCCAAAGCGGGAGAGTCTGTCTTTTGAATTGATGCGATTGTGGATTAAAAGCCATTGAAAGAAAATGATGCGTGGGGGGAGATGACAGTTCCAAATTCTGGAGTAAGAATAACATCGACATGGGTGAACCAAATAATCATAACAAGACTTGACTGAGAATTTTCGTGAAGAGCCCAAAGCCCAATAAAAAGAGTCCGGCCCAGGAGATAGATGAAAAGAATCAATGAGTACCCCGATACTAGTCAATTCCTGTAGAGTGGACTGCCCAAATAGTGAACTGGGAAACAAGCCCAATGGGCCCAAATTGAAGACTTCAGCAATTGTCTGTGGGCTAGAAATGTTGCGAGATCCAAGGTTGGGCAAGGAGGAGGATAGAGGGATTTCTCCATACCAAATATCTTGCCAAAACAAACATGATTCACCATTATTTACTTTAACATGAAAAAGCGGTTTAACTCTAGCGAGGGAGGATAAAACTCCTTTCCAGAACGGAGATGGATTAGAGGCAGGACTGAAATGGAGAATGAAGGATGGGTTTGCATTGTAAAGCCGCAGTAAGATCCAATCTTTCCAGATGAAATGAGAAGGTGAAAGAGCACGCCAAATCCATTTAGACAAGAGAGCTAGATTGAAGGAGGTAAGCTGGGGGACGTTCAATCCTCCATGAGAGTAAGGGAGACATATTGTATGCCGGTTGACTAGTCTTTTGAGTTTATCACCATTCCAAAGGAAAGAACTTCGAATATAATCAATCTTATTGATAACCCAGATGGGTAATTTGTGAAACGACATCCAATATGTTGGTATTGAGGAGAGAACATGTTTGAGAAGTACAAGGCGACCAGCTGAAGACAAGGAATTTGCCTTCCAAGATGATAGTCTAGATTCAATTTTTGAGATAAGAGGAGTCCAATCTGATTTATGAAGTTTGGTGGGTCGAAGGGGTATACCAAGATAAGTAATGGGGAATGCTCCAACATTGCAGTTTAGACATTTGGCAATAGAGGCACCGAGGGAAGAGCAATTTCCCAACATTATAACGGAACTTTTATTGAAATTGATAGAAAGACCAGAAATGAATTCGAAGGTGTATAGGAGAACTTTAAGGCTGTGGATGTTTTGAGGTGAAGGGGCGGTAAAGAGAATCGTGTCATCGGCAAATTGTAAGTTGGTTGTGGTGAGGTTGGAATTTGGAAGAGAAATGCCGGAGAGGATGTTGTGGGCTAATGAGAGTTTCACCATTTGATTAAAGACATCAGCAATCAAGACAAAAAGTAAAGGCGAAAGGGGATCTCCTTGTCGTGAGCCTCTTTTAGATGTAATTTTACCACCAATTTCTCCATTAATATTTATCGTTGAATAGCTAGTGAACAGGATATGCTTGATCCAATTACACCAATTCATGGGGAAACCTCTGTGAGACATAAGGTCTAGGATGAAATACCAGTTAACCGAATCAAAGGCTTTTGAGAAATCAAGCTTAAGGAGAACTCCAGGGGAGTTCGTGGTGTGGCAGAAGGAGATGACCTCTTGTGTAGCAGCAACACAGTCTAATATATTTCTTCCCAGAATGAAAGCGGATTGTTCAAAACCCACTAACTCAGAAATGTGATTTTGGAGTCTATTAGCTAAGATTTTGGTGATGATTTTGAAAGTGGTATTGAGGAGGCTGATGGGTCTAAAAGATGGAAGAGTGTTAGCTCCAGGGAATTTAGGAATGAGGATGATATTAGAATAATTAAGTTTAGCAATAACAGATGGGTCAGAGTAGAATTCAGAGCACATCTCAATTAGGTCAAATTTGATGGTGGGCCAAAAATGTTTAAAAAAACATGGGCCAAAGCCATCAGGCCCAGGAGCCTTGTCTGCCGCCATATCATTGAGTGCAGCCCAAATTTCCTCTTCTGTGAATGGGTGATCAATGGCAATATGCTCAGGGTTTGGATAAAGTTTGTGCCAATCAATCATAGGGGATGGAGGGGGTTGTGAACCCAGAATGTTTCTGTAGAATTGTGTGAAAAGGGAGCAAATGTCTTTGGGATCAGAAAATGTGTTGTTGATGTGTATTATTTCAGAAATGTATGAAGCTCGTCGGTGACCATTGGCCAATCGGTGAAAGTATGCAGTGTTTTTATCTCCTTCATTAATCCATCTATCTTTGGAACGTTGTTTCCATCCAATTTCTTCTTGTTTGATAAGTCTCTCTATTTCCAATTCATGGTTTTTCAGGTTATGTTTCTCAAGGTCTGTTAGTGGACGACTCTCCTCAATAATGTTCAGGTTTAAAATGGCATCTTGTGTGGATGAGATTCTAGTTTTCAAAGAATTCCAAATGTTCTTAGCCCAAGGGCTAATCAGTTTGCGAAGAGAGCGAAGCTTACAAACCACTCTAGATGTTGTCGAATTGAAATTTATTGGTTGTGACAAAATGTGTTTGATGAAGTCATCAAAGGAGGGTTCAAGTGTCCATAGTCTCTCGTATCTGAATGGTCTCTTAAACAAAGCATTATCTTGAGTATCAAGGACAATTGGACAATGATCAGAAATGGTTGTGGCGAGGCCAGTAACCAAGGAGAGGGGAAAGAGATCCTCCCAGGCTAAATTAAAGAAGAATCTGTCAATTTTTGATAAAGAAGGATCATCTCTTCTGCTGGTCCAAGTGAATCTACGATTATTAATGGGTGGGTCGATGAGATGGCAGGAGTTGATGAAAGAGTTAAAAGACTCAGAATCAGGGGAGGAGGTGCCTGAGTTACGCTTAAAGGAAAAACGAGTTGTGTTGAAGTCTCCACCAATGATCCAGGGACCATTAATATTATGAGATAAGTTGAGGCAGTATTGCCAAACTTCAGATCTAAGTTGGGGGTCATTGGGAGCATAAACATTGGTGAAGTGAAAGAAAGTGTTAAAGAGAGTGTGGAGAAGGATCACGTGCAAAACAAAAGGGTGAGATGAGGTGTGACAAAGCTTCCAGACACTTTCATTCCACGCTGTAATTAGACCACCACGTGTGTCAACAGCATCCACGTGGGACCAACCAGAAAGATGAGGATCACAAAGTTGACGAATAAGAGCATTGGGTGGATCAGATACTTTAGATTCTTGTATAAATAGGATATCAACACGAAGGAGGGAGATGATTAGATTGACAGCACGATTTTTTGTAGAGTCCCCTGACCCACGAATGTTCCAAGATACAATCTTCATTTATTTTGGTTAGTACGCTGCTGTTCTAGGGTTTGCATGGAAGAATAGTGTGCATTATGCAAACTCATGCCCATGCAATTTGCTAATTTTTTATTTAAAGCCTTATTAGCAGAAGAAAAAACAACAGGTACAAAAAAGCTACCAGAAGTTTCAGGCGGAAGGAAATGTGGTCTGCTGATCCTGGCACTCCGCCTAATTGAAGTAGAGACCACCAGAGGAGAAGTTGAGTCATGTTGCTCCTGGAAAGCTTGGGGATGTTGCTCGTTGTTAGCTTGCTCAAATTGTTCCTGATTAGCTTGATTTTGGTGCTCCTGCTGATGTGGCATTTGAAGGTGGAGGGGTACTGAAAGATCCAGATCTGCAAAAGGGTCCCAACGAGGCACAAACTGATCCACATTGTGATGAATCAGCAATGCCAGATCCTGGTCATGAGTTGGGATGAGACCAGGCACCCAACGCTCCGCTTCATCCGCCATAGCATCATATCTGTTGTCATCAATTTGCATGTCATGTTGCGCCAGTGTTTGGAAGATGTAGCCATCATGGTCATAATCCATACCAAGGAGGAGCGTTTCAGGGCGTTGTGGAGGGTGAGCATGTTCCCAGCGTTCGATACAAAGCCTAACAGCATGATTGTTAAGGTGGAAAATGAAAGTACAAGGGGTGGAGATGCCCTCATACAATTGCATCTTAACGTAGAGGTAACGATGGTCCACCAGAGACCAATCGCAGGAGTCTTCTTCAATTAAACGTCCCATCGGCTTAAGAGCTTCACTAATGGCAACAAAGGATCTCATAAATTTAGGAAAGCCACTGACTTTCACCCAGGATTCTTACTCAAAGGAGGGTTCGGGGAGGTCAGAAAGGGTGGGGGCTTGATAAAGGGACATAGTACCATCTTCCTTAGTCAGGGATTTCAGTTGAAGAGAACGGTTTTTTGGTATCCATGTCAGGGAAGTAAATCAGAAAGGTGTTGTCAGAGGTATGCCATATTGGCCAGTCAAGGTGAACGTCGAGGGATAAATTAAGAGCTCGACTGATCAGCTCAATAGACCAGAGCCCATCAATAATGGTTGCTGAGAGGTAGCGGTAAGCATCCGCCATTTCAAGCAAGATTGGGAATTTTTTGAATGGTTTAGAAGGAGGAGAGGAGGACGAGGGTAGTGAGTTGTTTGCAGAGGGGGTTAAGTTTGAAATGTTACGTGTTTTTGGAGTATTCGGGTTATAATTACGATTTGAAATAGGAGAAGACTTATGGGTCCCTACATTCTGACTGCGCAGCCCAAATGCCTCACGGCCTTTCATTGTCCGAGAACCATTGGGATGGAGCGACAGCTCAGCACTGTTCTGGAAGGATGATTTTCTTTGATCGGGACAACGCAAGCTTGCATGCCCAAAGAGCGAACAGCAATAGCAAATCGACGTGTTTCTACACTGGCTGGCCACGTGTCTTCTATCTGCACATTTCAGGCACCGGCGTTCACTTTTCAAAAACTCGATCATTTTTCTGACCGTTGTGAACGGCGGTAGGATTCTACGCTTCTGAGGCGGTGGATTGGGGAGAATGGGAGAGCGTGGTAGTGGCGAGGCAACCACATGAGCCTATGACCTGGCAGAGGGAGAAGCAGGCGGTGAGCTGGCGGGGAAGCGATGGACAGGGAGGGAATCAGTGTCGAGGGGATGGTTGGAGAAGAGTGGCGAGGTGGCAGGTGAGCGACGAGGGAAGGAGGAGGAGGAACGGTTGTGGTTGGAGGCATAAGTCTGGGAGTGGTTGAGAGGGATGTAGGAGACGGACGCCATTTTGAGCTAAATTAAAGAGGAGGAGGAACGGTTGTGGTTTCTTTTGGTTTGTGTTTTGTGAATCAACAGTTTAGTGGGGGAACCGTTATAGTTGTAGTGCGTACTAAAGCAGCATTCACATCAAGCACAAAACCAAGGGGAGCGAAATGATTTCAGGGCACGGGCCACTGGTAAATGGAGCGAAGCAGTGAAATGATTTAATGAAATGAAGGTGGACAGGTTCAAATAAGAATTGGGTCACATCTTAAACAATTTCGGGGTGATTTTCAACGAAAGGCAGAAGCCTGGACGAAGCAGGCAACGGAGAATTAAAGTTTGTTCTTATGAAGCCGCCAAGCTATTACATGAAGACAGTGGGATCATCAACGAATGCGGCATGTTTAAACTGTATACACCATTTTACTTTTGAGGTAGCTTGCTATGAACGATAGTAGTATTTGTATTAAAACGTGAACGGTGGAGTTTGGGTAACTTTGTCTGAATGAACGTGAACTATTGGAATGAAGGAACGTGGAGTTGGCATATTGAAAATAGTGGGATCTCATTGTTTTAAACAAGGAGCAGAAAAAGGGACCAGGGCATGTTCGAATGAACAACAACAGTGTTCAATTAGGGTTGTTAAAACATGCACAATAGGTATTTAAAATGGGAAGCCATCACGTTGGTCACAGGAAAATGGTGCTGTACATTTTGACATGGAACTAAACTATGAAGAGCAGTAAAAATGAAGTGTATTTATGAAGAACAGAAGGATACGGGATTCTTAGAACAAAAGAAGGGAGGTGCGAAGCAATTCAAATGGAGTGGTACTATTTTGGTTTGAATAATGGGATGACATGTGGAAGACAATAGCAAACAAAGAAAGTTGGGCACAATTCTAATGGGTAGTTTGTATTGCAAACAGGAAACCAGAACGATGAATTAGTGAAACATGGAATGGAACGAAACTAGATGCACTAGAACCATGACGAAGAACACAACATTTTGAAATGGATTTGGGCAAGGACGGATATGGTTGTAAATTTCAGTTATATTAAACACTATTTAATTTAACGGTGACCGAATCGCTACAACGATAAAGGGGATCAATTCAAAGTGAGTTTAACTCACTCAGTTTACCCACTTATATTTATATAAGTTGGGTTTATTATTTGTGTGTTATGTTTGTTAATTGTTGACGGATGCTATATACTTATATTTATATGTGTTGAACTGAACTGATCAAATTAAATGTTCGTTTAATTTAATTAGAATCAAATCATTATTTTTAACGGTTATTTCCAAACAACATATGTAACACCCCACCTCCGCCAGGGTGGCTCTTGCAAGCTCTCTGACTTTGGAGGGGCGTTTGAATCAGGTAAACATGCATAATGATATATCAAGGCAGAACAAGAACATATGTATATATGTAAACAGAGTAAATAAGATAAATAAAAAAGCGGAAGATTTCAAACTATTTCAAAACAAGTCTGGTACAACATAATGTTAACTTTCCAAATACACAAGTCTAGATAAAAACAACATCAACTGAAAAACTGAAATACATAAGTACTATCCCCAAAATAAGTGATAACCATAGCTAGCTTCATGTCAAGACCGTACATGAGCTAAAATCCCACAAGCAAGCGATCAGAAATAGACGGGTGTTACCACCCAACCAAACAGACGGTACCACGCAGAAATAGACGGGTGTTACCACCCAACCAAACAGACGGTACCAACAGAATCAGACAGAGCTAAGTGTACCCTAAATCCTACCCAAGCGATCGGCTCCTTAATACATAAATACCCTATGTCGGCCCCACGATAGGGTGTATCACTCCCTAAAGTGGCAACCAATTGGCACAGGCGTATTTACAGATGTCACGGCGTCTTACATCCTCAGAGGCAGACCGGGATCCATGCACGCACATGACCCGGTTGGAACGCACCATCAACACCCATCGCCATTATCAGAATGAACCACTTATAATTAGTTCAGTAAGCGTGCCCGGACCCTACCTACAGTTGGGTCAAAGTTTTGATACCAGAAAGGGTTACTGACTAATATGGGTCCCAAACAACAGATGACACAAGTATTCCCCCTTGTGTCCCCAGACTATCAGATTCAGATTAACTTATTAACAGAGTTCAAACATACCAGGTTCAGACGGTCAGTTTTCAGACTAACGGATCAGATAACAGATTTACAAACTTGCCTAACTTGGTGTAGGTCCTACAGATCCGCAAAACAGGTTCGTTTAATTTATTAATCAAGTTAGTTTATCCAGACCAGGTACCCAATCGGTTCTCAGCCTTATCAAATTACTGAGTTGGATTGGCTAAGTATAGTTCAACTTAACCCCGTTAAATTACCGAGTTCAGATTGGTTAAGTGTAGGTTAACTTAACCCTAACCACTAGTCGTATTTTTCGGTTAAGTGTCATTAAGAAATCAAGCCCGGTTTCACTTAACCTACCCATTCATGTCAAATTGGTTAAGTGTCATAAATTAAATTTACTTAACCTTATCATGTAACATTAATTAATTTAATGCACCTTAACCTCTCACATTAGACCTCGTTGTGGTTACTAGTTAAGCCGGGCGGGTCCGGGTAGCTTTACACCACAACTTGGTCTAACCTCGGGTTCAAGGTACAACATGACCAACTTCTCACATTGGGTCCTATTGTTTGTAGCAACTAGTTAAGCCGGTCGGTTCCGGGTAGGTTTACGCTACAAACTCAACCCAACCTCGAGTTGGTCACACTTATCTTTTCTAAGTGTCATGTCCATCATGTTTCCAAAACATGTTACAAGTTTTCAAGCATTTGGGTAGACCTAACTTAATAGGTAAATTCCCAAAGGGTAGACCTAACTTAATAGGTAAATTTCCAAGCTTATGTTTTTATGTCTTTTAAGTTTACTCAACCCCAAACGCAATCCCATCGCTTACATATCGCAATAGCGCATAAAGGATAGAAAGAGGGAACTTGGCATAATCATGACATAAAGGTGTTGAAGCCACAAGTTCAACATGGTGGCATATGAAATGTACATGTGTTCATATACTTGCATATTACATTTTTAGGCCTCAAAAGCATGCATAAAACCAAACTTAGCATATTGGTGATACATGGTGATAAATGACATGTAGAAATGGCCATAATTCGCATTTAGCCTCGCATGCAAGTTATCATAAGAGATGTGATAACTTACATGTTGCCAAAATGCAACCTTTAGCATAAAGCTTGAAGCTTTAAGCTCATAAACCTAAGATAAGCTTGCATAACATGATAACATGAACAAAAGGATCAACCCAAACTTGCATAACATAACTTGCATATCATATGACAAACTTGCATATCAAACTTGCATAACATAACTTGCATATCATATGACAAACTTGCATATCAAACTTGCATAACATAACTTGATGAACTTGCATAACACATCATAGTAAACTTACATAACACATCATAGTAAACTTGCATATCATAACATGGCATACTTGCATAACATAACATCATAAACTTGTTTATCATAACATATCAAACTTGCATATCATACATTTAACTTTAGAGTTTAAGTATGAAAGTAGAATAGGGCTTACAATGCTTATGAAGACACAAAAATATGACAAAGCCCTTATGCAATCATAAAACCCAAATATGAAGCTCCAATCAATAAAAACCCTTGCTTTATGATGTAAAGATTGTAACTTGACTTGAATGCAAGCTAATAATGCCCATTTAAACTTGAAATCACTAGAATGAACATGAATCTCTCATAGGAATAAGCTTAGAGATTTTTAAGAGAGAGTGGAGGCCATGAAAGGAGTAATTTTGCCATAGTTTAGTTGCATGAATGAATTTTAGTGATTTAGGGGTAGGTTAGGGGCTTATTTATAGAGATTAGGATTAGTTTTAGACCCTTAGATTAACCCTAGGTTAGTTTAGGTCCGTCAGATTTCATCCCAAGCCCTCCAACCCAGCCCAAAGCTCAACCAGGTGCACCCAGGCCAGAATCAGCCGACAGGGCAAGTCGACAGCCCTGTCGACTGCCAAATCGACAGGCATGTCGACAGGCAAGTCGACAGCCCTGTCGACAGCCAAGTCGACTTGGCTGGGTGGGAGTTTTCCCGCCTGGCCCCATTTCTGCATGTTTCGAAATTCAAATTTCTCGAAAACTTCTTTGGGCCTTAACCGGGTCATACGGACTCCGATTTACAAAATTTCGGACTCTATTTCACGTATTTTTCCGAGACGAACGCAATGGCATAGCCCGTTTCCCTTGATTCAGATTTATAAATTAAATTCTGCCTCGATTTACGTTATAATAGGTTATTAGAAATACGGGTTGTTACATTCTCCCCTCCTTAAAGGATTTCGTCCTCGAAATCTTCAAGTTAGGAAGAACGCATCCTACCATCCATCATCCATCTACTCAAATCATCATTCACGAGCAATCATTGTCCTTAAAGATTCTAATGCGGTATGAACATATGCAAAAGGTGTGTGTATATGTTCTTATCTAATGCAAAGATCCTCAATGCAAAGTATGTTAGTGAAATGAATCCATTATGTATGCAAATAGTCCTAATCATATAATACTATATGTGTGCACAAACATTCATCCATATGCAACATCCATGTGCCGAATTAACCATCTTGCAACCATAAGAATAGAAAATGTACACACGTCCATATGCAATATGAGAGTGTATTTCAAGCCGATCTAGTGCCTAGTGTGTGTTTATGCATCCACGAGCAACCACTAGCAACCACTTGCATCCACTTGCAACCATCAAACATAACATGTCTCAAACACATGTTTACATCCATAGGATTCCTATCTCAACAAGATACGGTCGAGTGATGGAAGCGAGTACAGATAAAACAAAAACTTGGTACATATGCTTACAGACTACCAGTACAGATCAGATTTTTCCCAAATGATTCTTAGGAAACTAAGCATGGTAGAAACCCAGAATGTATTCGTCATAGTCACCCTCATGCCCAACACAGATACTCTCAAACCCCAATTTATCACAAACAGATGAGTTATAACTCTCAGGGAGTTTGAGACTATTACCAGATCAGAAACAAGACTAGCATTAAAGTATCGAGTTTCCATTACAGAATCAAAATACCAGAAAAAGAGTTTCAAACTGAAAATCAGACAAGGAAAGTTAAACATCCTACAGACAAATTATTCTAGCTCTAATCTATTCACTCGCCATGCGAGTATTCACTGTTCCTTCAGATGTAGTCCCTTTCTTCTTCGGGCAGTCCCTAGTGAAGTGTCCCATCTCTCCACAGTTAAAGCAAGTACCCTTCCTCTTTCTGCAATCCTTGTTTAGATGAGTTGAGCTTCCACAAGTAAAGCACTTCTTTTCCTTCTTATCTTCAGACTTCTCCTCCTTCTTTTGCATTTCCTTTTTGGGCCCCGTTTTCTTGTTTTGAGACTCATTCACCTTGACCTCCTTCTTTGCACTCTTGTTCTCTTCATTGAGTAGGGCCATATCTACCAAACTCTCAAACGTGGCCCCCATGGGCACATGAGACATAGCTAACTCCTGTAACGACTCATTCAATCCTCTAGTAAAACGAAGAGCCTTCTTCTGAGTAGTACTCACCATATCCAAGCCAAAACGAGCTAACTGATTGAACTTGTTTACATATTCTTTGACAGACATGTCTCCTTGCTTCAAAGCAATAAACCTCTCCATTTGCAAATTCTCTTCAGCAGAAGACAGAAACTTAAGCCCGAATCTTGTCCTGAAATCGGCCCAAGTCTCAACGGTCCTAGTCGCGGTGGTGATCTCCCACCAATAAGCGGCTTCATCCTTCATAAGCCAAACCGCCAACAAGATCTTTCTCTGATCATCTAATCCAAAGATAGCGAATAAATCCTCGGTCTCTTTCAACCAATTCCGGGTCTCTACAAAAGTCTCGGTACCTAGAAAGTTCTTGCCACCCATTGCTTTGAAGTCCTTGCAAATCTTCGTGAACTCTACTGGAGGATGCTGAGGGGGAGGAGGAGGAGGAACCTCAGCGACAGGAGCAGGAGGAACATTAACTACCGGAGGAGGAGTAACATTTGCGGGGCCGGCTTCGGTCGCCCTAGCCTCCATAAGTCTCCTATACCAAACAGGAACTTGCACTCCCTCTGGGATAACAAAGTTATTTGTCATACTGAAACGAAGGAAAAGATAGATTCAGAACGAGGAAACTAAGAATAGATCACTAAGGATTGTGCTAATGGCTTTTTGGGGAATAGCCTTTTAAAATAAACTAGACTTTTCTTTGGAAAATACTTTATACTTGGTTTTGAAAATAGTTTTCCAAAAGTTTTCTAAAAACCTTTTTGTTCCTTCTCGTAAACCATATGCTCTGATACCAAATGTAACACCCCACCTCCGCCAGGGTGGCTCTTGCAAGCACTCTGACTTTGGAGGGGCGTTTGAATCAGGTAAACATGCATAATGATATATCAAGGCAGAACAAGAACATATGTATATATGTAAACAGAGTAAATAAGATAAATAAAAAAGCGGAAGATTTCAAACTATTTCAAAACAAGTCTGGTACAACATAATGTTAACTTTCCAAATACACAAGTCTAGATAAAAACAACATCAACTGAAAAACTGAAATACATAAGTACTATCCCCAAAATAAGTGATAACCATAGCTAGCTTCATGTCAAGACCGTACATGAGCTAAAATCCCACAAGCAAGCGATCAGAAAGCCAAGCTAAGCTCCAATATTCCCACCCTGAGAACCTGAGGGGGGGAACGGAAGAAAAGAGGCGAAAGGAAAACAGGTCAGTCAAAAAGACTGAGTAAGCCCTACTACAATCAATGTAAACTGATAAAGTTAACTGGCATGAGAAGCAGGTATGATCATAAGGATAATTACATACTAGCATGGTGAATATATAACAGATAATTCAAAGGAGTCATCACATAATCAAGGTGAAGTTTTTCACCACAGGTGTACCAGCATTCTAACATGTCATGTATAAACAAGAATTTATCCCTTGGCCTAAACTTGGCCCAATATCAGGTGTTGACCTAAGTCAAGATCCAACTTCTTAGTACCAATACTAGTATAACAGGATTAGGTGTTACCCTAATGTCTACATCGAAACATGACGGAACAGAATGGCCCATAGATAGAGTTCGGGAAAAATGGGCTTTTACCACCCTAACAGATAAAGTACAGAAATGGAATGCTACAATAATGGGCCTTTACCACCCTAACAGATAAAGTACAGAAACGGAATACTACAATTAGGTGTACACTAGTAGTGGGCCTTTACCACCCTAACAGACGGTACCACGCAGAAATAGACGGGTGTTACCACCCAACCAAACAGACGGTACCAACAGAATCAGACAGAGCTAAGTGTACCCTAAATCCTACCCAAGCGATCGGCTCCCTAATACATAAATACCCTATGTCGGCCCCACGATAGGGTGTATCACTCCCTAAAGTGGCAACCAATTGGCACAGGCGTATTTACAGATGTCACGGCGTCTTACATCCTCAGAGGCAGACCGGGATCCATGCACGCACATGACCCGGTTGGAACGCACCATCAACACCCATCGCCATTATCAGAATGAACCACTTATAATTAGTTCAGTAAGCGTGCCCGGACCCTACCTACAGTTGGGTCAAAGTTTTGATACCAGAAAGGGTTACTGACTAATATGGGTCCCAAACAACAGATGACACAAGTATTCCCCCTTGTGTCCCCAGACTATCAGATTCAGATTAACTTATTAACAGAGTTCAGACATACTAGGTTCAGACGATCAGTTTTCAGACTAACGGATCAGATAACAGATTTACAAACTTGCCTAACTTGGTGTGGGTCCTACAGATCCGCAAAATAGGTTCGTTTAATTTATTAATCAAGTTAGTTTATCCAGACCAGGTACCCAATCGGTTCTCAGTCTTATCAAATTACTGAGTTGGATTGGCTAAGTATAGTTCAACTTAACCCCGTTAAATTACCGAGTTCAGATTGGTTAAGTGTAGGTTAACTTAACCCTAACCACTAGTCGTATTTTTCGGTTAAGTGTCATTAAGAAATCAAGCCCGGTTTCACTTAACCTACCCATTCATGTCAAATTGGTTAAGTGTCATAAATTAAATTTACTTAACCTTATCATGTAACATTAATTAATTTAATGCACCTTAACCTCTCACATTAGACCTCGTTGTGGTTACTAGTTAAGCCGGGCGGGTCCGGGTAGCTTTACACCACAACTTGGTCTAACCTCGGGTTCAAGGTACAACATGACCAACTTCTCACATTGGGTCCTATTGTTTGTAGCAACTAGTTAAGCCGGTCGGTTCCGGGTTGGTTTACGCTACAAACTCAACCCAACCTCGAGTTGGTCACACTTATCTTTTCTAAGTGTCATGTCCATCATGTTTCCAAAACATGTTACAAGTTTTCAAGCATTTGGGTAGACCTAACTTAATAGGTAAATTCCCAAAGGGTAGACCTAACTTAATAGGTAAATTCCCAAGCTTATGTTTTTATGTCTTTTAAGTTTACTCAACCCCAAACGCAATCCCATCGCTTACATATCGCAATAGCGCATAAAGGATAGAAAGAGGGAACTTGGCATAATCATGACATAAAGGTGTTGAAGCCACAAGTTCAACATGGTGGCATATGAAATGTACATGTGTTCATATACTTGCATATTACATTTTTAGGCCTCAAAAGCATGCATAAAACCAAACTTAGCATATTGGTGATACATGGTGATAAATGACATGTAGAAATGGCCATAAGTTCGCATTTAGCCTCGCATGCAAGTTATCATAAGAGATGTGATAACTTACATGTTGCCAAAATGCAACCTTTAGCATAAAGCTTGAAGCTTTAAGCTCATAAACCCAAGATAAGCTTGCATAACATGATAACATGAACAAAAGGATCAACCCAAACTTGCATAACATAACTTGCATATCATATGAAAAACTTGCATATCAAACTTGCATAACATAACTTGCATATCATATGACAAACTTGCATAACAAACTTGCATAACATAACTTGATGAACTTGCATAACACATCATAGTAAACTTACATAACACATCATAGTAAACTTGCATATCATAACATGGCATACTTGCATAACATAACATCATAAACTTGCATATCATAACATATCAAACTTGCATATCATACATTTAACTTTAGAGTTTAAGTATGAAAGTAGAATAGGGCTTACAATGCTTATGAAGACACAAAAATATGACAAAGCCCTTATGCAATCATAAAACCCAAATATGAAGCTCCAATCAATAAAAACCCTTGCTTTATGATGTAAAGATTGTAACTTGACTTGAATGCAAGCTAATAATGCTCATTTAAACTTGAAATCACTAGAATGAACATGAATCTCTCATAGGAATAAGCTTAGAGATTTTTAAGAGAGAGTGGAGGCCATGAGAGGAGTAATTTTGCCATAGTTTAGTTGCATGAATGAATATTAGTGATTTAGGGGTAGGTTAGGGGCTTATTTATAGAGATTAGGATTAGTTTTAGACCCTTAGATTAACCCTAGGTTAGTTTAGGTCCGTCAGATTTCATCCCAAGCCCTCCAACCCAGCCCAAAGCTCAACCAGGTGCACCCAGGCAAGAATCAACCGACAGGGCAAGTCGACAGCCCTGTCGACTACCAAGTCGACAGGCATGTCGACAGGCAAGTCGACAGCCCTGTCGACAGCCAAGTCGACTTGGCTGGGCAGGAGTTTTCCCGCCTGGCCCCATTTCTGCATGTTTCGAAATTCAAATTTCCCGAAAACTTCTTTGGGCCTTAACCGGGTCATACGGACTCCGATTTACAAAATTTCGGACTCTATTTCGCGTATTTTTCCGAGACGAACGCAATGGCATAGCCCGTTTCCCTTGATTCAGATTTATAAATTAAATTCTGCCTCGATTTACATTATAACAGGTTATTAGAAATACGGGTTGTTACAAGATAACTTACCTTGTTGATTACATTTATAACAATATAAACGTATTTAATTAAAATATGAAATGTTTGGATTATCATTATTTATTTGTCACTGTATATTATATCTGTTTATGGAATCAAATTATATTATTTGGGATAACGTTTTTGATGCAGCGAAAACATGTTGGAGGGATCCAACGGGATTCCTCAAATTTATTGTTATTTTTATATCATAATTATATGAACTGTCTCACCAATATGGATTGGACAATTGATTCAGTTGTTGACTATTGAATTGAAATTTCACAGTTGTTTATTTGTAACCAATGGACAGTATTGGTTGAGTAATTGGCATCATATGGCTTGAAATCAATTGTGTTATAAATAAGGATTTACCGTCATGTAAATCGACTGGAATGAAGTTATAAAATTTATTTTATAACTGAAGACAGATTTTTAAATCTATTTATTTAAATGGAAGTTTATTAAAAGAAAAAAATACGTATTATTTATCATTTAAGATTATAAATAATTATAGAATTATTTAATAAGGCAAATTCTTAAAATAAGGAGATTCGTAAGTGAGTGAGTAGAAATTAACCAAACAGTTAAAAATTGGATTAATTGTTTCGAAGAAACAATTAAATGAAGTTATTTAAATTAATTATCTTATTAATTAATTTAAAGGAAGAATTAATGAGAATTGGTTAATGAGATAACCATGTTTTGGATTGACGAAGTCAACCGCTTTTATTGGAATTGATTATTAAATTATATTAGTTTATTATCAAACAAATCCATTGGAATGTAACGAAAATTTGTTTTAATTTAATAAGACATAGAGAGAAGTTCATTATTTATATTAGTTAATTAAGTAATTTACTACATTTACAATAGTTAGTAATGAAGGAAATTATTAATTAAATTAATAATAATTTAGGAGATTTCTTTTTAAATGAAATTCATTTAAGTAAGGAATCGGAGTTCGAAATGAAATCGAGTTGAATTACGAAAGGAGATCTGAATGGGTTTTATATTAAAAACCGAGTTATATAACTAAGTTATAAAAAGAGATTTAAGCGAGTATGATAGCTTAAATGAAATGTTACTTAATAATTGGATTAAGTAAAAATAAATCAGGATATAAAAAGGGATTTATATTCAACCTAAGTTTTATAAATAAGTTTTATAAAAGAGATGTGGAGTTAAAACGCCATTTTTAAATAATCTATACTTAATAATGAAATTAAACGAAGTGAATAGAACTGAAACGAGATTTACAAAGTGGAAAATGGTTGAATGGATTGCAAGTGAAATATGATGGGTTAATAACGAGTTGAGACAAGAATTTGAAACCTAACTGGAGATTGGTTGAGTGATTTCCTGAGTGTTAATCTGATGTTGATTTCGATCTTCGGGGTTAATACTTAGAGAATTATTCTCTTACCAATTTACGGTCAAGGACTAATGAATGTCGAGATACATAAAAGCATGGATAAAAGATATTTCCAAAGAAAAAATGAAATAGAAGACTTGAGAAAGGATAAAAAGATATTGCCAAACAGAAAAAGGAAACAAAAGATTAAAAGGATATATAAGATGAGATTTCCAAGGTAACGGAAATGAAAAAGGGATTATGTAAATACGTAACGATATATTCAAAGTAAGAAAATGAGAATTAGAATGGTTTATTTTTAAAAGAAAAGTGTGGGCTATTGTTTTCAAGTATTGAAACAGAAGAGATTTCCGTAAATGATTATATTTACGAATAAGAAGATAAACTGATTTCCTAGTTTAGAGAATGGAAAATGTTGGTCAAACGATAATAAAACGGAATATAAAACAGTGTTATAATATATTTTTCGAAGTATTAGAATGAAAGGGTTTTGCGAATATTAGTAAGAAGTGTAATGTTATTTCCAAATATCGCAATATTCAAATTAACTGTTATTTAATTATTTTTAATTAAATAAGCCCAGTGTTGCCGAGTACTAAACCCGTATTTATGATTCAATGTTTGTTTATTTGATAGTTAAAGAACCAACTATCAAATCTGGCCAATACGATTGTTGGTACGGAAAGACCGGGATCGAATTTATATTCGAATACCATTCTGACCAGCAAATACGAAAATGTTAAAGATATTAGATGTTGATCGAGACAGAAAAATCAAAGACTATAGATCTTTATAAAACAAAATCACCACTTAAAATCTTTGATTCGACCCAAAGATATACTACGGTTCTGTCATGATTGAAAACTACGGATTCGCAAGGACTACTCGCTACTAATCTCTAGGGTGATACTTAGGATGTGGTAGGAGTGTACCTTCGATTCATCCTGTTCCTGAATGATTTGTATGGATGAATGTGGTGGATACCCAGTGCCAAAGGCTCCCGTACTCAAGCACGAGAGGACTTCCCAGGTCAGTCTCCCGTCCTGGTACTATTCTCACGGCTTTCCGGGCTCTAGGGGTGGTCAATTAGTGCCAAAGCCTTTCCCTCACATATGTGAAGAGGCCGAGACTCGAACCTGCACGCTCCAGATTACCAACCGGATAACCTTACCGTTGCGCCAGGCACCACCTTATTTGTATGGATGAATGTATGATAGAATATTTCTTAAGAATCACGTATATTATTTTTACAAACGTATTTCTGTTAGTGGTGGAGAACGGCCGTTCTCTTAGCTTAACGACCAGAGTATGGTTGTGGACGTCAATTAGTGATTTGGCAGATCTGACGATGTGACATTCAAAGTGAATGGTGATATATTGTGCTAAAGGTAGTGTTAAATCTCAAGCCTCTTCAACTGGGAAATGACAAAAGTCGGGCAGGTAGCATAGCTAAGTGGGTTGCACCCAAGTAGGGTGTATAATTACCTATCTAGAGATAATTCATTTTTTCTTTAATCTATTTTGATGTTGTCCCTTTTCAAGAAATGGTAGGGTAGCTCCCAACCGTTGGTGATATACATTCGATACACTCAAGCGAAATGAGTGGTTGGTCATGTGTGGCCGGGTTGCAAGATATTCTTGTTGAACCCAGTGTATTCGCCTCTAGAGATACACTATCGAATGGTGGTTCCATACCTTGTCATAGTTGGAAATCCAATCTCCAATAAGAACCCATGGTTTTAAGTGTATACTATATATGTGGAACGTTAGATGCAAGCGTTCCGCTAGATTAATATTTATTTGTGTTTAGACACTATTATAATATCCAAAAAGATATGATTTCAAAAAGAAATTATTTGACTTTAAAAATCAACTTGTGTGATGTTTTAAACTTAGTGAGTTTTTCTCACTCTGGTTCACCAGACTGATCCAGCGTTTTGTAAATGCTCGGGTTAGACCGGATTGTGCAGGTTCAGGTTATCGGATGTTGTGGAGTCCGGAGACGAGCTGAAGGTGTTCAGGCGTATGATATCTAGATTTATTCCGTTTTGTTGTATATGAGGACAGATTATTATAATTGTCCTGATGTATTAATGTACTGTGATGAGTGTAAGTTTTAGTTTAAAGCTCTCAATAAAGTTTTGTTTCTATTATATTTTATTCCGCTGTGATGTGAGACTCTGATGTTGTTTTGTTCTTCTTCTTCTATTCTAAATTTTCTTTCTTTCTAATCTCTACCTCTATATTCTTTCATTAACTATCTGGTGCTTTCGATACCTGAGTTCTGACAAGTAATATGAGTTATGTATTATTGTCGGAATTCGAGAGTCGAATCTCCTGGGTCGTTACAGTTGTATTAGAGTGAGGTTTAGTAATAACCTTGGCTCTGTGGTATAACTCGACAGAGATGGGGTTAGTAATACCCTAGGTTTAGTTGGAGTGAATATATATGAGAGCGTATTCTTAATTTTTATATATACAATTGTTTTGTATTGTATTGTTTGATCGATTCAAGTGTCGAGAAGCATTGAACTGGAAATAGACACGATATTGTTTTGTAAAGAGGGTTAATGAAATAATTTTACCTGAAATATATTTTTAAATAGAAAAAAATATTTTTATTAAATTATTAAGTTATTGATGTGTTTGATTGATTTGGATGGGTTAATTCAAATTAGATTAAGATTTTGAATAATTTAATATAACCTGAAGAAATTTCACATATAGAATTTGTTAATGAAAATTTTATTTTGAAATTAAAATGGATCCGAATTTAACATAAAATAAGTTAAATAAAAATTTGAAGAGGAATTGGAATTAAAATCAGAATTTGGAATTTGAAATGGAAGCAAACTAATTTTGAAATAAATTAGTTAATTGAATGTGAAGTTAAAACTTAACTTGATTAAGTTAAAATGAATATTGGAATTAAATAAGTAAATTTGAAATTTGGAAATCAAATTGATAAATTTGGGAAATCAATCAGATATTAATCGATTGATGATCAAAGTAAAGATAACCAAGAATGTTAATATTGAATGTGAATTCAATTGATTTGGTTAAGTTGATTGTGTATTATTGTTGATTGTGTGTTAGACTGGTTGAATATAAATTCATTAATGGGTAAATGAAGAGTTGAATGAATTATAAGCTAAAGAAACAAATTCCAGAATGATAATTGGAATGGAATCACATATGCATTGAAAGCGAATGATTAAATCCTGTATTTACACCCGAATGATGTTATATGTTTGATTTTGATAATCTGTATGGTTATATTTGTTAACCAATGAAATATTATCAATGAATTACGTGTAATTGGTTTTTTTACATGATGGATTGAGTTGAGTACAAGTGCCAAGAAGCTTTGAGGTTGAATTTGGTTGGGTATATCAAAATAAGTTGAGCTAGTATGCTTAATAGTGCTCCCATAAGGTACTCCTACGCAAAATTTAAATTTTTGGGTTTTTGAATTTTGTTTTCCGACCTTGCGTGTCGATGTATGTATATTATTTTGATTCTGCGATATCGCAGAAGTCACTCCATACAGGGAAGACTCTGCCGAATTTTTCTAGTAATTTTAAGTGTTAGAAAATTTTCAATATTTTTGAAAAGTTTTATTAATAGTGAATTTGTTTTGGATTTGAAATAAATTGGATTTCATAAAAGTAAATGGGTTGTAACGTTTCTTCTATCTTAGTAATTTCGGGGACGAAATTCATTTAAGGGGGGAAGAATGTAGCGTCCTGTATTTTCCGTAGTCAGATATTTAATTTATTTTATTGTTTTAAATATCGATTTGGAATTTTAAATAACAACGTTATGCAAACGGAGTCCGTTTTCAACGAAATTAATTTCACTGGGAGCGGAACATCAGATGTAGCGGTCTGTTCATATCCAATTTGTTTGGAGCTCGTGTGAGGCAGTAAGAATTTAACTGTTAGCGGTACACCACGGTTAACAGTAAAATTTAATACCGTATTTAAATAAATAAATAGAATAAAAACTTAATGCCTAAGAAAAATATACATATAACTTTACATTTAAGCAATTGGATAGATGTGAAGTACAGCCTAATTACCCTATGTTAGAAAAGAAAACACAACGCATAACTATTATTCACTGCAAACCTACTTTTCCTTCATCACTAAGTTTTACAAATGCTAGTGAAGTACGCCTAGCTAGACTAGAATATTTTACAGCTACTCTCTACAGCACTATAGTTTAATAAAAGAAACCATGCAAGCTACCCTAAAATATTACACATAAGAAAAATTAGAATTACTTCGTGCTTAAGTAATTAAAACAAGTACACAACCCATCACTAATGTCTACATTTCAGCCACTGTTTCTTTTTCTGCTATATTACCATCAAGCCGCATAGCTGAAGTTGAAAGCACAAGACAACGATTAGATATCTCCTTTCCAACTACACTGACCTACCATGCAGCTTCCTGGACACCTACACACAAAATTACTTCGGTGCTAAGGAAATCTCTGCCTATATATACTCGCATGAAAACCAATTTTCTTCCTCTCTTCTGAAATCAATAACTACCATAACTATTCGAAAAGGGAATAAGTTCTCACAAAAAGCTCCTTAATACAAACAAATGCGAACCCTATTTTGGACATAAACCCGTCACCTCAACAGTAAAACGCGATCAGTCGACATCGAGCCCGTAGCAACTGACAGAGCAGTTTGTTGGTGAAGGGAGTGAGCAGAAGTACATGGCGGATCGGAGAGGCATACTTGGAGAGAGGGGAGAGTTGCAGCAGTTTTCGGACTGCATGGGAATGGAAGATAACACAGCATGGATGAAGATGCTGTTCGGAAATATGAACAAAGTGAGAGCCGTGTAGATCGAGAGGGAGTTTGTATGGTTTTGGCATGAAAAACTTTCGCACCTGACACTGTATGGCTCGCCGACGTTTGGCCAGGGTGAGGCATTGCGCATATAGGAAAGTAGTTTTCCCAAGTCGAAACAGTAGGAAGTAAATGGAGTGGGCAGTCAATGTAAAACGTGATGTGAACAATGGTAAGGAAAAGTGTCTTTGTCTTTGTGGAGTTTTTAATGAGCAGAAAATGTTGAAGTTTGTTTTGGGTTTGTGTTTTGTGAATCAACAGTTTAAGGTGGGGGAACCGTTATAGTTGTAGTGTGTACTAAAGCAGCATTCACGTCAAGCACAAAACCAAGGGGAGCGTAATGATTTCAGCGCACGGGCCACTGGTAAATGGAGAGAAGCAGTGAAATGCTTTAATGAAATGAAGGTGGATAGGTTCAAATAAGAATTGGGTCACATCTTAAACAATGTGGGGGTGGCTTTCAACGAAGGGGAGAAGCCTGGACGAAGCAGGCAACGGAGAATTAAAGTTTGTTCTTATGAAGCCGCCAAGCTGTTGCATGAAGACAGTGGGATCATCAAAGAATGGGAATGTTTAAACTGTGAACAGCCGTTTACTTTTTGGGTAGCTTGCTATGAACGATGGAAGCATCTGTATTAAAACGTGAAAGGTGGAGTTTGGGTACATTGTCTGAATGAACGTGAACTGTTGGAATGAAGGAATGTGGAGTTGGCATATTGAAAAAAGTGGGATCTCATTGTTTTAAACAAGGAGCAGAAAAAGGGACCGGGGCATTGTTCGAATGAACAACATCAGTGTTCAATTGGTGTTGTTAAAACATGCACAATAGGTATTTTAAATGGGAAGCCATCACATTGGTCACAGTACAATAGTGTTGTACATTTTGAAATGGAACTAAACAATGAAGAGCAGTAAAAACGAAGTGTATTTGTGAAGAACAGAAGGATACAAGATTCTTAGAACAAAAGAAGGGAGGTGCAAGGTGGTTCAAATGGAGTGGTACTATTTTGGTTTGAATAATGGGAAGACATGTGGAAGACAGTAGCAAACAAAGAAAGTTGGGCACAATTCTAATGGGTAGTTTTTATTGCAAACAGGAAACCAGAACGATGAAGTGGAATGGAACGAAACCAAATGCACTGGAACCACGACGAAGAACGCGGCATTTTGAAACGGATTTGGGCAAGGACGGATATAGCTGGAAATTTCAGTTATATTAAACGTTGTTTAATTTAACCGTGACCGAACCGCTACAGCGATAAAGCGAATCAAATCAAAGTGAGTTTAACTCACTCAGTTTACCTACTTATATTTATATAAGTCGGGTTTATTATTTGTGTGCTATGTTTGTTAATTGTTGATGGATTCTATTTATATATTTATATGTGTTGAACTGAACTGATTAAATTAAACGTTCAGTTAATTTAATTAGAATCAAATCGTTATTTTTAACGATTATTTCCAAACAAGGTAACTTACCTTGTTGGTTACATTTATAACAATATAAACGTTTTTAATTAAAATATGAAATGTTTGATATATTTATTTATCACTGAATATTATATCTGTTTATGGAATCGAATTATATTATTTAGGATAACATATTTGATGAAGGGAAAACAGGTTGGAGGGATCCAACAGGATTCCGCAAACGTATTGTTATTTTTATATCATAATTATATGAACTGTTACACCAATATGGATTGGACAATTGATTTGGTTGTTAACTGTTGAACTGAAATTTAACAGTTGTTTGTTTCTAACCAATTGACAGTATTGGTTGAGTAATTGGCATCAGATGGCTTGAAATCAATTGTGTTATAAATAAGGATTACCGTCCTGTAAATCGACTCGAATGAAGTTATAAAATTTATTTTATAACTGAAAATAGATTTTTAAATCTATTTATTTAAATGGAAGTTTATTAAAAGAAAATAAATAAGAATTATTTATCATTTAAGGTTATAAATAATTATAGAATTATTTTATAAAGCAAATTCTTAAAATAAGGGGATTCATAAGCGAGTGAGTAGAAATTAACCAAACGGTTAAGAATTAGATTAATTGTTTCGAAGAAACAATTAAATGAAGTTATTTAAATTAATTATATAATTAATTAATTTAAAGGAAGAATTAATGAGAATTGGTTAACGAGGTAATCATGTTTTGGATTGACGAAGTCAACCGCTTTTATTGGAATTGATTATTAAATTATATTAATTTATTATCAAATAAATCCATTGGAATAGTAACGAACATTTGTTTTAATTTAATAAGACATAGAGAGAAGTTCATTATTTATATTAGTTAATTAAGTAATTAACTACTTTTACAATAGTTAATAATGAAGTAAATTATTAATTTAATTAATAATAATTTAGGACTTTTTTTTAAAATGAAATTCATTTAAGTAAGGAATCAAAGTTTGAAACGAAATCGAGTTGAATTGCGGAAGGAGATCTGAATGGGTTTTATATTAAAAAACGAGTTATATAATTAAGTTATAAAAAGAGATTGAAGTGAGTATGATAGCCTAAATGAAATGTTACTTAATAATTGGATTAAGTAAAAAGAAATCAGGATATAAAAAGGGATTTGTAACAACCCGGAAAATCAGAACCAATCTAAAAATTTTATTTTGGCGAATTTAATGGATTTTGAATATTTAAAATGATTTATTTTAAATAATAACGACTAAAAATTTATTTTTGATGTAGTTAGAACGATAAATTTATTTTAATTATAAAACTAGCCTGAAATGGCGTGGTAGTTCAAAAATTCGATTTCTAATTTCATTTGAATATACAGAATTCATTTTAAATCAGAATTGGACGAAACAAGAAATATTCGAATCTGTTTAATTATATCTTTCTAACGGATGTAAGTAACTGAGATTTTGATTTATAAGTTGAATGTTATGTCCAGTTTAAAATTCAGAAAAGTAGCTGTGGAATTTATATATAGTTTAATATATATAAAGCCCTTAAAAATAGCCATTTTGCAAACGACCTCCATTTTCGACGAAACCACTTTTGTTGGATCTGGAATGTCAAGTTATTGCTAGATTCCGATTTTCATAATTTTTGGAATCAATATGTGAGCATGGCACATTTAAACGTGTTTGGTAATTTCAATTTGAATTTAATCGACTGAAAAATGGCCATTTTTCAAACGGTCCCCAAATTCGATGAAATTAGTTTTGTTAGGACCGTATCATCAAAATATAGCCAGATTTTTTTTTCTGGAATTTTCGGATTTAGTAAGTGGTCCTGGTAAATTAAAATGTAAGTTTGAATTGGATATATAATGATTTATACTTTAATTTAAACGAAAACTGATCGTAATAGCCGAATTGGGTTACGAAACATATCCCATTGGGTTTGGAATGGGGGTATTTAGCTCGAGGCGACAGTCGTTAGGCTCGATTTAGAGACTAAATGAAAATTCAACCTTTTTAGAGAAAAAAAATAATATAATAATTATATTATATACATATATACCCCAGCCCATCGTTTTTTCCTCTAAACCTAATTACAAAATTGCGCTACCCCACCCCCCTAAATCTATTAAATCTCGTCGCCCTTCAAAATTACCGCCGCCACCGCCGTGGTCTGGCCTGCCACCTCTCCCCTCTGATGTCGCCGCAACCCTTCCTAACCCGCCTCCTCCTTCCTACGATCCCCTCTCTTCGTTCTCCCCTTCAAAAACTCACGCCCAGACACCGTACGACCGTCGTGGCCCCCCTACGTCGCCTGACCGCGCTGCACCAACCCCCCTCTCCAATCGGTGACGTTGTAAGTTTTTATATTTTTATTTCTTTAAAAAAACAGTTTTTTTCTTTTATGTCATAGCAAAATAAAATTATTGTTTATATATATGTATATAAGAAAGGTAAAAACATGTTTTTTTATATATATAGCGAGATAAAAATATATTTTTTATAAATATATCTTCGTTTTAAAAATGTAATCTTTATATAAAAGACATAAGATAGAAAGGAGATTTTTAAGCATGTAAAGGTGAGATTTTTAATCATATAAAGGTGAGATTTTTAATCATATAAAGTTGAGATTTTTAATTATATAAGGATATGATTTTTAGCAAAATAAAAATGTGATCTTTATTTATAAAAAAATAGCATAGTGATAATAACATGGTTTCTAAAATATAAAAAATATGATTTTTATATGATTAATAGAAATATAAAAATATGATTTTTATATGGTGAGTAGAAATATAAAAATATGATTTTTATATGATTAATAGGAATATAAAAAAATATGATTTTTATCATATGAACAACATTATAAAAATGTGATTTTTATAGCGTTGAAATAAAAATGTGATTTTTAATATAAAAATTATGTGAAACAGATTGTGATGGAACCGACTGGAATAAAATCCAAAACTGAACCGTTCAGAAATAAAGAATGGAGGAGTGGATCCCAAAGGTGAGAACTTCTCACTTTAATTTTATTTTCTAGTTAAAATTTATACTAGGATGCAGATGGTGCTTAGCAGCACCCGACACCTGTCGTCCATAGACCATGGACGACTTGTTTGATTTTATTGTGTTGTGGGAATTGATTATGATTGTAATGTGTAATGGAAAATATTCATGTGTTGAATATATATTTTATCGTTAAAAATATAATTTTAACGTGTATAGGAATAAAATAAATAGTCATTTACAAATCGAACGATTTGTTTATGTACACCCATTTATCTGATATTGATTGGGACGATAAATTTTACACATCGCCCAACTGCACAAATAAAATCTGTGTTTATTGTTTGAAACCCCACACGGGTATTGGGATGATATTTTACGTATACTAATCCCAATTATTTAGTACTATGTCGATCGATTGGTTAACAGACTGTATAAGCGTTAATTATTTATATTTAATGCTTATGCAGTTGTGTGTTGCACTTTGGATGATTGATGATTGTTTATCATTGTTATTATATACATGTATTGTACGAAATCCATATAAATAACATTATATGGTAATTGACTGTGTCTGATTCTAGTTCATAAGGAATGAATATTTTAAAATAACGAATATTTTAAAATAAAAAATATTTTAAAATAATATTCAGTCAAAGATCAAAATATGATTTTGATGCCCGATTTGGGATGGACACGAAAATATTGAAATATATAAAGTCGTGTTGATTAGATTAACGACATTTTGACATGAACGATATTTATATCGATTTTATTCACTTTTATAATGAATATCGAAAAGGAAGTGATTTCAAAATCTAATATTTTGAAAATATTATCATTTATATATTAATGATATGAAATATTCAATTTTGATTTAAAATTGAATATGAAGTTGAAATCATTTTTAAAACGAATTTAAAACGATTTATATAATACGCTTTAAATGGAAATCGATGAAATATATATAATATATATTATATATATTAAATGGCCTGAATGGAAAGTGCCGCGCCGCGACCGTTCGCGAATTTCGATCATTGACTTCGAATTGACGTTACGGGAGATACGACCGTCGGATTCTCCTAAAACCGGAACCGTTGGGTTCGTATCGAAAAGAGCTTTCCAAAGAATATGAGCGATTTGAAATCTAACGGATGGATTTCGAATTATGACCAAATCAAATTTGGAAAAGATTGCTATAAGTGCAGTTTGATGACCGTTTATGGAAATCAACTGTACAAGCCTTGATAAAATTATTCAAAATATTAATAATTTGTGTAAAATCATAATAATTGATTTCGAAAGAATTTGGCTGTAAAATTCCATGTTTGTAAAGATAAAAATATGTTTTTATCAAAATGAACTAGTTATGAACTAGAATTATAATCCAATATTTTTAAGTAAATAAATTGGATTTGAAGTGGTTTTAAAAAACCATAATTTCCAACATATGAATTGGAATGGATTTGACTTGAAATTATCTTCGGAATATTTTGATATTGGATTTCTTGGTTATACGAATATTGTAAAGGAATTTGGAAGATATATACATCGTTATTCCAATACGATATTTGTTTTTTTTATTTTAGAATTTGATATTGAATATAAGTCGATATGTTTTCTATTCAGAGCCTTGTATTTAATATTGGATTTGTCGTGAATGGTGTCTTTATTAACGCCGTTCTTAAACCCAGTTGAGAAAAGATTAAATCTTTTAATTAAGATTTAAAGGGGTCTACTAATTAATTAATATTTATTGAATTGAATTGGATTTTGGGTTTGTCGTGAATGGTGTCTTAAATAACACTATTCTTGAACCCCGTGTGAAAAGAATAAATCTTTTAATTAAGATTTAAAGAAGAATTACCAACTAAATAACATTTAATTGGAATTGAAATGGAATGTGAATTGGGTTTATTGTGAACTGTGTTTTAATGACAATCGTTCTTTAACCCAATTTACAGTGAAATGTGATTTGGAATTTATAAATATTTTTATTAAAATTTAAGAAATTGGCCAAAGTAAAGTTTTCCAATTAATTAATACTTAATTGGAATGGAATGGAATTCGATTCGATAATAATCGAAGTGAGCTTCTGTGGAGGAAGACTATTAATATTTATGGAATTTAAAAGGCCTTGTCGTTATTCCATTTATATTATTAGTCAGATACAGAAATTGATATTGATTATATATTAATCCGTTTTCCGTGAAGATTCCATAATTAATGGAATGAGATATTGGGTTTATCATGAACTGTGTTTTAAATGACATTAGTTCTTTAACCCAGTTAAAGACAGGATGGCATGTGTAGCATTGTATTTCGAACTGTATGGTTGATCTCTGCTAAATATATATCTGTTTGGTGGCGGAGAATTCATTCTCTTACTTAACACCCTTCTCTAAGATGTACCAGCTTAGAGGTTATATATCGGCAGAAATCAATAGTACGGTGTGGATTGTCGATGCGACATGTTTGATTTCCCAAAGTTAAATAATCATTAATATTGATTTTTGGAAAGATTAAAACCAAGTTGAGTTTTAAGGAATCTTTAATTAGATTGAAATGATCAATAATGGATTATAACCAGTTTTGCTCCAGGGCGATTGTTAAATCTTTAATTAGATTGTAATGTGAAATGGTAATTAATATTTACCGATAAAACAGTGGTGTTAGATATGTAGTATTACCAGTTTTGCTCCATGGGATGAATAGGTTGGGATTGGGAAATAAAATAAATAATTACTTCGGTGTGGTTCGTTAATCCCGACTAGTTTGGATAAACCTTAATATGGTTTGAATTGATATTCAAAGGAAGATTAAAGAATAAATTTAAAAGAATTTATCTTTGATAAAACTAATGGGAACCTTTCCCTAATGATGTGAATATTTGAATAAAAGAATATTCTGAATTGGAATGAGGCGTATGTTGTGTTTGTGTAGCACTTGTTTATTATATACGCGAGTTATTCAGAAAGGCTGGGTTTATACCCATTCTGAATAACTGATTCGACGATAAGTCGATGATGAAGACAGTGGTTGAAGACCGGAGGTCTTCACATCGTTTGGATGGTTACTAATGTCTTGATTGGGCTGTACACCCAAGATGAGGTAATAAGTGGTGATCGTCCAGACGTACTTGGAGATCGACGGATATGTGAGGGCCTCTCTCCTGTATTGGACATATGGGACGAGAAATAAGGTACCTCCAGTTTCGTTCAGACCCAGAAGGAACTTGTAAATGGATGGGTGTATGACATTAGATTTTAATCTGTGTTGATTGATTTCTATTAAATATATATCTACTTGGCGGCGGAGAATTTATTCTCTTGCTTAACGCTCTTCTCTGAGACGTACGAGCTCAGAGGTTATATATCGATCGATATCAGTTGTATGACATGAATTGCTTGTGTGGCATGCTGAGATGCAGTGATCAAGGCTTTTGTCGAAAAGCAGGGTCTTGTGGTTGATGATCAAAGCACAGCTTTAATATAGCGTCGCTTTGTGTATAGCGTTGATTCGCGAGCCTCACACTCGGTATGAGTCAAAAACGGGATAAGGGAACGCAGTGAGTACATGACGTTTCTTTCTAGCTACGAGTGGTGTCAGCGTTTGCAAGCCCTGACATTTATATTATTTTTACCTATGTGGTTGTTGGAATGCGAGGCGCCTCGGATATATCATTCTCTACGGAGCTGATGGATAGGTCCTATAGGACCGGGAAACGTGGGTTCAGGAATAACTAATCCTCAAACGTAAGGGAGGACTGGCACTGCAGGATCCAGGGTTGCCCAGAGTGTGTAGTCCTGAGGCACTTGCTAGAGTGTCTCAAAGCGGTTAGGAGTACATCCCTTGCCTCGACTCAGATGGAAATTCAATTTCCAATACGTGATATTTCGGTTTTATTTGTAGAGCCCACAGTATGGCGACATAGTAGCACTGGGTACTACGCCATCTATGGTTGATACATTTATATTTGAAGTTGATTTCTTCACTTATAGTAATAATAAAAGATTAAATTTCACGTATCAAGCATTATTTGGCTATTATAAGGTAAAACCATATCCTCCTGCTTGCGTTGCATTGTGTGACGGGACCTTGGTCTTATAATAGCTTCATTTTCTTCTTTAGCATTGCGCTGTTTGTTTTATGCACTGGTATTCTTGGGGTTAAACCCGTTCCGTGTTATACGGCGTGGTCCCTTGATTTACCGAACTTTGAAAAATCAAGCTTATAACTGTTTTAGTTCTCACACCAGTCACATGACTGACCTGGAGTTTATTGTTTTAACCTAAACTCTAGGTGCCTTATTTTCCATGCGGGAAGCTAGTAGTTTTGGGTTTTGCAGATTTATATTCACAGGATCCTGGTTTATAGCTGGAATGATATTCGAAAAGCTCTGTATCCGTATATCTCTTTCAGTTGTGTTTGTATTATTTTCCGCAGCATGATAATTTGTAAATCTGTGATATTTATCAAATGTGTATTAATTGCTCATACTCTGTATATTCTTGTACTCTGATGTAAATTGTTGTAATAAGCAATGAAATGTTCTTCTGTTTGTATTCTGATTTGTCGTGTTCTCAACTCAATCCGTCTTTCCTTTACGGGGAAGTTCGGGTCGTTTTAGGACTTATATTCAGTCTGAGTTTTATAAATAAGATTTATAAAAGAGATGTGGAGTTAAAACGTCATTTTTAAATAATCGATACTTAATAATGAAATTAAACGAAGTGAATAGTATTGAAACGAGATTTACAAAGTAATTTTTTTTGAATGGATTGCAAGTGAAATATTATGGGTTGATAACGAGAGAAGATAAGAATTTGAAACCTAACTGGAGATTGGTTAAGTTGAGTGATTTCCTGAGTGTTAATCTGATGTTGATTTCGACCTTCGGGGTTGATACTTAGAGAATTATTCTCTTATCAATTTACGGTCAAGGACTAATGAATGTCGAGATACATAAAAGCATGGATAAAAGATATTTCCAAAGTAAAAAGGAAATAGAAGACCTGAGAAAGGATAAAAATATATTTCCAAAGTGAAAAAGGAAATAAAAGATTTAAAGGATATATAAGATGAGATTTCCAGGGTAACGGAATGGAAAAGGGGATTGTGTAAATATGTAATGATATTTTCGAAGTAAGAAACTTAGAATTAGAATGGTTTATTTCTAAAAGAAAAGTGTGGGCTATTGTTTTCAAGTATTGAAACGAAAGAGATTTCTGTAAATGATTATATTTACGAATAAGAAGATAAATTGATTTCCTAGTTTAGAGAATGGATAATGTTGGGCAAATGATAATAAACGAAATATAAAATAGTGTTGTAATATATTTTTCGGAGTATTAAAATGAAAGGGTTTTGCGAATATTAGTAAGAAGTGTAATGTTATTTCCATATATTGGAATATTTAAATTAACTGTTATTTAATTGTTTTTAATCAAATAAGCCAGGTGATGCTGAGTACTAAACCAGTAAATATATATTTATGATTGATTGTCTGTTTATTTGATAGTTAAGGAACCGACTATTAAATCTAGCCAATACGATTGTTGGTATGGAAAGACCGGGATCGAATTTATATTCGAATACCATTTCGACCAGCAAATATAAAAATGTTAAAGAAATTAGATGTTGATCAAGACGGAGAAATCGAAGATCATAGATCTTCATAAAACGGAATAGCCACTTAAAATCTTTGATTCGACCCAAAGATATATTGGGGTTCTGTCGTGGTTGAAATCTACAGATTTGCATGGACTACTCGCTACTAATCTCTAGGGTGATACTTAGGATGTGGTAGGAGTGTACCTTCGGTTCATCCTGTTACTGAATGACTTGTATGGATGAATGTCTGATAAAATATTTCTTAAAAATCACGTATGTTGATTTTTACAAACGTATTTCTGTTAGTGGTGGAGAACGGTCGTTCTCTTAGCTTAACGACCAGAGTATGGTTGTGGACATCAATTAGTGATTTGTCGGATCTGACGATGTGACATTCAAAGTGAATGGTGATATGTTGTGCTAAAGGTAGTGTTAAATCTCAAGCCTCTTCAACTGGGAAATGACAAAAATCGGGCAGGTAGCATGGCTAAGTGGATCGCACCCAAGTAGGGTGTATAATCACCTATCTAGAGATAATTCATTTCCTTCTTTAATCTATTTTGATGTTGTCCCTTTTTGGGAATCGGTAGGGTAGCTCTCGACGGTTGGTGATATACATTCGATACACTCAAGCGAAATGAGTGGTTAGTCATGTGTGGCCGGGTTGCAAGATGTTCTTGTTGAACCCAGTGTATTCGCCTCTAGAGATACACTATCGGAAGGTGGTTCCATACCTTGTCATAGTTGGAAATCCAATCTCCAATAAGAACCTATGGTTTTGATTGTATACTACATATGTGGAACGTTAGATGCAAGTGTTCCGCTAGATTAATATTTATTTGTGTTTAGACACCATTATAATATCATAAAAAGATACGATTTCAAAAAGAAATGATTTGAATTTAAAAATCAAGTTGTGTGTTGCTTTAAACTTAGCGAGTTTTTCTCACTCTAGTCCACCAGACTGATCCGACTTTTTGTAAATGCTCAGGTTAGACAAGGTTGTGCAGGTTCAGGTTATCGGATGTTGTGAAGTCTGGAGACGAGCTGAAGGTGTTCACACGGATGATATCTCGATTTATTCTGCTGTGTTGTATATGAGGACAGATTATTATAACTGTCCCGATGTATTGATGTACTCTGATGAGTGTAAGTTTTGATTTAAAGCTCTCAATAAAGTTTTGCTTCTATTATATTTTATTGTGCAGCGATGTGAGGCTCTGATGTTGTTGTGTTCTTCTTCTTCTATTTAAATTTTCTTTCTTTCTTATCTCACCCTCTACATTCTTTCATTAACTATCTGGTGTTTTCGATACTTGAGTTTTGACAAGTAATACGGGTTATGTATTATTGTTCGAATTCGAAAGTCGAATCCCCCGGGCGTTACATCTTGTTTGCATGCCGAAAGCTTTGCCTGGAAATTATAACTGGGGAATCCCCATGTTTCTGCGAGTAGTCCTTTTGCAGTACAGTCTGAATATCCTTGTTGCAAATGCCAGTCGTTTTTATAGGGAAAAGGATAGCCTTTTGGAGTTGAAGTAGGAATTAGATTTAGGAGAAGGGGGTTGTGATCACTGGATAACTGCGAAAGGGATAAAGCCTTCAGATTCAAGAATTTTTGCATACATATGTTATTCACCAAGATTTTGTCCATAATAGTCGCTATGCCTTTTTCGTCTCCACGTGAAATCAAACCCTGTAGGCTTAATCTCGATAAGTTCCGATTGGTGTAAGCAGTTAACAAAACTTCTCAAAATATGAAATGGCACAGGTAGTCCTCCTTTTTTGTCATGTTGAGATGAAGCATTGTTAAAATCTCCCATCAGTATCCATGTATTGTTGATAGTAGCAACTTCGTGTATTATGTGGTCGAAGAGCACTTGCCTGTCTGCATAGGAGTTACTGTTGTAAACAATTATGACTACTAGATACAATCCACCTACATTTGTAGCAGCAATAGATATATGTTTAGGAGATCATGATAGGATCGTCATTGACCATACAGATCAATCCCAAATGACCAAAATTCTACCTGTCGAGTCGCTAGAATTATTAGTCATATAATCCCACTATGGTGGGATTTTTTCCGAAACACTTGTAAGTTAGCATGAATTAACTTGTTTTCTACCAAACCAACAATCGTTGGTTTGAATTTTGTTAGGAGCGAGAGTACATCACTCATGCGCTGTGATGTATTCATGCCCCCAACGTTCCATGCTAAGGTCGTCATTTGATTGAGGAATTGCTCCTCAATTTCCTTTTAGCAGGAGCAGGTGTTGTAGAAGTTTTTTTCCTTTGTGTTGCTTCATGTAGTCATCATTTTTGCTCACGTAATCAGAAATATTTACTATTTCTTCTGTAGGTGGATCATCCGTAATTGTGTCTGCAATATTCTATAAGGTATCAGGAAGGATGTCGGGGGTAGACCTTGATTCAGAAAGTCAAGATGATCTGACTGTGCAATTTCAGTAACACCAGTTTGCTACTGAGTATTAATCGGTATCTATGCACCCTCTGAAGGCCTAGATGTACTTGGCTTGTCCACATTCACTTTAGGAATACACTTTGTGATAGTCACTTTATCATGAGCAGGCGTTCTATGCCCAAAAAGTCTGCAGTTGTCGAGGTATGAATTCATATTCCACTTTAATTTCCCTTATAGTGCCGTTGTGAAGTAGAACTGGAATTTTATGTATTAGGCTTGCTTCAGTGTTAATTGATAGTTGTATTCTAGCATACTTGGTGAATGATTTGCTTGCAGTTTTGTCGTCAACTTGAATCGGTTCACCCACAAAACTTTGCAATCATAGACATAGCTTCATTACACCACACTCTAAGTTATGCAATTTGATCCATATTTGGACATTTGACACATTGAATTTCTCAAAATTATATCTAGGGTGTCAGGCATCAATCATGAGGAGTTTTCCGGAGTAAGAATATGTAGTAGACTTTGTTACATGCATGAAATCCTTAGCCTTTTCAAATTGAATAGTGTGCCGGTTGTTGTGATCAATATGAATGTGAAATGAGCCCTTTGGTTTCCAAACTTTAGTGATGTAGTCGCGCAACTTGTAAATTGAAAGTCTGAAATCTATGTGGTGTAATACAATTGTATTAATCCATGCCTATGTTGATTGCTTGAGTGTTTGTTCTGGGATGAATACGTGGGATTGTGGTTGTTTGATAAAAGTTAATTTACGATCAGGTGATGAGGATGTTGTATAGGGTTGTTGGCTTACTGCCTCGGCATAATATTTTGCATAAGAAGAAGCCGGAGAAGTCTTTGGAGAAGGACAAGTGCCAGTGGAAAGTGGGAGAGGATCAGGCCGTTTCAACATGGAAGAAGATGGGCAGTTACTATTTTGCAGGTCCGCCATTTTCAGTCGAATAATATTTTTGGTTTGCCTATATATATATATATATATATATATATAAGGAGCATACCAGGGCACCCCTGTTTTGTAGCACCTCTTTAGCACCCTTGTCGTATTGTGAGCTACGGTAATCCAAATTCAACAAAAATTTATAGATATTCAATCCACATATATATTATCATCTATCCAA
The DNA here is from genome assembly GCA_030737875.1 of Allium sativum. Lineage (NCBI taxonomy): Eukaryota > Viridiplantae > Streptophyta > Magnoliopsida > Asparagales > Amaryllidaceae > Allium > Allium sativum. Next base: position 132,025,615 of record CM060916.1, on the reverse strand, counting down.
AATTTGAGCTTATTCCGACATTCGTAACATTTTCAAAATCTTAGCTCAATTTTCTCCATTTAAACATTTATTCAAACTGTGAAATTTAAACATCAAGTATACTATTCTATGAATGTCAGAACAAGCTCAAATTTTGGATAGATGATAATATATTTGTCGATTGAACATTTATAAAGAGTATGGAAAGAAATATAATGAGAAGCACACCAAAATTCTGAGGCAAATTAAATTTTAAATAAATTTATATCTGTTGGTATGTATACCAATTTTTGTTCCAGTATACTATGTGTGTTTTTGTGATAGGTATGCAGGTGACTGGACTGACTCTGAAGCAGACTGGAGACTAGTGTGTCAGTGAGTGAATCTGTACATGAGAGAGAGTGTGTGTATAACTGAGTGTGTATTTAAAACTGAGTGACAGAGTGTTTGTAGTGAGAAACAATGTATACGAAATGAATTTGTACAGTTTTGTTATATGATAGTGAAATGTATAACAATGGAGTTATAAATTTGTACTATTTAAATGAAATACTGTTTGAGTATTTAAATTCTTATGCAAAAGTATTCTATTCAAATATAAATATTTATTTTTGTATGTGATGTAGTAGAATAATACAATTACAAATACATTTAAAATAATATATATATATATATATATATATATATGTTTGTTATAATCAAACAAAAATCATATTATTATATACAACATTCCCCCCCTTTTGATGATGACAAACATATAATAGATTTTGAATACAATAAATGTGTTTGACAGTGAAGTGTAGAACTCCCTATATATGTATGCTTCCTCTACAACAAAACTCCCCCTAAATATGTGCATATAAGTGAAAAGAATAACCGAATTGAATTGTTTCCTCAGTCAATATAGAACTTTAAAGCCGGATAAAGTTTGATCGATTTTCTATACAAATGGCACATTTTGAATGTATAGTCTCCTCCGATATACAACACTCATAGGACCTTGGAAACTACAATTGTACTCTGAACTGCACTAGAAATCAAGTATCAAATATCCAAGGCAAGCGACAAGGGATTTCTTATTTGTATTTTTATGTATTTAAAAATGGTCACCAGCATGTCCATAGTTGGACAAGTAAGCAAAATATTATTGCTGGTGAATCAACTTAAAGATGCTGGAATAGATCTCCTTGAATCTTTTGTTGTTGGAGTTATTATTTCAAGATTTGCATATTCTTAGAATGATTATAAGAAAGAATTAAAGCACGTGGAAATGGATTATGATTTAGACTGTTTACAGCATTTTCTTCGTATTGAAGAGGATTTTCATAAAATGCGAACTAGATGATAATCCGCTAACTGAGTCCTATTCTAAGGCAAGTAATGTTGAAATTACTAAAAAGTTAAAGCCTAAGAATCAGATAAAGTTTAAGAACAAAAATCATTTCAAGAACAATAAAAAGAAGTGTGCCTGTTACCATTGTAACGAGCCCAACCACTATGCCCCCGACTGCCATCTGTGGAAAAAACAACAAAAGGTGAATGTGGTCGAAGACTCGCTTATAGCTATAGTATAAAAGGTGAAATTCGTTAGTGGCATTAATAATGATTGGTGGCTTGATACTGGAGCAACCATTGACATTTGGAAAGATCGTAATTTGATTTAGACTTACGAAGAGAATAATGGAGAAACCAGTGAAGTTATTAGCTAAAATAAAGTTGCAAGCAAAGTTCAGGGAAAAGGCACTATAGAACTTTCATCCACTTCTGGAAAGTTCTTACATTAACCAGTCAATGTATTTTATGTACCCAATTCCTATAAGAATTTGGTTTCTGCATACCTTCTTAACAAAGGAGGATTAAAGATGGTGTATAAATCCAATAAATTAGTGTTGTCAAAGAATGACAAATTCACTGGGTAGACCATGACATGTTCATTCTGTGAGTTTATGACATGATATACAAGGACATGTTAATTATAAATCCCATAAAAATATGCATAAATTAGGAATAATTTTTTATTATGATTTCGATACTATCTAAAAATTTGAAATATGTGTTTAAGCAAAAATACACCAAAAATCCTTTAAATTTATAGAAGGAAAAACTGGTTTGCTTGATTTGTATATAATGATGTAGGTGACTTAAAAAGTCACATCACCTATGGTGGTAGCCAATACAATATAACATTTATTGATGATTATACTAGATACGCATATGTATATCTAATGAAAAATAAACACGAGGCTTTTGATAATCAAAATTTACAAAGCAGAGGTTGCAACACAACTGGGAGTTAAAATTAAAATGTTACATTCAGATCGTGGTGGTGTATATTTTTCAAATGAACTCACCATTTTTTGTAAATAACATGGTATAGTTCACCAATGTACTGCCCTATATACACCACAATAAAGTGGTGTTGCTGAACGGAAAAATAGAGGTTAATGTCATGCTCATAAATTAAAATTTACGTAATAACCTAAAAGGTAATGCTATGTTATATGCATGTTATGTTTTAATCAAAGTACCACTTAAAAAGAGTAACATTTTCTTTATATGAATTATGGTTTAATAAAAAACCTAATATTGTTAGACTTAAAGTTTGGGATTGCTTAGCATATGTTAGAAAACCAGATCTTAACGACCAAAGTTAAGAAATAGAGCATTTAAATGTGTTTTCATAGGATATTACCTTAATAGCATAACTTATAGGTTCTTTATTCTTAACACCTTAGATGTTATATAATCCGTAGATGTAGAATTCTTTGAAAATCAAACTGTTTAGATTCCATTGAAATTATCTAGTTCAGAACCTTATATGACTGATGATATCAATGATGATGACTATGCTTCTGATCAAAATGGCAAGGAAGTATCAGTACCAGACAATAGTACTAAACATAGGAGAAGTAAAAGTGCGAGAATAGGGAACGACTATTGTCTTAACTTCATAAAATATCTCGTAGAAGGCAATAAGGACAAAGTTTTTATTGTGACAAGATATGTAATCAATGTCAATGACGATCCCCAAAACTTCTTCTAAGGCTATGAGTTCTAGAGATTCTATTTTCTGGAAAGAAACTATCAATGATGAAATAAGTTCCATAATGTTAACCCAAACTTGGGTTTTAACTAATTTACCTCCCAGTGCTAATCCTATAAGATGTAAATGGATATTTAAGAAAAAATGAGTACAAATGGATCCATTCATAAGTTTAAAGCCAGATTACTTGCCAAGGGATATAAGTAGACATGGAGTAGTTTTTTTTGGTACATATGCTCCAGTTGCTCGCATATCTTCTACATGGTATTTAATAGCACTTGCATCAATTCCTAATTTGGTCATATGTTAAGTGAATGTAAAGACAACATTTCTAAATGAAGATATAGAAGAAGAGATATATATTGAACAACCTGAAGGTTTCAAAACCCCAGGCCAATAAAGAAATTTTGTTGATTAAAAGAATATCTTTAGGGATAAAGCATGCTCTCATGCAATGGCATGAGAAATTTGATAAAGTTGCACTATCATATGGATTCATTGTTAATGATACTGATAATTGTATCTATTGAAAATTTGATAACAACGGTTATGTTGTAATATGTTCATACATTGATGACATGCATGCTGATATTTGGTTCTAATATATCTTGTGTGAATGAAACTAACAAGTTTTTGTCTTTTAATTGATATGAAAGATTTAGGAGAGGTTGATGTAATTCTAGGAATTATTATCATTAGGAAAGAGGGGGAGTTACTACTAACTCAGTCTCACCATATTGAGAAGTTCCTACAGAAATATGGTCATTATAATGACAAACCACACCAACTCCTTTAGATCATAGTACTAAATTAGAAAGTATCACTAGATGTACCATTTCTCAACTAGAGTATTTCAGTGTTATCGAGAGTCTTAAGTATACTATGCATTGCACTAGACCAAACATCGCAAATGCTATAAGCGTGGTATGTCGATTTATGAGTAATCCAAGTATCGAACATTAGAAAGCTATTTCCAGATAGCTTATTAGAAAGGAACCATTACCTACGGTTTTTCTTATAAAGGATATCATAATTAGAAGGATATAGTGATGCAACCTGAAACAATGTTGAATCCAATTCCAAGTCTACTACTGGATGAATATTCACATTAGGAGGTGTTGCTGTGTCTTGGGCTTCCAAGAAGCAAACCTGTATATCTAACTCAGTAATGTTGTCAGAATTAATTACATTTGCAGATGTAAGTAAGGAAGTCGAATGAATTAAGAATTTGGTAACGGGAAGCCCATTATGGAAGAAGCCATCTCTGTAGAGTTTTTATAATCGAGTCGACAGCAGAAACAATAACTAAATCAAACCCTAATAAGGATCCATGTAAAAATCAACAAATCGAGTTGTGCAATGTACCTCTTCCATTCCAAAAATCACAAATTCGATGGAAAAATTGGGTTGAACCAAACAACGAACTTTGTTGGGGCCAACAACTCTATTGGTATCCATGTGAACGAGTTTCTCGATCGTCATACGTATCGAGATGAAATGGACGAAATGTACTAGCCTCGATCAACATTATTTTTCTTTTATTTTTAGGTTATAATATTTCTACGTCTCTGTTAAAGGAGCGTATATTTCCTTTTTAAAAACAAGAAAAAGAACATGATCGAAGAAAATAATTCGGTCATACCAATTCCATTGTATAAAAGATCAATGTCTTGATATTTATTCAAGAATGGTTCTACCCGTTTTAACGTTCTAATTGTGTGACCCTATAGGTTACTATAACATTGGCAATCACTACAAGAAAAGCTGCAGATTTTAGCAGCGGAAATTTCCGTCACTAATTTAGCGACAAATTTTCGGGGAATTTGTAAAAGGCAATATGTAGGATTTTCTATTTCTATTTGTTTTAGAATATTACCGTCGTTTTTCATTATCTGTCGCTAAAACTTTATAAATTGCATCACTTTACCATCAGAAATTTTTCGCTGCTAATTTCCGTTGCAAATGGAGATAGTTTACAGACAAAGATTTGTTGAAGCTATTCTACAACAGATTCCTGAGGGATTTGCAAGGGATAGTTATGTTATTTTTTTAAATGGTTTACTGTTATTTTTTATACTTATGAGTATGATTTTGTATTGAATAATTATTTTATTAAATTTTCAAAAAAAAATATTAATTAAAAATTACTATTGAATAGTTAATAATTAATACTAAATAATTACTAATAAGGAAGTATACTACTTGCGTTTTAGCTTGGATGCTACCAAGATTAGGTCAGCGTGAACAAAATAAAGATCATAAGTGAGAATAAAACAGTTTTTAAGTTCCATATGTAAAGTCAAAATAATAATTTATGATAAATAATTTTTGATAGTTAATCATTTTTTATAGTTAATAATAAAATTTAATAATAATATTAATGTTTAAATAGTAATATGTAACTAATATTTAAAAATTGGGGGCGGTTATTTGGTTATAAAATTAGACACAAATAGAGATACAAAAAGCCTCAACTATTGGTTCTTTTTGTCTTTATATTGAGAGGTGGAATTCTTGGGGTAATCCAATGGTGCAAATCAATTGTGTCACTATTTGTGTTTAAATTCTGTGTCTAAATAAAGTTTCCCTTAAAAATTATTATAATTAATGGCTTATAGTTAACAATTCATAAATAATAACATATAACTGAGTATTATGTGCTATGAGTTGAAATGAACGTAGACAATTCAATTTCTCCTTAAAAGATTTTCATTCGTCAATTCTCTTGAGTTTAATTTCAAAAAAAAATGAAACTAAAATTAATTACTTAGTTATTATAGTAAATGATTTTTTTAATTATTTGTAGATGATTAAGCCACGTGCTCAAGAAAATAAGATAAGACACTGCTGTCAAAATGTTGAAGCCCACTTATGTCGCCATTATAATTTTCATTCGTTGCTAAAACTTTTCCTATAGAGCCGCTTATTCCTTCCTTTCAAATCCAAACAAATTTCTAACCGCTAAAACTTCGTCAAAAGTTGAAAACTAATTTGTACTCAATAAGTCATATCATTTTGCTTTCATTCTCATAGTTAAATATTCTCTTATTTTCATTCAACCATTTAGAATTTTTGTTATGTTCACTCTAAATTAAACAGTTACAACAATACAAGATACATAGTACATAGTGAATAGTAGCAGCAGGTCGATTTAATGAGAGTTGTGCGACTTAAGAAACAATTAGGAATAACTAACTTCCCCTTGCTATTGCTTTAGTATTTATAACGTTGTAGAAAGAGTAGTTTACAACTTTTTTGTAAAAAAAAGTTGTATAGAATATAAATTCACTACATTTCCATAGAAAACATTGCAATAGATAATTAAGAAATGATAAACAATACTGATTATTTAGTATTAATATTAAATAATTAAGAAATAATTATTATTGAAAAAGAAAAATATTTTATAATACTATCAAATAATTAATTTTATTCGTTAACATTAAGAAGCAATATTTAATACTTGATACTCATAGTCAATATTTAAAAGATAATAATGAATAAATAAAATATTATATTGGTTACTTAATAATTAATATCAAATAATTTAAATTAAAATTAATGATTTTATTTAATATTCAATATTTTGTTAAAAATTTAAAATTTCTAAAATAAATTGGTCATAAATTATATTTAATAATTCAAGTTGGTAGTCTAGAATTAATAATATGTAAATGAATACTTAGAAAAGTATCTATTTATAATTTTTGGCCAACGACTATTAATAAATGGTCTGCTCAGGTATCTCTAGAAATGACATTACACGTTAAATAGTTTATCGAGTTACCCTGACTTGTATTCTCGTCCTCCCGCCTTGCAATGGGTGAAAATTTTGGTTCCTTTCGCCTTGCAATGGGTGAAATTTTGTTGTTCCCTCCACTACATATTATTATTTTTGATAATTTCTACGCACCACTTCATTTTCAAAAACCACTTTCCCTATTCGAACAACAAACTTCCCCAAATCAACCCTAGTCTAATAAATTTCTGTTCATCAATTCATTTACTAAATCAAGGTTTTCCCTTGCTTTCTCAATCCCCTGTCAAGCTCGTCTCATACTGTGTGCTTTCATTTTTAGATCTAGTTCTAGATCAGATTTACCGCTTATAGTTGTGGCTTTGGTGATAGATAGGGATTGTCGCTGGTTTCTCAGGGTTTTGACATGTAACGTTTCTTGGTTGATATCAGTTTTCTGACCTCTCCCCTTTCTCACTCATATCTTCTCTTCCGATCCTTTTTTACATTCCCTGTGAAGTATTATTTTATACGCATTTCCCTATGAAGTTTCACTACAACTGATGTCTAGAAGCAATAATAGGTAACTTGTTGTTTGTAGATATCATCTCCAAATTTGTAGAGAATAATATCGGAACAAGAAAAGCATTGCCATTGAAGAACTCCATGCAGGCAATGTTTGTGATTGGTTCTTGAAAGACAAGCTTAAAAGAGAGCAAGATTGGCAGTCTGCAGTTCTTCAATGGGATGATTCCAATTTCCCAATCTAATTCACAAGTTTTATGGGTTTGGGAAGGTAATGAACTATTTTATTTATAGCTTTTGTTCTATTTTTGTTTTTAGCTGGGTTTCAGTTCATGCGTTACTGGCTTGTTTTGGAAATGTACATGCTTGCGGTGCTTCTAGTAATCGATCTTGATCATTCAAGGCTTGGGTGGTTTTTGTTTTGCTATCTTCTGGGTTGATGTTAGGTTATGTTGCTTCTTGTAGCCTGGTTTGGTGATCTGTTTATAAGGTATGTTGGCTCTGGAAATATGCAGTTTGCATGTTTTCAATTTAATATATCCTGAAGATAACAACAAAAATGTGTGCTACATGAATTAGTTAAGGTACAAATATTAGAAGTCAATACATATTTTTCTACAAGTATCTCATAGAATGCTTATCAAGTTTGAACTGTAGCAGTTACCATGACTAATAAAAAAAATATTTTGTGAAATAAAGAAAACTCATATGCCATAGCGGGTTAAATTTTGCACGATGAGATATCTTTTTTGTTCAGTTTTTACTTCATTAAGGTTGTGTTTGTAAAACTATAGATATGTGATATACTTCTTTACCCATATTATCCAGAGCCATTAGTTATTTAAATGTTGCCTTTGTTATTTATTGATGCTATGATGTTATTTTTGGCTTCAAAGAGATGAAACAGACAACTTGATATAGCTGCTACAAGACTGGTTGTAGTAGAGGTTGATCATTAAAGTGGTAGGATTGGTTGTGGAAAAGGTGGTAAGACTGTTAAATAATTATTAATTTTATAATTTAAATGAGATATGATAAAGCTTATAATAAGTTTATATTCCACAAATTTTGCTTATTGCCTTTTGGTAATTTATTGGTGATTAATTATTGCCTTTGGGGAGAGGTAGATTGATTGTTTAAATGGGTAAAAAGTAAAATTCTTTACTTCTGTGACTGTATGTATAACTAGAGAATTTTTGTTTTACAGGAAGATAGACATCTTTGATGCAAAAAAGCGGGAACATGCCACAACAAGTTATGGATTGAAATGCTAGAACTATATTTTGGTTTGTACTTTTGAGTATTATTTATGAAATATTATGGATGTATTATGTATTTTTGATGTAAGAATGTTTAGTATGTCTATTATGTAATGTTGAATGTTGATTATGAGATGAGTGATTAATAAAATACATGGATTATGAGATGTGTGTGTTGATATTAATCGTGTTGTATTTAAATTAGGATTGTGTATTGAATGGAACACAAGTTATGTGTGTGATAAGTATGTATGTATGTGTGTGTGTTTGTGTGTGTATAGGCATATCAAAAGGGGAATAACAACATATTACCAACAAAAAAGGAAGGTTAAGTTTACCTCAATTTAATTTTCGTCACTAATCCCTTGGTAATTAGTAAGGATTTACCAACGCCTTTTATAAATAATAATTTATTATAAACTAGTTATCTGTTGGTAAATAGTTGGTATATAAATTAAAATTAAGTTAATAAATAAAATTTTATTCTTATTATAAAATTAGTAAAATAACGGAAAAATGTCGGAAAACTTATGCTAAATTCCATCGTAAAATCTGACACAGATACCGTCATGGTTTTAACGACCACACCGTTATGTTGGAAATCCGTCGCCAAGGCCTATTTAGCAACGGATTAGAAGCGGATTCTACCGCTACTATATGTGGTTTTTATTGTAGTGAATAATTTTAAATCATATTTAAAATTATAAAAGTGAGCGGCATCTAGTAATACATTGCTATTATCCAAGTTATAATAAAAATAATGATTCGATACAACCTTTTTTTATGACTAGTGTTTCACATAATTTAATCCTTTTAACCAATATATCCAAGATTAAACTCAGGGAATGGAACATATCATCCTCTTTATAGTTTAATATTTTTATCTTGATCTATGAGTAGATCATATAAAACAAATCAATATTCAAGCATGGCCATGCATTTCATAATCATACTCAATCAAGAGGCCCATTGGATATATCTACTTATATTGTAGGGTTAAATTCCATCTAGATCATTCATATTATTTAATCGATTCGAGATGTATCTGATAATCACCTTTATCGCCTACCCGGTTAAAAGTAACTTTTGATGATATCAAAACACAAATATGCTCGAATAAAATATATACTGATTTCAAGTTTGATGACCATTACAACACCGTGACTATGAGAATTACTTATGACACTGTTAATTATATTTCATGAATTCATCTCACATTGGGTCAGCCCAATATACTATTCTCTAGTACGTATTTATGTATTGACACTAATATTACATATATTAATGATCAGTGAGGCAAGATCATTAGTCAATCAACGTACTAGTCTCAACGTTTTATTGTTGTCTTATATATAAATAAAACTTGACTAAGGATATTTGAGAATCACAATACTTATTATATTATATAATCTCATGAGTCGCTTACTTGAAACTATATAATTCTGTGTTATTATTCTAAGGACTTCTATTATGTTAGTATTTATATTACACAGTAAATATAAAATAATAGAATCTTTTATTCAAAACAAAATTATAACATCAACAGTGTTATAATCACATCAAATGGATTGCGTTTAGGGCACAAACTCTAACAGTCTCTAGTAGTTTCGATTAACTTTGACAATCAAGCAACGATATAAATTGTCTCTAATAAGGCATATAATGGAAAGTCTAGAAATGTGAGTCTAAGACATCGAATTGTAAGACAATTACTCAAGAGTTGAGTAATAACTGTTGACTACATAGATACGAAGAAAAATTTGGCTTACCCACTTACGAAATGTCTTCCAAAGGCAATTGCTTCTACAATGTCAAAAGAAATGGGACTAAGGTCGGTGAATGAAGGTTGATCATTCTTAAAGGAAACCCAACTTATGTCTTGAAAAGAGTAGACAAAGTTCAATTGGTACAAATAAGTTAAGAGAATGATTATGGAACACTAAATCAATAATCCCATAATATTTAGTGTTGAATTCTTCAAGAACAAAGGATGAATAAATGTCCTTAATAAGTCTAGAGACTTTTAAAATGTGAGTCAAAGAAAGACCTTAAGATATTTACCTATATGAGCATGGAAAACAGGTTGTTTCCAAGGAAAGTAAGACCACTTTCTAAAGTAGACTATGAACCAAGATTAAAAGAATATAGTCATTATCGTGTTGAGCAATACATTACACTTTACCTAAGGAAATCAACATGTGTGCCAGTTCAGGTTTTATCATAAGGATATCTGGCTCAAGATTCATTCACTATAGAATCTCGATAAGGCTTTGAATTGTTTACACTAAGAAAAGGTTTGAATTCAAAAGATACCTTTTATTTATGTGTTGTTTTCCACGAAGATGCATTGATCTTAGAACTTCATTAGCTTGATTCCACTTGGGTATATAGGAAGTCACTCTAGTGATTCAGCCGTCCACTTTATTCAATTTTTATTATTTTGAAAATGGGGGGAGAATGTTGAGTATTTTCAAAATCTTTTGGGTATAGGGTTATTTTTTGAAGAAAGAAGAGAGGAAAGAATAAAGGAACTGTCCCAAATTATGGAAGTTTTGGGTACCATGCTTGTATAAGTACGGTTTCTCATTAGATGGTTAGGGCCTTGGGGATCCTAAATGTGTGTTATATTGTAAGGAGGGAAGCCATGCATCATTACCACACATGCACGCGCTGCCTTAGCCATCCGACCAAACCGAACCAGTACGGGTTTGGATCCAATAACATATTTTTTGTATCAAATTTAAGAATAGTAACGGGACTGAAAATTAGTTTGAATAAGATGGGAAAAATTGCAAGGGTTTGCTATAGTTGGAAATGAAAAGATGTGTTGTTTCAAAATTAAAATGGATACGACTGTTTGCAATAGTCACAAACCATTCCAAATGGTCGCGACGCTTGGTCAAAAATGCAACCGCTGCATATAAATTGCAACACCCATAGATATTACAAATCATCAAGAAAATACTTCTTCTTCCTAAATTTTGTAGCGTCGTTACCAATGCCTACAAAGTGTCGCAAAATTCACAATTTACAACACTTGCAAACCTTTGCAGTATTTTTTATCTTCCTCTTTGTTCTATTCTTTACGTTGCATAATCCAAAATCAAAGTTTTAGTATTCTTGGCTAGATCAAAGTTGTATAAGTTTCGTATCCAATTACATTGTTCTAAGACATATTTGAATCCTAAAAATCGATAGTTCGATAACCTATTTGTACCTGGTGGGTTGAACTACTAGCTGAATGAATCTATTCCATAGATCCATGAAGTCTAAAGTATGACACTATATTCTTCCAAGTCACCTCAAACCCCAAAACTTCCAATTAATGCACCTCATAGTTCTGAAATTAATTAGAAGAAATCCAACCTGAAGCATACAAGAAATAAAGAAAATTATTTTAGCAAACATTTGACACGAAGTATTAGAACAAAATAAAAATCAAATTCAAAATCAAGAGGAATTATATTGCCAGTTTGACATTGCCAAGTCATATGTTTTATCTTAAAAGGTCTCGAAGCTTTGTCCATTGATTGACATATTTGGTTATATATCTGAAAACCTGCTTGAAGCGAGCAACAAATCAATGAGCATCAAAAGCCATGAAATATACAGACCTAAGGTCCAATTATGCTAAGCTATCTAGCATGGGGATTTCCAAGAGAGAGGGTAATGGATCCATTTTGAAGATGAGTGGGTTTGAAGTAAACTGAAAGAATCGATTAAGGATTTGGAGGAAAGGAGGAAGCGAAGAGCAATTAAAAGAAAAGGCGGACAATGAAATAATTTTGTGAGCCCACTTAAAATTTATACAACCGCTCAAAGTTTTAGCAAACCACTGTTAGTAGTGTATTTCCTTTTTATGCTTGGATAGTAAGACATTTGTTTTAAAATTTGCGTCTGTCCAATGCGTCTAATGTACTTTCTATTATGGATGGCAATGAGGCAAGTCTAGGGTCCAAACCCGGTTGACTCACCCATGTTTTGACCCGTTTAGACTCTCCCTATTGGGTGTCTTCGGGGTGGGTAAACCCGCATCCCGCATTTGAGAGGTCCGGGTCTAGGGCCAAGTCTGAGGCATGGCTGACCCACCCCAACCCCACCTGCATTATTGAAATATCGTTTAAACTCTTTATAATTATAATGATTACTTATTAATATTCTTAGGTATACATGGTTATGACTTAAATACTATGTTCTTACAATCAATAAGCTATAAGTTTTTCATAGTATTAAGCTACATAAATGATAATAATAGAATAACAAATGAATACATTTTGAAGTATTATCTTACAACGCATTTTATTATTCTCTTATCATTGTAAACACATTATTCTTTGTACCTAATTTATTATTTGGTGATAAGAATATAAGTATATAAATTTGTATACATTAGAACTCAATTTCAATGGGTTGTAGGGCGAGTCGGGCCTACCTTGACCCATACGGGTTTCGACTAAGGGCAAGATTCCAGACCCCTATCGGGTCTACGGGGCGGGTCTGTAACAACCCTGAATTTTGGGGCCAATTTAAAATTTAAAATTTAGTAATTTTAATGAGTTTTGATATTTAAAATAATCTATTTTAAATAATAATGATCACAAATTTGATTCAAATCGAAGTTGGAATGAATAATTTAATTTTAATTATAAAAGGAGTTAGAAATAGAGCTGTAGTTTGAAAAGTCAAACTTGAACTTTGACTGACCGTACGGGACGCAAAATTTAACGGATTTTAGTGAAACCAAAAATATTAGAATCTATTTAAAAATATCTTTCTAACGAATCCGAAAAATCAAAATTTCATAGCGGGAATCAAAAGTTATGCCCAGTTTAAAATTTAGAAAGGTCGCTATGAAATATATAAAGGTCAAAAATGCTACTTTTCACATACGAAGGAATTTGGACTCGAAACCACTTCCATTGAGTTCAGAATGACGTTTCTGCATTGAAAAACAGTAAACACTTATATATTTCGAGTTTCAGAAATTATTGTTTAAAAATGTATTTTTAATATTAAATATATTGGCCTTAAACATAGTCATTTTTCAAACGACCTCTGTTTTCGACGAAACCACTTTTGTTGGAACCGGAATGTCAAATTATTACTAGGTTTCAATTTTCAGAATTTTTCGAATTAATATGTGAGCGTGGCGAAATAAAATGTGTTTTGACTATTTTCAGTTAAATTTGAACGCCTTAAAAATAGCCATTTTTCAAACAGTCTCAGAATTCGACGAAAATAATTTTGTTGGGTTCGTATCGTCAAAATAAAGCTAAAAATGATTTTTCGGTAATTTTTAGAATTAATATATAATTATAATTGATTTTTCAGTGTAAACGAACAATTTTTGACTTTAAAAATTCATTAAAAATTCTTACGAGCTCAGAATTGAACGAAATTAATTTTTCTAGGTCCACAGCGTCAAAACATAGCTAAATATATTTTTCGGGAATTTTTGAAGTTAATTTGTGGCCCCGGCATATTTAAATATACGGTAGAAATTAAATTATTTATTTAATATTGCATTTTTAAATGAAAACCGAAAAAAAACGTTACTGACTTCGATATTGGAGCCCGGGACATAGCCCATCGCGTTCAGAAGGCCTCAAAACGTTAAGATCGAAAGTAAGCAGGCCCAAATCCGACAAAGTCCAAAAATCCACCTTTTTAGCACAAATTTCGAGATTTAATAATAAAATAATATTTAATTTTCGGGCTGAAACCCTAATGGCCAGCCGCCGCCAGTGTTCAATGGCCAGAATTGCTCCAGAATTCAAATGCTTATAACTTTCAATCCACTCAACGATAAATCGCATACCATATATCAAATCGAAGAGCTTTTCAAGAGCTTTCAATCGGTACGGGGATGATCGGATTTAGTGGAGCGTGGCAGCCAGAATTTGGTGACAAAGAAGAGTTGGTCAGGGGCGGATTTCCGGCGATGGGGACCACCAGGTCGGTCGGCGGTCACGGCGAAGGGAGGCGGCAGCATGGTGGTTCGGGTGGTGGCTTTTGATCGGAGTACGGTGGTCCGGTTAGAGGTGCATGTAGAAGCTTCTCAACGTTGGAGATGGGTTCTTCGTGACTGGAAGCAACGTGAACGAAGAAGAAGGAGAGGTGACGTGGCATTTCAGGATTGGTGAGAGGGATTTTATTTTATTTTATATAGATTAAATTTCCAATCTTTAAAAATACACAACTCTCTCATACGAGGTCCGTTTTACAAACCGTAAGTTGCATTGGACTCGTCTTTCCGAGAGCTTCGCGATGGCGCAGACAAGAGCTGAAACGGAGACAGTCAAATTTCAGCCAAAATTCAAGGTGAGAATTTCTAATTTTAATTAATTAAATTAATTATTTTATCGCTGTTAGATAATTGTTTGTATCTTATTTAATTAGATTTGCGCTGTGATGAATTGTGATTGTGGTTCTGATGAATTGGATTGTATGGTGTTGTTTAGATATGTTGTTGTGTTAGAATTGACGACAAGACAAAATTAATAATATTTTCTAATTAAGTATGTAAGACAGAATTTACATTTTCTATGTAAATAGAATTAAAGAGAGAAAATTTACATTTTATGTAAATTGAATAATTAGAAAAGAAATTTACATTTATGTAAATAAGATAATTGAAAAGAAAAATTTACATTTTATGTAAATAAACTATTGATTTACATTTTATGTAAATTGAATAAATAGAAGGAAGAAAATTTACATTTTATGTAAATGGACAAATAAGAAGGGTAAGAGAGATTTAACATAATATATATATTTTTTATGATAGGAAGAAATGTTTGGGAAGATTTAACATAGAATTTTTATTTTTTTATGTTAACAAGAAAAGAAAATAGAAAGACAATAGAAGTGACACTTTATGTAATATGTTATATGAGAAATAGAATTTACATCTTATGTAAATTATAACCTTAGATAGAAAGGTACATTTTATGTAAATGTGATAATAGACAATTAAAATTATATTTTTATTGTAATATGAATTATTAAAAAGGGTGAACTAAAATTATACTTCTCTATCAAGTGTAAAAGAATGATAAAAATATTCGTTTTTATAAAATATAAAAGAAGGACAAATACAAAGAATGAAATAAAACCTTCATTTTATAGAGAAAAAAAAAGTAAAATATTATATTTTATGTGATTAATATTTAAAGAAGGGAAGTTACATTTATTATGTAATTAGGAAAAAAGGAAAATTTACATTTATGATGTAATTAGATAAAAAGAACATTTGTTCATTATTTTCTCCTTGTTATTAAAAAGAACATTTGTTCATATTCTCTTTTGTTGTTAAAGAAGAACATGTTTGATCATATTCCTTTTGTCGATAAAAAGAAACATTTTGTCGCTATTTCTTCTTAATGGTAAAAAGGAACATTTTTGTCGCTGATTCTTTTTAACATTAAAAAGAATCATTTTTATTGTTATTTCTTTTCAATAAAAAAAATAATCCTTTTTGTGTCATGATAGTTTAGATAAAAGTAGACACCTTTTTAGTGTCAAAATTGATGAATTAAAGAGTTGCATTGTTTACTTACATTTTTGAAAAAAATATATGAATTTAGCAGTAGCATTTTTACTTACCTTTTAGATGTAAGTAATAGCAGGTTTTGAAGAGTCATATTTTTATTTACATGTTAGATGTAAATAAAAGTATAAATTGGAATGTTTATATTTTTATCAATATTTTGATGCGGTAAAAGAGAAATGTTAATATCACATTTCTATCGATATTTCTGGTGCGATAAAAATAGCGATGTTAACATTTCATTCTTATCGTCATTTGAGTTACGATAAAATGAATACATTTCAAAACTGCATTTTTGCTGCGGTTCTTTTGTTAATAAAAAGTTCATTGTTATGCTGCATATAAAGAAGATATATTTATTTGGTAATGTCATGTATTGCATATGGAGAAAATATATTTATTTGTTATATACTGCATATGAAATGAAATGCATGGTTAAGATCATATTTTTGTCAATGGAAAATGGTGGCGATAAAATTTACATTTTTATTATGTAGAACAAAAATATGAACTCGCATTTTAAATAGAATTTGTGTTTTATATGTAAACAAAAGTAGGAATGTGCATTGATAATAAAGATTACATTTTTATTATGTAACTTAGAATGAGAACTTGCATTGCAAATAAAAATTACATTTTTATTTGAACTAAAGATATAATATTTGCTATGCAAATAAAAAATTACTTTTTTTTTATTTTGAAACTATGATATGCAATTGGCATTAAAAACAAAAATTATATTTTTATTTGTAACTATGGTATGAAATTTGGCAAGCGAACAAAATTTTACATTTTCATATGTAACTATGAATGAGAAATTGCACTGTAAATTAGAATTACTTTTTTATTATGTCATTAAAATATGATATTACATTGTAATTTAAAATTACATTTTTATGATGTCACCTAAGAATAGAATTTACATTGCCATTATAAAAAGTCAAGATCATTTTGGTTTTGCATTGAAAGAGATAAGAATTATTATTTTTGTTTGGCATTTAAAAGAATAGCAAAGTTATTATTTTTGTTATATTGAAATTAAGCAAACAAAAATATATTCACTTGTATAGAAATGAAGTGGACACCAAAATATGCATGGTTGTTGTAATGGAAATGAAACACAAAAATACTTATTTTTGGTTGTAATTGGAATGATACACAAAACATACATTTTGTGTATAGTATATTTTTGGAAATTGAAAAATAAAAGAAAACATTGTTGCGTGTGATGATATATATATCAATATTGGATATAAATAAGAAGATTTGTTGTTAGAAAAATATAGTAAAATGAAATGGACGAGGAATTATATTTATATAAATTATATATATATAAATTAAAAGTACTTGAATCGAGCATGGTAGTTCACATTTTAGAATCGTATTTTTAATTGATTATACCGTATGATCCGACCGACGGATTTTCCCAAAACTGAAATCGGTAGGTTCGCCTTGGGAATATCTTTCTAATGATATGAAGTATATTAAAATCCAACGGTTAGATTTAGACAAACGTGTAAAACAAATTTGGGTGAAAACAGCGCCAAAGTCGCCTGTTGACATGAGACGTCGTTAAATAGAATTTAATTAAAAATAAAGATTGATCGTTATAAATTAATATTAACGATATGAAATTGTTTTCAAATTTATATATGCGAGAATTATTTGGAAAGTCCGAGTTTACTCTCATTCCAAATAATGATACGACGTTCGAAGAGTTGAAGACGGTGATTGAAGACCGACGATCTTCACATCGAATGGGTGTGTTGCTATTGAGACCCATGATGGGAGTAGCTACCTTGAAGGGGCGACAGTAGTAGCCGTCCGGACGTAGTGTTGATTGCACGGGTTTGGCTTTCGCTCAAACCCAGAGCATAAGCGCGTAAATGGATTGTATGTCTGACATTGTATTCTTTATACTGTATTCGTTGATCTCTGCTAAACATATATCTGTTTGGTGTTTAACACCCTTCTCTGAGACGTATGAGCTCAGAGGTTATATGTTGGTAGAAATCAATGGTATGGTATGGATTGACGATGTGGCATGCTAAGATGCATATGATCAAGGCTTTGTTGAAAAGCAGGCCTTGTGGGATGATCAAAGCATAGCCTGTTTAGGCATAACTTTGTGTATAGCGTAACTTCACGAGCCTCACACACCGGCGGAGTCTAAAACGGGAGAAGGGAACGCAGGGAGAGCAGCACGTTTCTTTCTAGCTAGAGTGGTGTCAGTGACCTACCAGCCCTGACATTTTACTTATGTGGATGATGGAATGAGGCGCCTCGGATAGGTCCTATAGGACCGGGGAACGTGTGCTTAGGAATTGCCAATCCTCTAAGCTGTATTTGAGGACCGGCCCTGCCATTTCCAAGGGTTAACTGCGGGTAATCCTGAGGCATCAGCTAGAGTGTCTCGAATCGGTAAGGAGCTCCTCCCTAGCCTTGACTCAGATGGAAATCCAAATTCCAAATATGACCCTTGCGGTTTTGATTGTATTACTAGTATGGAGGCATAGCATATGGTACCTATGCTTCCTAGGATTGATACATTTACTTTGAAATGTTTTAAAACATATACACACTAATAATAATATCGTTTTTATCGTATCAAGCATGTTTGACCATTATAAGGTAAAACCCTATCCTCCGGTTTGCGTTGCATTGTGTGATGGGACTTGGGTCTTATGATGGTTTCATTTTTTCTACAAAGCATTGCGTTGTTTGACGATTTACTTAAATTATGCACGGCAATCCATTGGAATAAAACCCGTTCCGCTTTAGCGGCGTGGTCCTTGGATTTACCTTATTACTATTAGTTATATTAGTTAAGAATTCTCACACCAGTCCCACGACTGACCCGTTGTTTGTTTCCACTTTTGCAAACTCGGGTGCCCTCTTTTCCACACGGGCAGTCGAGTAGCTTTTTGCAGATATTTATCTCTTTAGCAGGATCCTGGATTGAAGCTCAAAGCTGTGTCCAGAGCATAGAAAAGTCTTCCGCTGTCTTAGTTATTTTATTTCCGATGCACTGTATTAAAGTAATGTAAAATTATCTTCCGCTGTAAATTTATTTAATGTACTCTGATATATATTCTGTACTCTGATGTAACATTTATTATGATGTTATAAAAGTCTGCTGTTATTGTTCTGATGTTGTTGTATTCCCAAAGTTAAATTATTCGTGGATTTCCGACCTTTGGGTCAGACTTGTGTGGTTTATGGTCGATCCAAAGAGCGGGAATTTACGGGTCTTTACAGTTGGTATCAGAGCTTTGGTTAGCTCAAATCTTTGGGATACAACTCATTAGAACTGAACAAAAGACTCATCAGAGATTGGATTAGTAATATCCAATAAGAATACTCATTAGAGATAGGATCAGCAGTATCCTAGAATGAGAAAACTCATTAGAGATGGGGTTAGTAATGCCCTAGAATGAGTTGAGAGTAACAAGACTATAATATACGTATTTGTAATTATAATCTATTTTAGAAAATATGATTTTGAATGGATAAAAGATTATATATTTGAAAGTTAATCAACTATAAAATTATTTAAACCAATAAGAGTAGAAAATGGGGTAGGATAATTAAACACTTTTAGCTTCGTTCCTTTTCGAGGACGAAAAGATTTTAAGTGGGGGAGACTGTAACAACCCTGAATTTTGGGGCCAATTTAAAATTTTAAATTTAGTAATTTTATTGAGTTTTGATATTTAAAATAATCTATTTTAAATAATAATGATCACAAATTTGATTCAAATCGAAGTTGGAATGAATAATTTAATTTTAATTATAAAAGGAGTTAGAAATAGCGCTGTAGTTTGAAAAGTCAAACTTGAACTTTGACTGACCGTACGGGACGTAAAATTTAACGGATTTTAGTGAAACCAAAAATATTAGAATCTATTTAAAAATATCTTTCTAACGAATCCGAAAAATCGAAATTTCATAGCGGGAATCAAAAGTTATGCCCAGTTTAAAATTTACAAAGGTCGCTATGAAATATATAAAGGTCAAAAATGCTACTTTTCACATACGAAGGAATTTGGACTCGAAACCACTTCCATTGAGTTCAGAATGACGTTTCTGCATTGAAAAACAGTAAACACTTATATATTTCGAGTTTCAGAAATTATTGTTTAAAATGTATTTTTAATATTAAATATATTGGCCTTAAAAATAGTCATTTTTCAAATGACCTCTGTTTTCGATGAAACCACTTTTGTTGGAACCGGAATGTCAAATTATTACTAGGTTTCAATTTTCAGAATTTTTCGAATTAATATGTGAGCGTGGCGAAATAAAATGTGTTTTGACTATTTTCAGTTAAATTTGAACGCCTTAAAAATAGCCATTTTTCAAACAGTCTCAGAATTCGACGAAAATAATTTTGTTGGGTTCGTATCGTCAAAATAAAGCTAAAAATGATTTTTCGGTAATTTTTAGAATTAATATATAATTATAATTGATTTTTCAGTGTAAACGGACAATTTTTGACTTTAAAAATTCATTAAAAATTCATACGAGCTCAGAATTGAACGAAAATAATTTTTCTAGGTCCGCAGCGTCAAAACATAGCTAAATATATTTTTCGGGAATTTTTGAAGTTAATTTGTGGCCCCGGCATATTTAAATATACGGTAGAAATTAAATTATTTATTTAATATTGCATTTTTAAATGAAAACCAAAAAAAAAACGTTAATGACTTCGAAATTGGAGCCCGGGACATAGCCCATCGCGTTCAGAAGGCCTCAAAACGTTAAGATCGACAGTAAGCAGGCCCAAATCCGACAAAGTCCAAAAATCCACCTTTTTAGCACAAATTTCGAGATTTATTAATAAAATAATATTTAATTTTCGGGCTGAAACCCTAATGGCCAGCCGCCGCCAGTGTTTAATGGCCAGAATTGCTCCAGAATTCAAATGCTTATAACTTTCAATCCACTCAACGATAAATCGCATACCATATATCAAATCGAAGAGCTTTTCAAGAGCTTTCAATCGGTACGGGGATGACCGGATTTAGTGGAGCGTGGCGGCCAGAATTTGGTGACAAAGAGGCGGCGGTCGGGGGCGGATTTCCGGCGATGGGGACCACCAAGTCGGTCGGCGGTCACGGCGAAGGGAGGCGGCGGCATGGTGGTTCGGGTGGTGGCTTTTGATCGGAGTACGGTGGTCCGGTTAGAGGTGCATGCAGAAGCTTCTCAACGTTGGAGATGGGTTCTTCGTGACTGGAAGCAACGTGAACGAAGAAGAAGGAGAGGTGACGTGGTGTTTCAGGATTGGTGAGAGGGATTTTATTTTATTTTATATAGATTAAATTTCCAATCTTTAAAAATACATAACTCTCTCATACGAGGTCCGTTTTACAAACCGTAAGTTGCGTTGGACTCGTCTTTCCGAGAGCTTCGCGATGGCGTAGACCAGAGCTGAAACGGAGACAGTCAAATTTCGGCCAAAATTCAAGGTGAGAATTTCTAATTTTAATTAATTAAATTAATTATTTTATCGCTGTTAGATAATTGTTTGTATCTTATTTAATTAGATTTGCGATGTGATGAATTGTGATTGTGGTTCTGATGAATTGGATTGTATGGTGTTGTTTAGATATGTTGTTGTGTTAGAATTGACGACAAGACAAAATTAACAATATTTGCTAATTAAGTATGTAAGACAGAATTTACATTTTCTATGTAAATAGAATTAAAGAGAGAAAATTTACATTTTATGTAAATTGAATAATTAGAAAAGAAATTTACATTTATGTAAATAAGATAATTGAAAAGAAAAATTTACATTTTATGTAAATAAACTATAGATTTACATTTTATGTAAATTGAATAAATAGAAGGAAGAAAATTTACATTTTATGTAAATGGACAAATAAGAAGGGTAAGAGAGATTTAACATAAAATATATATTTTTTATGTTAGGAAGAAATGTTTGGGAAGATTTAACATAGAATTTTTATTTTTTTATGTTAACAAGAAAAGAAAATAGAAAGACAATAGAAGTGACACTTTATGTAATATGTTATATGAGAAATAGAATTTACATCTTATGTAAATTATAACCTTAGACAGAAAGGTACATTTTATGTAAATGTGATAATAGACAATTAAAATTATATTTTTATTGTAATATGAATTATTAAAAAGGGTGAACTAAAATTATACTTCTCTATCAAGTGTAAAAGAATGATAAAAATATTCGTTTTTATAAAATATAAAAGAAGGACAAATACAAAGAATGAAATAAAACCTTCATTTTATAGAGAAAAAAAAAGTAAAATATTATATTTTATGTGATTAATATTTAAAGAAGGGAAGTTACATTTATTATGTAATTAGGAAAAAAGGAAAATTTACATTTATGATGTAATTAGATAAAAAGAACATTTGTTCATTATTTTCTCCTTGTTATTAAAAAGAACATTTGTTCATATTCTCTTTTGTTGTTAAAGAAGAACATGTTTGATCATATTCCTTTTGTCGATAAAAAGAAACATTTTGTCGCTATTTCTTCTTAATGGTAAAAAGGAACATTTTTGTCGCTGATTCTTTTTAACATTAAAAAGAATCATTTTTATTGTTATTTCTTTGCAATAAAAAAAAATCCTTTTTGTGTCATGATAGTTTAGATAAAAGTAGACACCTTTTTAGTGTCAAAATTGATGAATTAAAGAGTTGCATTGTTTACTTACATTTTTGAAAAAAATATATGAATTTAGCAGTAGCATTTTTACTTACCTTTTAGATGTAAGTAAAAGCAGGTTTTGAAGAGTCATATTTTTATTTACATGTCAGATGTAAATAAAAGTATAAATTGGAATGTTTATATTTTTATCAATATTTTGATGTGGTAAAAGAGAAATGTTAATATCACATTTCTATCGATATTTCTGGTGCGATAAAAATAGCGATGTTAACATTTCATTCTTATCGTCATTTGAGTTACGATAAAATGAATACATTTCAAAACTGCATTTTTGCTGCGTTTCTTTTGTTAATAAAAAGTTCATTGTTATGTTGCATATAAAGAAGATATATTTATTTGGTAATGTCATGTATTGCATATGGAGAAAATATATTTATTTGTTATATACTGCATATGAAATGAAATGCATGGTTAAGATCATATTTTTGTCAATGGAAAATGGTAGCGATAAAATTTACATTTTTATTATATAGAACAAAAATATGAACTCGCATTTTAAATAGAATTTGTGTTTTATATGTAAACAAAAGTAGGAATGTGCATTGATAATAAAGATTACATTTTTATTATGTAACTTAGAATGAGAACTTGCATTGCAAATAAAAATTACATTTTTATTTGAACTAAAGATATAATATTTGCTATGCAAATAAAAAATTACTTTTTTTTTTATTTTGAAACTATGATATGCAATTGGCATTAAAAATAAAAATTATATTTTTATTTGTAACTATGGTATGAAATTTGGCAAGCGAACAAAATTTTACATTTTCATATGTAACTATGAATGAGAAATTGCACTGTAAATTAGAATTACTTTTTTATTATGTCATTAAAATATGATATTACATTGTAATTTAAAATTACATTTTTATGATGTCACCTAAGAATAGAATTTACATTGCCATTATAAAAAGTCAAGATCATTTTGGTTTTGCATTGAAAGAGATAGGAATTATTATTTTTGTTTGGCATTTAAAAGAATAGCAAAGTTATTATTTTTGTTATATTGAAATTAAGCAAACAAAAATATATTCACTTGTATAGAAATGAAGTGGACACCAAAATATGCATGGTTGTTGTAATGGAAATGAAACACAAAAATACTTATTTTTGGTTGTAATTGGAATGATACACAAAACATACATTTTGTGTATAGTATATTTTTGGAAATTGAAAAATAAAAGAAAACATTGTTGCGTGTGATGATATATATATATCAATATTGGATATAAATAAGAAGATTTGTTGTTAGCAAAATATAGTAAAATGAAATGGACGAGGAATTATATTTATATAAATTATATATATATAAATTAAAAGTACTTGAATCGAGCATGGTAGTTCACATTTTAGAATCGTATTTTTAATTGATTATACCGTATGATCCGACCGACGGATTTTCCCAAAACTGAAACCGGTAGGTTCGCCTTGTGAATATCTTTCTAATGATATGAAGTATGTTAAAATCCAACGGTTAGATTTAGAGAAACGTGTAAAACAAATTTGGGTGAAAACAGCGCCAAAGTCGCCTGTTGACATGAGACGTCGTTAAATAGAATTTAATTAAAAATAAAGATTGATCGTTATAAATTAATATTAATGATATGAAATTGTTTTCAAATTTATATATGCGAGAATTATTTGGAAAGTCCGAGTTTACTCTCATTCCAAATAATGATACAACGTTCGAAGAGTTGAAGACGGTGATTGAAGACCGACGATCTTCACATCGAATGGGTGTGTTGCTATTGAGACCCATGATGGGAGTAGCTACCTTGAAGGGGCGACAGTAGTAGCCGTCCGGACGTAGTGTTGATTGCACGGGTTTGGCTTTCGCTCAAACCCAGAGCATAAGCGCGTAAATGGATTGTATGTCTGACATTGTATTCTTTATACTGTATTCGTTGATCTCTGCTAAACATATATCTGTTTGGTGTTTAACACCCTTCTCTGAGACGTATGAGCTCAGAGGTTATATGTTGGTAGAAATCAATGGTATGGTATGGATTGACGATGTGGCATGCTAAGATGCATATGATCAAGGCTTTGTTGAAAAGCAGGCCTTGTGGGATGATCAAAGCATAGCCTGTTTAGGCATAACTTTGTGTATAGCGTAACTTCACGAGCCTCACACACCGGCGGAGTCTAAAACGGGAGAAGGGAACGCAGGGAGAGCAGCACGTTTCTTTCTAGCTAGAGTGGTGTCAGTGACCTACCAGCCCTGACATTTTACTTATGTGGATGATGGAATGAGGCGCCTCGGATAGGTCCTATAGGACCGGGGAACGTGTGCTTAGGAATTGCCAATCCTCTAAGCTGTATTTGAGGACCGGCCCTGCCATTTCCAAGGGTTAACTGCGGGTAATCCTGAGGCATCAGCTAGAGTGTCTCGAATCGGTAAGGAGCTCCTCCCTAGCCTTGACTCAGATGGAAATCCAAATTCCAAATATGACCCTTGCGGTTTTGATTGTATTACTAGTATGGAGGCATAGCATATGGTACCTATGCTTCCTAGGATTGATACATTTACTTTGAAATGTTTTAAAACATATACACACTAATAATAATATCGTTTTTATCGTATCAAGCATGTTTGACCATTATAAGGTAAAACCCTATCCTCCGGTTTGCGTTGCATTGTGTGATGGGACTTGGGTCTTATGATGGTTTCATTTTTTCTACAAAGCATTGCGTTGTTTGACGATTTACTTAAATTATGCACGGCAATCCATTGGAATAAAACCCGTTCCGCTTTAGCGGCGTGGTCCTTGGATTTACCTTATTACTATTAGTTATATTAGTTAAGAATTCTCACACCAGTCCCACGACTGACCCGTTGTTTGTTTCCACTTTTGCAAACTCGGGTGCCCTCTTTTCCACACGGGCAGTCGAGTAGCTTTTTGCAGATATTTATCTCTTTAGCAGGATCCTGGATTGAAGCTCAAAGCTGTGTCCAGAGCATAGAAAAGTCTTCCGCTGTCTTAGTTATTTTATTTCCGATGCACTGTATTAAAGTAATGTAAAATTATCTTCCGCTGTAAATTTATTTAATGTACTCTGATATATATTCTGTACTCTGATGTAACATTTATTATGATGTTATAAAAGTCTGCTGTTATTGTTCTAATGTTGTTGTATTCCCAAAGTTAAAGTATTCGTGGATTTCCAACCTTTGGGTCAGACTTGTGTGGTTTATGGTCGATCCAAAGAGCGGGAATTTACGGGTCTTTACAGGGTCTATGGCGGGATGCAAAAAAGCCCGGGACACGCCTGAGGCACAAGAAACCTGTTCCAACCCGCTACATTGTCATTCCTACTTCCTACATAATTGCAGCTTGTTATAATCATTTATTGTCTAAATTTAAATTTCAATACGATGAGATATATCATTCTTGAGATGGATCACTGTGTGCTTCCTACAAAGAGGCACGACCTCCTTAGGTCTTCATGATTTGATCACTAGTTAAAATTTACTATCAAGTATAGATAATTAATTATTATAATTTTTTAGTAGTACTAAATATGTTCAAAATGTTATCGTAAAAAATAGAGTAAAAAATATTTAATTTATTCTAAACCTATTGTAGAATATTTTAAATTTTTTGAGATATGAAATGTCAAATATATTTACTAGTATAACCGCTCAATGATGGGGAATACAGACCATGTGATTATATAATTTAAATAAAAACTAGTTGTATTTTTAAATTAGTTGAAATAACATGATTGATTAGAGATCATTGTGATTTGAATCAAAGTGATGGTTAGAAATATAATATTAACTGTAGATCTAAAGTAGATTTGAAGCAAATTTTTTTTTTTTAAAATGAACATTATAATTTGAATGGTTGAAAACACTGAAGAAAGTAATTCTAAAAAACAAAGAGAATTATTTGGACTTCATTAAAGTTAATTTTGGACAACGACAGTAAATAAACCTCCATAGCAGTGTGTTTGATTCATAATTCAATGTATCTAAACTAGTACAAATGCAACATAAATAAAACACACATTATTAGATGAGATTACAAGACATTTTCCCAACAAATATAGTAATCAACTAGCTATAAAGCTAGCGATTCAAAGTTTTAAAGTCTAAAATATGTATAACATAAATATATAATGCATCAGTATTCTCACCATTATTGCATTTATATTATTTCCAAATCATGCACAAAATGAGATCCTCCAGGTATACCTGTTATTTTCATGTAATCACAAAATGTTTCATTAATCCACCTCTTATGTAATCTCTCATCTTTGGAATTTTGGAGCAATAATCCTTCTTGTACAGTATCAAGTCAATTTCTCCCTTTCCGGGCATGTCAAAAATTCTACACAAAGTTCGATTAGAGCCTATTTTGAAATACTTTTTCAAGGTTCTATGCAAACAACAAATAGATTAATAGATGAGCTGAAATTTTGGTTAAATAGTTTAGTAATAAATGACAAAATAATTTGTAGACAATAACATACTACTTGTCAAACTTTGAAAAGCCTAACTATTACTTAGGAATAAGTTATTCTTACTTATGACTAGCATCAAGTTTGCTCCCAAAGATTTTAAATTACATGAGAAGCTTATAACCCCAATTTTGTGTTTAAAAGCTAGTGCGAAACATGCTCCAAAAAAACTTCTTCCCTCTGATTTAATTTAGAGCGGACATATATTAAATTTGTAGATGAAACTTGAAACCAGTTACATACATACATACACACACACAAACATATATATATATATATATATATGTTTGAAGGTCTTCGTCGGTGAACCATGAAGGTAAAGGAGTAGCCAAAATCTACCTCTGCTCAGAAATGGGAATCTCAAAGCTTGAAAATAACATTTAGAGGTTTAATTTGTATAAGTCTCTACATCAAAACGACCAAAATCTGGCTCTACTCGTCCAAGCTTATACATATTGAAGTTCATTAGTAAATTAAACATTTTAGAAGAAAAATAAATAAATAAAAACTGGTCCCTCGCTATTTGATTAAAGTAACAATTGTTGGTCCGACAATAGTTTATAAGTAGCAAAGTAGCTAACATGACACCTTTGTAATTTGAAATGTTTAGAACAGTACAATTTTTTGATTCACAAGTTATAAGCAAGAAATATTTTTTTATGCTCTATTCCAAACTGAAATTAGTCATAGTTTCAGTTGAAACACTTCTCTTTTTATCGTTCCATCAAATAAATCCAAAATTTATATCTAAAACATTATTATAGCAAATTCTAAATATAAAACTCAATGTGCAGCTAAATTCGCTAATGCTGTAATCTACGGCAGGTGACAAAGAACCTTTATTGAAAAAAAGAGGTAAAAGAAGAAGATGAAAACTTTATGTCTTATATTAGAGGAAAATCATGTAAATGTCAGATCAAAACACATAAGCTTTTGCTTGTCATGGAAATGGTGAATAATTTTCACTATTGCGTCGCCTTTCAGTTTTGTTAGACATACGGATTAAGGACCTTAAGGCAAGTTAAACACTAGAAGGGGGAGGGGAATAGTGTTTAATGGAATTTATTAAATTTCTTGAAATCTTTTTGAATCATACACACAACATACAGATCACAAATATCAACAAATACAAAATCAATCACAGAATCAGAAAGTAAAGTAAAAGCAATAAAAGGAAAGTACACACCAGGATTTTATACTGGTTCGGAACTCTCCTACATCTAGTTACACATAACGTTGGGTTCATGCGGATTTTTTATTCAACAATATCCAATTACAATCCTTGATTTTAAGGCTGCAAAGGCAGACCCCAACTGATTCCAAGTACAGTGAGCCATAATTAATTTTCGGGCCATAACTTTACACCTAATCGATTTCCAAGACACAATCGCACCAAGTCACTTTAAACGGGATAGGGCCACACCCTTTCTCTTTCAGTTTTTGTAGTATTGACCCGATATGACCTGATCTTGATATCTATGATTACAAACTGCCTCTTGAGAAGCACTTGAATTCAAAGAGATTTAGATTTAAAATTGAAAGAGAATAAGAATGATATGTTTCTATTGAAATCGAAAGAATATAAGTGTAGGTAATCAAGAAATGAAGTACTATAATGGCAGGACATAAAGAGAGAAAGAAAAAGATGATTAGTTATTGAAAAATCGAATTATGGAAGGTATTTACAGGTTTCCAATAGTCTCAACGTTTCTGAAAGGATTTGAATTCAAAAGACACCTCTTTTCAAAATTTAAAAAACATCTTAACGGTTAATATGTCGACATGCATAAAAGCATAAGCATATGTCGATATATGCTAGTGTAAAAAAAAAATTCAAAACAAAGTAAATGATGTTTAAATAAATTATGGTGAATCCAGAGTTGAAACAACTAAAATCCTTTATATTTAAACATTCTTTTTCTAAGTAAAATATATTTTAAAACTTATACAAAGATATACTAAGGATAATTAAAATATTAAATATAGGATAATATAAAAGTATAAATATATAAAACTACACACATATATATATATATTAAAAACTTAATATAAACAAGAAGGTTAAATAATATACGTAATTATAAAACAAGTAAAACTTAAGTTCAAAATCTATAAATTTAAATATAAACTAGTTTTTAGGAGTTTAGAAAATGATTATCAAGATTAAAAATATCCTTTACAATAAAGAAGTATATTTTCTAAATAAGGAAGTAATTTTGGAATCATTTGAAAACAAGATTTAAAGTCATGTAAATAAATTTGAAATTATTTTTGAAATCAAGTTTAAAATTAGTTTTTAAATTTTAAGATTAGAATTTAAGTTTAAAAATAAAATTAAGTGCTAACCATAGTTTTAACAGAATTTTTAGACATACAGGCTTGATAATTCTTGAACTCTTGATTTCTTGATGCTCATGATTCTTCAAACTTGAATTTTTCTAATTGAATTCTTGATTATAGTGAACTGTACAGTCTTCAATTATAAAATACCTACATAGATTTCCTATACACACACACACACACACACATATATATATATATTCTAGAAAATTGTGTCAGTATATATTTTATAACAATAATAATTGAAACAAAGTAGAAACAATGTTGTTGTCATCAAAACCATTATCATTAACATCCTAGTCCTTAACAAATTCTTTGTATCCCCTCTTACATAATGCTTCTTTCCGTCTTCTCTTCTTGCTTCTCTTCTTCACTAGCTTTCGTCATGCCTCTGACCGAAGCAAGTTTTCCTCTTAAACCCTATTTCTAATTTTAGTTCTACTGCGGTTTCAACTCGAATTCCCTCTCCTTCGGTTTTGATAAGACTACGGAGGCTGGATCCAGCAGGGAACTCAGCTATCGTCATGTTGCTAATAGGTTGCTCCATTTACCTCTCCCTTCTTTTTTTATACTAGTAATAGTAATATAGGCTGGATATGGTACTTCTCGACTCTGTAATGATTGTAGGTTGGGTGTCTCCGTGTCTCATTGACTATTGGTTTTTGCGTTTGTCGTTTGTTTCTAGTGTTTTTTCACTTGTTATCCTTTGGATCTGTGACACTTGGTTTGAGTGGTTTTTGTGGTGGTAGTTTGGGGTGTTTTCATGCTAAAGCATTGCCTACACATCTAGCAATTCTGGTGATAGCCATGCTACTCGTTCTTGTCGGCTTGCGTAGCCTTGTGCCTTCTTTTGGTCGACCTCCACTTCCATGTGTTGGTGTATTATGACGTATTGTTTTGGTGATGGTTCATGTCAGTCCTTGTAGTTACATAATCTTGTAAGGTAAAATATGCTTCGTATTGTGAGTTTGGAATGTAATCTGCAAATGTCTAGGCTACTACGGTGTTTATGTCCTGCCTTAGCCTCGCTTGCTTGCTAATGATGCTGCTTGATGCTTATGCATTTTCCAAGTGATGTTGAGGTTATGTTCTTTGAGTTGATATTTGCAATTTAGGATCTACAGAGTTGTTTTATGCGAATGTGTTTATTTATGCCCTGCATTTGTCTTCCTGTATGAAAACTTGAGATTGCTTAGGAAACCGAAATGTTTGGTTTTTATTTGTGTGTTCCTGGAAAACTCAACTTGTAATTCTTCGTCATGCTAGGTGATAATGATGTATTATCTGATTATTTAGATTAGCTGCTGTGCTATAAGCTTGGTTAGTAGCAGTGGATGGTCCACTATGAAAACCTATTGTGGTGGACAGTTCATCTTAAAAACTGATTATTATAGTTAGATAAATAGTTTATTCCTGTAATATTATATTTATTTTTTGTTCTAATAAAAAAGTGCTATAGACCATTTTAAAAACCGGTCGGCTCTACCAAAAAAATCAGATAATATACCAACCTAACTAAAAATGCAACAATTTTTCATAATTTTAAATTCAAATTGCATTGGTAGGTAACTTAAATACATATAATACAATAACTATACATGCACACTACTCAGTCAACATTGCATTGCTAGGTGAAAACACACAATTTTGCTCCACATTCATGAGAATGTTGCCCATTGAATTGGAAAATTGTAATATTTTCTCAGGTATATAACTAAAGAGAAAACATAAAGAACTAATGCTATATAACACACTAACTATTCTTGAAATGGTGTTACCTTACTAACTGAAGTACAAATCACAAAATAAAAAAGGGTGCATTACTATCAGTTCGTTGAGCCAATTGCAATCTGTGATAAATGCATCTTCAATAACATTATTTTTGTCAATACATTCCATATTTTAATATGGCAGAGTATTCAGGATAACTCGAGTATACATATCATTGGTTAATGAGCAACTGAATAACATTTTTTTACGAAAATCAAACTAATTAATTTCTTTGATATATGGACTAAATGGGTCCAAACCCTATTGCTAAAACAAAATATAAACAAAGTCAAAACATAATCCCTAAGAAAGTTAACTTACCTTATTTTCAATTAACACGCTAATTGTTGCGGCAGAGTCACATTTAGTTGCTTGGAGCACCAATTCATAAGAAAAATAACAAAGCGATTGATTTTGGAGGGAGCCTCGGGTTTTGATACAAATTTTGGACAAGAAAGAGCGGGGATAGCTATAGAATAGGAGGGAAAATGGATAGTAGAAGAGAGAAATGAAGAGTGAGAAATAATAGGAAGATATTTTCAAGACATAAGAGAAAAAAGCAACAATATTCTTTTGTATTCACAAAAATTGATTTTGGCTCACTAGTACAAAACTTGTCTTTTGCATCTCTTCATTTGCATATATTGTATAAACAACAGATGTAAATAGTACAATTTGCATTTGTTTCTAACCAAAAACAGATGCAAATAAGGGGAAGCAAGTATTACTCCAATGTTGCATCCGTTGTTGTCTACGAAACGACACTGTAGGGTGGGAATGAAAATTTAGCATAACTATTTGCGTATGTTCATTATATAATCGGACGTAAATAGGTGAAAGAATAAATTATATGTGTCTTCCATATTAAAAACAGACACAAAGTACTACTGTATTAAAATTCTCGAGGGCATGTATCGTGGAGGGAAAGCAAAAACACTCGCGCACTTTTCTAAAACAACAGGGGTACAATTTTAAACCCTATATACAATCCAATTTTTCCTTAAAGTCGGGCATAATTGTTGAACTTCAGTAATCTTGAATCTTTCTGTATTCTTTAATTCCCTAAAGGTGAATCTCCAATCTCGACCTGAATGTGAATTCTCTCGAATCAAATAAAACCCTAGTTAGATCCCCTTATCCCAAAATGAAATAGGTTGACGAAAGATAAAAAATCGAATCTGTTAGCCGCCACGATATGCAGGACAGTAGGAGGAAGTTTTATTTGAAAGGTTAGTTTCCATGATCTATGTATAATTCTATATAGATTTCAATCTATAATTAGTTCTTTCAACTGCTTTGCCCTGGTAAATACAATTTCACTGTAAGTGTTGAATATTTCTGTTGATTATTAGTTAGTGTTTATTACCATATCTTGGTAATTTGATTGATGGTTCACATATATTTCATTGGCTATATACTGAAGGGTAAACTTTATTGTAAACCCATCCTGGCATGGAGCTAGTGATCCCCCAATGGAGTGTCTCTTCTTGTTAAGCCTAATTTGTGGTTTGGATATGTAAACTTTTATTTTTGTAATCTCTTGTAATTCTCTCATGTGGAATACAATCTCTCTCCTTTGGACTGGACGTACAGTATCTTAATGGTAGTGGAACCATTATAAATATTGTGCGTCTCTTTGTTTCTCTATTATATTTATTTACTGTTTGTTTGATGTAATAAAATAATTGCTATGATATTAGATTGATGTTCAATTGGCAAATCTAGATCTTCTTTACTGTTTTTCGCATTTGTGCAATTTTCGCACAACAGATTTTGTTACTAAAATATCTTATAAAAATAAATAAGATTCTACATAGAAAATGTTTCATACAAATTAGTAATATTAAGTAAATTATTCTAATATTTCCCAATACAACGAGTAAGCTTGCGGAACTCGTATAATCGATTTAATTAACATAATTACTGAAATACAGATTAAGACACTAACATTTACTTAAAATATACTATATATATATTCAATCTTCATACCACAACCGATATTTAGAAATAATTTAATATACTTCTATATAGAATAAAATTCATAATAGTTTATGTAATCTTTCAAAGTTAATTTAAAACCATAAAATTAAACGAGCATCAAAATATAACAATTTTGTAATTCAAAATAAATTCCAGTTCAAAATAAAATAGATAGTATTACCTTTTTAATTTTTATACATTCAATATACTCCAATTTTCACAAGCAATCCAAATCCATCAACAATTGCACGACAATCAAATTAACATTTTAAAACAGCCATTTCACTCAACCAACCAATCCAACCATCGTTATCAAAGTCAAATCATCTAATCAACCAAGGAGTTCAATTATAATCAAGATAGTATAATCCGCAGTAGTAGCCCGACGGTTAAGGACTTTGCGACATGGTAACCATGGCATGGGTTCGAAACCCGGAATGGGGTGCTAAGAGCTTACCATATGCATACGCTAAGATCAGACACTGATGTGGTGCTCGCGGGCCAGGCTAGGTGCACTAGGGAGGGTTTTTTGACTTCGGTCGGTTTCCCTTATGAACAAATTCAAAAAAAAAAGTGTGTAGATGGATGTAAATGTAGCGTGAGGGAGGGATACTCACAAGTCAATGAATTGAAGCTGTAGACCATAGTCCAAATGCCCTCTAATCACTATAGAAGACATTCTTCGAGCCCATCATTGCGCATCATTTACTCCAAAGCTGTGAAGTTAAAGCGCTTAGCGAATCCAATGCGGTGAAGGTCCAAAAAGTCATAGTGGGGTAAAACGACGAAATAGTAGGATGTATCGGATGACTCTAAAATAACACATGTATCTCATTCATAATGCTTTTACGAATGTAAAAACGATAATTAAATGAAAAATTAGCATTCAGTTTGTAACGAACCGCTAAATTCCCGATCCTGAATATCGATATAAATACCATATCGACTAGCCAAGCACCAGAAATTTACCAGGTCATTAAAAGAAAGAAGTTAGAGGGTGAGAGTAGAAAAGATAGAGAATTAGAATTGAAGAAAAAGAAGAACACCAAAGAACCAGAGTAACACGAATCTCACAGTGGAATGAACAAAATATAATATATAATATCATTTGAAATACAAAATCGTATTTGCACTTGCATATATTATCAGAGTACATCATATATACAATACAGCGGAACAAAACTCTATGTATCTAACACTGAAGCCTCCTGCTCCAAGCTCCTTCTAGTATCTGTAAAATCCTGAACTACTTGACTGCCCGTACAAATTTGGGCACCCAAGAGTTTAGGGAAAACATAGAAAAATAAACTCTGGGTCGGTCATGGGACCGGTGTGAGCAATACGGTTTTTAAAAACATTTTAAAGAAATAAAAATATCTCATAAGACCACGCCGTAAGTACGGAACGTGTTTTTATCTTATGAGAACAAAACATTTTCTGTATATCTAAATCAGATATTATGATAATGTCTAGGGTTTGCCACAAATAATTAGAATGTAGAAGAATGCTTACATCTCACATTCAACTATATAGTATACAAACAAAAGCCGTTTGGCGCTTATGGGTAATGGATTTCCAACTATGACAAGGTATGGAACCACCTGCCGATAGTGTATCTCTAGAGTGGAATACACTGGGTTCAACAAGAATGTCTTGCAACCCGGCCCACACATGACCAACCACTCATTTCACTTGAGTGTAAGGAATGTACATCACCAACGGTTGGGATCAGCAACTGTTTCCCGAAAAGGGACAGCATCAAAATAGATTAAAGAATGAAATGGATTTTCTCCAAATAGGTGATTATACACCCTAATGGGAGCGACCCACATAGCCATGCTGCCTGCCCGATTTTTGTCATTTTCTGGTTGTGAAGCTTGAGGTTAGAACTTACCTTTAGAACATCTGGCTATTATTTACTTTGAATGCCACATTGTCAGATCCGCCAGATCACTAATTGGCGTCTACAAAAATACTCTGGGAATTACGCTAGCGAAGAGTCTTCTCCGCCACCGAAACAGAAGTACGTTTGTGAAAATCAATGTACGTGACTCTTAAGAAATACTCTGTCAGACATTCGTCCATACAAGTTGTCCTAGGGCTGGACAAACGGAAGGCACTATTCTGCAAATCCATCTTAGGCAATTTCTACCTAGGATTAACAGAACAACCCTTGCATAATTTCGTCTTCAATTGTCTTCAATAGTCTCTGACTCGTATAAATCGAATCGAAGTGGAATATAGTTTCTGGCCTCTTCG